>BRKX01000017.1:3042500-4256250 GCA_026008535.1 Perilla frutescens
TGATATAAAAATTACTGTTCGGATGTACAGATTGAAACCATACCACATTCCTACTAGGGTATACTTACCATTCAGAGAAAAGAATATCTTGTACACATACATTAAAGGAAATAATTCAGGTTCTTAAAGCTCATTGCTAGTGCAGAAGAAAATGCTTATAGCCATTTCTTGTAACTAAACAGCGTAAATCAAATTTCAGTACTTCAAAGTCACCATAGAAAGTAACCAATAATAATATGAACAAGAAAGATAGCCAAGTGGATGAGAAAAAGGTAGCATAGGGTCTATCTGTGTCTGCACACAACCAGAAATCGAACCAGCACCAACAATCAAATAGCTAGGCAACACGATAGAAATTTTTATAAAACAAATTAAAGCTGAGAGCATACCTTGTTTGGAAGTCTATTGTTCTGATACTTCCCTCCAGTCCCACTTGGTACAAAGTTCATCCCATTGTACATAAGTGCTGGATAAGTAGGACCAAAAAGAGATAATAAAATATAAACTATTAACTATAAGAAAAAGGTTTAATGATATACCCCCCTTCCCGAAAAGGAAAAAGGGCACATAACAAGATGTACAAGTTTTCCAAAATGGTTTCTTTCCAGATTAACTATACAGATTTTTATTTGCCAATCAACAACTTGCAAGATTCTTATGTGCTCAGTATAATAAAGACATAAAGTTGTTTACAAAAGTTGTATTGTGTCATGCAAATAAAAACAAGTGGATTTTTTATTGATCCCATTATAATAGAATGTAGTATCAGAGTATTTCTGAGACTTAATCTATCACAATCTAGTAAGTAGCATCATGTATTCCATTAATGAAAAACTATTCATGGAAATAAATGTGCTGAGAGAGAGAGAGATTTCTTAGAATTGCAGGAGAATATCTTCCAAGGGACATGAAATGTTGTAGCTAGTCTATTATAACAAGAAATCTGTAGCGCATCACAGAATTGAAGAATGTAAGAAAGAGTGGATTAGCATTAGTCGTTCCCATTAACAATGATACATATCATTTGTGATGTAATGCAAGTCGGTCTTCAAGTTAGTGTATTGGTTATAATCATCAAAGTGCACCTTGTAGGCATTCGTCTATAGCCCCAGTCCCCTTCTATTATCAGTTTTCAAGAAAGTGTGTTGGTTATAATCAGTTTTCAAAAAATTGTGGAGAATTAGAGCAAAGCAATATCATCTCCGTCTCCCCATGTTCTCCCTCATAATTTTCCTCAAGACAACCAGACATACTTGAGAATTTGTATTTATCGGTTTTATTTTCTTCTCATAACATTTTTATACATTTAAAAAAATCCATGAAAAGAGGCAGTAGAAAATGCAAAAGCAAAAGAAACAAGATACACTTAGAAAACTAATATCTAAACAAGTGCTTCCAGAATTGAAAAGAAAATAAGTTACAGTTTGAAGCCAAACCTGCATAAGGAAATGGAGTATTCGGGGACTGCTGATAATGTGGGTCCATTAACAATTTCAGTATGATTAGCTCAATTGCCCGCAGTTGTTCTGCTAAAGTGCCAGTTACCATCACTAATCGATCCTGCAAGCCAGGGTAATACATATCTTGAGGAGATATCTTAATGTCTGCTCCAGAGTCTTCAATCAATGATCTATACCAACAATTCAGTAAAATTAGAGAAACATTTAAGTTAATAAACATGATATTTCATTCAAGAAAGTGCATGGAAAGGTATATCAGAGTCAGTAAAAGTATAGATGTTGGAAGTATCACCCTGAGACAAAGATCAGGTAACATCAGTTTCTGAATTCTGAATCAATAATCAGATGTGAACATATCAAGAAACACCTTGTTATTGATTCTAATTAAACAAGGCCATGCTCATTTCAGGATACTAAAAAGCCACCAATGTGGATTATAATAATTTTACATCTTTGTGGTTTAAGGAGTTCACATTGAAATTAATGCCATCAACTATGACAAGGAGATACGGTCGACAAAGATAAATGAAATAGCAACAAGTCATGAGATGATGCAGGTGTGACAATAAGAATGGAAACTTATAAATTCATCAAGTTCTGAGATGACGAGCATCAAAAAGTACTTTTTGGCTGAGTATGCTTCCATGAGGTCAAAAAAATACTTTTGTTCGCTGAGTTTAGTTATGTTGACATCGTCAATGATTGAGTAATTTTGTAACATCATTTAGATAGGATATTTCTAACACAATGGTAGACTTACCTTATGATGGCACCAGCCTTCCCAATTATTCCACCACAGGAGCTATTGGGTACCACCAGTCTAATTTTAGATTCTGGATCAATTTCAGCTCCATCCTCAGCATAAAACTAACTCAAACAGATAAGTGATCGACTTACTAGCAGTTTCAAATGCTTGTCTGAAAAATGTTTAAAGTAATATGCTAACCTCATCCAACAATTTAGATAGAATAAGATCGACTGCCTTTAATATGTCATCTACAGTTCCAGAGACCATGATAATCCTATCGGATGTTCCAGGAAAAACCTCGTGATTGCGTGACAATTGGACGCGTGCTCCAGATTGTGACTGAATCTGATTTATTGTTGAGCCACCTTTTCCAATTATTAAACCGGATTCAGCATTTGATAAAAGGAACCTAAGATGAGTGCCCTTCTCTTCTTCACCTGTACAATATTGAGAGAGAGAGAGAGAAAGAGAGAGAGAGAGGGGATTAAAAAAAAAAAGAGCAACATATAAAATGTCATTCAGTTAGCAAATCTGAAAATGAATGAATAGGCATCTACAAAATGTAGTGCAAGAAGTGAGGGCAACCATGTTTCACTGCAAACTTAAACTTGTTGCACCTAAGCACTATAATTTTTTTTTTAAGAAAAAGTAGGGGCAGCAGCAGGATATAAATCTCCAGTCAATAACAATAATCACCGTCAGATGTACACTTGATCACACTCAGACCAACAGTTGGAATATTGGAAGGTTACTCACGTTGAGAAAGATATTTCATCCCCCATCCACCCAACCATTACATCCAGAATTTGCATATGCTAACTAGCTACGTTTCCATACTGCAATAACAATACTAATTCCTTAGAGGAGAATCTTTTTTTTTCTTTTCTTTTTTTTTTTTGGTTCAGTTGGGGGAAGGGGAAGGGTGGTTCTCAAACCCAATACCTCTCCCTTTTACACAAGGATCTTCATCTCTTAGGGGAGAATTTGTCAACTATTTAGGTATAAAACTAAGAGAATATTATCATGTCACAATTTATATCAGAAAAGGTAAATCAGCCAAATATTCCTTAACCAGTAACCACAGAGAGAGAGAGAGAGAGAGAGAGAGAGAGAGAGAGAGAGAGAGAGAGAGAGAGAGAGAGAGAGAGAGAGAAGTTTCCAATTCTAACATCAGATTAATGCATTCAGGCTCTTGTAAATCCCGTAATAACATGGACAATCATTTCTAACTAACTATTATTCAGAAATCAGAACATAAATTATCTGGTAATGAGTTGAAATTCAAAAACTAAAAAAGCAAAACCGTACTATAATCCAATCTATCATGAATTGAGCATCAAATCTTCATCATGTCTCCCCTAAGTTGTAAAGCAACAAGCTCAGTTTCATGAAACCGTAGTCAAATCAGCTCCAGTATGCGAAGCCACATACAAACAACAGCAATAATCATGAAGAACACTAAACAGAATAGCAATTCTAACATCAAACAAAATTTCACCAACATAGCAACTCCAGAACCGCAGATCTTCCGAGACAACCGCAATCACAACATTTATGCATGAAACAACAATGCATCTTTCGAGATAGAAGGATGAAATACCAGGAGGTGGAGTCGATTTGCGAGGCGACGACTGATCCAGCTGAACCTCAGACGACGGCGCAGGCGCAGCGAGTGCAGACGGATTCCCTTCCATTTCCATGTGTTGGTGCATTAATTAATCTATGCTCATAAATTGTGCATATAAACTACCGGAGTGCACCTATAAATGTAGACAGATAAAGGTCAGAGCATTCTAAATCTAGAGAGAGAAACCGAAGTTGACAGGGAAATGTGATGCGACGTTTGACGTATATAAACAATCCAGTGTACGTATAGGTAGAGAGGGAGAGAGAGAGAGGGAGTTGGGAATTAGAAGAAGGCGTTTAGGTGTTGAAAGAGCCGCGTAAACTGGAAATGGAGGAGGGGGTTTGAAGAATGTGCTGAGCTGTAAGCTGTTGGGGAAGGAGGGCTTCAGCATGTCTTCTGCAGTGACATTTCCTGCGGTGTGTCCGGTTTGTTGTATAAGTGCTCTTTGCTCACGAGATCTCTATTTTTCAACACAAAATATATACTCCCTCTGTCCCTCCCGATTATAGAGTCCATTTTTTTGTTGCACGTAGATTAAAAATATTTATGAAAACTAGATTTTAAAGCTAAATTTTCAATAATACCCTTATTTAATATTTATGTCTCTCAAAATTTAAGTAGTTGGTTTTTTTTAATTTTTAAAAGATTCAACAAAGGTGTATTTGTACATTACTATGAAAACTAATACTATTTAGAGTAGTAGTGAGACTATATAATTGACACACCTCTTAGGCAGTATTTGGTAGCCTGAATAAAGGCATATTAGTAAAAGTATCTAGGAAGAATCGTGTGTTTGGTAGTCATTGCTTGTTCACGCGAGGCCCGGGGTGTAATTTACTGATTCAGCTGGATAATGTATCTGACGCCCCCTCGGTTACAGTTTTTAGACAAGGTATCTGACACCCCTCAGTCTACCAAATAAAACGATGTACCAAACAGATGTGTGAAGCAATCTAGTATATTTATCTTAATAACCAAACACACAATTAAAATAGCTAATACGCAATTATCTTTTAAAGCAATCCAGATTTTATTAATATGGGTATATCCGTACCAGTATACCAAACATTACCTTAATAGGGACGACGGAGGGAGCATGTTCTTTTTTTATTTTGTTTTTAGAGATAAGATATATATATGTTCTTTAATTACTTTGTATATAGATTCTTACTATTCTCGTGAATTTCATTATATTTTTCAACTATCTTGTCAATAATCCATGAATGCACTGAAAGATGAAAAATATATGACATAATTATGTAACGGAGGATCTTGCTTCTTGTGGGCGGGTTAAAATTTTGTGTTGCACGTTTTCGTATTTCACTATTAAATTTATGATTTTAATAATATTTATTATGAAATAAAAATAATCATAGTCAATATTTATCAAAAAAAAAACTAAAAAAATGATAAAACATAATTTTGAGAAACCCAATCAAAATAATGAACTATTAATCAAAAACTAAAGATTAAATATTAAAAAATAATTATAAAACATGATTTGGTGGAGTGGACTCTAATAAATAATCATAAAATTAAACTAAATCACTAAAAAATAAAATTGAAGAAAGAAAATACAAGAAAAAACTCATAATTGAACAGTGCAACACGGAATGTAATGCAAAAAGTGCAACAAGAAATTTCATGTGGCTGTGGGTACCTACCGGTGTGGATGTCACACTATTCTTCTCCATATTTAACGGGCGTTGTCTGATTTTATTAGTATTAAAATAAAAGCTTGTGTGACATTTATATCATAGATAATAAATTTACACAAAAATACATAGAGAGTAATTAAAAAATGGTCTTCATGAGGTGGTTTAGTTCGCCATCTCGTTATTGAAATGTCACGAAATTAAATTTTTGTATTGAAATATCATTTACATTTATTTTGAATTTGTTCATGTTTTACAAAGTTAGCATGAGCGAGGTCAACTACTGTAATAGTTTGGTGGATCTGGAATTTGAAATCTCGGTTTGATTGATAATGCATCACTTGATAATTGATATGAAGGATGAAAATATAGATATCGCAATTTCAATTTTATGGATATATTACATCATATATCGTTATCGCATAAAATTGAAAAAAATGACGGAAACTATATTAAAATCTTAGAAATTTAACAAAAAAATTTAGGAACTATCATAACATATTATTATACACATTCTACTCAAAATTTTGATAGAATTATATTTTGACAGCAAACATATAGATAATACATTATATAAATACTGTCTGAGACAATACATTTGACAAAATAATACATAATACAATAGAAAATAACTAAATAAACATTATAAAGTAAAACTAATACCAAAACGAAGATCTATGAGGTTCAAATATAGTAGATGGAATGTTATCTTGTTTCAAACAATATTGGTTCCAACTCATTACATTAGTAATTATAGATATAATTATGCACATACGCTTGATATGTTTCTTAATTTGTTCCAACTGTTTGAATTGAATAATATTCACTAACTCGATCAATTATTTTGTTAATGTACATTTTAGCATCCATACACATTTTGAGTGTTCAAACAACTGCAGCTTAAATAGTTATGTAAAGCAAAGAATATTATAGCTGAAAAACATAGAAATTTGACCTCCATCCACATTTTGTGTAAAGCAGCGAATATTACTGCTGAAATAATTGCGTTGAAGATCTAAAGAAGACTACAAAAAAATAGTATTAAATAAAAATCAAAATATATTATAGAAATGTAAATAAAAATCTGAATATATTGCGATATTTCAACGATACCCGGGAAAAAATACATTCTCCCCTATATCCGTATCGCAATGTCAAAATCGATAATATATCCGCGATATTTTGCTATATTTTAATTCTTGATTGATATATATATATATATATATATATATATATTGTGTGTGTGTATCGTATTATATTATTTATAATAGAACGTAATAATTTCCAATCCAATGCAAGTATTTTACAAAAATTAAATAAGTCGTGAATGTTTGGCATAAGAGTCACCTAATGTATAGAATAATGAAGATTCATTAATTAGTTCGGTAACTGCTTATATTCGTATTCTTCGTTTCTCACACTTAACTAATAGACCTAATAAAAAATAAAATAAAAAAAGATAAAAGGTAATTTTAGTTATTTAGAGCGTCACTAACTCCACCATCTCACTGCCACATCAAAAATTATGTAAGGATAATTTTATTTGGCATAAATTGTAAATAATTATGTTAAATGACTAAATTATCTTTATCAGATTATTTATTTTAAAAGAATTCAAAATTTTAAATTTCTCTCATTCCATTTAATATCTCTCTCCCACCATTTAACAATTAAACTCTTCAAATTTTAAATCAATCACTCATTAGCCCAACTTAATTACGATTATTTGATTAATAAACAAACGTGTCTTCTAAGATAATTAACGTTATTGTTTTATTCAATTCATAGTATGACAGTGAATTCAATTTTATTATATCAAAAAATGTTCATAGAAGATAATTAAACTTTGAACTTCAATTCTTCAATTAATCAAATGCTTACTCAATTTATAATTATGCGATTTAAGAACATTTAAAAAAATTATTGATTGCACATTATGTGAAAATTAAACGAAGATAACATATGAGAAAATATGATATATTTAGTAATATATAATTCATTTATAGAATGTTTACATGTTCAAGCTAAATATTTCATTAGCATTTTCATTAGAAAAACAATAGCATAATTGCTATATGCACTTATATATTAGAATTAGAATATCCGATAGTGTCGGTAATATCAATCACCGAAATATTTTTAGCTTCTTCATCATTTATCTTTTAAACCACCTCAAGATATTGCTCGTACAAGTTAGACAATGAAGGCTTATCAATAAAAGTCGACGTGGCACGTCAGCTCCAAAAATTCTGATTTCCCTTGTTAACAACTCTCCTCTTTTCTCATGTCTCTTCATTGGTGCTCAAATTGTAACTTAAGTTGCAATGCAATAAACTGGTCAAATTGACTTGTATTCCTGATGACGAGATAAAAATCATAGATGATTTCTTTTTTAAATCAAAATATACCATATAAATTGAAATCCGTATATTTTTTAAACCAAAATATACTATATAAATATCATATTCATGTTCAAGTACAAATATTAATTTGATTGTTTTAATTTATGCTTTTATTTTTGTAAGACAAATTCATTGTACTTGGGAATTGGTGCAGAAAATGTGGGATGAATTTCATGCATTGTTGAACATTCATGTATTCAAATTAAATAGCGGGAAATTGTGTAGAAAATGAGGAATAAATTTTAATTAAAATTATATCAAGGGTGATAATGTCATTTTACACTGAAATTTTATTAAATTCTACATTTGTTCCGGCATAATTTGTGCCATTTAGCATTATCCTATTTTAAATATTCAATCCCTTTAAAACACTCAAGGTACGTATATCTTTTTTGGGGCCACCATCATATCATCAATTTTTTAATAAATCATATTTCATTTTTATTTTAACTTTTATATTTATTCATTTTAATTTTTATATTTAATCAATATTGTATTTTATTTTAATTATACATTTTTTGTCAATTCTTTTAAATTTTTATATTTAATTAAGTTAATTAATATTAACAATTTTTTTACTTATTAAAATTTGAAATTTTATTTTATTTATGAACGAGCTAGTTTTTTGTACCTAACCATCAAAATAAAACAATGATACTTTTTATTGATACGAGAAAGATGAGTACAACATTGAAAAATAAAGAACAAATGATTTTCGAACATTGATATATAATATACAATATTTAGAAAAATATAAAATATAGTTTTTGATAAAAAATAATATAAAATATTGACATAAATTAAAAAAAAAAAATGAAAGAATTGAAATCTATAAATGAAAACAAAAGGAAAAGAATGAAATAGAAAAGAAAATAAAATAAAAAATGTTTAAAAATAAAATATAGGAACATGTTGGCCCACATACATAATTTTTCATTTGCCTTTTCTCACATGGGTAGTGCGTTCTTTTTTTTTTGTCCAAATTTGAGTACATAGAATTGTACCCAAATTTCATTTCGCTTCTTTACTTTCAGCCACAATGGTTCGTACATGATTTTGAGTACAAAAAAGTTATGTTGTACTCAATGTTTCAGTCCATTGTGAGTGCTTTAAAGAAGGTTAAGGGGCAAGCAGTTGCAAAATGAAAAAGAAACACAACATGTGGGATTATCGAATTCATGCAGGACTTATAATTTGTTTATAATATACAACAACATTACACAAACACAACACAAATATAATGGCTCAATGTTAATTAGATTTATCGAATTCATGTACACCAAAGACACTCAATAATATTGAGATTGAAGATGCATTATAGTTATGATTTGTCATTTTTATTTGAGTCCTTATTGAGTCATTTTAAAATTCAGATCACATATCTCGGTCATGTTGCAAACATTCGAGATTTTTGTGTGTATAAATGAATGTGATATATAATAATAGAAAGAATTAATGTATCATAATTAAAACCCCAAGGGTTATGGCCAACTTTTTTTTATTGGAAATTGCAATAAATATGAATAAAATTATCCTCATATGGATATATCGTAATGTGTATATATCTATTTTGTCTCCTCAAATGGTGTTTTGATGATTATGAAGTTAAAGATAAAAAAATATGATCGTTAAAATTGGAACAAACGAGCTCGTGGCTAGTATGTCTACAAACATCTCATTGGTAAGAATGTATATAAAGAATGATCCCTAGCTAGGGCCATATTTGGTCCGTTTTATATGAGTGTAATATATATATATAGAGGGTGGTTATAATGCAAACCATCTAGTGTAAGAACCAGGAACTCATCTTACATCATACAATCAATAAAGATCTATGATCTAGATTTGATTAAAAGGAGTGATGAGAATTCTGTAATATTTGAAAAAAAAATCGCGTGGGGCATTAACGTAATTTGATAATTCTTATAAAAATCGCGGAGGATATTTGATAGCATATCGTCATGCTAACGAAGTATTATCATCATGCTAACGAAGCGTTATCGTTATGCTAATAAAATTTTTTATCATATTGTTAACGAAAAATTAAATTCTAAAGTGTAATTATAAATTATAATATGATGAAATAAACAATAATTCAGATGCAATAAACTCCAATGATCTAAAAATAAAATAAAATTCTAAAAATTAATTATAAACATTAATTGGATGAAATAAACCATAATATCAATGTAAATATACAACATTAGCATAATGATATTGTTTTATCATCAGCACTGCGAATAAACTATGTTAGCATATGACAATTCATTGTTAGCATAAGGTATAAAACCAAATTATTCCTACCCAAATTGATAATAGTTATTCACTAGTTTTGATTAGGTAAGCATTTAATTTCCCTTAAACGCGTTCTTTCTAAAAAAAATACATAAATTTACATAAATACCCTTCATTGCATTCACATACTAATAAAAAAAGCATCATGATTATCAAATGTTGGAATTAATACAATCCATCAATCTTATCTAGTAATGACTCGGATCAATTCATAATTTACACGCTAGACACATATATATATACATGCTAACCCTCTCCTATATACAAATATAGGCTTTCTACTTCACTTTTTTTTATTTTAATTTGAAGTTGTGTTTGTCAATCATAGACATTAGAGATATCAATTTAACATGATTCAATTTGTTGGGTTTCCACTGGGCTGGGTGACGCTGATCATGCCGAATTTCACATAACATATAGTCCCAAAAAAAAGACAAGATAGATCGAGTCTTCGAGCCATAGTGTTACTTTTCAATTTTCATGGTTAGCCCAAACCAACCTAAGCCCTTATGACTTTTTTTTTTTCTTCTATCCACTCACAATCAAACTAAACCCGTCCACGAGTCTGACCAATTTTAACAACTATATTAGAGATAAATAGTTATACGAGCCTCGTGTTGAAATAAAGTATGAAATTTATGTTATTTAAATCAAATTTTATATAAATTGTTATGGCAAATTATGTTGGATCCATTAATGCTAGTTTTATCATGTTGGCTCAATGAAATCACTTACATCTGTCCCACCAATGAAGCATGAAGCACTACCAGATTTACGATCCAAAAGAAGTCATATTAAGTAAAGGTCAAACAATTTGAATTGGGTCAAGTCATAAGGGAGGACCAAGTCTAAAAAGGGTGAGACCTACAAAAGGGAGCATACGAGAAGGAAATCGGGGAGACTTTATGAAAATACAGGAGATCATCGTCATATATATCACTCATATTCTTATTTTTAATTTACATTTTTCAATCGTATTTTAAAATTTCAGAATCTGACTTGGCGTCGAGGAGCGAATGAACGCCACCCCTCCGATGTTACGTTCCTCACATTATTGCCCTTTTTATCTGTCCATACAGATCATCGGTGCTCGAATTTCAAGTGAATTTGATTGTAAAATTTTGCATTTGCATAAATACAATCTAAATACATTGAGTTAAATCAAACACACAATTTTTTTTTAATTTTCATTTGTTTGATTTAAATAAAATAATTGTTCATTATTTAAATTTATAACTTAAACAATTAATAACATTAGATCCAATCACTTCTAAAGATTATACTATATTACTTAAAAGTTAAAACCAATAATATCACAAATTGGCCAAGGCTAATATATTATTAGGGTGTTTCTAAATACACCGTAAAATTTTCATTATACACCACTATTAAATTTAATTTAAAAATAAATAATTACTAATTTACTTAAATATCCCTTTTAATTAGAAAACTATTTAAAAACCGATTAAAAAAAATTAAAAAAAATCTGCCTATTCATCCCCTTCTTCTCCCACCCCCATTTTCTCTCTCCTACCGCGTAGCCCTCCATTTATTCTGCAAAACTATTTCTTCCTTCATAAATTATCCAGCCGCTATTCTGGAATTCAAATAAACAAGACATGGGAAATCATTTTTTTAAATTCAACAAACTATTAGAAAATAAATTTTCAAACTATTTCATAAAGTTCGAAGATTATCTTTAGAACGGCTTTTGTCGAAAATCTTGTTGAACTACTCCATCATGTTCAAAAATTATTTTCGAAAATCTGAGATAACTTTGAATAATATTTTTTGGAATATTAGTGTGTGTTTGAAATATTCAGTTTGCCGCATGCATTTTCAGATTTCAAATTCAGGTGTAAGACAATTAATTTTAGGGATTTCAAATCGGGGAACAAATTGAATAATGAGACAAATGAATAGAACAACGGTGAAGGAAGAGGAGGAGGAAAAGAGACAGTGAATTTGAATACGAAGAAACGAAGTTGGCAACTTTCTGAAGAAGAGACTGAGGCGACCCTCCTTTTCTTTTTAATTTTTTAAAATTATTTTAAATTAACTATTAAATTAAGAGTAAAAATGAAAAAAGTATGGTGTATAAAGAAAACAAAATTATAATAATAATGTATGTAGTAAATGTGGTGTATACTGAAAAAATAATGGTGCAAATAGCAACACCCATATTATTATTCATAAATATTTTCACATGTCGCATCGGTATAGTTCATACTACAACTAAATATAAGTTTACATATTAAAAAATTAATTAAAAAAAGCCCGAGCTTCAATATTTGGTAGACCTTACTTTTCCTCTTTCAAACGCGAAACTATTTTATATGATGCCGAATCGCAGCCGTTTATTAATCCTCTAATCAACGGTTCATTCCCACAATCCGCGCCCTAAAAATACACCAATCACATCAAACCAAAACTTTATTCCAAAATGCCGTCATACGAAATAATCCAGACCGTCCAATCGCTCCATCCCATCAACGGCTCAAACCGCTATCCGCGACTAAAGAAATCCACCAATCGCATCTCGCGTTTACCCAGCTATATAAGCCCCCACCTATTCACCATCACAATTCACAACGCACAATCAAATCCCATTATCCACAGAGAAAAATATCACACACGCAAATCGCAATGGCACCGAAGGCAGAGAAGAAGCCAGCTGAGAAGAAACCGGCCGCCGAGAAAGCTCCGGCAGCGGAGAAAGCACCGGCTGAGAAGAAGCCAAAGGCGGGGAAGAAGCTGCCCAAGGACGGCGGCGCCGCCGCCGCCGGCGACAAGAAGAAGAAGAGGAGATCGAAGAACACCGAGACCTACAAGATCTACATCTTCAAGGTGCTGAAGCAGGTGCACCCCGACATCGGAATCTCGAGCAAGGCCATGGGAATCATGAACAGCTTCATCAACGACATCTTCGAGAAAATGGCGCAGGAGGCGTCTCGGCTCGCTCGCTACAACAAGAAGCCGACCATCACCTCTCGCGAGATCCAGACCGCCGTGAGGCTGGTGTTGCCCGGTGAATTGGCGAAGCACGCCGTGTCGGAGGGGACGAAGGCGGTGACGAAGTTCACGAGCTCTTGAATTAGGGCTTTTGCTGATGGGGATTTCTCTGTTATTTGGATTTAATTAGGGTTTTTAATTGTAGTTCTCTGTTTGTTCTCTCCCCCTAAATCGTGAATATAAACGTTGCCTTTTGTTACCTGCTCTCTTTTAATATGTAGAATTCCATTATGCTGAATACCTAATCCCAAACATCGAATTCATCAATTCAAATGAAGAACACATTTCCTTTTGGTCTTCGTTTATTGAAATTGAAAAAAAATCATATCACTGCATCAAATTAAACTTAACCCCTCTGTTTTTTACTTTTTACTTTTTTGAAGACGAAGTAAATTCTTGGCGCCAAGACTTGAAAATTTTCGCATTGAATAAAAATTGGCGTTTGAATTAATCAAGGAGAAATAAAGAAACGATTGAACAGTGTTTCCCAATTTGTTGTTTTTATTACAAAATTGAAAAAGTCTTCATTTAATTTCAGAAGTAAGGCCTTGAAGATTTAGCATCAACCCATCAGAGTTAAAGTAGATCTTGTTAGCTGAATCTCCAATTGTTCTTGAAATCTCCTTCGATGCTTCAATCCTCCTAAGCGCAATGAATGCAGGATTTCTGGCAATGGATTTACCTATCAACTCTGCGCTCTTCGCCTCTCCCTGATCCCGAAATCAGAAAATCCCGACATCAGAATCGGACATGTATGTGTGGATGATACGAGAACAGGGGAAATTCTACCCCCCAATGGGAGTAGTATCTCAATCACTAATCCGCTATTTAAAAATTAATAAAATTGTATTTGATAGATAATAAAAAATTGTTAAAATCGGAGTGCAGAATTTCCTTGAGAATAGAATGTTCGTACCTGTGCTCGAACTATTGCGGTTTGCTTCTCTTGCTCGGCCTTCTCCACCACGTACCTCGCCCTCTCGGCTTCCTGCGCAGCTATCTGCTTAGCTTCAATGGCGGCAGTGTATTCCTTCCCGAAGGCGAGGCTTGTGATGGAGACGTCGTCGAGCACAATGTGGAAGTAGTCGGCTCTTTTCTTCAAGATTTCACGTATTTCACTACTCACTTTCTGCATAAATCAACAAAACTTGATCACTTCCAATGTTACAAATCCTCAATTCACATTTAGGATTTCATGTCACTTAGTTGTTTAATATGAAATTCACATATATATACTAATGCTCAAGTTATGTAAACATTCCAATTCATCACCATACTAGAAAAAATCTTCACTAGTGGTTTGAAAAATATGTACATTTGTGTGAACTGACTGCCGCTCCTTGCTTGAGCAAGTGAGTCGGTTGTTTCAGGCCCGAAAAAAATAAAAATAAGAACTAGGGCCCTAAATTGTATAATAGTGCGTGTGTATGTGGATATATATAGTTTGTAAAGATATTTGAAGTGTGATGTTGGTCTAGTGGTAATATTTTTTTTAAATCAATAAAGAGGGGTTCTAAATCTAAATCTATGTTTTAAGAGGCGCTACTAACTAAAACAACCCACATTTTTGCACATGATGTGTTGTTCAATTTATTTATTAAAGCATTAGACGAAGTAACAAATGTTTTATTTTTCATCTCAACTCGGGCCAACTAAATTATTAGGATTGGCTATTTGTGAAGTTAGTACAATCTTTAAGCAAGAAAGTACAACAATGTGTTACCTCTCTTTGGGAAAGAAGTTGGCTGGCATTGTATTGGGCAACCACAGTTTTGACAGTCTCATCCACAATTGAAGGCAGGACCCTCTCATTGTAGTTACAACCAAGCTCTCTGTAAATCGTAGGTAATTGATCCGCAATCAGACGGCTAAGAACCCGAACATTAATATCTACCTGCAATGAGTAAAAGAGGGGTATGTCAAGACATAACAAATACACACGAGATATATATTGATCATGTTAAAAAAAACATTAAACAAAGGAATCCAACCGTTTTGAAGATAAAAATTAATTATCAAAAGATAAAAGGTAAATCGTGGGATGTATCTCACTTTGATTTTCTAAAAAGAAAAAGAAAAAGAAAAAGTGAGAGAGAGAGGGGGGGGGGGGTTTACCATCTGAAGGTCACGACTGCCTGAGGTGGTCTTGACCTCATAAGGTTGTGCCCGAACATCATAAATGATTCTCCTTTGGATAAAGGGTAACTTCAAATGTGTTCCTTCTGGATATATCTGCACAATTTATATAATATGACGATTAGGGTTGTAAATAAGTCGAGTCGAATAAGAACATACATATGTTTATACTTGTTTGAAATGATATCAAATTTTAAAATTTAGAATTAATTATAATTATATACATAAATTTTGGCATAATTTGTAATTAGAGACGAACTTTGAAATGTTGCAATTAAAAGATAACTTGTAATTTTTTACAAAATAGACACAATTTGCAATATTATAAAAATCAAACATAATATTTTATATCATTATTTGTTGTATTAATGAAATTCAAATTATAATCATGTTATATATCTATACAATTTTTAATACTTCTTGTTATATATATATATATGTTTATTTTTTGTTCATTGTAAAATTTAGGGGTGTCTATTTTCATGCAAGTTTATGTCTAAATTGCAAACGATGTCAAAACGTATGTATTTAATCATTATTAACCCTAAAATTTATGCTTGATTAACCATAGAATCCACCTCAAACAAGCTTTAATCGAGTAAAACACGAGTCGAGCTCGAGTAGTTTGATATTTCTTACAGTCTTGCTCAATTTTCCTATTGAACATAAAATTTTGTTTGAATTAAATTTGTTTGATCTGTCTATTGAATCGAGCTCAAAATAATTACCTTATCTTGGAGGCCGGAGCGGCGGTCGAAAATTAGGGCACGGCGGCCCGGGTTGACGTTGTAGACGGTGGCGCCGAATAGGTATAAGCCCAGGCTGCCCAGCGCTGCAGCAGCTCCCACTTTTGTTAATTCCACTATCTCTTGAGGTCTCATGTTCCAACCAAACTTGGATTACTCTTCAATTATATTCAATCTACCAAAGCGTGAAACAAAATCATGTAACAATCATATCTATATAAACTAAATTAATTACTTCATCTGCATGAATGACCCTAACCAAATTAATTATCAAAGATATCACATGAACATAACAAAAACATCTTTGAAGTAATTAATTATCAAAGATATCACATGAACATAACAAAAACATCTTCCAACATAGTACAAAATTACAAAATAGAGTGTAGAGAGAGAAGGATTCGATCAATATACCTTGAGAGAAAGAACTATAGAGAGAGAGAGTGAGGAAATTGATGAGAGAAGAAGAGCAGACGGTTTAAGTAGGAGATGGTGTCTTGGACAAGGGGTATGTTTTTCTACATTTTCAGTTATTTCCCCTTGCATCTAGATCGGCATGCATTATTATTAGAAAAAATATATATATTATTGTAACACAAATTTTTGTATTTAATTTAATAAAACACAAAACAGTGTACAAATGAAATATTTTGGATCAAGTTTGTATTTTCGGATCCAATCTCTATTTCTCGTTCTGATTAATCACTCTATGAACGATTTTTAAACAGTCTTCGAAGTTTTGGGGAAGATTTATTTCCTCGATCTTCTTTGACTTGGTTTTTAGTTTTTGACTTGGTTTTTAGTTTTTGACAACGTTAATTCGGAAAGTCGATGCCTTGTTTCCGGATCAAACGCCGATCTTTTGGGTTGAATTAGGTGTAGAACGCTTTACTGTCTTGCTGGTGGATCAAACGCCATCTTCGAGATGATTTTGGTGAAGAACGCCGTTGAATACCGCTTGAATTTGGGGCAGAACGCTTTAAACCGTCTCGCGCCTTTGAATGCCGCAAGAACGCCTTGAATATCTGAGAGAACTTCACTTGTGGAACTTCTTCTTCAAATTCTTGAACTCTTCAAATGAATTCTGGTGTGATTTTCAACTGATATGGAGGCCCCTATTTATAGTTGTGGGAAGAGAGATCTAGAGCTGATGTAACACTATCTCATTGGCTATTGGAAGTTGATATATATCTTGAAAGATATTTACTTGTTTCAAAGAACTTGATGTTTATCATATAATAATATCTTTATTATTTAAATATTTTATCTAATTTTGGATTTGATATGATTCCAAAACTAAATAAATATATTAAAATCAATAAAAATATTATTTATAATATTGTAAAATTTCGCCACCTACAATTATATTTTAATAGTAATAAAAATTAAATTTAACGACAAATTTCATATCACTCCCCTGTCTTTTTTCGAAAACTAAAAAAATCCCCTATGTTAAATAAATAGTCTGAAAATTCCTCATATTATGTAAAATTCATCAAAAAAGCCTCTTTTTGAAAAAGTGAATTACATTTGCTAAAAAAGAGTGTATGATTCTATTTTTAGAATTTTTGTATTATTTTTTAAATATAATCAATTTTTTAAAATAGTAGTTTGACCAAATATTATAATTTTAAATAATATAAAATATATTTATATGTAAAAAAAATACATAACATAGGAAATTATCAAAATAGGTAAAAAGTAGTAGTATAACCAAATACTAAATTTTTTTGAATGATATAAAATATATTTATCTATAAAAAAATTGTAAAAAAACATAAATCCTACTATGTTTCTTAGAAAATGTAATTCACTTTCTCTAAAAGAGGCCTTTTTGATGAAATGTACATAACATAGGGGATTTTTAGATTATTTATTTAACATAGGAGGTTTTTAGACTATTTATTTAACACAAAGAACTTTTTGATTTTTCGGAAAAACACCGGGGTGTAAGTTCAAATTTAGCTAATTCATTTTAATTAGATCAAGCCTATCCAATCACACAGCGTAAGACTAACATTATACGTGGACGTAGAATAAAAAAAGATCAAATTTTAGTATAAATAATACTTAATTATTATTTAAATAAAAAAAATAAGAAAATAACTTTTTGCCATGAGCAATCCGGCATGATTCTCCTACTTAAAAACGACGTAAAAGTCATGACTTTATTAATTAGATAATTAGAACACAGGCTTTAATTTTCTTTTAATACAGGAGAATTGTCGATTCACGACCTGAAAAATGGGTAACTTATCAATTTAAGATTTGAAAGATGAAAACTCTCAATCCAGAACCTCAAAAATCACGAATTTGATTTGTTTTTCATTGAAAATTAATATATAATTAATTTAAAAAATAAAAAGAAATCAAAATTCATGATTTTGAAAATTAATATATAATTAATTTAAAAAATAAAAAGAAATCAAAATTCGTGATTGTTGAGATCCTACATCATTCGGGTATTTTCATCGGATTGATAATTCTCCTTTAGTATACAAGTGTGAAGGAATATTATTTTCCTTTTGTTTTGATCATTGCCTTCAAGTGCAAACATGAGTACCCAATTACCAATTTTGGATATATTTGTTGTGATGTCAAATTCTGTCATTTTGCGATTCAAGAAAATATCAAGTTGCTAAAATCAAGATCTGCCAAAAGCAAAACAGAAACACACCAAGATAAACGACGAAGACAGGAAAATATCAAATGATTTTCAAACAGATGAGTTCAAAAACCGATATCCATACCCTAGAGCAACTGCTAAACATCAAATAAGCAAATTAAATTGAAAATGCCACTTTTTATGATGCTGATGGCTAGAATCATCATAATCCCACAACTCTAAACTCTGCAGGAAAAGAAGCCTAAATTTGATGTCAAAAGAATGTTATAGCCTCCCAAGATTTACTTCGCAGCATTTGGCAAACCAGCGTCGCGCAGATTTAGCAGCAGCTCGTCCGAGTTCAAGTAAACCTTGTTTGTCGAAGCTGAAACAGTGTGTGAAATATCCTTGGATGCTTCTATTCTCCTGAGGGTAATGAAAGCAGGATTGTTGGCAATGGCTTGACCTATCAGCTGGGCGCTCTTCGCCTCTCCCTGGTGGCAAAATGAGAAAAATTGCATTCGATTTAGTAAAGCTTGAGCTTGATATAATTGCAATGCAAATATAAGAAAACAAATGTGTTTACAGCATCAAAGACATCATGTGTGGAATAGACTGTTTTACCTGTGCTCTGATTATAGCACTCTGTTTGTCTTGCTCAGCTTTTTCGACCACAAACTTGGCCCTCTCGGCTTCTTGTGCAGCTATCTGTTTAGCTTCAATGGCATTGGTGAATTCCCTTCCGAAGGTAAGGGCGGTGATGGAAACATCATCCAGGGCAATGTTGAAGTTGGCAGCTCTCTGAGTTAATATTTGCCGTATTTCCCTACTCACATTCTACATCAATGGAAATTATAATCAGTACTATTTCATCTAATCATGGAATTCCAAATGAATGATCATTGTAATCCTGTTTATTCAATCTCACCTCCAAAAGCTACCGTGTTACTCATAACCTGAGCAGGCTATTAAGTGTTTAATCGGTCCAATGACTTCATATGAAACTGTGTAACTGTCTACCTAGTAGAGATATAAAGCTTTATTTGACATGCTCTAATACAGTACTATATTCTTCTAACTTTTCCATTAGCCAAACTTGATTCAGTTACTGGGTGAAACCATCTTTGAGATCCACATTCGCAAACCATGCATATAAAGTTCAGTATGAGTGTATGACAATGTTGATACTGATTTTCTTCACAACCATGCATAAAGAGTTTGCTAGATTTGTTGGAGATTAGTAAAGTTTCTCAAAAAGCAAGAAGAATTATCGAATAAGATCACTAGAAGGTAACAACTACAAGAAGTATACTTTCGGGGACCAGTGTTCCAGAAAAAGAAGTCTCAATGGCTCTCAAAAATCGGCACTTACCTCTCTTTGGGTGATAAGTTGGCTAGCATTGTACTGGGCAACCACAGCTTTTAGAGTCTCATGGATAATTGAAGGCAGCACTCTCTCATTGTAGTTCTCACCGAGACTTCTATAGACAGTAGGCAGTTGGTCTGGCACTGGACGGGTAAGAACCCGGAGGCCAATTTTTACCTGGAAGTAAAAGATTAATTAAAAAACGAGGCAAGCAATGCAAAATACTAAAATCTTCCCATACCCTCCCTAAAATAATCAAAAATAGAGAGGAGCATCTCCCTTGAAAAACAGGAAGAGACCCCCTTAAAAAGGGCAAACTAGATACCTATTCTACAAGTTACTATCAAACATACAAGCAGCCATTCCTGCTTAAACATATGAGGATTTTGATAGAAGCTTCCTTTATAGTTTTATAAACATATATATTTATATATGTCCAACACTTCTATGTTTTCAAAAATTGTGAAGAAATAACATGTGATGCATCTATAAGATTGTTCATGTTTGTGTCCATGAGAGAGAGATATAGACAGAGAGAATCAATCAGAGAGAGAATCAGCGAAGTTCACCATCTGAAGGTCACGACTGCCAGAGGTGCTCTCTACCAGATGGGGTCGTGCTCGAACATCGTAAATGATAGGCCTGTCAAACCATGGGATCCTAAAATGTGTTCCTTCAGGATAGACCTGTACATTGAGCAGATAAGAAACATGCATCTAGCTAAGACTAGATCAAAAAGAGATACACCCGCCAAAGCTCAAGTAAACAGGTGCACAAGTGGCACCCAAGATCCTACATAACATTTGGCAAACCATAAGAATATAATGCCATTCTTCTTGAAAAGATTATAAGTTCTCCCAACATACAACACAATTGATCATTTTTTTTATATAAATAATCAACTAGTGATCTCACACCATATGAAACAAAAACCTGTTAGCACTGTTAAGAAATGAGTACAAAAGCTCAAGCTGAGCGCCACGCTGCATTAAGCAACAAAGCCAGTAACAATCAACACACGACCAACTCATCAGCAGGTCACAAACCACTCAAAAACTACTACTCTTAGCAGCCTACACAATTGCATGGTCATTACATAGAATAATACTGCCATTCTTCTTGAAAAGATTATAAGTTCTCACAGCATACAAAACAATTGAATAAGTTTTTTTTATGAATAATCAACTAGTGATCTCACACAATATTACACACAAAACCTGTTAACACTATTAACAAACAAGCACGAAAGATCGAGATGAATGCCACGCTGCATTAAGCAACAATGCCAGTAACAATTAACACACAACCAACTCATCAGCAGGTCACAAACCACTCAAAAACTACTTCTCTTAGCAGCCTACACAATTGCATGGTCATTACATAGAAAATGCAATGAAATCAACTCAAATTAACACACCTCCTCAAAAAATTCCATCACTCTCAAGTAAAATCAGCACATATAGAGTGTAAGATCCAGACACCAGCACTAGAAACAAATTCAAATATCAAATCCAAAACTAATTGAGGGAAGTAAGGACCTGATCCTTGATCCCACCAACGCGACGGAAAACAATTGCACGGTGCCCTCCCTCGACATTGTAGAGACCTTGACTCAGTCCAAACAAGCCCATCCCTGCAAGAAGCCCCGCCGCCACTGCCTTATTAGCCCCAGGAGGAATAGGAACATTGCCACCCGCCATAATCGCCCACTAAATCACTGCATTTAGCCAAATAACGTAACAAGTTTTCAAACAATCCGTCGCAAATTATGCGAATCAAACAAACACAACTCCCTCTGCAGCCTAATCTGGCATGATTTCGTTTATGGCATAACATAATCACGTCCCGAAACTATGAAATTAAACATGAAATGCTGACCTTTTTATCAGCTTATCAAACACAAACAACCAAACACCGCATGGAAATTTTGGAAAATATTAAAAGAAAAACCCTTCAAACAAATCAAGAGAGAGAAAATGGTATATACACTATGGGAATGATATCAGATGTTCAGATCGACGTAAATAGTAAGCAATCGACTGCAAACCAATTTTAGTATCAGAAAAGCTTGAAAAACAAATCCAAAAAATCAGAAAAAAAAACAAAAAAAAAACCATTTGTCAGCTCGATCAAACACGGTTACTACGTGTGAATTTTCATTGCCAAAAAATAAATCCGGTGGAAAAAGTGAAGGGAATTCGATCCATATACCTTTAGCAAGAAAGATAAAAAAGAATCTCGAGAAAAAGGATGGTGAGGAAAAGCAGGGGAGAAGGGTTTAAGTCGGAATTTGAGTCTTGGAGAAGGGGTTTTTGCGTTTGTTTTTAGTTTTTATTTTTATCTTTTCTTATAGTATATGCATTTTCTTTGTTTTTTTATGCATTTATATTTATATTTCGACGCTATTAATTTAATTAGTTTTATTTGTTTATTACTATTTTTCTTTTGAATTTTTTGTAAAATGGATTTCGCAAACATACAGATGCTTATTTAATTTCATAATAGATGCATATCTTCTGTTTTAGGAAAATAATACACCACAATTTACATCAAACAAAACAAAATGGGCTAAATTCTATTAAAGTATCAACTACATTACGGATTTAATGGCTAATTATATCTATATTATGAAATATAACAAAACATACACACCCGCGTCACGTAACATCAAATATAAAATAAAAGTAAATACGGAAATTTCTGAAATGGAATATGTTAAATATTCCACGTTAGTTAGGGAAAGTGGCATATGCCACTTATTAAAACGAGGGCAATCATCTCCTTACCAACTGATGTTGTGAGGATGAGTTAAACCCGATATTTATTTCTAATACAGTATCAGAATCATCTTTTGAGAATCATCTTGTGAGAGTGAATTAGGTCCCATATCCATTTCTAATAAATATGATCTTATCTTGTGAGAGAGTATCAAACTATAAATTGCATTATAGTTGTAAAATAATATTGCATCTCATATTGTTCTTCAATTACTAAATACTATTAATTATTCCAAATAAAAAATCATTTCCGAAGTTAATATATACATGAAAAAAAAACATAATCTTTGCATACGTTTTCGCAATCTCAAATTCGGGTTATATTTTAATATTTAACATAACATTGAGTAAGATTTTGGTTGCAGAAGCGCAGAAATTTATTTTCATATGAAAAATATGAAAACTAAAAAAACATTTACAAGATTGGCTTTATACACTAGTACTAGTATATATTACATTTGATTAACATTTAGAAAACAATGAAGAAATTATGTGTTATAAAATTATAATATAGTAAGACTCTAATCCTAATATCCTTACTTTTATTATTTTTTATCTTTTGAGAAAACCTCTGTTAATTTAAAAAAAATACATAATGATGTTTTTGTTTATTGCCCTCTTTCAGTAGTGTAAATAATCAAGAGATTAATGACGAAAACAAGGCGAATTTTTTCCTCAATCTCCAATATAAATTATATAATTATACGATAAAACTAATTTAATCGAAACCGCCGCAGCATAACTGCATAAAAACTAACTGCTCAATCGAGAAAATGTGCGTTGCCGCCTGAAAATTAATTACAAAATAGAAACAATTCAAAATCAAAATCAAATTTACGATTTATTGAAAGGGGACAATACCAAAAACAATCAGAAAATATAATGATTTCGATTCAGAGAGCAATTATCGCGATTTTTACACTAACACAAGAGGGCAATAAACAGACTCTCACGCTATTCCCATAAACCCTAATTTTCAAACAAACAGCCACTTGAAAAACTAAAAAAGTACTAATTTAAGAGCTCGTGAACTTCGTCACCGCCTTAGTCCCCTCCGATACGGCGTGCTTCGCCAATTCACCGGGCAACACCAGTCTCACGGCGGTCTGGATCTCGCGAGAGGTGATGGTCGGCTTCTTGTTGTATCTCGCGAGCCGCGCCGCCTCCTGCGCCAATTTCTCGAAGATGTCGTTGATGAAGCTGTTCATGATTCCCATGGCCTTGCTCGAGATTCCGATGTCAGGGTGGACCTGCTTCAGCACCTTGAAGATGTAGATCTTGTAGGTCTCTATGTTCTTCGCGCGCCTCTTCTTCTTGTCGCCGGCGCCGCCCTCCTTCGGAATCTTCTTCCCGGCCTTGGGCTTCTTCTCCGCCGGTGCTTTCTCGGCGGCCGGTGATTTCTCGGCGGCCGGCTTCTTCTCCGCTGGCTTTTTCTCCGCCTTGGGTGCCATTCCGCTAGAGAGAGAGTTTGGTTGAGAGGATTCTAGAGAGTTGGGAGAGTAGGAATTAGAAAAGTGTGCTGATGGAGGTTAGGCGGTGAGATGGTGGCGTTTATATTGAGTTTAGTGGTGTGATGTGATTGGTTGAAATAGGGTCACGCGGATCGTGCGATTTCATCCGTGGATTTGGTTTTGAATTGACGGTGGAGATTTAATGTGGAGGTTTGAGTTACGCAAGTTTGGGCTTTTTCAAATTTTTGGTTTGGCGTCACTGACCCTCTTTCGTTTCAAAATTTTCAAAGTCTTATTATTCTGATAATATATTATATTATTTCCCAAAAATAAATATATAAAATATATCATGATGATAAAATTGTAATCTTAGATATGAGAAAATGATTACTATAATTATTTTTTTTGGATACTTCAAATAATTATGAATGTTTTATTGATATAGAAAATCAAATATTATACTATATGATATATAAAATAACGATGACAATTGATGGAGTTGTATGTGAATTCTTTTACTAGGCAAAAAAAAAAAACTGTTAAAAGTATATATTGCGATGACCCTTGTTAAAAGTATAATTAAATAAGATATATTTTACATAAAATTTTATAATAATTTAATAACATGTATTTAGAAGTTTATATGTTATTACTGTCGAGTGCCAAGAAAAAAAAAAAAAAAATTCAGTTCTTGGATGTACGATTTGATAATTGTTTTTTAAAAATTAGGTTGTTGAGTAATAAATATATTATTTTTTTCAACCATTAAAAAAAAAGAAATTAAACAAAAAAAAATCAAATTCATCTTCACTCTTAAATATTTGGAAACGGGGCAACAAGTTTAAACATCCAATCTAATTTATAAAGACTACAAATTCTCAACATCGTTCACCTTTTAGCAAAAAAATAACAAATTAAGATATTCATAACACTTTTTTTTTATTAATATATAATTTGTCTAATGCAATTGGTCTCGTTCAATTTATAATAGTACACACTATTAATAAGTAAATATAAGATGAAAATTGAAAATCGAAAATATACTGTTTCATTCATTTATAATCGTTTAAGTTTTATTTCATAGCCAAAATTTTCCGAAAAGAAATCCCATGATTATATAAGTTACAACTACGTAGCACGGTAGCGAATCAATTGATCCAAAATGCTATGGACATTGAACTATTTACACTTCGTGATTCTTCTATTCACAACCTTCATTTTTATCTTCACAACCCCTAAAATTAATGTAAATTTAAATATATTTTTGATAGACTAATTTACCCCTACAATCACCAAATAATTTAAAAAGAACCCTAAAAACATCATCTTTCATAACCACATCATCTAGCTACTTGATAAAAGAAAAAAAAATCTGGAAAATAAAATCGTGGAACTCGACTCTCTAGCTTCTTGATAAAAGAAAAAAGAACCGGGAAATAAAATCGCATTAATTGAAAGTTTGTTTATCTTTCATGAATAACACCATCTGATTGCTTTGAAAAAATTGATTTTTTATTGGATCGATCAGCAGATGTGCATTATATCATTAAGATGGATTCATTCATAAACTATCATTATATGTGTGTGATTTATTTGCAAAACCTCCAATCTTGTTCAGTTTGTGTGATCTTTTTCTTTTACTTGCTGCATTAATACTAATAATAATATCAATTTTTTAATCAAGAAAGATAGGGCAAATCTTGTTCAGTATTTGTGCGAATCTGTTTATTATTATTATTATTATTATTATTATTATTAATCAAGATATTATTATTATTAATCAAGATATTATTATTATTATTATTATTATTATTATTAATCAAGAAGGGTGAGAGTCAAGGAGAGTGATTTAATTTTACGGGAATTTTTAAATATTTTGGGGCTACGAGGGAAACTTAGTCTACTAAAAATATATATTTATATTTATATTAATTTTAGGAGTTGTGGAGAGAAAAATAAGAATTGTGAATAGAATTACCTTTACATTGACCAAAATCCCAATGAAAAGCCCAGTACTTCTAATTTCTAAACCACCACCAAAACGAAGATAAAACATCCATAACAGTTAATCTATAAAATTAACTACTCTTCTATAACAAAAACCCCCCATTTACTTAACTTAACTTAAGAAAAAAAATATTTGAAAAATTCCAAATTTTAATGCAAACTGTTCGAAAGTGACTTGATAGGTGAATTCATGGCTATCTTAAATATTTTGGAGGTTTCTGTGCTAATTTTAAAAATTGGGTCCTAAAACGTAATAATAAAAAAACAATAAATTTTAATTTTACTGAAAGGAAACAAAAAATTCAAACCAATTTATTTATAATGTTAACATCTCAATATAAGCAATATTTTGTTTTAAGGGGTGACGAGAAATATATTTCCATGGAAAAGAGGAGAATAAATAAAAAGCTTGAGATTCACTGTTAAATTAAATGGAAAAAAAATTAAGAAAGAAAGATTGAAAAGTTGTAGAATTGAAGTAGGGCTTTGATATGATTCATGTGTGATTATTCGGTGATTACATTCCTTAATGGAAGAGTGAGAGATATAGATGAAATATGTAACATTTTTATTTATTAAAAATAATGCATTGTTTCTTTTCTTGGAGTCTGTTCAATATCTCATTTAGAACACCCTTATTATTGGGCCTGGGTGAATTGATAAATTTTCTTATACATGTTGTACTCAGTTCATCTAATTTCAAATAAACTAAAAATCAACATAATATACGCATCATAATGAATTTATCGTATTCATCATCCTAAAAATTGTATCTCAATCACAAATCCGGATCATATCAAGAATCAAGATCATGTCAGAACCTTTTCAAAGTTTATTAAACATATTTAGAAAAACTCCGACGCGTATCTGAAAATACTAAAAAAATGATTAAAAAAATCACGTGGTCATTCAAGATATCACTAGAAAATTGATAGTTTTTTTAATATTTTTCTTAAGCTGGGTAAAATAAATTTTGTCTATATAGAAGTGGATATTTTAGATTTTTGCTCGTTAGTTATGTTAATGGGGCTTCAAACAGCTGAATTAACAGATAAACACAAGAATAGCTGAGTTTACAAATGAAACTATAGAACATGATATCACCCAATCAAATTCCAACAAACAAAATTGCTACAACATCTGCACTCTAACCATCAAGGGATGCATTTTGCAGCGCTAAAATTGCAAATTTCACTACAAAATTCACTCTCAATATCAACAAACAAAGATTAATGTACAAGCAAAGTTGGTGAATTGCTTCATTTTATAACATAAATCATGTCGAATCACAACAGAAGAGAGCACAAGCAAGAGTAATGTTAAGAATCCAGATCTAAGTTCCTCTACTCATTTACTCATCAAACTAGATATATCAACAACAAGAAGCTGCAATCTCCTTCAAGTTCAAGAGAACTTAGTCACTAAAACAATTTCAATCAAGCTAGTTCTAAGCTTCGATGAGAAATTAATTCAAAAAAAAAAATTATCAACAGCATAATTTAAAGTGGTGTATAGATGTGATTATCAGAAGACAGAAATAGAAAAAGGAAATTCATTATCACACATTCATCTTCAAGCTCGAGGATTGTATAATGCAGAAAAGCTTCATCTGATTAAGCGCAGAACATGTGCGGAATTGAAATTCAAATTCTATCAAAATTAGACACAACGGATTCAAATAAGACGCATTCATTGGATATCATCTTCATTCAAACGAATTGTAAACATCAGGTTTATACAATCGGAAGCAATAAAACCCCGCAAAGCTAAGTCTCAATCAATTAATACCAGAAAATTTAGAATTCCGGGAAAGACGGAGAGCGAAACCCTAGGAATCGTTCAAGAGCTCGTGAATTTCGTCACCGCCTTGGTCCCCTCCGATACGGCGTGCTTCGCCAATTCGCCGGGCAACACCAATCTCACGGCGGTCTGGATCTCGCGAGAGGTGATAGTCGGCTTCTTGTTGTAGCGAGCCAGACGCGACGACTCCTGCCCCAATTTTTCGAAGATATCGTTGATGAAGCTGTTCATGATGCCCATGGCCTTGCTCGAAATCCCGATGTCGGGATGCACCTGCTTCAGCACCTTGAAGATGTAGATCTTGTAGGTCTCCGTGCTCTTCTTGGTCCGCTTCTTCTTCTTATCTCCGGAGGCGGCGCCGGCTTCCTTCGGCAACTTCTTCCCGGCCTTGGGCTTCTTCTCCGCCGGAGATTTCTCGGCGGCCGGCTTCTTCTCCGCGGGTTTCTTCTCTCCCTTCGCTGCCATTGCTGCTGCTCGGTTGCGGAAAAATGTGAGTGAGATTTGAACGAATTTTGAGGAATTTACGAGATGTGGAAGTCAGATTTGAAGCGAATGTTATATAGAATTCAGAGTGTGTTTTGATTGGCTAGTTTAGAGTAGCGCGGATCGAGATTCCTAGCCGTTCGATATGAGAGATTTGACGGTAGAGATTAAGTGAGAGAGTGACGTCAGGAATCTTGCGTTTGACGCCTTTTTGGCGGTAGTACAAAATTTGAGCGAGTGTGCCAACTGGAAAATAATGTATATAGGATGAAGTTATTGGTCCACAATCTAGATATATTCATAAATAATAAAATTAAAGATTAATTATAATTAGTAAAATGAAATTTCTATTATACCATTAATGATTTTTTACTTTAAATTAGGGTGGAGAGGCAACATTAATCTTCCCTCCTCCCTTATTTTCCCTTGATACATTAAATTCGGAAAAATCTTTCTAATGATTAAAAATCTTGGAATACTAACAGTCTAATTAACACGCAAACATACTCACATTCAGTTGTTCATATTTCCTCTTGCTTGTGTTTTATTTTTGAAATAACTTATATTCACAATCTGAGATTCAAAAGCTTACGTACGTACGTCAATGGAGAACTATGATGAAATTTGTTCACAGATATTTAGAGAAAATACAGATGATGAATAAGAAATTTACGATTTAATTATTGACGACGAGGATGGCGATGGTGAGAGAATGGAGCTTCCAACAGATAATGCTATCGGCGATCATGAATATGTTGATGCCACCGCCGATGCTCACAATTTTGACAAATATGATGATGTCAGTGGCGTCGTTGATCATGAAATACCTATTTCCGGCAACGGGGATTCTCAGTTAGAAGTTGGCCAAGTTCATGGTAGTGCTGGCCCTCAACCAGATATGCTATATGCCACTACAGACAGCCTATTCGACGATTATCAAGCTCATGCTAGACGTAGTGGGTTTAGTGATGTGAAGAGAACAAATCGCAAGATGTATGATGACAAAGAGATCAAGTATGCTCGATTTGTATGTAGCAAGGCTGGAAAAAGAAATTTACGATTACTTTCAAAGAAAACCGACCGCAAAGGAAGGCTCAATGCAAAAAAGCTAATGAATGGTTATTGGATTGTTGGTAAAAAAAAATTCGAGCATAATCACAATCTTGATCCAAGTTATTCAATCTTAATGTCGGCACATGGACAGTAATAATTTCAACATTTTATTACTTCATTAATTAAACATGTTTATACAACATCAAAAGTAATTAAAAACTATGGCCACAATATACACATAGAGAAAAATATGTGCACAAAAGATCGTGTCTAAAATTTGTTTGACATTGACATAATCAATTTTTTCATTGCATTAGTGAATGTCAAAAGATTCTAGTAATAATTAGCTAAAATAACATCTATACTCGACTTGTGCAGACAAATTGAAGATCAACAGATATGAGAAATGTCATTTAAGGTAGAATTGATATATTATTACTTCTACGGTTATGATAATTGCAGAATGCTACTTAGTTCATTCAAATTATTATTGGGACAAAATGTCGATACTTGATAATTACGAACATTAATATGCCACATTATAGCTAATCTCAAACATAGACCATTCATCGGTAGGAAAATAAAATATTTTGGGACTAAAGTCGGAAAAATAAGGTAAGATGAATAATGCACTTATCCATTAATAATTTCAACACCCCATTGTTTCATCAACTAAACATATTCTTACACTAGCAAAAGTAATTAAAAACTATGTCCACAATATACGCATAGAGAAAAGTACATACACAAAAGATCGTGTCTAAAAATTGATTGACATTGATATATCTAATCTTTTAATTGCATTGGAGAGTGGTAAAAGATTATAGTAATGATTAGCTAAAATAACATCTATACTGGACTTGTGTGGACAGATTGAAAATCAATAGACGTGAGAAATGGCATTTAAACTATAATTGATATATTATTACTTCTATATATGGTTATGATAATTGTAGAATACTACTTAGTTCATTCATATTATTGTTGTAAAAAACTTAGCTCAACAAATAGATTTTGTTGGATCAAGATTGCATGCACTCATAAATAAGAAGAAAAGAAAACGAATAACACGAGAATTTAAGTGGTTCAATCTATGAGATTACGTCCACTGCCGAAAGAAGTTGTTTCTCTTTGTATTAATCTTCACCGATTACACACACTCAAGCTTACAGATTTTCTCTTAATCTAATGCTAGAATACACACGATATTTTCTCTGCAGAAGCAAATCTGAAGCTCTCTCTATTTTTCTCTCGACCCCTCAACTGCATGAAAGGAAAGAACATTTATACAAACCCTAACCTAACAAACGGTTGAGACTGATGTGGCATAACTGCCCATAACATAAACTGGCTTCAACTAACTTGAATCAGCTTTGGCCATGATCTGCTACACACCAACACCCTTGCACTGCACCATGCATCAATGCTTGATAGAGATTCAATAGCTACAACAACTCCATGCATTACAATTCTCCACCTTAGCCCTGAATCAACCTTCAAGCTAAGATTCAGATCTGCTACACATAAAACAGCAGACACAACTCCACTTTGAGCTGCAAACTTCACTTTTCCTTTTAACACAAGCTAATAAGGCTCATACACAACTCATATTTAGCTGTTGGTAGTGCCTTAGTGAAATTGTCAGCTGGATTCTCAGTAGTATCAATGTTTGCAACTGAGATTACCTTTTTTCTACTAAATCTCTCACAAAGTACAGCTTAACATCTATATGTTTTGTTCTTTCATGATAACCTCGGTGCTTAGACAAATGGATAGCACTTTGATTATCACGAAAGATTGTAACACAATCCTGAGTAACACCAAACTTTCCCAGAATGCCTTTCAACCAGACACTCTCATTCACTGCTTCAGTAAGAGCTGTGTATTCTGCTTCTATGGTTGATAGGGCAACTATAGATTTATGAGTTGATTTTCAACTTATAGCAGTTCCAAATAAAGAGAGCACATATCCAGTAAGTGACTTTCTAGTGTCCATATTTGCAGCAAAATCTGCATCAACAAAACGTCAAAGCATCACTTCCATCTATGCATTTCTGAAATTTTAACCATTTTCCAACTAAGCTTTGAATGTATCTCATGACCCACTTTACTGATTCTCAGTGACTTCTTCCAGGATTACACATAAATATACTCAGAACACTCATAGCATAAGCCAAATCTGGTCTGCAACACACCATAGCATACATCAAACTTCCTACTGCACTAGCATAATGAATGTTGTTCATCTCTGATTGATCTGTAGTTGTAGATGCTTCTTGTTTTATACTTAACTTCAGGCTCTGCTTAAGTGGAGTGGTGACTGACTTACACAGATTCATATTATACCTTTTAAGCACCTTTTCAAGATAGGATTCTTGAGTGAGAACTATAACATTATCACTCCTCTTTATCTTTATCTGCATTCTAAGTATGACCTTGGTTTCTCCAAGATCCTTCATTTCAAATTATGCTCAGAATCTCCTTTACACTCGTTATCTCTTCCACTGAATCACTTGATATGAGCATATTATCAACATATAACAGAAGATAAGTGATGGACACTCATTAAGCTCTGAAATATACACAGTGATCATAATTTCTCCTTCTAAACCTTTGAGATAGCATATAGTCATCAAATATTAAATACCACTGCCTGGGGCTTTACTTCAAACCAAATAAAGATCTTTGAAGCTTACATACCTTATTCTCAGCATCTTTTACAGAGATCCCATTTGGTAGCTTGATAAAGATATCTTCTTTCAACCTTCCATGAAGAAATACAGTTGTTACATCCATCTGATGCTGACCTACATGTGCCAATAAGATCCTTATTGAACAGTGCTTTACCACATGAGAGAATATCTCATTGTAAGCTATTCATTCTCTTTGAGAGAAGCCTTTGGCTATAAGTCTAGCTTTATATCTCAGCCCTTCTCCCTTTGTAGCTCCTAGTTTCTTCTTGTAGATCCACTTGCAGCCTACAAGTTTATGTTTCCTTAGTTTATCAACAATCTCTCAGGTTTCATTCTTACTTAGAGATAGAAGCTCTTCCTCCATAGCAATTAACCATTTCTCTATTTTTGCACATCTAAATGTTTCCTGATATGTTTTTGGTTCATATTGCTCCACCTCAAGAGCTGAATACAAAGCAAAAGACACAATATCAGCTTGTCCAAACCTTGCAGAGGGTCTGATTATCCTCCTTGATTTATCTATGGTAAGTTGATAGTTGTTGTGACTGTGATCCTCCTCATTTTCTGAATCCTCAACAATTGCTTCTCTGTTAGATGAAGACTTAGCAGGCTCTCTTGATGGAATTTGATGCTCCACCTCAATCTAAGTATTAATACTTGTTGATTGAGCTTTTGTTCCTGCCAACTGAGATGTATTATGACCAGAAGTAACCTTCAAGGGAAACTTATTTTCATCAAAAGACACATCTCTACTGATGATGAACTTATGTCCCTCCATGAACTATAGTTTGTACCCTTTAACTTCTTTAGGGTAACCAACAAATGCACATCTGAGAGCTCTTGGCTCTAATTTATCTTGTTTGGTATGAGCATATGCCAAACAACCTACAACTTTCAGATGATTGTAATTTGCATGTCTTCCACTCTAAACCTCTTCTAGAGTTTTGAATTCTAGAGCAGTAGCTGGACATCTATTTATGAGATATCCTGATGTATTAACTATCTCACTCCAAAATGACTTTGGAAATCCAGAACTGCTCAAGATATACCTTACTCTTTCCAAAAGAGTTTGGTTTATCCTCTCTGCAATACCATTCTGTTGTGGTGTTCCTGGCACTGTCCTATGCTTGGTTATCAATCTTTCTTTGCAGTAACTTTGAAATTCCTCAGCTAGAAACTCAAGACCATTATATGTTCTCAAGTATTTTAGCCACTTTTCAGTCTTGTTCTCCACATCAAATAGACATTCATTAAACCTTTCAAATGCCTCAGATTTGGTTTTAAGAATGTATATCCATACTTTTCTTGAATGATCATCTATTATAGACATGAAAAATATGCCTCCACCTTTTGTTGTGATCTTGGCAGGCTCCCATAGATCAGAGTGAGCATACTGCAAGATCTCAGTAGAGGTATGTATTGCAACAGTAAACTTCAACCTCTTTGCCTTGCCATAAATGCAATGTTCACACATTTGCAGCTTCTGCAATGTGTCTTCAGACAATAGATTTTGTTAGGATAGCTCTTGCAGACCCTTTTCACCCACATAAGTAAGTCTTACATGCCACAAATATGTGGTATCCCTCTGATTTATAGTGTGTGCTTGACCATACATTGTATTACCAATCAGAAAATAAAGATCATTCTTCCTTATTCTTTGTATTACAGTAGTAGTGCCCTTTGACACCATCCACTTGCTATATTTTGATTCAAACTTGTACCCCATTAAATCAATAGTTTCCAATGAAATTAGATTTATTTTGAGATTAGGAACATACCTCACATTTGTCAGCTTTCTGATTACTCCATCAAATATTCTAATTTTGACAGCTCCAATTCCTTTGATTCTGCATGACCGATCATTGCCTAACATGACAGTTCCTCAATTCAACTCCTTGAATTTTGAAAACCATTCCTTCTTGGGTGACATATGAAAACTGTAGCCTGAATTTAGTACCTATTCTGTTCCAATTTCTGCATAAGCTATAAATAAGGCGTCATAGAAATCATAACCAGCATCAATGTTGTTAGTTGTTTGATTTACATGATTTCTTGGGCCTGCATTTGTGTTTTCTGTAGCTTTTCCTTTCATGGCTCTCCAATTGGCACAGTTCTTCTTGTAGTGGCTTGGTTCATGACAATAAAAACACTTTCTTACTTCTTGATCAACTGAGGTCTCAGCTCTTTTCTTGTTCCCGGATTTTGGCTCCTTATTGGACCACTTCTTGTTGTAATTTGATTTCTTAATATTGAGTCCTTCTCCACCAGCATGAGCCATCATCTAATCTGCAGTCCTCTGCAATTCTTTTAATTTGAGTGCCACATGCACATCATCAAAGGTAATGGAATCTCTATTGCCAAATAGTAGAGTATATTTGAAGTTCTCAAATAATTTGGGTAAGACAGATAGTAGAATTAAAGCATTATCATCCTCTTATAATTTCACTTCGATGTTCTCAAGATCATCAGGAACCTTGTTGAACTCATCCATCTGGCTTAAAACAGACTTCTCCTCAGTCATTTTGAAGGAGTATAGTCTTTGTTTCATGTATAGACGATTTGCTAGGGTTTTCACCATATACAAACTTTTTAGTTTTTCCTATACATTGATTGCAGTCATTTCTTTGGAAACTTCTCTTAATGCTTTATCACCCAGACACAAGATAATCATGCTATGTGCCTTCTCCGGCATCAGAGACCTCTCATCACCATTTTGTTTATCACCACTCTCCTTTCCAGAAGAGCTCGCGAATACCTCCTCCAGAGCATCACCCAGACCTTATTGTATCAAGAGCGCATTCATCTTCACCTTCCACAGACCAAAGTCTGTCTTATCTATGAATTTCTCCATATCAAACCGTGTATAACTCATCTTGATCCTTCTGCTTCCCACAAATGGTGCTAATTGTCAAGAACTTAGCTCAATAAATAGATTTTGTTGGATCAAGATTGCATGCACTCACAAATAAGAAGAAAAAAAAATTGAAGAACACAATAATTTAAGTGGTTTGATCTATGAGATCTACGTCTACTGCCGAAAGAAGTTGTTTTTCTTTGTATTAATCTTCACTCATTACACACACTCAATCTAATGATAGAATACACACAAGATTTTCTTTGCAGAAACAAAGCTGAAGCTCTCTCTATTTTTCTCTCGACCCCTCAACTGCATGAAAGGAAAGAACATTTATACAAACTCTAACCTAACAAGCGGTTGAGACTGATGTGGCATAACTGCCCATAACAGAAACTGGCTTCAACTAACTTGAATCAACTTTGGCCGTGATTTTCTACACACCAACACTCATGCACTGCACCATGCATCAATGTTTGATATACATTCAAGAGCTACAACAACTCCATGCATCACAATATTTGGGGACAAAATGTTGATAGATGAATATGTCACATTATAGCCAATCTCAAATCTCAAACATAGACATTCATCGGTAAGAAAAAAAATTGGGCTAAATTCGGTAAAGCAGGGCAAGATGAATAATGCAGTCACCTATTAATAATTTCAGCACTCCATTGCTTCATCAACTGAACACGTTCATACAACAACAAAAATAATTAAAAACTATGGCCATAATGTATGTATAGAGAAAAGCACGTACACAAACGATCGTGTCTAAAATTTATTTGACATTGACATATTTAATCTTTTCATTGCATTGGTGAATGGTAAAATATTATAGTAATAATTAGCTAAAATCACATCTATACTATATTTGTATAGACAGATTGAAAATCAATAGATGTGAGAAATGTCATTTAAGATATAATTAATATATTGTTACTTGTATATATGGCTATGCTAATTACAAAATGCTACTTAATTTATTCAAATTATTTTTGGGGACAAAATTTTGATATTGGATAAGTAAGAACATGAATGTGCCACATTATAGCTAATATCAAACATAGACCGTTCATCGGTAAGAAAAGAAAATATTTCAGGCTTAGACAGTTCATCAGTAAGAAAATAAAATATTTTAGGGCTAAATTCGGAAAAGTAAGGCAAGATGAATAATGCAGTTACCCATTAATAATTTCAACACTCCATTATTTTATCAACTGGACATGTTCATACAATAGCAAAAATAATTAAAAACTATGGCCACAATATACGCATAGAGAAAAGTGCGTACACAAAAAGATCGTGTCTAAAATTTGTCTAACATTGACATATTCAATCTTTTCATTGCATCGGAGAGTGGAAAAGATTATAATAATTAGTTACTATAACATCTATATTAGACTTTTGCACGCAGATTGAAAATCAATATATGTGATAATTTATTTATGTCACTCCACCAGTCAATACGTCTATCATATCTAGATACTGTTGTGGATGGACTAGTTGAATTTGACACTATTGTGAGAGTTGCTGATTTGTTGATAAGTTCTTCAAATATATGTTTTCATATCTTTAATCTAAAATACAATATATTAGACAAATATTTATATTTTTTTATGTGTGGATTTTATAACATACAATGTCTATTTTTTACAACTCATGATAAAAATATGTACGATATTTATACTCAAAATTAATATTTTATTTATCTATTGTGCCATTCCATTTCCTTCTTTATTTTATTTACTTATTACTTATTAATATTATTATATTATTTTATTAAATCCCAACTCTTTTTTTTTAAACGAAAACACCCCTAAGGGTGGGGCATTCGGCACCATGCCCAGCCTGTAAATAAATAAAGCAACGTCTCGTACAATGTCATGGGCGGGATATGTCCCAAAAGTGAACATATCCCTAACCAATCACGGAAAAATGAAAGCAGAAAAATAAACAGAGGAGATGCATCCACAACTCGGATGCTAACTCCAAAAATAAATAAAGCACTAACACGTGGAGCACAGCCACAAACCAACTGAAACTCCAAACAGACAAACAAACCAAAATAATAAAATAAGACAAACATAAGAAACACGATTCTCATCAATGATACCTAAATCTGAAGTTGGGATAACCCAACTGATCCATCCGTACCAGGGAGAGCAGATATGTGGGAGCTGAAACATCATCATAAAAAGTCAAAACCGAAGTCTGGGCCCCTCTACCAGCAAGGAAATCGGCTGCCCGGATCCCCTCACGAGGGATGTGCGTGAACCGAACATGCCGACCTCTACACAACAATCTGATGGAAGTGAGCGTGTGCCGGGTCACAGCCGAACCCTGACGCCCAGACTGCAACACCGACACAACAGAAGCCGCATCCATCTCGATCCAAACGTGATCCGAATGCTGAACTGCAAGCCTACGACCGTGAAGAAGAGCCTGGAACTCAGCGTCGAAGCTGGAGGCCGCCCTCAGGGGCGCACAGAAACCAGCCAGCAGCGACCCTGTATGATCCCGAACAAGTCCCCCCCCACCAGCCGCCATCTGAAGATCCGTCGAGAAGACATATTCAGCCCCAACTCTTGAATAGTTATGATTTAAATTATGCAATTTTATTCATCTAGTTATGGTAGTACTCAGTGTATTCTAAATTTCAAATTTCTCTTTCTATATTGAATAATTTTTCATCCATTTATTTTTCGCTAGGGGCATATCATAGCTCCGATTCGAGCAACTGTAAAAATTTAGATCAAGAACAAAAAAAAAATTATAAAATTATAAAAATAAATTTAAAAGATTCGATATATTACAATAAGGATAATGTATTATATTAATATTATAAATATGGGTGAAAGTAAATAAGTTATTTAATTAAAAAAGATTGGCTCATAGTTTAAAATTAAATATCTAGCCAAATGGTTAATCTATAGTTTTTTTTACTGCCTAAGGTTTAAATGCATTTGGGAGTAGTTTATTGTTTTAATTAATGGATTATTTAGTTTGAGTTATTCTTTGTTATTGATCTAAATTTTCACAGATTGTTCGAATCGGAGCTATGATCATAATGAATGAAGCATACCCGGGTGAATTTGTACAAGTGCATCTATCTGACGTTGAGGGTCAAGAAGCTATGATCATAATGAATGAAACACACCTGGGTGAATTTGTACAAGTGCATCTATCTAACGTTGAGTGTCAAAATATATCAGCAGGATGTGTAATAAGCATTGTTGGTTATATTTTTATTATCATAATAAGCATTGTTATTTATATTTTTATTTTCCTAAGAGTTAGTTCTTACATATTCATTTATTTTTAGAAAATCAAGTGAATTTAGCGTGAGTGTTTTTGAATCCTAACTTTCTATCCTTGATTTTCTGATTGATGCATGTTCTATTTCATGTTTTTCAATTTCTATTTTGTATTTTTTTATGTTGCACAAATTTTTACAATCAATTCATGTTCTTACATTTTTTTTTGCATAAATACTCTTCAAAAATAGCTTAAATTAACTAGTGCACCCACTCAAGTTATGCAAGAAAATTGCTCTTCAACTAAGAGCCATTTATCACAATTCAAAGTGTTACAAAATACAAAAGACGATTTCAAGGGTTCTCAAGTTTGAGAAATAAATAAATATTTAGATGAGCAGAAAAAAAAAGCACTAAAATGTTACAACAAGAATCATAAGAATGAGCTTGGATACGTATAAGAATGATTGTTTGGATCAATCTTTTTGATAAATAGAATTTCAATATACAAATGCACAAAAGAAATCTCTCGTCACAAAGAGCGCGTCTACAGGGAGGGGAAAGTAATTTCATATATGAGGTTTATCATTATTTCAATATTAAGAAATTATATAATCAAAATAAAATTAAACTCGATGACCGATTTCGATATGAGATAGAACAATATAGAAGCCCATGTGCGATAAAAATAAGGATGTTTCACTCAATTATTTATTTTCTGTTTAAAAATTGAATATTATCATATTCCAAATATATGATTATATATTTACATAAATACTACATTGCACGCAACTAACTGTGGGAACTACAATTAGGGAAACATATATCTACATAATTATACATATCTAATATACATACATCAAAAGACCACAATTACATTAACAAACTTTTTTTTTTCAATTCTTAATATATACATTATTAGTTATGGTCAATATATACAAGTTTTTTTATATGTGCGTATAATACAGCCATAGTCTTGAAGCAAGCCATCTCCTGTGCCACAACTCAAGATCCGCATGCAACTATGCATCTTGGTTGGAAGTGAATGCATCTCAATGGAAACAACAATGTGTGTGTGTGTGTACATCCTAATGCAACAAGCGACATTTTCTTCTAATAAATGTATGAAAAGCAAAAGTCTCAAGTTGGTTTTCTCAATACCACAACTCTTTGGCAAATAGCTCCAAGATTTTCACAATGACAAATATAAACTTCAAGAATTCAATAAAACAGAGTAGCAATCAAATTTCAGATAGAGAGGAATCAGCTTAGAACCAGCATTAATCAGGTGGACTATTTGTATCTTAGATGCTCGGCACAAGCACAACTCAAATTGGCCGCGCCAGGAGAAACACCTCAGTTGAAATTCAAGCCCATCAGCAGTACCTGTCAACACTCATCATTTTCCTTCTCCATCTCCAACTTAACGACTTTTTCCCTCAAATTCAAGAATCAAATAACATAGGCTAACTCTGTTTCAAAATTCACCCCAAGCTCATTGTACTCCCACACAATTAACAGACTCACAAACTGAAAATACCAAACAACACACAACATATTACAAATATATAACAAAATAGTATCTGTGAACACAACATATGCGTATATTTAGCATCAGATGAGCAAGGCAACAATCATCTCCAAGCCACGAATCTAGACCGCCTGCAGCCATAAGGCCGGGCAATCCAAACCGGCAAAAGGATCCGCCATACTTTTCCTCATGAAATTCATCTAGATGCATACAAATCATAAATCACATTATAAACAATATTCTGTCAATCAACCTCACCAACATAGAGAGCAAGGACTTCCAAAATTCAAGTAAGAGAAAGCTTATCACCAGCTTGAACGCAGATAAAGATTCATCAAATCGGCAAACTTCCTTGCATCTTCTTTCACACACCACCCAAGACACATCAGCATCTACATTTCGGCCAGCTTTCGAATTCCCAATTTCAAAGTTTTTAACCAAAATTCCAAAATATGAACATAATCACAAAAAAACTCTTTTTGTTTGACCAAACATAAATGGGTCGAAAAAATGAAACTTTACCGCAGTTGATAATCAAGAAAAAGGTGTCTTAGCTAGCGGAAGGAAGAGTAAACAGTACTGCCTATTATTCCCAATTTCTCAACAAAGCAGATTAGGGTTTTGGAAGAGAAGAAAAAACACTAGCTACTATCTCTAATTGAGCTGCTAGAAAAGCAAAAAAAACATATAAAAAACACAAATTTAATCTTATTTTTGCAAGAATTTCTTTGAAGCAGTGAGCAACAAGGCTTTACCGAAGATTTGCAGAGTCTTGGATGATGTGTGGAAAGAAGAAACAAAGAGTGTCGACGGGAACGGCGTCGTACAACCAGATCTAGATCTCAGAGGAAGTGAGGAGGCGTTAGGGTTTCGTTATTCGCTCCCTTTTAAATAGGGGAAATGTGCTGACGTGTGATCATAATTTCCTTTTTTTTCCTTTTTTTTTTGGTGTAATAACTCTTTTACTTTATATTTTAAACTTTATTTTTTCATTAAAGCAATAAATTAAAATTATATTGAATGGTAGGGGTGTGTAAAAGGTTGCTTCGATGTAAAATCAAATTATATTAATAAAATTAAATAAAAAATTATTAAAAAAATTTAAATTGAATCAATCAAAATCTATATAATATATAATAATGACTTCGCGTCTCAAAATAGAAAAATATTATTTTCCCACTCTTTTGCACCTTCCTAAAAACAAAATATCTTATTTACATCAAAATATTTATTTTATGTATAGATGATTAAGTATTAATATGTGTGTAGTATATATATGTATCATATATATCCGCATAAATCATAATATTTTGTTGCATTAAATAGATTCAATTAATTATGAAAACCCAAAAAGCAAATAAAATCTATTATTCTTTTTATGTAGATTATATATGATATAGACAATACCACTTATATCATCTAAATATTATAATTCAATTGTATGTTTTCTTAACATTTAGTAATTATATTATATAGATAGAGTCACGTTAATGGTTAGATAGAATTAATGATCAACATCTAACTTAAATTTACCTAATTTTTATTAGAAGACTAGATATATTTTTATGTGGAGATATTTTCATTTTATGATTTAATAAAATAGTTTATTTTTTTCATAATTAAAAATCTTCTTTCTAATATTAGCTTATTACATCTATACATTATTATATAGATGTGAGTATGAATCACAACGTATTTTGCTATGGACCTTGAAATGATATGTTTCGTGTTTTTATTACCAATATTCAAAACTATTCTGTTTTCTTTTCTTCTCATGACTTCCATTTATAGTTCGATGTAAGTCATTTTTTTAACCAAATTGTTTTCATGGATACCATTTTTTGTATGATTTTTTAAAAATTTTGTGATTTAATTTTGATCAAAATATTGTGGTACGAGTTCTTTATCAATGAGGTTTGTATTTACTATGAGATATTTTCATGTTATTTATTTATATAATTCTTATGTTTTCTTATGTGATTTTTTTTGTTTCTCTCTGTAAAGACTACAAACCAGATTTGTTATCTCTCTTCTAGCAAAAGTTTTGATTTTGTTGATGAAATGCATGGTTCGTCGGCGTGTTCGATTTATACCCTCAAACTCAACCATTATTTATAGAATTTGAATTCGAGTTTGGTAAAATGGCTCATGTATGTATTCACCTTCGTATTATTGAAATTTCCTATGATTTTAGATGATTTCTTATAATATAATATAATATAATATAATATTATCTTTCGTGAAATTTATAGTTTCGCATTCATTGCTTCAGGTTAACCCATGTTATATTTTCTTTGTGGTTTTTATTTTCATTTACGATTTAATCTAAATGGTGAATATTGATGGTTAAACGTGAAGCATGCATGTATGATATATTATATATTTAAATGTATCTCTTAATTAGAATAATTCCAAATAACATTTGCTTTGAAGCTGTGAGGCGGAATTTCATTTGGGCAGGGGAGATACACAAGCAAGGGTTTACTTCAGATGCATGAGCACATGTCTCTTCAATGAAAAAAGGGGGATTGGGACTCCGTTCAATTTCAATAGCAAATAGGGCTACGACTTTGCCGCTTAATTTTTTTATAAAACTATCCTAATTAATAGTTATTCAAATTAATCGAAATTCAATTTTGAATCCTTTTATTCGCAAGGAACTGGATGAGAGGAAACTCTCACATTCATATTTATAGTAAAGATGATGGAATTTTGGAACAACCATCAACTATAACCTAAAAAATAATAACTAGATTTATAAAAATTTAATAGATTAATTTCTATCTTAAAAAATATATATATACAAAAGTATTTTATAACAACCGCCCAAAGATTTTAATTCAAAAATGCTATTTAATTTATATTCAGTTCCTTATAATTTTGTATAATTCATATTAGCTATTTAATATCATAGTCAAGATGACATCGCCATTCCTTGGAGTTGTCTCATTGCGAGATAAAAATATCAATACCATTTATTTTTTAAAAAATTTTAAAATCTATTGCATTCAAATACTTCCTTAGTCCCATAAGTGTAGATCCCTTCAATTTTTGAAACAGATATGTTTAATTCATATGTGTGTAAAAAATATGTGTTAGCGTGTGAGAAAATTAAATGTATGTTTTAACGGGTGTTATTAACTTCCGCCAGTCTATCTTTATGAATTAAAAAAGCCAAAAAAAATCAAGTTAAAGCTTTTAAAATAGTTATATATCAATCTGCACAAATAATATAAACATTGACTAAAAGACTCATGCCTTAATAAGAAAGGGGAGCAAAATTGACCATTTTCATTGATAGAAATATGGTGAGGGACCAACAGAGAACATCCAAGTAGCATGAATTATTTATTTTGATAAAAAAATATTAGTATTGTTATAAATTCATATATAGTATAAAAATGAATTGTTTTTGTAATTTCATCTATTTATATTTCTTTAATTGTATTTTGTTTCTAATTTACATTAATGATTTTAATTGCGGAAGTCTTGTGTGATCATTATGGGTCAAAATATGTAAGACAGTCGAGATCCAAATGCAAACATGATCAAACACCAACAAAATTACAAATGCGTCATTGAATGTGTATTTGAATCCAAAATTTCACCAATCTTATATATTTTGACCCATAAGATGATCATAAGACGTCTAACACAAGGATTTTATTTGTTTAATTTATATACCTTCTCTACCTCATAATTATTTAGTTAGATTACTGAGATTTAATTTTGTGAGTGAACATCATGTGTTTCACACTTTTCTAATATTTGATTTGATGATTAACTCATTTAATTTTAAGTATGATATTATAATAAAATAATAATAATCACATGTATCTCAATGGGATAAATTTTTATCTAGACGATTTAATTCTAAAATTTGGGTAGTTGGGCAAGTTTTAATACCACATGAGTTATTTGGGCAATTTATACTATATTTAAACCATTTGACCATAAAAGTTGAATATTCCTCCACTTTTTCAGAAAAGTGTCTCACACACTTGTATATTTCATAACAAAAACTGAATATTCCTCCACTTTATGTTCAATATGAATGTTATGCTTTTTTTGAAGTATCATTATGTTTTTTTCATTTTCGTTATGCTATTTCTAATTATCATTATGCCTGTTTTAAAGTATCGTTATGCTATTTTTTATTTTCGGTATTCCTATTGTTATGATATAATCGTTATGCTATTTTTTTATTTTCATTATTCCTAGTATTATGATATAATCGTTATGTTATTTTTTATTTTCGTTATTCCTATTGTTATGATATAATCGTTATACCTTATATTATTAAATTAATCATTATCACACAAAGTATAACGATAACTTTAGTTTTATTTAAGAAAAATTAATAATAATCGCTATTATTAATTTCTGTATGACCTATTCAAAAAATAATAATAATCGTTATTGTTTTCGTTATGGTCTATTCAAAAAATAATAATAACCGTTATTGTTTTCATTATGGCCTAATAATAATAATAATAATATCACCGTTAACAAAAAAAAATTTAAAAGTAACTTTCGTTATTAACTTAATATAACTTTCGTTAACTTATTTTTTTAAAATAACTTTCGTTATTAACTTATCCCAACTTTCATTAACAAATTTTTTTTAAAAAATAACTTTCGATATTTTTTTTAAATGAAGTAACCATTTGCATTAGAACTAAACTTGCCAAAAAACCAAAATATCAGTTTTAACAAAACCAAAAGCGAATGACATCTCTAATCTGGCTGTTAATCATTTGCCAACTTAACCTAACTTTCGTTATTAATTTAACTTTCGTTATTAAATTTCATTTTTAGGATGTAGTCCATTAACTTTCATTATTAACTTAACTTTCGTTATTATCTTTCGTTATTAAATTTTATTGTACAAGATGCATAACGTTTGTTTTTAGAAAAGTTTCATTATGCATAATTAAATGCATAACATTACTTTTTTAAAAAACTTTCATTATGGCAATCATTATTGATTATCAATTTTTGTTAATGCATAACGGTAGTTTTTAAAAAATTGTCGTTACGCCAATCGTTATTTATTCTCAGTTTTCTTTATGTGAAATTTCGGTAGGGATCGATCATTTTTTTTTATTCTTATATATTAGGTGTGGATGAATTTATTGTTTAGTTTTTAGAAAAATGTAAAATGTACACTTATCCAATGATTGAGGTGTGGGGACAAGTGTGTTATAAGGGTATTTAAGACATTTATACTCCAAATTGCCTAAATAACTCCTATAGCCTTATACTTGTTTTTTCTCAATTACTATTTTATTTTGCCTCTTTTTATACATTTACACTATCTCAATCGTGCATCGCACGATGTGTTATTCTAGTAATATATATAACTGAACCAAATCAAACCATAATTTTTTGGGGAAATATATATTTTTATTATTTTTTAAATGGTGTATTACATGTGGGGTAATACCCCCTCATGTAGCATAGAATTTCCCATTCTTTGGTTAGTTTGGTTTCAATGATTATTTTTTATTTTTCCGAAATAATTATATCTAAAGAAAAATAATATGCACTTAATAGATAACAAATGATATATTACATAGGTAAAAATTTTAAAAATTCTAAATTTATAAAATTGAAACTAAATATTAGAAGAGAGAAAAATTTTAATAACCAAAAGCAAATAGAAAAAATCTTTTCTAACCAAAGTTAATTATTCCACCTTTTTTAACCAAGTAATGTAGTAAAAGTCCTTATTACCCTTACTAAAGTCAAATGAGAATCATTAACTCATTTTTGAATAAATGGGACCTGTGAGTTTCATCTTTTTATGTTTGATAATATGTTTTCGGGTTAATATAGACCCAGTCGGGACAATATAGTCCCGATTTGATTTACTGGGTAAATATAGACCCGATAATTTATATTCATATTAATATAGATCTGATTTCATGACAACTTTTAATTACTTTTTAATTTTGATACATGGATAGTTTAGCAACGCGTGATTGTACGACCTGATGGTAAATGAAAAATAAATAATATTATATAATTGAATTAATTATAATTTATAATAAAATGAACTTAAATAGTGGAATTTATTATAATTTCTATATTGACACATTTGGGTAAATATAGACCCGATCGAGTCAATATATTCCCGATAACTTCTATTCATGTTAATTTAGACCCGATATTATGATAATTTTCTAATTACTTTTTAATTTGATACGTAGATGGTTTAGCCATGTGTGATTGTACGACGAAGTGGTTGATGAAAGATAAATAATATTATATAGTGAAATTTATTTTAATTTAGAATAAAATGAATTTAAATAGTGAAAATTCAAATCAAATAAACTAGTATAATGTAATATTTTATAATTTCGAATGAAATAAACTTATCTAATGTAGTTTATTCTAGTTTCAAACAAAATGAACTAGTACAATATATACTTTCATATAATTTCGAATGAAATGAACCCATATAGCGCAATTTATTATAATTTCAAATCAAATGGACTACTATAATGTAATTTTAAATAATTTCGAATGAAATTAACTTATATTGTAAAATTCATTATAATTTCAAATGAAATGAACTAGTATAATGTAATGTCCTATATAATTTCGAATGAAAATAACTTATATAAGGCAATTTATTATAACGTCAAATCAAATAAATGTGGAGCATTCAATTTCGAGTTTATGTGCTCTCGTTTGTGTCTATTTTCTTAAATAATTATTTATTTTAATTAAACACAAAGTCAAAAAGTTGAGTCAAATATTTTTCAAAGGGCCCGCCATTTTTAGCAAGGGCATATACGAGATAACATTAAAGTTTATTTAAAAAATGTGAAATTATTAGTTTTGGTTAGAAAATATTTTTTATATTATCATTTGATCACAAACATCCATCTTCACATATTAGAATTACTGATACTATTTAGGTATGTAATACATTTTAAATTTATTAATTTAGGTATAATTAAAAGTAAAATTATAAATATAGTATATATATATATATATATTTTGGTTGGTCCGGTTTTAACCATTTTTTTAATTTAAATCGAAATTGAAACAAACTATATTTTAATTTTAATATTCAAAATCAAACTAGAATTTAAAAAAAATGATCAAATCAACGGAACCAAATTATAGTTCGTTTTGTTTCGATTTTGCACACCCCTATTAACTAGATTGGTAAAATATTCATGTTTTGGGATTAAGGATTTGAACCGATGATTATTGATTAATGGTGAATGGATACCAATCATACCATCCTCCAACTAAAAAACTAATTTTCTTAACATTCTACTGTAAATTGTCTAAATATTTTATTTCACATTGTCGCGTTCTATTATTGTGACACGATGGTATTATGTTCGCTTCATAAATATATTATTGTGATTGTGCTGCATTACAAAAGTGTTAATATCATGCCAAATCATTCCATCTTTTCATGCCACATTAATTTATAGTTATTCAAATTTTAATTATATGTAATAACGCTATTTCACGTCATAATAAAGAGATAATTTCACTTTTAGTCTCATTAGAATGAGTTGAAATTTCCTATTATACTATTTCATATTTCACTCCGTATTTCATCATTAAATTTATGATTTTAATAATATTTATTATAAAATAAAATTTAATTATAACATAAATAAGCATAACCAAAAACATTTATCAACACAAAAAAGGAATTAAAAAAATTATAAAACATAATTTTGAAAAAATCAACCATAATAATGAATTATTAATTGAAAATCAAAAATTAAATATTAAAAAATAATTATAAACCCTAATTGGGTGGGGTGAACCCTAAAAATAATCACAAAATTAAACTAAATCACATAAAAATAAAATTGAAGAAAAAAAGTACAAGAAAAACTCGTAATTTGAAAATATAACACAGAGTGTAACACAGAGAGTGTAACAGGAAATTTCATGTGCACTAAAATAGGGTCAAAACACTTTTGGTCTCATATCTTTTATTTTTGGTCATATAGTTTTATTAATCCGACTCTTTTGGTCCCATAATTTATTAGCTCGACACTTTTGGTCCCAAGTGTTTTTTTTTTCAACATTTTTAGTCCTAACATTATATTTTTTCTTATATTTTCTTTTGACGTTTTTTTTCCGTATATTTTGTCGAGAATTTTGTTGAACAAAAACCGTGTATTGGCAAGAAGTTGAAATGGTTTTGTTAGGTAATTCGTTGGATATTTATTGGGCATTTTGCTTGATATTTTGTTGAATATTTTGCTTAAATTTTTTGAGATATTATGTTATTTTGTTGGGTATTATGCTGAATTTTTTGCTAGATATTTTTCTCTTTTTTTCTTAGTGATTTACTGAAAAAATGAAGTCGAAATGTCATTTGAACACACACACACACACACACACACATACTGTACTTGAGACTAAAAATGTTGAAAAAACATATTTGGGACCAAAAATGTCAAGCTAATAAACTATGAGACAAAAAATGAAAGATATGAAACCAAAAGTGAAATTATCCCTCATAATAAATTAATAAATTAATTAATTATTTATCCTATATGATTCAAATCTGAACTCCTTTTTTTAAATAGTAAATTTAAAAGGTATATATGTTAAAGCCTTTTGCGTGCAAAAGATAAATTTTTGCTAGACAATGTGTTGTTTTTGTGTTATTTATTTTACCCAATCACTTCTAATTCTATTGGATTTTTTCTTAATCAACCAATAAAGTAATACTGCATATTTTTTTTTTACGTGAATAGAACGTAATATTTTTTTTAGCAAAGTAATATATTTTTAGGAAAATAAAGTAATCCTATTAAGTGATAGTTTCACTTTTCTTCCTATTAGATATGACCAAAACACTTGTAGTTCCACATCTAATTTTTTTGGTCATGATATTTAATTACTCGACATATATATGGTTTTAAATTTTATTTCTTCGACTTTTTGGTCTCAACAAAACTAACAACTTGCCACTTACCTCACAATTATTTGGAAATATTAATTTTGAAACAAAAAAAATCGAAAAATAAAATTTGGAACCATAAAAGTTGAGAATATTATACGATGTGCATTGTAATCATTTGATATAATTGAGATCCGACATGTTGATTTCATTTTTCCAACAAAATATTCAATCATATTTACATTTTTTTATACGTTTTCCGTTCTCAATTTTTACATTTTTTATCTTAAATTTCATTTTCTGGATTTTTGTGAACCCAAGTTTTATTTTTTTTGACATTTTTTGGTTTCAAAATTAACATTCCATAAACATTCATAAGATAAGTTGTTACGTTTAGGACGAAAAAAATCGAAAAAATAAAATTTGAAACAAAATTCCACAATTAAACATTTAAAAATATCATCATCATTATGATTATGATTATTATTATTATTATTATTATTTTTTTTTGGAGCCCAAAAAAGACCACTCAAAGAAGAAGAAAGGAAACCTTAGCAAATGTGGAGGCGTTTTTGGGCGCCGAATCTTCTCCGATGCCCCTCCTGCCAGTATTGGAGCATTCACCCTTCGCCATTCTACCACTCTTGAAAGCTTGCAAAACTGTGAGAAATCTCAATCAAATTCATACCCACATCATCCGCAGAGGCTACGAGCAAGACCATTTTTTGATCGCTCAGTTCCTTTCCATCTGCACCGCCGTGCTGCCCGCCAATAGTTGTTACCCCACCACCGTATTCAACGCCGTAATCAGCCCAAATATTTATCTCTGGAACATTTTGATGAAAGCCCACTGCGAGAATGCGTCTATCGGTGAATGTTTCGCGCTGTTTAGAAGGATGAGAAAGGGGGCGAATGTGGTTCCGGATAAGTTCACTTTCCCTTCATTGATTAAGGCTTGCTCGAGTGTTATGGCGTTGAGGGAGGGGAGGGTTGTTCACGCGGCGGCGGTGCGGTGCGGGGCGGAGGGGGATGTGTTTTTGGGGTCAAGTTTGATTGATTTTTATGGTAAGTGTCGGGAGATTGAGTGTGCGCGGAAAGTGTTCGACGAAATGTCTGTGAGGAATGAGGTTTCGTGGACGTCGATGATGGTGGGCTACTTGAACTGCGGGGATACGGATGCTGCGAGGTGGATGTTTGATGAAATGCCTAAGAGGAATGGTGCAACGTGGAATGCGATGATTAAGGGATTAGTGAAATTGGGTGATTTGGTGAGTGCGAAGAAGTTGTTTGATGCTATGCCTGTGAGAGATGAGGTTTCGTTTACTACATTGATTGATGGGTATGCAAAGGCTGGTGACATGGCAGCGGCGAGGTCCATGTTTGATGAAATGCCTAGTAAAGATTTAGTAACGTGGTCGACGTTGATGTCAGGGTATGTACAGAATGGGAAGCCAGGAGAGGCTGTCAAAGTTTTTGGTGAAATGTGGGCTATGAATTTGAAGCCGGATGAATTCATACTGGTGAGCTTGATGTCTGCTTGTGCTCAATTGGGGTCGTTAGAGCTAGCAAAATGGATCGAGTCCTATATGCGAGAAGGATCTTATGACATGGGGCGTGCTCATGTTGCTGCAGCTCTTGTTGACATGAATGCAAAGTGTGGGAATATGGAGCGAGCGACTAAGTTATTTGAAGAGATGCCTGAACGCGATTTGGTTTCATATTGTTCAATGATCCAGGGGCTCTGCATTCATGGCTGCGGTGTTCAGGCAGTTTCCCTGTTCAACAGGATGATAGATGAAGGCGTAAAGCCCGATGATGTGGCTTTCACCATCATCTTGACTACATGTAGTCATGCCGGTCTTGTTGATGAAGGGTGCCGGTTTTTTGACTTAATGATTAAAAGGTACTCTCTGAGTCCATCTCCAGATCATTATGCATGTATGGTCAATCTTCTTGGTAAATCGGGAAAGCTCAAGGATGCTTATGAGCTTTTACAGTCGATGCCTGTGGAGTCGTATGCTGGTGCTTGGGGTGCTCTTCTTGGGGCATGTAGACTACACTGTGATATTGAATTAGGTGAGATAGTAGCAAAAAGATTGTTTGAGGTTGAGCCTCAGAATTCTGGGAATTATGTGCTTTTGTCCAACATTTATGCAGAAGCTGATAGATGGATGAATGTATCTGATTTGAGGGAAAGAATGAGTGAGAAGGGACTTAGAAAAATACCTGGCTGCAGCTATCTAGAGTCCACTACCCCAGCCTGATTCTCGAATTTCCTGCAATCACGTCACTGCAAATGATCTCAAGATCATTTACTTCCTCAGTTTGAAGTGAAAACACGTAGTTAACCATAGTTCGTCACCACACAACGTGCTTGATATGTGAAGTAGGCGTCCACTAATCCGTCCTGGAATGCATGCTTGTTTCTCATTTGGGCTCGAGCTTGAGGTTGATGCTTGCATTTTGACAAAGAGTGTAACCTTAAGGGGGGGCTTGATACCTGTGGATATTGTGATTGGTTGAGTTTGAGGAAGTGATTTATTTTCAAGAAAATGCGATGGGACAGAATCAAGACTCAAGAGGATTACATTAATGCAGAAATCTTGAATGCCTATTTTGTGCCTAATTGAAGCAGTTATCTTTTCCAGCATTGTATGAGAACCGGCATGGAAGGATGGAGCGCGTCCCTTTCATCATATCCTCTATGCGATTCCTGAGAATGGTTCTCGATTTTGACTACTTGAGACGAGGAATGACAGATGCGAAGGAAGGGAAGAAGATGAGCTATTGCTGCTGCTACTGCAAAAGAACTCTGTTTTGTAGGAATGCAAGAGAAGGGATGTGTGAGAAATATTGTGCTCCCTCTCATTATAGAAATGGAAGGAAGAGGTGTTACAGCACTAATTTTCCGAATACTTTCATCTCGTATTTTATTTTATCATCACTAATACATGTAATCCCGTGCAGCCGGAACAATGTAGCGGAGGATTTTGTATGGAATAAATCAAGGGACAAAGGAAACATAAAAAAATTATTTATCAATTGTGAAAGCTGTAGAAGTTCTGTTAAGTTTAGGCTATTTGGTTATTTTCATTTTTATATTTTTTAGTTTTTGAGTCTTGAACTAAATTAAATGTCATCATACATGGTGGATGTTTTAATAGAATGAAAAACTCGTGTATAAATAAAATCAAGAAAAATGTCAAATTAAAAAGCATAAGGTAGAGGTATCACTAAAAAAATCCAAACTATTTTTAAATGCATTTTAAAAATAAACAAACACTTAATTAACATAATAAGTAAAGAGTGTTGATATGACAATATCTCAATGGTGATGAGGTAGTACCTTATATAATGGAATAGAATTTCACTATCTTTCCGACCTATATTCCGCACCATACATCTATTTATCATAATGGTAAATTTCATTATGGGTCTAGATCCAATGACCAATGAACACCCCTTTTGAAATTAAAAAATAAATTTTATTAATTAATTGTTGATTAATTTAAATGAAACCATGCTATAAACTAAACGAGTTAAATATAACTAGATTAGTTTATAACATTAAATTATGTAATAATGGCAATGTATTTAATTCATTTAGTATTTATAACATTATTTCATTTAAGTTAATCGGTAATTAATTAATAACATTGTTTCATTTTGTTGGGTATCGAGTAGACTGCCTCAAAAACCATTCCCTAATTACAACAGATTTTGGCCCAAAGAATCGCACAGAGATTATATTGATTGGCCTAGACTTGTTTCCACGAAGGAAAGACTGAAGATTACAAGCAATATCACACAAGAACCATCAATGAAAATTAACGACTGAAAACCTAACTTCTTGAGCCTTCAATGACCCAGAAGAAGCAACCCTAGCCGAGCCCTAACCAAACCCTCACGAATGATCCACCAAGATAGTGAATCTAGGAACTCTCTAACAGTATACATAAATCAAGAGATGTACAGAAATTACACAAATCTCACAGATTTCACTCAAGAAGAAAAAGAGCTCTCTAAAACACACACTGAAAATGAATTAGTGTGTGAGAACAGTACAACAACATAACATAAGTAAGGCTTCAGGGAGTTGGGGCGGGTCTCCACTCCATCTGGACCGAGAGTTGCCACCATAAATGAACCTTGATAAAAATAAGCCCATTAACACAGTTGTGCCTATATCACTACACATTTAATTTTCATTAGATCTAAACACATAATGCACCTGTTATTTGCACACATAGTTATAATTATATGAATGTATAAATTAAATTGAATATAATATGCAATACACTATACTAGATAAGTAAATATTATAGCTATAAAAACACTATTTTCAAACCCCAACCTTAAAATACTCGGCCTATGCATATATATTATTTGCACTCATACTTATAATTATATAGATAAATTGAATATAATATGCAATACACTATACTAAATATTGAACCTATTAAAAAAAAACAACTATTTTCAAACCCCAACCCTAAAATACTTGGCCTATATTTTCTAGTGATTGAAAATCTGATCGTACGTCACTCGATAAATTATCATTCGCGCCGTGGGGGGGCCCGATTCGGGCACATTTTAGTATCACACATTCACTCCCCCGCTAACCTGCGCGGACGTCACATTCTGCACTTTTCTCTCTCGCGTGGACTTATCCTACACCACATCCCGCTATCTATTTCCGCCATTCGCACAAACCAAAAACTCACACTCCCCAATTTCTGCAAAAAAATGGCGTCACTGAGCTCGAATCCAATCCAATTCCGATTCAGAAACCCTAACACCCCATTCAGGAACTCACAATCTCCGTACGTCGTCGTATTGTCCAACCTCGCCTCCTCGCCGGACGATTCCTCCAAATCCGCGCTCCGCATTTCCGCCGATTCGTCGCCCAAAGCGCGATTCGTCGCCCGAAGAACTGAGTCCGTCTCCGTCCGTCAGCTACAGCGCCCGCTCAGTACTATACTACTCTAATTTTTGTTTTCACTGTGTTTTGAATTTACGGCGTTGTGTGTTTTGTTGTGTGTGATAATGCGGCACTGTGTTTTTTTTGGGGGTGTTGATGCTTGGTTTCAGCTGAGTACATGAGCTTGCCGGCGAGTCAGTACTCGGTGTTGGATGCGGAGAGGATTGAGCGAGTGGATGACCACACGTTCAGGTGTTATGTGTATAGATTCAAGTTTTTTGCTTTCGAAGTTTGCCCGGTTTTGATGGTGAGAGTTGAGGAGCAGCCTAATGGTTGCTGCATTAAACTCTTGTCTTGTAAGGTAATGATGGATCTTTCTCTTGCATATTTGTGGTGTACCAAGCATTCTTGTGCTAGTGTTAGTTCATTATATATATATTTTTTTCTTTGCAGCTTGAGGGCTCGCCCATTGTCGTTGCTCAGAATGACAAATTTGATGGTTAGCATCTTACTTCACGGTTTCTTTCACAAGTGTGGTGAATGTGTTTACTGTTCAGGCTTTGTGCTTTTTGTTTTTTTGTGTTGTTTTGGGTACAATATCAATTCCAATCAGCTATCAAGATGTTTCTGTAAATTGCCTGTGTTTGATATTAAATACATGGATTGATTCACTGAGGTTTTTGTGGGAACTATATCTTTATTAAAATTCTCAAGATGCTAGACTTGTGAAACAGGTTTTTGGTTAGATGAAGTAGTCTGAATGGTTTGCATTACGAGAACTCAATTTCATCGTCTGCCATCTCAAAACTTTTTGCTTGTTCCGTCTCCTTTGTTTTTGTTTCCTACACTATTCGATTTTCTATCCTCACTAAACTACATAGGCATAGCATAACTATGCACCAGTGACTGACTGATAATTATCCTCTATGTTAGTTAAAGTGTGATGTCTTTAATGATGGAACTCAACAATAGTTGTCTTGTTGGATGACATGATTAATGATCCGTGCTTCACATTCCCCATTTTCTTAATAAGACTAAATAATGGATATTTAATATTTTTTTTTGTTCCTTGTTTCTAGAACAAGACTTAATTGCCTGGTTTAGTGTCTTTTGATTCTGAATATTACTACATAATTCTTTTCAGGAGTCCTTTGACACTGATTTGGTATGGGCATGCAGCTTCAATGGAGAATAAGATATTTTATGACAGCACGAGAAGTAATTCACCGGTTCAGAAGTTGACTTCTGATGCAGTCATTGAGGTATTATGCCTCTATGGAACTCATCATTACATACAGCAGGATATTTTTTTCTCACATGGCTTGATGCTCATAATTTGCCTTCTTCAGGTCAGCATTGATATTCCTTTTGCATTTCGTGCAATTCCAACCCAAGCCATTGAGTCAACTGGTTCCCAAGTTCTAGAACAGATACTAAAGGCTATGCTTCCACGATTTATGTCACAGGTTTGTGAATGTAATTATTTTTACTTCAATTCTTTTTGTTTCTTGTAGTAATCTTTAGAAAGTCTTGATTTTCTAGTGTCTGGATTTTCATTTTGATATACTTTCAGCTAATGTAGCTGCTGGTATATAGTAACAAATTCTTACAATCTTATATTATATTTGGATTTTTGGAAACACTATTTCTCTATAGATCTTAAAAGCCTAAAGTGTTATTTTCCTTAAAAATTTTGAAATTAGATAGCATTCGGAATTCTTCTATGGAAGTTCTCTCTGCACATGTGATCATCCATACAGCCACAGATGGAGCCCCCCTCCCCCCTTCAAGTTCTATCTCCGGCTCTGTATAGAGGCTATGGACTATGGTTTAATAAACCAAGTAGAGAATCGAAAACCTTTTTTTTTCTTCGTTTTTTTAACACTGGTTCAGAGGCCTTTCTATGGCAGTAAAACAAGTTAGATTCTTCCACAAATTCCAAACATTGCGAGCAGGCCTTTGATAGTAGATGGTACCTAATCTTGTCCTAAAGATTGTTTCAGTTTCATTATCTACTTGCCATTATTCTGATCTCACAGATGCTCTTTAGGTTTACCATTGATGCATCTTACCATCATCATCTCTATGATTATATAAGCGTAAGACGGGTTTGTAGTCGGTCCCTTTATCATATTTAGAAACCTCACTTTTGGATAATATTTGCAGTTAATGAAGGATTATCAAGCTTGGGCTTCTGGAGATACCTCTAGGCAGCCTCTTGGAACGGGCGAGATCTAAAACAAAGTGATCTACTTCCACGCCATCTATTTGCAGTACATCTGTTTCTGACGACATTTGGTGTATATTGTTAAGTTAAACTAGGAAAATGGGCAGATGTAAAGCTGCATAAATTTGTAACTAAGGTTTCCTCTGTTTTTCTTGCTTTCAAATTCAAATGAATCATGATCATCTCACACTTGTTTATTTGAGTATTATTCAAGTGAAAAATCTATTAGAAATGTTTCGATTGCTTGAAATTGTTGAGATTTTATTCATGCCAACAATGTGAACTTTTTTCCGTGTGGTGCTTCAGCAAGGTCAATTCATTGATATCCACTCAAATAAATCATAGCAAAATTCCCACCTATTTCTGGGATTTAGTAGTGTAATTTTATTTAATTTTGTAGTGTATCTACATGGTCTACGTTTAGTGCCTTTTGCAACATTAGTTTCAACTCTGGGCAATCACAAGTCGTAAAAATTCTTTGGATATGATCTCGTTTTGTTTTTTCAGAGAAAAAATTAAAATACTTTCGGCTTTAAGGTTATAAAATGCAAACTTAGCATGGTTTAAATGACAAGGTGTGACAAAGAAAAGTCTAGATATCGATCTATATATGCATACAAATACTGAAATACATACAACCATTTTCCTTACTAGAAAGTGGATAGCCTTGTAATTGATTTAGTTGACAGCATTCCTTAACTATGTATTAACGTAAAACTATCAAATTGATTCCTTTTGTTAGAGATCAAAAGCAAAGCCATAAACTGTCATTCAATCCATGGCTTTTGCATCACACAAGAAACACGCACGAACCCAACAACAAACAATAAACAAAATCTTCCCTCGATCAAACTCTAACCATGTTTTCAAAGTAAAAACCATGGTTGTAAAACGCTCGCCACCACTAAGTGCCGCAGTCATCACCACTCGACGCTCGCCTCCCGTCACCTCCCACCGTGCCGCCCAAACCCTGTCACCCGTCGCCTCCGGGCTCCCACCTTGCAGCCATTGCCACGCCGACGCCGATTGTTTGAGGTAATTTTCATTCCTCGGTTTTACAACCATGGTTTGAATAAAAGGGATTTTATTGAAAGTAAAATTAAACTACGGACATGAATTTTATAAATATTTTTTGGGTATTAAAGAAAATCCTAAACATATAAAATAATTGAATAATTGAATACGAATAAAATAGGAGACTCAGTGAAAACATATGAGCATATAAATTGCATATTGGGTGAATGAACGAAGGAACTAAATTAAGCAAATTCCAACAAAATATCTCAAATCCCTACCAAAACCCAAATCCGCCAAATCTCAACACGCCCTTTTTTACTTCAATTCTGCTAAACTAGAAATAGAAGATTTAATTCTGATTCCTGCAGTCATGGCTGAGGGCAAGGAGGATTTAGAAGTCAAACACTCTCAACAACATCTACCCGTAAGCTTACATCTTGATTTTACCGTTAAAATTCCGATCCTTATACTATAAATTCTATTTGCAGCTCTAATTTATGTATCTTTTAGCTGGGAAGTAATATTCAAATTAGGTTCCGGAATATCCATTTATCTAATTTCCTAATGTGATGCAGTTTTTAGAGGTGTTGTGCAAGAGTTCTGGCAAAATTAGGCGTTTTTCCGCCGGCACAGAAGTGTGTTTTGCTGTTAATTTGATAAACAAGAAGCTGCTCAGCGGTGGGAATTGTTTGCTGGCAACCCATATTGAGGCAGTTAAAGAAGGGGATGAAGAACCTGTTAGCTTTGGTCCTAATTCTATGCTTGTGGATTATGGATCCGATTGGAAATTGCAAACCGTTATTGAATCTAATGGTAGTGATTTTTATCTTCGTATGAAATTTTAGGATTTCTTGAATATTTACCTCGGTTAGTGTATGGAGTTTACTTGTAGGTGCAATAATGAATTTAAGTAGGATTATTGCTTTGTGTTAGTGTGTGTGTAATAAACGATGAATGATTATTCGTCATGCTAATATCTTATTTTTATTTTGATAGGTGATAAAGGACAGGTCCATGTTGGTGCAGAGAGAGTGCCTAAAGCTTATGCTCAGGTATGAGATTTTCTGTTTGATGTTTTTTTATAATTTTTGTGGTTGAGGATATATGTGTTTTATTTAGAAATAGTAGTAATGCATGGATGAAAAAGTGTGGAAAGTAGTTGGGAAAGCATATGCTATAGTTTGTGGTTCTAGATTTGGGGAATTTGGTTTATGCTATTCGTGAAACGTGTTTTAGAAATAAGTTAGGTCCTGTTTTGATCGATTTTGAGTTTTACATGAAATTGTTTATTGGCATCTGTTAATATATTAGAGTTTGTGTATGCAATGGGCGGCACCATCCATTTAGCTTGCATTTATCGGGAAATAGCTATCTAACAGGAATGGTGATTTTGCTTCTTATTAAGTACATATTTGTGAACGCCTAATATTCTTGGTGATGGCATTATGTTATAGGTATCAATATCATGACAATAAGGACAACTGGATATCATTATATATGAATTAGATATTTTAACATCACTTTTGTTTTTGATTTTTTCCTCTGGTAAAATTTAAAGTTCTTGTCTGTATATTAGCTTTTGCGTTTTAGGTTTGAGTGAACCTTGTTTGATTGTAATTTTTTTCCTTTGTTCCTTTTGTCTAAAGACATCTACTAAATAACCACATTCCCCCTGCGAGTTCTTAATCCACTCCGTTCTTGGTTTTTATGAGGAGTTTGATGAGCTTTTTTTCAAACTATGAGTTACATGGAGCAGAATATGATTCATGGAGACCAATCATTTAACATCTAATGAATATTACCCCTATTACGTCTGTTAATAAATTTCAGTTATGTTGTCTCTGGAGACCAATCACTTGATGCTCTTGTGATGAGCCTAAACCCGGGACACAAACTGAAATGTCTACTGGCAAAAGTTGTTATTCCATGTTGTTTTCCTGAATTTGAACTGATGACTGCATGGCGATAAGTATTCCAGAAGCAAAGTTTAATGATGTGTTTGTGCTTTTACAGGGTATTGATGGTTCACATCCAACTACGTTAAAACAGTCGCCGGTTAGTTTTTTGTACATTGGAAAGATATTACTTGCTGTTCTGCTGCTATTTGTGTTTGGTGCCGTTTTCACTCTGTTTCTAGAAAACCTTCCTCAATTCATCTTGTACATCAATCCTTCACTATGATTACAAATCAACTCAGATATAAGATGTTTTTTTATGTACATTTTTTTCTTTATTATTATTCTTGAATGGGAACTGCTGCCAATATTGTGAACAGCTTATTATTCTTGCTATCAACTAAATAAAGATGTTGATCTTAATTAAATTTGAAGTTATTTAATTTTCAGGTTTCCGTTGTGTTGTATAAGTTGCTGCTGCATCACATCCGTAAAATCATGGTTGGCATTTTCCTTGCCTCCGAAGTTTATATGTGCATTCTATGATACGATAAATAAACAGGAGATGGTATATGATTAAATCCTGTATTTAACTGTGCATGTTATATTTGTCTAGATAAACAGTTGGTGTGTATCATGTATGATAATTGTTTTAGGGTTTGATGAGATAAAAGATTTGATACATTTGAGTAAGTGAGTTCGTATATATTATAATTTGGATTAGTTCGGCCACCGTTTGCATCTCCAACCACTCTTAATTAATCGGCTACATAGATTTTGGGTTCGGACTAAAAACCCTATCAATAAGATAGGATCCCGATCCCATTTCTCATCTTGAAGAAACCCTAAAATCGAGATTCGAGCGAAATCGCCATGCAAGAGCTCAATGTTCCTAAAAGAAGACTAGGTATGGGGCCACACCCAAGTCTTTCCAAGAGCTAAATGTGTGAATAGATTAGATATTGTTTCATTTGTTTGTATATTCTTGGAGATGGAGCTTTGCTTGGTTTTTGCAAAGTGTGAGTACATTAACATGTAGGGAGGGAGACAAGAGGCATATGCATGAAGAAGAAGATTGACAATGCTTATCTTATTTTGACCTAACGTGGATGGGTACATAAATTTTCTATCCCAATGCATTTGTCCTAATGCAAATGGAGATGCATAAAAAAGTACTCAATTAGGCTACATGACATTTCTATTTTTCATGCCCAAATTGTTTGTTTGTTTGTGTGTGCGTGTGTGTGTGTGTGTTTTTTTTTTTTTTTTGCTTTGGTTGGAATATTACCATATCCTATTTGGCTATTTTCATATTCCCATACCTTGGTTCCTTTTGCAATAATCATGTCCAAATTATAAATTAATCTAAGAATGTAATTAGTTATGCTGTGTGACTGTTACATCTAGCGAATTCATGATTCATTTTTATCAGAAGTGGATAATTGTTATTTCATTCGATCCCGTTGATTTGTCTTCTTCGAATATAACGTAACCAACTACAATAATTTGAATAAATAAAATTAAATGAAGTTTCTGAGTAAATCAACTAAGATATGGCTCGATAAAAAATGAATATAAATTATAAATAATTAAGAGACTAATATTGTTCCTATTATATACACGTACCTTCATCATCTCACGCTTGATTTGATGCATCACATTTTAGGCATAGGTATATACAAACAACACGAAAATATACACAGAGAGAGCATGACTTCATATGCATTATTGCTTCAAAAATATTCTATATATCTTATTTAAAATGAATTGAAAAAAAAAGCATGTATTTTCTCCTAGCTAGTCTCGAAGGGATCAGTTTCGTGTTGTAGATGTACACATATTTATTGATGAAAACGATTCCATAAGATTCTTTTGTTTTTTAGACCAATCATAATCCACTAAATTAAGTTTTTTGTTTATGTTTTGTGATAACCATTGATTTTGATGTCACTAATATCGTGAGTGAGTTGTATTAATTTGGATTTTCTTGAGATATTAAATCGAACTCGTCGAATTTTTTAAAGCATTTCGAGATTAATTTTTTAAAGCATTTCGAGATATATTATGAGTAAATTTCGTTTTGATAGAATAGCAACAAACCGCCGGGATTACATGCACGAATTTGGATTTTCTTTTATATTAAGATTTTTTTTTTCATTTTTTTTGGGATATAAATTACTACATAATGATTGAGTTGGGACCACGAAATTCTCATCCCTTTTGCCGGGACATGCATTTTCTGTTGAAAAATCTATGAATTATTCACTTAAAAGAATGATTCCAATTTGTAGAAATTTAATTGTTTTATTTATTAAAACTAGTCAAAGTAAAATATTCTCTCTATAATTTTTTTTTTAAATTACACACCCGACCTGTAATATTAAGGAGATTTGAATCCGTGATCTTTGATCTCCAAGTAATTTAACTTCACCATTAGGTCATTCACACCGAGACTATTATCTCTATAAATTAAATACGAATCTAGCAAAAAAGAAAGTAATTAAGAAAATCATTATATTATTTGTATTTCATAAACCACCCATCAATAACAACAAATTAGCCAATAAGAAGTGGCTAAGGATAAAAGTATCAACTTTGATTAATTAATTAATTAATTAATTAATTGGTGTTTGCACATATTTTTTTTGACTTTGTTGACTTTGTTGGGGGGGGGGGGGGGGTGTGGGAAAGCAACGTTAAAGTGGAGCCTTGTTTGCCAATAACAAAAGTGATAAATATGTTTTCAATCATTTAGTTTAACTAATTGTTTGAGCTTTTCATGTTTAGGTTACATATGAATTAGCTAGATATATAATGTGTAAACGTAAAGTTCGATCTTTAGAGATGGTAAAATCATCTCGTTCTATTTTTCAGTCACAAGTTCGTCGATTAAATCATTTTAAAAGAACTTATACATACACCCTTTAATGTGTATTTCTCAACTATAATAATTTTTCTGTAATTTCACCTTTCCTTTTATTTTTAACTCTCGAGATAAAAACATGTCTAATAACAATAAAACTCATGTCAAACTTAACTTTTCATCACGTTCTACTCACGTATATAATAATAGTGTTGTATATTGTAGGGTATCAATACTTCAGAAGGTTACACCACTTAATTCCTGTCGCCGGCAGTCGGTCCGTGCGTCCCTCAGGGGACGGAGAGTTAGCCGGAGAAGCTGGAAAGGCTCAGGGTTCCTTGAACCCAAAGCTCACTCGACACAGCGACCAAATGCACACTGAGACCGGAAAAATGAAGAATGGCAGACCTCACAACCTTAACAGAAAGCTCAAGACTTCCGGCGAGCCCACGACTGCCCTTGCTATCCCAGACTACTCGCATGAGGAGACCACTCAGGAATCCAGATGAACTGGGACCATAAGTAAGGCAGAGCACAAAGTTCACAAGCAAAAGCTTGATGCTAGGGTTCGCAAGAAGGTGAGCAGAAAAACATTCAGAAAGAGAGAGAGAGATAGGTTTTAGAGATGAGTGAACAGTGAATGCCCCAACTTCATTAATAGAAACCTTTAGATAGCTGAAAGGACACTCGAGAACAATAATTAATGGGCGGCGGGTCAAGACTAGCAATTAAGAGGAAATGGGCCTTCAGTAAATGGGCCAAACAAATAGGCCAATAATACCCAACGTATATAATATAATATGCATAGTGATAATTAAGCTATGTATTAATGTATAGATAATTGTTTTAAGATATTATAAATAAAATTAAGCAAACAAAAAAGAGATTGGAATACAGTAAATTACAAGTAAACAAGAGAGAATGGATGCCAACGACCAAAACAAAACAACTATGTTACTTTGTCGTCACCATCATCCTCATCATTATTATTTTGTTACGAAATTTAATGATTTAACTGTTGATTTGTCTTTAGTCTGATAAACCCTTAGGTACCAAATAACGAATGTTTATTAGTCTTGAAGGTAAAAGACTAGCAACGGGAAATGACTTATTTTAAAATCTTAAAATATATATTTTTAATATTTCGACGGAATATTTCTTCGGCATTATGTTATAGAAGGTAAAGTGATTAATTTTGCATGTTTGGGTGATTAAATATGAAAAGTTGGTCATTTTAAGTGGTTAACGGCTACAAAACGATGGTAAAAAAAATTGCGCATTGACCGAGTCAACGCTGAAAAACGCGCGTTGACCCGGTCAACTAAAAAAAAATGCTTCAAAAATAGTATTAACTGTAACACTAAAAAGTATCACTCAAAAATCTAAATGTATCATCTGTATCCTTAAAAAGTATCGGCCAAAATAAATAAATAAAAAAAACCCTCAAAATCGGTATCAACCGTAATACTAACAAATGTTACTCAAAATTCAAAAAAAAGTATCATCTGTATATTTAAAAGGTATCACCTATTTTATCATTTTTTTTTTTGCGGGTTAACCGGGTCAATGTGCGTTGACCCGCGTTTGATCCGGTCAAATATGTTGACCGTCTGATATAAACTTATATACATCTAGTGCATGCAAATTTTGCCAATTAATTATGTTGTGTGACCGTTACATCTTGCGAATTCATGATTCATTTTTGTCGGAAGTGTATAATTATTATTTCATTTGATCCCGTAGATGATAATTATTGTGATTAAAAATAATGGGTAAACTATCCTTTATATCATAAACTATTGTGATTAAATAGACAACAACTATAGCATGACATCATAAATCTAATTATTGTTACCTTTTTGGGACGTGCAAAATCTAACTAAAACAAACAAACTAAAAAAGAACTTAATTAACTGAGCTGAACTTAACAATTTGGTTTTGTTGATTTTGTAATTTTTCTATAAGTTTAATTGGATCAGTTTTGAATATTAAAACCGAAAGATAGTTTGGATCGATTTCCATTTTGGTGATAAACTATTAGGACAGGAAATAAAATAAAATGAAATGAAATGAACCAAGGAGTTTACCAAGATGATACAGTAATTTATTACATTTACCCTCATCACGTTCCCACTGATAACATCTTTGATTTCTTCTTCAGCTTCCCTACAATTCCATTCATTGATGCATATATATAAACAAGAAATTTAGAGATAATCTGAATCACTTTCAGCTATGATATATATGTTGCTTTTTTCAATTTCAGGAGATAATCTGATGTCATCCGTGAAGTAATCTGGAGAGCTTTCAGAACAATGGACATATCTGGACGGAATTCATCTTCATAGTGAACACACAATGCAGCAATTTCAGCCATCTGGTTTAAGCAAATCATCATAATCATGAATCAAATGCTATTCAATTCATTCATCTTATTAATTTCAGCTTCAGAAAGTGATTAATAACTGTGTTTTACCTTTGCAACTGCCTTTGGAGGGTAGTCTCCATTGAGCCTGGCATCGACAATCTTCTCCACCTTGCGTGCACTGAGTTGTGGTGTTGCCTGGTGTTATATAATTTTGCAAGTTACTCAATTGTGGCATTCGCATTCATAATGTACACCGGAACACCGATTAATAAACTGTAGTAGAATTGCATAAAAACTAGAATATATTCTCAAGTGCATACCCATGCCACAATGTGTTTCTGTCCTCGTCTTGTACGGTCATAAGGTTTAAGACCTGTTAAGAGTTCAAGCAGAACCACACCAAAGCTGTAAACATCACCTTTCTCACTTTGGAAAGATCTTCCACATCTTCAATTCCACCGAAAATAGAACAATTAATGACGCTGAGTGCATGATTACACTAGCTAGCTAATTAATGACTAGGAAAAGAACATATACATACTCTGGGGGGTGATAAATACAACCCGGGAGAACTGTACCAGGATAACGGTCATAATATAAATCTGTCTTACTGCTCTCACAAGGGAATTCAGTTGGCTGATTAAAATTAGTTATCTTTGCAATTTCATCATCAAAAAGTAGAACATTGCTGGATCTGATACTCTGATGAATCAGTCTCTTCTCATGAATGTAGTGCAACCCTTTTGCAGCCCCAACAGCAATTTCAATTCGTTGGGCCCATGACAATGTCGGACTTGGATCCAAGAATATGTCTTGTCCTCCTGTTGCATATATATAAGTATTCTCATATGCTGATGATTCAAACAAGGTTAATTTCCCCTTCAGCAATCAAAATTTCTCATTTGCTTCATATGTATTATCAGCCTAAAGATTAAAAATATATATTCATAAGTGATGATCAGCTGATAAGAGTAAGAGAAGCACACCATGAAGAATGTCATGTAAGGAGCCTCGTGGAGCAAACTCGTATATTAAGGCCTGCAGACCACCATCCAAACAATAACCCAGTAGTCGAACCACATTTTCATGCTTCAGCTTAGATTTTCTCGATACCTAGCTACAAAACCTTATGTTAAAGCAACATATATAAACTCAGTTCTTTCCAAATTAGTGATAATTAAAAGGATAATGTTATGGCCAAACCTCTTTTCGAAATTCTTTGCGCGACAACTTCCCGGAAAGTTTTTTAACTGCAGCATCCTGTCCACTTAAGACTCCATGGAATAAACTTCCTCCCCTGGAACTTTTACTAATCAAAGAACTAAAATCATCAGTAATTTCGTTGATTTCTGAAAGTGGAATGGCACGGACAACAATTGATTGCATATTAACATTATGTTCATTCTTTAATTCAGGATCAATTGGAACGGCAATCTGAGGCATATCAACAGTCTGTTTGTACTCTACTGCATCTTCTTCATGCTTTTGTGTTGATCCTGTGTCACCATAGTCAGTAGAATTCCATAAATCAAATGTTAGACAATTTGAGCATATTTCACTTTTACCTGATGATATATCTCTATTCCAAAATGTATTCAATGGCCAAAATTGTGATTTACGTGGTGCCCCTTTTCTGTTCTGTTGTTCAAGGGCAGACTCAAGCTGCGCCACAGCTTGAGTCATTGTCAACCGTTTCTTTGGTTCCTGAAGCAAGCATTTCTTAGCAACCCTGACAAACGTCTTGAGGCAATCTTCAGAGATTTCGCCCCTCAAATTTGAAGCTACAATTTGGTTAGCTTTTCCATTTCTAAATTTATCTTGAGCCCACATGGTGAGACAAAGCTCACCCTCAGAGAGCCTTGGATCAACTGCTGGTTTCCCACTCAATAGTTCCAATAACACCACCCCGAAAGCATAAGTGTCACTTGCCTTTGTAAGTCTACCCGTGGTAAAATAGCTCGGGTCGAAATACCCAAATGAGCCCTTAACACTTGCGCTAACATAGCTTTCTAAGATGTGAGTGCTTAAATGTTTGGCTAGCCCAAAATCTGCAACCTTAGCTGTGAAATTTTCATCTAGAAGGATATTCGTAGACTTGACATCACGATGTATGATGGAGCATCCGGAGTGAAGATAGTCGAGACCTCGACCAGCTCCAATGCATATCATAAGACGTTCATTCCACGTGAGAGATGATGAGTTGTTGTGAAGGTGGTCAGCCAGCGTTCCATTTGCCACGTACTCGTACACAAGAATCATCTCCCCCTGCTCGTTGCAGTAGCCGATGAGAGAGACGAGATTACGATGACGGACCTTGGTTAGTGTTTCCATCTCCATCACAAACTCTTTCTCCCCTTGCTTTGAATTTGATGCCAGCCGCTTTATGGCCACGATCAATGATCCATTATCAATGAGGCCTTTGTAGACTTTACCGAATCCACCCTTTCCAATCACCTGTTCGTCGCTGAAATCTCCGGTGGCTGACCGGATCTCGGCTAGTGAGAATTTACGACAGAGTTGTTCAGCCGTGGTTGATGTCGTCATCTTTTCAGCTGAAATCTATCTATTGATCTCAGTGGTTTAATTCAACCTAAGTCTCAATGAATCAACTGTATACATGGCGTACGTAATGATTGAGAGAAAATTAAACCTCGATGAACTGTTGCTTCTATATATGTAATCCACCATATGCAATGAGATGTTCATCTCCGGATCTCAGCTAATGTCATCATCTTTTCTACTGAAGCTGCCATAGAAAACAAGAAGAATTGCACTACCATTGCAGAAATGATAGGGGGGGTTGACTGACCTCCCATTATACTGGTAGGTGAAATGTTTCTATTCTAAGAGGCCCCTCTTAATAAATATAGATCCAAATGGACGTGATTTAATTTTTCTTTGAAAATTCCACGGCATATGATCATTAATCTAGCGGCTCAGTTGCACCATTTAATAGCGTGACTCAGTATGCGGGAAAAGAATAATTGATCAGAATGGAATAAACAATGAAAACAATGATGATCACAAATCTACTATACTGTAATAAAGGCAAAAATCATAATTGGATCCCTGTACTTTTAATTTTTTCTGAATTGGATCCGAGTATTTTGATTGAGTAAAACTAAGTCCATCCACTTTCATTTTGATAAAAAGGAAGCCCTTTCCTAACCTAATATTTGAGCGTGTCTTACACTTGCTTGCAGATGAGTGTGAAATTAAAATGAATCCTGCCATGCAGGCAAGATTAATTATCTCAAATGTTTATCTTCTCTCTCTTCGATATCTTCTTCTTCCACAGTTCAACATCATCTCCTTCACCCCTCTTTTTCTCTCTCCTTCTTCCGACGCTGCCACAAACGACTTCCTTTGTCGCCGCGGTTGGAGTGGGAACTACATTAACTCGTCCCGCCGCCGGGACGACAGTGATATCACTGGTGCTCACGATGGAGGCAGCAAGGCAGCAGTGCTTCCTTCTTCGTCAACGATAGCGTCGCTGCCAACACCCTAATCTTCCCGTCAAGATTGAACGAAATCGCCATTGTAGTTTCTTATAAGCATCACCCACCAAATACATACTAATTTTTTAATTTCTTCTCCTTCTGGCACAACTTCATCCACACTAGACTAGAAGAGAATGAAATCGACAAATGGATTTGCTGAAGTGTATTTGTCATTTTTTAGACGTGCTAGGCTATTTTATTTTTTTAAAATGAATAACATCGTGTGTAGGTCACGCACAAATATTGAGTTGTAGAAGGACCTTGTTTTTACAAAAATAAAAGTTGGATGACTTGATTTTACCAAACTAGAGTATAAGGACTCAACTCAGAAAATTTTAAATGTATAGGGATCAAATATGCATTTTGCCTATATTAAAAGAGCCACGTTTTACAAATTTTGAATTATTTATTATATTTCTATTATATTTTTTTTAATTTTAATTTAAAAGTAATAATGTAATATATTATATAATATTTATGGAGAATATAATAATTCTATTTTTTTAAAGGTAATAATGTATATTATATATTTATTATCCATCCTCCAACTAAATTGTTTTAGATAAGACAATAAATTTCAACTTTCCACTTTAATTCAACTTCAACAATTAAATTTATGTTAGGAATTTAAATCTTCACTTTAACTTATTCAAATTCAAATTATGCACAATCCAAAAATATGCATAAAACTATTATTTTCTTTCTTAATTGCTAGGGATAGAAATAAGACAAGCTACCCGACAGGAACCTACAACCTGGCTTACGTTAAGCTTACATAAGCTTGGTCTATTTAGTTAATAGGCCACAATGAGGCTCTTTAGGAAGCCTTTTTACATAAATAGGTCAGGCTTTGACCTTTGAAAAATCCGATCAAACTTAATAGGCTGACCTATTTATGAAATTAATAAAACTAAATATTTTTTATAAAATTTATTAATTCACTTTTTTAGTTAAATAATTAGTTTAATAAATATTATATTTATATTTTAACAAAAAGACATATTTATATTTGTAAATCATTAATTTGATTTATCACTTCAAAAATTTATGAAAAAATAAATTGTATGTATTTATGTATATCTTTTTTTAATAAAAATATAAAATTTATTTTAAATAGGCTTAAACAAGCTTTTTAAATGCTTAAGGCCCGACTCATTTAGTTAAATAGTCCAGACCTAGGCATATATAAAAATATTTAATAGAAAATAGGTCAGGCCCAGGCCTTCCAAGCCAAAGTCTGGCCTGACCTGACCTATTTCTATTCCTATTAATTGCATAATATATATATATATATATATATAAGGAGTGGTTTACAGTAAGAACTAAGAACCAATCCTCACCATCTAATTCAATCAAGATCTACGACCCATATTAAAAGCACCATGTGGTGGCATTTTCGTAATAACATGAAAGTCTACTGTCCACGGATCTTAGTGTGGGCAAAATCGAAAAAATTCAAAAAAAATTCAAACAATCAGACTTTTGTAGTATTAGCATTATCGTTCACAAGTTTTAGCACTGCCATAGCTTATTTTAGCATTGTCATAGCTTATTTTAGCATTATCAGAACTCTTGTTAGCATTATCATGAAAACTTACCATGAACATTATAAATCAATAATCAACAACGTTGTTAGAATTTTATTAAATTAGCAACATAATTCACTCATGTTAGCATTGTTTCATGATGATTTAGCAGTTTGATTTTATTTTGTTAGCATCGGAAAATTTGTAGGAACATGTAAAACCTAACACTGCTGACACTGTAGTATTAACATTATCGTTCATAAGTTTTAGCATTGTCATTGCTCATTTTAACATTATCATAACTTTTTTTAGCATTAACATGAAAAAGTTGCTATGGACATTATAAACCAACCATGAACAATATTGTCAGAAATTTGTTGAATATCATCATCGTTCACTCATATTAGTATTTTTTTTTTGCGAATACAACTTAACCAACTACAATAATTTGAATAAATAAAATTAAATGAAGTTTTTGAGTAAATCAAACTAAGATATGGCTCGATAAAAAAATGAATATAAATTATAAATAATTAAGAGAGTAATATTGTACCTATTGATATACATGTACCTTCATCATCTCACACTTCGTTTGCATTACATATTAGGCATAGGTATATATAAACAACACGACATTTAAGCATGACATTATATGAATTATTACTTCAAAATATTATGTATATTATCTATGATTTTAATTTCTTAGAAGTAGTTATATTATTTAAAATGAATTGAAAAAAAGTATGTATTTTCTCCTAGTCTTGGAGGGAGGAGTCTCATGTTGTAGATGTACAAATATTTATTGATGAAAACAATTCCATAAGATTCTTTTGGTTTCTAGACCAATCATAATCACCTAAAGTTTTCTGTTTATGTTTTGTGATAAACATTGATTTTGGACAAAAACTTGTATGAGACCGTTCAACGGCTCACTTATGTTAGACGGGTCAAATAAAATCTATACCCGCGCCAAAACCACCCCAAACCCATTTTCGCGTGCAAGTGCGTGTGTAACGCCCTGGTCCCGAAAGACCGTGGAAATGAGCGTCACGGGGGTGGGGATTAAGAAGAGGGGAAAGAAAGGGGATTTCGAGGATAATTCTCAAAACATGAGTTTTTGCTCTTGCGGAAGCTATGATGTATCAAAAGAAATAATACGATGATCAGAGATTAAGACGAGCCAAGACAACAGAATAGCTATAAGAGTACACATATAAGCCCCTCCACAGCTCATCATCTTCACGCTCCAGCTTATTGTCCTGAAAACATTTGAGAAAATATTTGGGCTGAGTACTAATGTACTCAGTGGGTTTTCTGAGAAAAACCGAGTTATCAAAAGCATTTGATAAAATAATTATCTGTGTGTATACAGATGAATCTTAGAGGGTTTTGTAAAGGGAAATGCATCTAAGTTCATCAAAACGTTTTACATGAATGTGTTCACCAGTAAGCCCTGAAGTGAACCTGATCCACCAGTAAACCCTGAAATGGACCCGCTCACCAGTAAACCCTGAAGTGAGCTAAGTACGACACCCGCAACCACCACTACATCATCATGCGCAATTACCGAGTAAACCCTCAAGGTAATTAAAAGATCTTTTAGCTGAGAACAGCAAGGGATTGGGTGCGACTCAAACCAAGCAAGACTGTAGCTACTCACATTGACACAACGCTGGTATATGAGACTCCGACAACCACAGCAAGCAGAACGAATCATTTTACACAGATAATCATATATGCAAATTTGTTTCAAAACGAGCTTAATAACTCAAATATAGCATTTTGAGAAAGATAGTATACGCCCACCTTTTGACTATAATAGTCGAAGCTTTTCAGTTTCTACGGAATCGAGCAACCCCACAATAATTACGTCTTATGGCAAATGATCTACAAATATCAAAATTCATCTTAGAACCTCCATGAGGTCAAGACTCTCACAGTCACATAGTTTCACATGCTCGTCGGTTAAACCGACCCAAGCTGAACCTCAATAGCTTAAGAATTGCCTACCCCGGCAACCAATAATGACTCAAACTTCAACAATATTAAATCACATAAATGAGACTCAACAACATCATAGACCTATGGAAGTTTATTAAAAACAAAAAGACCCTTTTAAAACACATTTATCTCTTTCGAGCATAAATCGAACACTTGGCGTGCGATTATAAACGACATAATTTAAATCTATCATTAAAACTGATCTTAGCTCAAGGTTCCTCTCAACCCTAGCTATTAATTGATAAGGACACTCCTTAGTATCGTTTAAGGAGTTAAAAGATCCTTTTAAAACTGATTTCGAACAAGGACGATTTGAAAACTGAAAATTTGTTGAGCAATCTGCACAACATCTGACTTTGATTAATTATCAAAATTTATTCAAGAGGAATTAGGGAATGAGCCCTATACCATTGGAAAGCCACGGAAGTCTAGTTTCCGGAACACTTTTCGGTGACTCAATACGATAACTAACGAAAAAGTTATAACCGATTTACTGGAAGGTGGAAAATCTGTCACAAATTTCTGAAAGAAAAAAACACGTGACCTGACTTTGACAATTTTTCATAATTGACTCAGAATGAATTAGAGATTGAGACATATACCATTAGAAAGCCACGGAAGTCTAGTTTCTGACAAAATTTACGGTGACTCAATCCGACGTCTAACGAGGGAGTTATGCTCGTTTTACCGAAGGGTGGCGAGTCTGCCAAAAGTGAGGTGCGCGGGTGCGCGACCTGCTCGACGCTGCCTTTGCACGCGCTGGCGTACGTCCCCGCGCTCGCGAGGTACTGAGCCGAGAACGCACCAGACGAGCGTCGACGCTATGAAACTCGACATTCAAGCTTTCAAATCAGCAAAACACATCTTAAAACTCGACTAAACATGCTTGCACATAATAACAACTCATTTCTAAATCATCAACCATCATTTGAAACCAAAAATCCACACATACACTTCTTATCCATGCTTGAACTTGGAAGAGCATATATATATATATATATATGATTTCGAAAATACCTTTGAAGAACAACTAAGCACGAAAAGCTTGAAGAAGGTAGGTGGAACAAGGCTGGAATCAGCTGGGTTTAGTTGGATCGACGCTTGCAACGACGTCGACGAGCACCGAAAGAGAATGGTGAAGAACGGGTGGAACGAAGCTTGAGCTCCTCTCAACAATGGCTGCAACTTCTTACTTCTTTCTCTCAGAAAATGGAAGAAAAGAAGATGGGATAAAGAAGAAGCAAGGGAAATGCAGCTGTGGCTTGAGCTCTCTCTCTCTCTCAAAATGTATACAATACAATACATATACATCTATTTCTATTTTTGGGGACAGAAAGTGACGGGAAGGCATGGGAGAGGTGAGGGGAAAGGCATGGCCTCCCATGCCTTGGATTGACCAAGAAAAATATCCGGTTTAAATACTGGTTGTTCGATTATCGTGATATTTTCCGTCTCCGGAAAAATCCCAAATTGGACCGAAATGGATGAAATAATTCATTGATTTTAAAACCATAGATTAAACACATTTTCTCAAATATTTTAAATACGCTAAGTGATACAAATCGATAAATCGATTAATACTCATATTAAAATATATTTCGATTCTCATCGATACGACACATCGCAAGTTCGGTTAAACCACCGAATTACAAAAATTTTAAAATGACGCGACTCCCATAGTCTATGATTACAATTAATTATATACAAAAAGGTTCAGGACACTACATACTCTCCTCCTTAAAAAGAATTTCGTCCCGAAATTCAAGCATCCTGAAACATCTCGGGATACTTCAGTTTCATCGAGCTCTCAAGCTCCCATGTTGCCTCGTTTCAGTCATGGTGATTCCATTGCACAAGCACCAATGAAATCTCCTTGTTTCTCAAGACTTGGACCTTTCGGTCGATAATCATACGCGGCTTCTCTTCATACGACATGTCAGGTCACAATACAAAATTATCATCTCGAATCACGTGTTCAGGATCGAACACGTATTTTCTTAGCATCGATACATGATAAACATCATGTGCTTGGGATAGATTCGGCGGCAACGCAAGCCGATAAGAAACCTCACCAATTCTTTGCAGAATTTCAAATGGACCAATAAACCTTGGTCGCAACTTTCCACGTTTCCCAAATCTCACAACACCACGTGTTGGAGATATCTTCAGAAATACCTTATCACCAACTTGAAATTGCAAGTCGGTCCTTCTTTTGTCAGCATAAGACTTCTGACGATCTTGTGCTTCTTTCATCCTTGCTCGAATTTGATCGATCTTTTCAATGGTCATTTGCACAATTTCTGGCCCCAAAATTCTGCGTTCTCCAACCTCATCCCAATATAAGGGCGATCGATATTTACGACCATACAAAGCCTCGTATGGTGCCATTTTGATGGTGGATTGATAACTATTGTTATATGCGAACTCCACCAATGGCAACATGTCCTCCCAACTGGTGTTTCCATCAAGCACAACTCCTCGAAGCATGTCTTCTAGAATTTGAATTGTTCTTTCCGATTGGCCATCAGTCTGAGGATGAAATGCTGTGCTGAAATTTAGTCTCGTGCCCATCGCCTCTTGAAGGCTTTTCCAAAATCTCGACGTGAATCGCGTATCACGATCCGATGTGATAGAAACTGAAATCTCGTGCATTCTAACAATATCTCTCATATAGATTTGAGTCAACCTGCTCAAATCTGTCATGGACTTTATTGGAATAAAATGCGCTGACTTTGTCAGTCGATCCACGACAACCCAGACTATCGTGTTCCCTTTTACCGACCTCGGTAAACCAACCACAAAATCTATCGTGATATGCTCCTATTTCCATTCAGGGATCTCTAAAGGTTGCAACAAACCCGAAGGTTGTTGATGAACGACTTTCACTTGTTGGCACGTCAAGCATCTTTCCAGAAATGTTGCTATTTCTCGTTTCATGTCGCTTCACCAAAAACTCTGCTTCAGATCTTTATACATTTTTGTACTCCCGGGATGGTAACATACGGAGTATTATGAGTTTCCCTCATAATCTCCAACTTCAATTCATTAACATTAGAACATACAGTCGATCACAAAACATCAACGTTCCGTCATCGGCTTTCTTGAACTCCCTAGGTTCGTCACTCATGATCTTCTGTCAGATTTTCTTCAACTTTACATCTTTTGGTTGTGCTTCAATGATTCTTGCTCGCATGTTCTAACAGGTTCGAAGCTTGCTTTATCTTCATCTTCAACTTCTTTCGACTTCCTCATCTTCCTTGGGCGTACTTCATAATGTATCTCAATCTTAAGTTCTCATCACAGTTGTCTCTTTTCTCAAGACGGTATTCTGACTTCATGGCTCCTGCTGGTGATCACCATCGCTTGCAAGCATAATGATCGCACGTCTAGACTTTGACTACATGCTCGGAACTTACTTGCTGACGTTCCTTAGATTGCCTCTAAACACAATGAGCCGAGAAATTACTTTAGAACTGCGCGTCCTAACCTTAGAGAGCACTAACTGGCACTTCTTAGATTCTACTTCCTACTGGGGAATACCACTACTCGTTCTTTCAACGATGACTAAAACAAATACAGCTATATACTCTATGTTCTATTCCAAGATCCACACTCGAGTTCTACGAGAGCAATTAAAGGAAACAAATGCCTCTAAGTGAGGACTTTGTTTGATCAATAATTTTTAACAAGATCAAAGGCTAGAAAAGATATAACACTTAGTTATATATGCCAAAAATATTACCTTTTTAGAGGACTTATAACTCGAAGGGTTTTTGCACATAACAAAGATATAGAAGAAAATCAACGGTTAGCAATCTGAGAACCGTGCTGAAATATTTTTAGAAAGATATCAGTATAGCCTAACAAAGAAGTGCTATTACTGATTTTTGATGATCAAAGAGTATCATCCAACAAGATTACAAATTATCCAAGAGGATTAATCGAAAAATTTCAAACGATATAATTGAAGAATTTCAAACGATGTGAAGCTATTGAAGGACGATTGATTCAATTGATAAGAGAAATGAATAAACTGATTCAGAATGAGAATGAATAAATTGATTCTATTGACAAGAGAATGAATAAATAGACTCATCAAAACTTCCTATCATATTGAAACTTCTCAATCTATCGAACACTAGGTCTATCTTCTTAACCATCTTCTTTGGGTTCTCTTCTTTCTTTCTCGATAAGTGCACTAAAAATGCTCGACACTCACCCTTTCGAATCATCTTCATCGCTTTCAGCATTGATATGAATGGGATCGCACTTCTCAGTCTTGTTCCATAAAACTTTATCTCGGCCCCACTCGGCTTTGGGAGTATAATCTCCCTTTCTTAGCATCGATTCGTGGTACATTCTTTGGTCAGTCAGTCTATACCGAAAATAATTTCGAAGTCTCGCATCTAAAGTACATAGAGACTGACTATGAAACTCTTTTCACCTATGAGCACATCTAGGTTCTGGCACATGCAATCAGACAAAAGTGTTCGCCCTGAAGGAATGCTTACGGCTAAAGGTTCTTTTACTAGCTCAGGTTCAAGATTCATACACTTACAGACACCTCTAGAGATGAATGAATGCGAATCTCCAGTGTCAAACAAGGCAAGCATAGGTACATCACATACTGATCATACCTGCCAAGTTTTGAGGATTCCCGACAGCCTCCTGTTGATTCAGCGCGTATGCTCGGGCCTGTTGAGGTGCCCTCTGATTCTGGTTCTGGTTTTGCTGAGGCCTCTAGTTGTCTCGGTTGTTGCCATTACCTCGACCACCTCCTTCCTGTGGTCCCTGTTGTCTCTAGTCTGGCACTTCCGGCTTTTGCTGACACCGATTAGCAAAGTGACCCGGTTGGCTGGTGCGTCGTTTTTCACCAAAAATAAATGTCCCGACTTCCGTCGGTAAGCCCTTACTGCAGAGTACAGCGATGAGCAGGATCGTCTCCCAAAGGACCGGTGAGAATTATTCTAAATCTTCAATCTGCAGAACTTAACTTTCCAAATGATTTTTGTGTTTGTAAAATAAACTGAACAAAAATAATAAATAAATAGAGAAAACGGGTTTAACAGATTATAAAAAGTATTCCGGTTTCCAATTAACTCCACCCTAGCTTAACTAAACCGATCCTTGATGCAAAGATAATTTCAATCAACACATGCAAACCAGTTATAGCCACCGAAGACACTTACTGACGCAGCCTAATTTCTCCTTAGTTTCTCGATAATCAGGAAGACACTTCACCAATTATTTCCCTAATCGACTGACAACCGTAAGAGACACTCTATAGATTTAATGAGCCGACAATATTAAGAACTAGAGAAACCCGATTAAAAACCAATAGACTCTGACACAGGACTGTTGAATTAAGACTGCTATTCCCCTGGCTCTGAAGAACCGTTTTACCAATAATTAAACTTAAACCACAATTACGGATGGCCGGTTTAATGGGCTACTAATTAATTCCGATCTACTAAATATGTGCACCTATCTAGCAATATCGAAACAATTAACGACTCGAATTACAGAGAATAACAGATACATGCAATTAATCAAAATAAAAAGAACAATTAAATCTCACAGTATAATTACGCCAGGGCTTCGTTAATCTTCACCGGAATAAAAACGAGTCTAGCTCGAATTCATATCATATGAATTCGAACCTTGAAATATTGTTGGAGCAGTACGCGATCAAAAGAATGAAATAAAAGAACGAGAATAAAATCTGCACCCTCTCGTCTCTCTGGTCTGCGTTGCGGCATTTTTTCTGGAATATATAATTGGAATAAATCCTAATCTATCTTAATATCCTTAATTAAAATAGTATCCAACATGGAAATTAACATCCTAATCTATCTAAACTAGGTAATTGCCAAAACAAAGACTTCTAGAGGCGGTGGGACTCCTTACAGCCGCGTCCAGGCCATGGGCCTAAGTAAATTCCGCACTCCAGCCCAAATCCGCACGCTCAGGCCCAACTTCTAGACTTCTCGGCCCATGTTATCCTGCTGTATGCCCATACGGCATGGCTTTTCAGCGGCAAGCCCTTACGGCCTGGCTTTCAGATTCTCCAGATTTACTTCACTTTTCTCGACTGCAAACTCTCAACAATCTTGGCCAATTCCTTCATATAAGTGTTAATCACCTGCAATCATTCCCAAAACACATTTTCTTCCACAAAACACGATCGTGAGGTAATTAACATATCAAAACAATACCAAAAATGACCCAAAATATCGAGTAGAAATAGCCCGATCAAACCCCCCCACACTTAGACAATGCTCGCCCTCGAGCATATCTAAATAAAGAACAGACTCTAAAATAAAAATAGAAAATGACACGTCAAGCACCGACTGCCTTAAACTGAACACACTCAAAGTTAGGATTACAACACAACCATCCACAATCCACTAACCCTTCTCTTGTTTCATAAAACTGTACACATGCTCTTCAAAGTCAAAAACATGCAAACCAATCCCGCCTCACCAAGGTTCGCTCAATTTCTCTCAAAAGAAGATAAGGACAAATTTAAATTCACTCAAGTCGTGGTTTGATGCCTTCAAACATACATTTGCCCATATGTCAAAACCACTACCAAGCAAGTAAGAACTATGCACAAATCAAAAGGTCTTTGAAATGGGTTGTAATGGGGCTAGGGTGCTTAGGTAGGATAATTTGGATAAGTGGCTCAAATAAGTGAAAACATGTAAGTATATTATAACTCGATCACAGAGCTCTTCAGCTACTTCTTCAGATATTGCAATATTTCCCAAGTTGTGTGCTAATCTCCAACAGTACATAGCACCAAAAGAAAAATTAACTAAGTGAAGCCCTTTATTTCCTCCATATCCTTCCTACTCCAGTATGGGCATACTGACCATTTTTTTTCTTTTCTTTTTTTCTTGAAGCTTTGCTTCTTTCTCTTTTTTTCTTTTGTTCTTGTTCTTGGAATAGGACAGGAGTTTTTCACAGGTTTTCTTCAATTTCCAGCACCAACTGTTCTTTCAAGTAAATTTTGAACTCATCTCAACACTATCCAATATAACTCACATGCTTTCAAGGGACAAGAGCAGGCCAAAAAGGGCTAAGGCTTAATTATTTAGTGACTATTAATCAAGAAAGAAAGGATTCAGGCACAAATGAGCTCACTAAGGGATAGTGTCGGGTATGGATAATTTATTCAGGCCAAAGCAATGGTTTAATCCTACATGCCTTTATCATTTTCATGCAAAAGGAAACTCACAAGCAGTATGATCATGGCAACAAGGCAAATCAGAAATTCAGCATTGAAATCCGACACACTCATCAAAAGAATGAAATTGAGCTTTCAATATATATAACATGCTCAAAAGGCTCAAATCTTACGTTTATAAGCTCATCAAAAGTTGATCAAGTTGCACATTTCATCTTCCAAGAACACATACGACCATTAGCACAATTCAATCACAAGAGAGTTAATCAAAAAAACCCAGACAATCCATGCTATAACCCGTTCTCCTTGTATAATTCAATCTCAAGCAGCCAATACTCAACAAAAACAAGCAAAACAAATTTTTTTTTTCAAAAAGAACCAGACAAAAAATAGCAACTTCCTCCCCTCCCCCCACACTTAGACAACACAGTGTCCTCACTATACAGGGAAGAGAGTCAACAAAACGAACACAACATGAATGAAAGAAAATAAAAACAAAGGGAGAGAGAGGGAGAGCAAACTAGCAATCAAGGGGGGAGACGGTCAGTAAGGCCATACAGACGACGCTCAAGTGTAGTAGCTCAGCTTGGTGTGTAATGGTCAAACAACTCCATGAGCTCGGCAAGGGTAGGGGGCGCTGAAGAAAAGACCCTGCACTAGAAGGCTGGATTAGAATGTTTTTTTTTAAAGACATGAGTTTTTGCTCTTGCGGAAGCTATGATGTATCAAAAGAAATAATACGATGATCAGAGATTAAGACGAGCCAAGACAACAGAATAGCTATAAGAGTACACATATAAGCCCCTCCACAGCTCATCATCTTCACCCTCCAGCTTATTGTCCTGAAAACATTTGAGAAAATATTTGGGCTGAGTACTAATGTACTCAGTGGGTTTTCTGAGAAAAACCGAGTTATCAAAAGCATTTGATAAAATAATTATCTGTGTGTATACAGATGAATCTTAGAGGGTTTTGTAAAGGGAAATGCATCTAAGTTCATCAAAACGTTTTACATGAATGTGTTCACCAGTAAGCCCTGAAGTGAACCTGATCCACCAGTAAACCCTGAAATGGACCCGCTCACCAGTAAACCCTGAAGTGAGCTAAGTACGACACCCGCAACCACCACTACATCATCATGCGCAATTACCGAGTAAACCCTCAAGGTAATTAAAAGATCTTTTAGCTGAGAACAGCAAGGGATTGGGTGCGACTCAAACCAAGCAAGACTGTAGCTACTCACATTGACACAGCGCTGGTATATGAGACTCCGACAACCACAGCAAGCAGAACGAATCATTTTACACAGATAATCATATATGCAAATTTGTTTCAAAACGAGCTTAATAACTCAAATATAGCATTTTGAGAAAGATAGTATACGCCCACCTTTTGACTATAATAGTCGAAGCTTTTCAGTTTCTACGGAATCGAGCAACCCCACAATAATTACGTCTTATGGCAAATGATCTACAAATATCAAAATTCATCTTAGAACCTCCATGAGGTCAAGACTCTCACAGTCACATAGTTTCACATGCTCGTCGGTTAAACCGACCCAAGCTGAACCTCAATAGCTTAAGAATTGCCTACCCCGGCAACCAATAATGACTCAAACTTCAACAATATTAAATCACATAAATGAGACTCAACAACATCATAGACCTATGGAAGTTTATTAAAAACAAAAAGACCCTTTTAAAACACATTTATCTCTTTCGAGCATAAATCGAACACTTGGCGTGCGATTATAAACGACATAATTTAAATCTATCATTAAAACTGATCTTAGCTCAAGGTTCCTCTCAACCCTAGCTATTAATTGATAAGGACACTCCTTAGTATCGTTTAAGGAGTTAAAAGATCCTTTTAAAACTGATTTTGAACAAGGACGATTTGAAAACTGAAAATTTGTTGAGCAATCTGCACAACATCTGACTTTGATTAATTATCAAAATTTATTCAAGAGGAATTAGGGAATGAGCCCTATACCATTGGAAAGCCACGGAAGTCTAGTTTCCGGAACACTTTTCGGTGACTCAATACGATAACTAACGAAAAAGTTATAACCGATTTACTGGAAGGTGGAAAATCTGTCACAAATTTCTGAAAGAAAAAAACACGTGACCTGACTTTGACAATTTTTCATAATTGACTCAGAATGAATTAGAGATTGAGACATATACCATTAGAAAGCCACGGAAGTCTAGTTTCTGACAAAATTTACGGTGACTCAATCCAACGTCTAACGAGGGAGTTATGCTCGTTTTACCGAAGGGTGGCGAGTCTGCCAAAAGTGAGGTGCGCGGGTGCGCGACCTGCTCGACGCTGCCTTTGCACGCGCTGGCGTACGTCCCCGCGCTCGCGAGGTACTGAGCCGAGAACGCACCAGATGAGCGTCGACGCTATGAAACTCGACATTCAAGCTTTCAAATCAGCAAAACACATCTTAAAACTCGACTAAACATGCTTGCACATAATAACAACTCATTTCTAAATCATCAACCATCATTTGAAACCAAAAATCCACACATACACTTCTTATCCATGCTTGAACTTGGAAGAGCATATATATATATATATATATATGATTTCGAAAATACCTTTGAAGAACAACTAAGCACGAAAAGCTTGAAGAAGGTAGGTGGAACAAGGCTGGAATCAGCTGGGTTTAGTTGGATCGACGCTTGCAACGACGTCGACGAGCACCGAAAGAGAATGGTGAAGAACGGGTGGAACGAAGCTTGAGCTCCTCTCAACAATGGCTGCAACTTCTTACTTCTTTCTCTCAGAAAATGGAAGAAAAGAAGATGGGATAAAGAAGAAGCAAGGGAAATGCAGCTGTGGCTTGAGCTCTCTCTCTCTCTCAAAATGTATACAATACAATACATATACATCTATTTCTATTTTTGGGGACAGAAAGTGACGGGAAGGCATGGGAGAGGTGAGGGGAAAGGCATGGCCTCCCATGCCTTGGATTGACCAAGAAAAATATCCGGTTTAAATACTGGTTGTTCGATTATCGTGATATTTTCCGTCTCCGGAAAAATCCCAAATTGGACCGAAATGGATGAAATAATTCATTGATTTTAAAACCATAGATTAAACACATTTTCTCAAATATTTTAAATACGCTAAGTGATACAAATCGATAAATCGATTAATACTCATATTAAAATATATTTCGATTCTCATCGATACGACACATCGCAAGTTCGGTTAAACCACCGAATTACAAAAATTTTAAAATGACGCGACTCCCATAGTCTATGATTACAATTAATTATATACAAAAAGGTTCGGGACACTACATACTCTCCTCCTTAAAAAGAATTTCGTCCCGAAATTCAAGCATCCTGAAACATCTCGGGATACTTCAGTTTCATCGAGCTCTCAAGCTCCCATGTTGCCTCGTTTCAGTCATGGTGATTCCATTGCACAAGCACCAATGAAATCTCCTTGTTTCTCAAGACTTGGACCTTTCGGTCGATAATCATACGCGGCTTCTCTTCATACGACATGTCAGGTCGCAATACAAAATTATCATCTCGAATCACGTGTTCAGGATCGAACACGTATTTTCTTAGCATCGATACATGATAAACATCATGTGCTTGGGATAGATTCGGCGGCAACGCAAGCCGATAAGAAACCTCACCAATTCTTTGCAGAATTTCAAATGGACCAATAAACCTTGGTCGCAACTTTCCACGTTTCCCAAATCTCACAACACCACGTGTTGGAGATATCTTCAGAAATACCTTATCACCAACTTGAAATTGCAAGTCGGTCCTTCTTTTGTCAGCATAAGACTTCTGACGATCTTGTGCTTCTTTCATCCTTGCTCGAATTTGATCGATCTTTTCAATGGTCATTTGCACAATTTCTGGCCCCAAAATTCTGCGTTCTCCAACCTCATCCCAATATAAGGGCGATCGATATTTACGACCATACAAAGCCTCGTATGGTGCCATTTTGATGGTGGATTGATAACTATTGTTATATGCGAACTCCACCAATGGCAACATGTCCTCCCAACTGGTGTTTCCATCAAGCACAACTCCTCGAAGCATGTCTTCTAGAATTTGAATTGTTCTTTCCGATTGGCCATCAGTCTGAGGATGAAATGCTGTGCTGAAATTTAGTCTCGTGCCCATCGCCTCTTGAAGGCTTTTCCAAAATCTCGACGTGAATCGCGTATCACGATCCGATGTGATAGAAACTGAAATCTCGTGCATTCTAACAATATCTCTCATATAGATTTGAGTCAACCTGCTCAAATCTGTCATGGACTTTATTGGAATAAAATGCGCTGACTTTGTCAGTCGATCCACGACAACCCAGACTATCGTGTTCCCTTTTACCGACCTCGGTAAACCAACCACAAAATCTATCGTGATATGCTCCTATTTCCATTCAGGGATCTCTAAAGGTTGCAACAAACCCGAAGGTTGTTGATGAACGACTTTCACTTGTTGGCACGTCAAGCATCTTTCCAGAAATGTTGCTATTTCTCGTTTCATGTCGCTTCACCAAAAACTCTGCTTCAGATCTTTATACATTTTTGTACTCCCGGGATGGTAACATACGGAGTATTATGAGTTTCCCTCATAATCTCCAACTTCAATTCATTAACATTAGAACATACAGTCGATCACAAAACATCAACGTTCCGTCATCGGCTTTCTTGAACTCCCTAGGTTCGTCACTCATGATCTTCTGTCAGATTTTCTTCAACTTTACATCTTTTGGTTGTGCTTCAATGATTCTTGCTCGCATGTTCTAACAGGTTCGAAGCTTGCTTTATCTTCATCTTCAACTTCTTTCGACTTCCTCATCTTCCTTGGGCGTACTTCATAATGTATCTCAATCTTAAGTTCTCATCACAGTTGTCTCTTTTCTCAAGACGGTATTCTGACTTCATGGCTCCTGCTGGTGATCACCATCGCTTGCAAGCATAATGATCGCACGTCTAGACTTTGACTACATGCTCGGAACTTACTTGCTGACGTTCCTTAGATTGCCTCTAAACACAATGAGCCGAGAAATTACTTTAGAACTGCGCGTCCTAACCTTAGAGAGCACTAACTGGCACTTCTTAGATTCTACTTCCTACTGGGGAATACCACTACTCGTTCTTTCAACGATGACTAAAACAAATACAGCTATATACTCTATGTTCTATTCCAAGATCCACACTCGAGTTCTACGAGAGCAATTAAAGGAAACAAATGCCTCTAAGTGAGGACTTTGTTTGATCAATAATTTTTAACAAGATCAAAGGCTAGAAAAGATATAACACTTAGTTATATATGCCAAAAATATTACCTTTTTAGAGGACTTATAACTCGAAGGGTTTTTGCACATAACAAAGATATAGAAGAAAATCAACGGTTAGCAATCTGAGAACCGTGCTGAAATATTTTTAGAAAGATATCAGTATAGCCTAACAAAGAAGTGCTATTACTGATTTTTGATGATCAAAGAGTATCATCCAACAAGATTACAAATTATCCAAGAGGATTAATCGAAAAATTTCAAACGATATAATTGAAGAATTTCAAACGATGTGAAGCTATTGAAGGACGATTGATTCAATTGATAAGAGAAATGAATAAACTGATTCAGAATGAGAATGAATAAATTGATTCTATTGACAAGAGAATGAATAAATAGACTCATCAAAACTTCCTATCATATTGAAACTTCTCAATCTATCGAACACTAGGTCTATCTTCTTAACCATCTTCTTTGGGTTCTCTTCTTTCTTTCTCGATAAGTGCACTAAAAATGCTCGACACTCACCCTTTCGAATCATCTTCATCGCTTTCAGCATTGATATGAATGGGATCGCACTTCTCAGTCTTGTTCCATAAAACTTTATCTCGGCCCCACTCGGCTTTGGGAGTATAATCTCCCTTTCTTAGCATCGATTCGTGGTACATTCTTTGGTCAGTCAGTCTATACCGAAAATAATTTCGAAGTCTCGCATCTAAAGTACATAGAGACTGACTATGAAACTCTTTTCACCTATGAGCACATCTAGGTTCTGGCACATGCAATCAGACAAAAGTGTTCGCCCTGAAGGAATGCTTACGGCTAAAGGTTCTTTTACTAGCTCAGGTTCAAGATTCATACACTTACAGACACCTCTAGAGATGAATGAATGCGAATCTCCAGTGTCAAACAAGGCAAGCATAGGTACATCACATACTGATCATACCTGCCAAGTTTTGAGGATTCCCGACAGCCTCCTGTTGATTCAGCGCGTATGCTCGGGCCTGTTGAGGTGCCCTCTGATTCTGGTTCTGGTTTTGCTGAGGCCTCTAGTTGTCTCGGTTGTTGCCATTACCTCGACCACCTCCTTCCTGTGGTCCCTGTTGTCTCTAGTCTGGCACTTCCGGCTTTTGCTGACACCGATTAGCAAAGTGACCCGGTTGGCTGGTGCGTCGTTTTTCACCAAAAATAAATGTCCCGACTTCCGTCGGTAAGCCCTTACTGCAGAGTACAGCGATGAGCAGGATCGTCTCCCAAAGGACCGGTGAGAATTATTCTAAATCTTCAATCTGCAGAACTTAACTTTCCAAATGATTTTTGTGTTTGTAAAATAAACTGAACAAAAATAATAAATAAATAGAGAAAACGGGTTTAACAGATTATAAAAAGTATTCCGGTTTCCAATTAACTCCACCCTAGCTTAACTAAACCGATCCTTGATGCAAAGATAATTTCAATCAACACATGCAAACCAGTTATAGCCACCGAAGACACTTACTGACGCAGCCTAATTTCTCCTTAGTTTCTCGATAATCAGGAAGACACTTCACCAATTATTTCCCTAATCGACTGACAACCGTAAGAGACACTCTATAGATTTAATGAGCCGACAATATTAAGAACTAGAGAAACCCGATTAAAAACCAATAGACTCTGACACAGGACTGTTGAATTAAGACTGCTATTCCCCTGGCTCTGAAGAACCGTTTTACCAATAATTAAACTTAAACCACAATTACGGATGGCCGGTTTAATGGGCTACTAATTAATTCCGATCTACTAAATATGTGCACCTATCTAGCAATATCGAAACAATTAACGACTCGAATTACAGAGAATAACAGATACATGCAATTAATCAAAATAAAAAGAACAATTAAATCTCACAGTATAATTACGCCAGGGCTTCGTTAATCTTCACCGGAATAAAAACGAGTCTAGCTCGAATTCATATCATATGAATTCGAACCTTGAAATATTGTTGGAGCAGTACGCGATCAAAAGAATGAAATAAAAGAACGAGAATAAAATCTGCACCCTCTCGTCTCTCTGGTCTGCGTTGCGGCATTTTTTCTGGAATATATAATTGGAATAAATCCTAATCTATCTTAATATCCTTAATTAAAATAGTATCCAACATGGAAATTAACATCCTAATCTATCTAAACTAGGTAATTGCCAAAACAAAGACTTCTAGAGGCGGTGGGACTCCTTACAGCCGCGTCCAGGCCATGGGCCTAAGTAAATTCCGCACTCCAGCCCAAATCCGCACGCTCAGGCCCAACTTCTAGACTTCTCGGCCCATGTTATCCTGCTGTATGCCCATACGGCATGGCTTTTCAGCGGCAAGCCCTTACGGCCTGGCTTTCAGATTCTCCAGATTTACTTCACTTTTCTCGACTGCAAACTCTCAACAATCTTGGCCAATTCCTTCATATAAGTGTTAATCACCTGCAATCATTCCCAAAACACATTTTCTTCCACAAAACACGATCGTGAGGTAATTAACATATCAAAACAATACCAAAAATGACCCAAAATATCGAGTAGAAATAGCCCGATCAAACCCCCCCACACTTAGACAATGCTCGCCCTCGAGCATATCTAAATAAAGAACAGACTCTAAAATAAAAATAGAAAATGACACGTCAAGCACCGACTGCCTTAAACTGAACACACTCAAAGTTAGGATTACAACACAACCATCCACAATCCACTAACCCTTCTCTTGTTTCATAAAACTGTACACATGCTCTTCAAAGTCAAAAACATGCAAACCAATCCCGCCTCACCAAGGTTCGCTCAATTTCTCTCAAAAGAAGATAAGGACAAATTTAAATTCACTCAAGTCGTGGTTTGATGCCTTCAAACATACATTTGCCCATATGTCAAAACCACTACCAAGCAAGTAAGAACTATGCACAAATCAAAAGGTCTTTGAAATGGGTTGTAATGGGGCTAGGGTGCTTAGGTAGGATAATTTGGATAAGTGGCTCAAATAAGTGAAAACATGTAAGTATATTATAACTCGATCACAGAGCTCTTCAGCTACTTCTTCAGATATTGCAATATTTCCCAAGTTGTGTGCTAATCTCCAACAGTACATAGCACCAAAAGAAAAATTAACTAAGTGAAGCCCTTTATTTCCTCCATATCCTTCCTACTCCAGTATGGGCATACTGACCATTTTTTTTCTTTTCTTTTTTTCTTGAAGCTTTGCTTCTTTCTCTTTTTTTTCTTTTGTTCTTGTTCTTGGAATAGGACAGGAGTTTTTCACAGGTTTTCTTCAATTTCCAGCACCAACTGTTCTTTCAAGTAAATTTTGAACTCATCTCAACACTATCCAATATAACTCACATGCTTTCAAGGGACAAGAGCAGGCCAAAAAGGGCTAAGGCTTAATTATTTAGTGACTATTAATCAAGAAAGAAAGGATTCAGGCACAAATGAGCTCACTAAGGGATAGTGTCGGGTATGGATAATTTATTCAGGCCAAAGCAATGGTTTAATCCTACATGCCTTTATCATTTTCATGCAAAAGGAAACTCACAAGCAGTATGATCATGGCAACAAGGCAAATCAGAAATTCAGCATTCAAATCCGACACACTCATCAAAAGAATGAAATTGAGCTTTCAATATATATAACATGCTCAAAAGGCTCAAATCTTACGTTTATAAGCTCATCAAAAGTTGATCAAGTTGCACATTTCATCTTCCAAGAACACATACGAGCATTAGCACAATTCAATCACAAGAGAGTTAATCAAAAAAACCCAGACAATCCATGCTATAACCCGTTCTCCTTGTATAATTCAATCTCAAGCAGCCAATACTCAACAAAAACAAGCAAAACAAATTTTTTTTTTCAAAAAGAACCAGACAAAAAATAGCAACTTCCTCCCCCCCCCCCACACTTAGACAACACAGTGTCCTCACTGTACAGGGAAGAGAGTCAACAAAACGAACACAACATGAATGAAAGAAAATAAAAACAAAGGGAGAGAGAGGGAGAGCAAACTAGCAATCAAGGGGGGAGACGGTCAGTAAGGCCATACAGACGACGCTCAAGTGTAGTAGCTCAGCTTGGTGTGTAATGGTCAAACAACTCCATGAGCTCGGCAAGGGTAGGGGGCGCTGAAGAAAAGACCCTGCACTAGAAGGCTGGACTAGAATGTTTGTTTTTAAAGACATATAAGCAACTAAATGAAATAAGAAAAATGAAATAAAGCAAGAAAAGCTCGGGTTGCCTCCCGAGAAGCACCCTTATTTAATGTCTGAGGCTCGACACAAGTATAACTCGATCACAAGGCAATTTCACGGGTAGCAGATCTACCCCTATCAAAAGGAATCGTTTCCATCCCCACTCTTTTTAGTTTCTTCAAAAGCTCAACCAACCTTGCTTCTTGCCCCTTCAGCTCCAGTACGGGGGCCTTCACATGAGATGGTAAAAACGGCTTCGAGTTGGTCAGTAAGGGCATACGGCCTGTCAGGTTCTGAGTTGGAAATTCATTAGTGGTATACAGCTGCATGATGACATCTCGAATCTCCTCGTCTTCATCTGTTATTGCAGCGGTTTCAGTCAGCCCACCAAAAGGTACCTTCTTGAATAGCTCGAGGATCTCTTTTTCATCATCATCCTTCTTATTTTGAGCCAATTTGGAAGGAAAAGGAGCTGCAATCAGAGGGTTAAAAAGTTTAGATTCAACACTGACCTTAGGTGGAGTGAGTTCGGCAGTTGGTTCGTCCTCTGCTTTGGGAGGGTTTTTCGGCTCTGCAGTATGCCCATACTGCGGGTTCTTTTCATTCTTAGCCTCCAACTCAACTAACTCCTCTGCACTTCTCAAAGTGATAGCGCAAACATGCGCTCTTGGATTCATTTCAGTTTGGGAGGGGAGTTTGCCTTGATTCGCCTGCATTTTGTTCATTTGAGTGGCAAGCTGAGTGATCTGTGTGCCCATACTGCCTAGGGCGGCTTGCGTCTCTTGCTGAAAAGCCTTCTGACTCTGCGCCAAGCTGTTGACAAGGGCACTGCTTTGCTCCAGACACTTCATAATTTCACTCATACTGGGCGCATGCTTGTCAGTATGCCCATATGGACCACCCTGCGGCTGCATCCAACTAGAATTAGGATGGTCTCTCCAGCCTGGGTTGTACGTATTTGAGTACGGGTCATAATTCCTCCATCTCATGGCATCTTGTTGCGCATCACCGGACCCATAACATGCTTGCTCGGTTGGAGAATTTTGCAAGGTAGGACAAGCATCAGTGAAATGGCCATTCTCTGAGTAGACTCCACAGCGGATATTTTGAGCTTGCGCCACAGCTAGACTTCGAACCAGAGAAGTCAGAGCATCGATCTTTTCATTGACACCTGAGCTCTCAACTCGCTCAATCCCCTTCACAGGTCTATAGCGATCATCATCCTCATCTTCGTACTGTTGACCTCCAGAAACCATGTCAATTATCAGCTGCTTGGCATCGACCAGTGTTTTGTTGGTGAGAGATCCTCCACTGGTAGCATCAACGATCTTCCTGTCAAAAGTAGACATGCCACGGTAAAAATAATTGGTTAGTAGTTGATAATCCGTGAACCCGTGGTCTGGGCACTTGCGACATAGCTGCTGGAACCGCTCTCAGTACTCGGCTAAGCTCTCGTTTTGCTTCTGTTTGATGCTACTGATTGCCATCCTCAGGTTTGCAGCTCGGGACTCCGGGAAGAACTTACGTAGGAATTGTCCCTCTAGCTCATTCCAAGTAGAGATCGACCTAGATGGAAGATCAAATAACCAATCCCTAGCTCTGCTCTGCAAGGTATGAGAGAAAGTTAGTGACCTCAGATTATCAGCTGTAAAACCTTGAGGATGCAGGGTGGAGCAGACGAGGTCAAATTCGGACAAGTGCTTATGCGCACTCTCTCCTAGCAGATCACTGAACTTTGGCAACACTTGTATAAATCCGGGTCTGATCTCTGAGTTATTTGCAATAGGGGGTAGTACGATGCAAATGGGCGTATTGTTTCTGTGGCGACCAAGCTCTTTTATGAGAGGTTCAGGTTTGGGAGCATTTACGAGAGCTTGATTCCCGTTGTTAGCCATGTTTCCCTCGAACAAAATAAAATAAAGAAAAGAAAAAAAATACAAACTGAAAATATAAGAATAATTACTGCTTAAAAACCGATCCCCGGCAACGGTGCCAAAATTTGGTGCGTCGTTTTTCACCAAAAATAAATGTCCCGACTTCCGTTGGTAAGCCCTTACTGCAGAGTACATCGATGAGCAGGATCGTCTCCTAAAGGACCGGTGAGAATTATTCTAAATCTTCAATCTGCAGAACTTAACTTTCCAAATGATTTTTGTGTTTGTAAAATAAACTGAACAAAAATAATAAATAAATAGAGAAAACGGGTTTAACAGATTATAAAAAGTATTCCGGTTTCCAATTAACTCCACCCTAGCTTAACTAAACTGATCCTTGATGCAAAGATAATTTCAATCAACCATGCAAACCAGTTATAGCCACCGAAGACACTTACTGACGCAGCCTAATTTCTCCTTAGTTTCTCGATAATCAGGAAGACACTTCACCGAATTCAATACCTTGAAATATTGTTGAAGCAGTACACGATCAAAAGAATGAAATAAAAGAACGAGAATAAAATCTGCACCCTCTCGTCTCTCTGGTCTGCGTTGCGGCGTTTTTTCTGGAATATATAATTGGAATAAATCCTAATCTATCTTAATATCCTTAATTAAAATAGTATCCAACATGGAAATTAACATCCTAATCTATCTAAACTAGGTAATTGCCAAAACAAAGACTTCTAGAGGCGGTGGGACTCCTTGCAGCCGCGTCCAGGCCATGGGCCTAAGTAAATTCCGCACTCCAGCCCAAATCCGCGCGCTCAGGCCCAACGTCTAGACTTCTCGGCCCATGTTATCCTGCTGTATGCCCATACGGCATGGCTTTCTAGCGGCAAGCCCTTACGGCCTGGCTTCCAGATTCTCCAGATTTACTTCACTTTTCTCGACTGCAAACTCTCAACAATCTTGGCCAATTCCTTCATATAAGTGTTAATCACCTGCAATCATTCCCAAAACACATTTTCTTCCACAAAACACGATCGTGAGGCAATTAACATATCAAAACAATACTAAAAATGGCCCAAAATATCGAGTAGAAATAGCCCGATCATTGGCCACAACGATAACATGTAAGACATTTTCCAAAATGGTGTTTGTGGCAGGTGGCACATTGCGGTGCATAACCTTGGTAGCCCTGAGGCCCCGCTGCCGCATTCCCTTGGCCAGCTGGCCTTTGTCCATAGCCTCCTCCGCCCTGATAATTGGGCTGGAAACTCTTTTTCTGGTGCCCATGCTGAGGACTTTCCCATTTTCGCTTTCCCTTGGGGTCAGCCGTAGGCGGATGAGACGCCGACCCCTTCGAGGCTCCCTGTATCACCTCAATGCTCAGCGCCCAGCTCAAAAATTGGCCAAAATTAGCTCCGTCCTTCCCAACTAGAGCAGTCCTGATCTCAGGCCTCAGTCCCATGCGGAACTTTTCAATTCATTTCTCTTCAGTATCTACAGTTTGAGGCGCATACCTCGGCAGTCTGTTGAATTTCAGGTCGTAGTCAGCCATAGAGCCGCTACCTTGTTTCAGATTCCAGAACTCGTTCGCCTTCTGGTGCTGATAGTGAGCTGGAATATATTTCTGGTACAGAATGGACTTGAAATCTTCCCAAGTGAATATCTCCTAATCGTCATCGGGAATCGTTCGTCTCACTGACTCCCACCAGAATTCAGCATCGTCTACTAGTTGGTATAGCGCACAGGCTATCTTTTTCTTGTCATCACATTGGAGAAATCCGAAGATTTTCTCCAAAGCACGGACCCATCTCTCAGCCGCGAGTGGGTCACCTTCCCCATTGAACACCGGGGGATTATGGAGTCGAAATTCAATTTCGATTCGCGGTTCTTGGACCGTCGGCTCTACCGGCACCTCTGGCATCGCTAGATTAACATTTCTCGGTCTTCTTCCCCTCAGAGACATCCTGCACTGACCGAGTTCCATGGGAATCATGATCATAAAGATCATTATGCATCACTATTCAATTGATCGATAAAGAATCTCTCGGGTACAACCTCTCCGTTGATCCCAAACACGCATGATCTAAACCGATACATGCTCAATGAATCAAGAAGTCTCATAAAACGACCTATGTTCAGCAACTATAGGCTAGATTTGTCTATGTTCTCTAACTCATACCATTATGCTCAATCCGAGCATACCAATAATCAGATTCCAACAATCAAAATACACAATTACATGAATCGAATCATTAGGGCCTCCCCGTCCACAAAATCAATTAGAAATCTTCAAAAGGTCACATCATACAGAATCCAAGAATCATGGCATCCCTGCCAATAGTTAAACGTATATGGCCCACATACCAACATGAATACGTCCAAATAGCACTCATGCCCACATAATCATAAAAATGGCTCACCCGCCAAATTTAAACATATTTGACTCACTCGTCAAAATTAAACACAAATATGGCTATCCTACCACATAGAATCACGTATATGACCTACCCATCAATATACAATACAAGTTTCGGCGTATCCGCCAATTTTAAAGCATCATTCGGCTTTCCTGCCGGCATCTCACACATGTATACGACTAAACCGCCAGTATACAATCACATATATGGCTAAACCGCCAGTATCAAACATATATACAGCTAAACCGCCAGTATATAACCACATTTATGGCTAAACCGCCATTATCAAACATATATACGGCTAAACCGCCAGTATATAATCACATTTATGGCTAAACCGCCGTTATCACACATATATACGGCTAAACCGCCAGTATATAATCACATTTATGGCTAAATCGCCATTATCAAACATATATACGGCTAAACCGCCAGTATATAATCACATTTATGGCTAAACCGCCATTATTAAACATATATACGGCTAAACCGCCAGTATATAATAGCATAACTCACAATTGTATCCAAATAACAATGAATCGTTTCATAATATCCAAATAAACAACGCATCTTATAATTATCAATTATTTGATATTCCAAACGCATAAAAACATGCGTACCTTTGCTGTTGCGTGAGAGACGAGCTGAGGGCCTATGAAATAATAACCAAAGACTCAACAAGGGAACAAGCAAGATGTCCCAGCAGGCTGCATAGTTGCAGACTTGCTCTGATACCAATCTGTAATGCCCCGGTCCCGAAAGACCGTGGAAATGAGCGTCACGGGGGTGGGGATTAAGAAGAGGGGAAAGAAAGGGGATTTCGAGGATAATTCTCAATGAACGATTCCAAATTAGTTCAATAATAAAGTATGATCATCGTAACAAATTCAGAGTTATATACATATATATATATATGTATATCCAAAACATGAGTTTTTGCTCTTGCGGAAGCTATGATGTATCAAAAGAAATAATACGATGATCAGAGATTAAGACGAGCCAAGACAACAGAATAGCTATAAGAGTACACATATAAGCCCCTCCATAGCTCATCATCTTCACGCTCTAGCTCATTGTCCTGAAAACATTTGAGAAAATATTTGGGCTGAGTACTAATGTACTCAGTGGGTTTTCTGAGAAAAACCGAGTTATCAAAAGCATTTGATAAAATAATTATCTGTGTGTATGCAGATGAATCTTAGAGGATATTGTAAAGGGAAATGCATCTAAGTTCATCAAAACATTTTACATGAATGTGTTCACCAGTAAGCCCTGAAGTGAACCTGATCCACCAGTAAACCCTGAAATGGACCCGCTCACCAGTAAACCCTGAAGTGAGCTAAGTAGGACACCCGCAACCACTACTACATCATCATGCGCAATTACAAAGTAAACCCTCAAGGTAATTAAAAGATCTTTTAGCTGAGAACAGCAAGGGATTGGGTGCGACTCAAACCAAGCAAGACTGTAGCTACTCACATTGACACAGCGCTGGTATATGAGACTCCGACAACCACAGCAAGCAGAACGAATCATTTTACACAGATAATCATATGTGCAAATTTGTTTCAAAACGAGCTTAATAACTCAAATATAGCATTTTGAGAAAGATAGTATACGCCCACCTTTTGACTATAATAGTCGAAGCTTTTCAGTTTCTACGGAATCGAGCAACCCCACAATAATTACGTCCTACGGAAAATGATCTACAAATGTCAAAATTCATCTTAGAACCTCCACGAGGTCAAGACTCTCACAGTCACATAGTTTCACATGCTCGTCGGTTAAACCGACCTAAACTGAACCTGAATAGCTTAAGAATTGCCTACCCCGGCAACCAATAATGACTCAAACTTCAACAATATTAAATCACATAAATGAGACTCAACAACATCATAGACCTATGGGAGTTTATTAAAAACAAAAAGACCCTTTTAAAACACATTTATCTCTTTCGAGCATAAATCGAACACTTGGCGTGCGATTATAAACGACATAATTTAAATCTATCGTTAAAACTGATCTTAGCTCAAGGTTCCTCTCAACCCTAGCTATTAACTGATAAGGACACTCCTTAGTATCGTTCAAGGAGTTAAAAGATCCTTTTAAAACTGATTTCGAACAAGGACGATTTGAAAACTGAAAATTTGTTAAGCAATCTGCACAACATCTGACTTTGATTAATTATCAAAATTTATTCAAGAGGAATTAGGGAATGAGCCCTATACCATTGGAAAGCCACAGAAGTCTAGTTTCCGGAACACTTTTCGGTGACTCAATACGATAACTAACGAAAAAGTTCTAACCGATTTACTGGAAGGTGGCAAATCTGTCACGAATTTCCGAAAGAAAAAAACACGTGACCTGACTTTGACAATTTTTCATAATTGACTCAGAATGAATTAGAGACTGAGACATATACCATTAGAAAGCCACGGAAGTCTAGTTTCTGGCAAAATTTACGGTGACTCAATCCGACGTCTAACGAGGGAGTTATGCTCGTTTTACCGAAGGGTGGCGAGTCTGCCAAAAGTGAGGTGCGCGGGCGCGCGAGCTGCTCGACGCTGCCTTTGCGCGCGCTCGCGTACGTCCCCGCGCTCGTGCGGTACTGAGCCGAGAACGCACCAGACGAGCGTCGACGCCATGAAACTCGACATTCAAGCTTTCAAATAAGCAAAACACATCTTAAAACTCAACTAAACATGCTTGCACATAATAACAACTCATTTCTAAATCATCAACCATCATTTGAAACCAAAAATCCACACATACACTTCTTATCCATGCTTGAACTTGGAAGAGCATATATATATATATATATATATATATGATTTCGAAAATACCTTTGAAGAACAACTAAGCACGAAAAGCTTGAAGAAGGTAGGTGGAACAAGGCTGGAATCAGCTGGGTTTAGTTGGATCGACGCTTGCAACGACGTCGACGAGCACCGAAAGAGAATGGTGAAGAACGGGTGGAACGAAGTTTGAGCTCCTCTCAACAATGGCTGCAACTTCTTACTTCTTTCTCTCAGAAAATGGAAGAAAAGAAGATGGGATGAAGAAGAAGCAAGGGAAATGCAGCTGTGGCTTGAGCTCTCTCTCTCTCTCTCAAAATGTATACAATACAATACATATACATCTATTTCTATTTTTGGGGACAAAAAGTGATGGGAAGGCATGGGAGAGGTGAGGGGAAAGGCATGGCCTCCCATGCCTTGGATTGACTAAGAAAAATATCCGGTTTAAATATCGGTTGTTCGATTATCGTGATATTTTCCGTCTCCGGAAAAATCCCAAATTGGACCGAAACGGATGAAAGAATTCATTGATTTTAAAACCATAGATTAAGCACATTTTCTCAAATATTTCAAATACGCTAAGTGACACAAATCGATAAATCGATTAATACTCATATTAAAATATATTTCGATTCTCATCGATACGACACATCGCAAGTTCGGTTAAACCACCGAATTATGAAAATTTTAAAATGACGCGACTCCCATAGTCTATGATTACAATTAATTATATACAGAAAGGTTCGGGGCACTACATCGTGAGATATATGCGCCCACGCGCGCCACTGGGGTATCACTAAGTGTAAAGTAAAGTATCACTAACTAACTGTGAAGGGAAGTATCATTAGTTATAAATTTTGCGAAATATTATTAACTATTAAGTGAAGTATCATTATATATATATCTGGTAAAATCTCATTAATTCTGAAGTGAAGTATCATTATATATAAATTTAGTGAAATATTATTAACTATTAAGTGAAGTATCATTAGATATATATCTGGTGAAATATTATTAACTCTGATGTGAAGTATCAATTAATTATGAGATGAAGTATCATTAACTCGGAAGTGGAGTATAATATGATATTATTGATGATTAAGCATTAATTATCGAATCAAGAATAGATAAATGTCATTAACTATGAGTGAAATATCATTAACTCACATATGAGTATCATTATTTATGAGGTGAAGTATCATTAACCTAGATGTAAAGTATCACTAACTCTGAAGTGAAGTATCATTACTCATAAAGAAAAAATCCAACATTATGTGAAATGGAGTATCACTAACTATTTAACTTGGATGTGAATTGTCATATGATATTATCGGTGATTAAGTATTAATTATTGAACCAAGAACAAAGAATTAACAAATTATTATTAATTTTGAGATCGAGTATCATTAATTATTTGGTAAAATATCAATAACTTCATGGTGAAGTATCATTTAACTCACATAGAGAGACACGCTTATGCACATATATCTACAATCCTTTAATCATAGAAACATCATGCTATATGTATATATATATATATATATTCAAAATCAGATCTGCATATATAACATAACAATCACAAAAAAAAAAAATAATTATAGAAGTAGAATTGGACGGTGGAGTTTGGATTATGTGATCACTCTACATAAATTCATAAATTTTAATTCAAATATGATCAAATCCAAAAGCCAATCACATTCCCAGATTAATGGGAAGCAAATACAATATAATTTTGACAAATCCAATTATGCATTCTCATAGCAACAACAACAAAACAAGAGCTAGAGCTGGTATAGTTAAAATACAAGCCTTTTATTCAAATTTGAAAAATTCAACCAATCCACAGAATTACTCAGGCTACGGAGGCGAAGTCATCAGAGACAAGAGTCCATTTGGGTGGAAGAGGGGGAAGCGGTGGGTGCACGGTGGGGCAATGATTGATGTCGGAAGGGCGACTCTTGCGAGGGTAGGTCTTCATGTGATGCTTGGTTGCCTTCTTCTGTGGCCCGGAAGAGCACTCTATCATCAGCCCCTCGCTGCCGCCGCCTATCGCTAGTCTTGGTGGTGGTGATGCTGCCGTGGTGGGAGGCGGAAGCACTACTCTCTCAAAAATTCAGAAACATAGGGAATTGAATCCATGGAGCCTCCAAATCGCTGAGTCTAACATAAAGAGAGATCTGGTTGCATTTGAGAGAGAGAGGGGGGGGAAAGAGCAGACAGTTGTGCTCCACTATCTGTATTTTTTTCAGTAGTTATCTTTTATATTTTATTAAATTCACATCGGGTACAGATCCATCTAACATAAGAGATCCGTTAGACGGTCTCACACGAGTATGCCCCTTGATTTTGATGTCACTAATATCGTGAGTGAGTTGTATTAATTTTTTTTAATGAATTGTATAAATAAAGAAAAAAAATAACAACTCAAGCCTAAAAATCCCAAAAATCACATGTCAATTATTAATTTGGATTTTCTTGGAATATTAAATCGAACTCGTCGAATATTTTAAAGCATTTCGAGATTAACTTTTATGGTGATGAGGTGAAATTCGTGATTACTATATATTACGAATAAATTTTGTGTTTATAGAATAGCAACAAACCGCAGGGATTACATGCACGAATTTGGATTTTCTTTTATATTAAGAATTTTTTTTTCAAATTTTTTTTTGGGATATAAATTATATAATGATTGAGTTGGGACCACGGAATTCTCATCCCTTTTTCTGGGAAATGCATTTTTTTTTCGAAAAATCTATGAATTATTCACTTAAAAGAATGATTCCAATTTGGAGTAAATTAATTGTTTTACTTATTAAAACTAGTCAAAGTAAAATATTCTCTTTATAACTTTTTTTTACTCACACACCTGACTTATCGTATTGAAGAGATTTGAACCAGTAATCTTTGGTCTCTAAGCAGCCCCACTCAATCACTAGACTATCCCTACCGGAATTATTCTCTTTATAAATTAAATACGATTCTAGCAAAAAAGAAATTAATTAAGAAAATCATTATATTATTTGTATTTCATAAACCGCCCATCAATAACAACAAATTGGCCAATAAGAAGTGGCTAAGGATAAAAGTATCAACTTTGATTAATTAATTAATTGGTGTTTGCACATATTTTTTTAAACTTTGTTGACTTTGGTGGGGGGGGGGGGGGAGAAAGTGAAAAGGTTGTTGGTTGTTAGGATATTGAGTTAATTGTAAAAATGGTACCATAGGACATGACCCTCTTTGATTATGGTTCCATACCTTCTAATTTGATTCTTTTTTGATTTTTTACTACTAAAATGATCCCAAAAGATAGAGATATGCATAAATAGTCCTAGACCAATTGACGAAAATATTAGAAGCAGATAGAACCGTTACACGTGAGCCGCAAGTGATTTTTAATAAACCTAATTTGACCTAATTCAAATCAAAAGCCCCAAATCAACAAATCCCAAATACCCAACCCCTGTTCAAAAAACACCCGCGAACCTCAACGTAAAAATCCCCAAATTTTCGAATCCTAATTACCCAAATCAGCCATCACTGAGTACGTGAGCTATGATGATACGGAGGAAGATTCACTTAGCTCTACCACACCCGCCTTATCATAAGTCTTCTTCCCTAAATTTCTTAAGATTTCTTTCATTTTTGCGTGATTTTTGAATTTTGAGAGTTTGAAATTTTGCCTTTTGAAATAGGAGGGGTAGAGTATTGGTACACGATGAAGCTTAGGCATGGTGGCATGATGCTTTATGACTGTGGCGTTTTTGAATATTTAGAGGGCACAGTTTCTGCTTTTGATTTTGTTGACACGTGAAAATGGTGTTTTAAGTATTTGGAGGGTTTATGTGAACAAATAGGCTACCTAGGGGCTAAGAAGTTCTATGCCAAGGATGAAAATGATAGTTGAAGTCGGTTATGTGTGAGTATGATACTTGGCAGCTCATTATAGCGGCATATGAAAGCAGAGAGTTCATGTTGTATTTAGATGGTCCAAAAACTTTGATTGAAACGCATGAAGGGGTAGTGGAAGGGGAGGTAGAGTACATAAATGATGTAGGAGCTCAAGAACAAACCCAGATTGAAGATCATGTGGTCCCTGTTGTAGGGTCTATTGGGAAACCTGATGGGGAGCATACAGAGCATGTTAGGTTGCAGCTGGGGCTACAGAGGAGATTGGGGTTGAAGCTGGGACTATAGAGGAAGTGGTGGTTGGAGCTGGGGCTGCAGAGGAGGTTGTGATTGAAGCTGGGACTGAATAGGAGGCTGGAGTTGAAGCTGGGGCTGCAGAGGAGGTTGTGGTTGAACCTCAGCAGGTTGGAGAGCAGCAGGGAGATGAAATAGGGTCTGATCCTGTGTGGGAGGCTATGTTAGCTGAGATGGCATAAGAAATTGATGCTATGGATGTTGGAAGCTTGAGGCAGACAGAGGCTGGTACTTTGAGGCAGTCAGAGGTTGGAGAAGACTTGATGCTTTTAGACAGTGAAGACTCTGATTGGAGAGTTTGAGTGAAGGGGGAAAATCAGTACCCTACACTATTTCTAGCTCAATCACTGCAAGTCAACCTCAAGTAATGCAAAGCTCCTGCCTTGCAACCAAGACAAATGGGGCCAAATATCAGGGCTCCTCCTATTATGAATTTTAATCCACAACAATTCATAGGGAGCCCTTTAGTTGGTGCAGAGCAGACCAGAGAAGTGAATGCCATGAGAGTATTCAACAGAGGTGGCATGAAGTTTACCATATTGTCAAACTTGAGGGAGGTAGCAGGGAAGAGATAAGATAAGGCCTCAACTGTGTGTTTGAAAGTTTTTGTTATTTTGGCATTAGAATTCTTGGGTTTTTGTAAAAAGCACTGAAAATGGAAAACTGCATAAGCTCTGATCTCAGCTATATTTTTTGTTAATTATGGTGAATTGGAACACTTAAACATGTTTTTTGTTAACTAGGGCTGACTGCAGAAGTGCTACTGTTGATTTGGGTTCCCTTGTTGATATTGTTGCTCTGATGCTATGAATTGCTACTGGTTTTATATTGGAATTGTTAATATTGTTGCTTGTTGCTTGGGTTTAGAAATGCTACTGTTTTGATTTTTTTTTTGGTTAAAGTTGCTTGTGTTGATATGGATTGATATTGTTGCCTGGGTTGGGAAAACATGCTCATTGGCATACATATATGGTTCATGAAATGAACACCTTACATAATAGGCTATAATAAGCTTCTAGGGAAACATGAAAGCATTCATTTGAAGAAAACAGTCACAACAACTAACATTAACACCAGAAATATCAATTTAACCCACTTTCTAATTTCTACCACATCTGCATCCATGTTCTTCATACCTCCAGCCATTTGCCTCATACATTCAGCCATTGTCTTCAAATCTTCAGCCATATCCTCGGTTGAAAACTTAACCTTTGAGCTGTGGGACTCCCCTGAGTTTTCTTGAGATGGACACTCATCAATCCACCTGAAAAACTTGCAACCCCCACGTAGTGAATCAGGACACATAAAAATGCCTACCTCTGCTATGTGGATGATTGAAAACATAGGTACGCACAGGCTTTTGACACTCATCAATCAACCTTAAAAACTTGCAACCCCCACGTAGTGAATCAGGACACATAAAAATGCCTACCTCTGCTATGTGGATGATTGAAAACATAGGTACGCACAAGCTTTTGACAATCACACACCAAGAAATATTTGTTTTCTCTGCTTGAAGATGTATCAGACATTATTTTCTTTTGCTTGTAGATGCAGCAGAACTAAGTGTATAGATGTATATATATATTCAATGCAGGCAGGTATGAGGCATAAATGTCGTCCAAAGTGTTGAATTCTCCCTCCAATATCTGAGAATTCCCTCCAATTCACTGTTATGAATAATGTTATGTACGAGACTAAAATTGCAAAAAGCTTTGGGACTAAATTTGCATTAACTTTTAACGGCAAACGTGACGGTGAGGACCAATTTTGTATATCGTGGTCCAATGAGACCAAATTAGAAGGTATGAGACCATAATCGGAGAGGGCCATGCCCTATGAGATCATTTTTGCAATTAACTCTTAGGATATTGCTAGATTTTAGGAGTCTTATTCTTTATGCTTTCAATAAATCCTAGCTAGTCTCTAGGAATTAGTTAGCATTTGAATTAGTCAGTTGCTGTAAATCATGTTACTTGATGAGCTATTTTCTTGCATTTTCTGTTTTGTAAAGGCTATTTAACAGTGGAATCAATAGAAGTAAGTTAGTTTTGCACAACTTGAGCTTTGCATAAGCTTTATTCTCTACAAAAAGCAACTTTAAAATGGAGCCTTGTTTGCCAGTAACAAAAGTGATAAATATGGTTTTCAATCATTTAGTTTAACTTGTTTGAGCTTTTCATGTTTAGGTTACATATGAATTAACTAGATATATAATAAGTGAACGTAAAGTTTGATCTTTAGAGATGTTACATTCATCTCGTTCTATTTTTCAGTCACAAATTCGTTGATTAAATCATTTTAAAAGAACTTATACATACACCCTTTAATATGTATTTCTCAACTATAATCATTTTTTCTGTAATTTCACCTCTCTTTTTATTTTTTTTTCAAAACCCAAACTCTCGAGATAAAAACATGAAATTAAAAACATGTCTATTCACAATAAAAACTCATGTCAAACTCAAGTTTTCATCACATTCTACTCACGTATATAATAATAGTGTTGTATATAATATAATATGCGTAGTGATAATTAAGCTATGTATTAATGTATAGAGAATTAGAATAAAATATTATAAATAAAATTAATCAAAGATAAGAGAGATTGGAATATAGTAAATAACAAGTAAACAAGAGAGGATGGATGCCAACGGCCAAAACAAAACAACTATGTTCCGTGTTTAAGAAAAAATAAACTATGACTAATAGTTGTAAATAAATACTAAAAAACTGGTGGGAATTACTAATTAAACTCCGAAAAAACACGACAAAAAATTCAAAATTTTGGGGGCAGATATCAAAATCAGAAAAGGGCAACCCAACACACATTTACATTTCAACTCTTGTTCAGTCCCAATTCCACATGCCAAGTTGGGATACATTTTTCTTATTCTTAATAGAATATATATATAATATATTTAGGGTAATTCTAAATACAGCCCCCATTTTTCTTCTTAGAGCCTCCAAAATTATTATAATATATAAATTATTGTATTAGACATTTTTACCCTCGTAGTCACCATTTAAAAATCATACCTAAATAGATTAAAGCCCCTAAAATTATAGCTCCCATTTTTCATATTTTTTAAAAAAATAAAAAAATCAACTATCGCCATTCCCCATTCCAAAATATACAATAGGTTAAAGATCAAGTGGACTCGATCAAACAAGGAAAAAAAACTTTTGCAGAGACTCCATGATATCTTTTATTTTCAACCTATTTTTGGCACTTTTAAGATTTTTTCATCTTTTATTGTTTCAATGTAGGAAGATAAAAATGATTTAGGTTGAAGTTCAATTCCAAATAATAGTTTATCATGAAGTTGCAAAAATTGATAAAAATTAATTTTTTGGATCAAGAATTCCTCTTCTCCAAGTTTGGTTATTGAGGTCCAAAAACATGAAAGCACATCTATAAATGAAAAGGCATCATATCAACATGATAAATTCTGGAAAAAAAAAAAGAAAAAAAAAAGAAAAAAAAACAGAGGGCCGTAAAATCTGAAAGGAAAAAGAATGGGCAGGGCTGATGATTAAAATTTCTAAAGAATATATATATATATATATATATATATATCACAGAGGTTAAAATAGAAATTTCTAGTAATATCTTTTATTATAAATATTAAATATAGGGACTTTAAAGAGTAAAATGAGGATTATGTTTAGAATTATCCATATATATCAGTGTGTATATGTATATATATGTTATTTTAATCATCATCCCAATACGAGATTATCGTAATTCCACGTGGGAGTTAATTAATAATTTTGGATTGATTTCGTAATCTAATATCACAAATAGGAAGTTGTAATTCTATTGATGTCATACTCTCTCCTCCTGATTATATAGTCTTTTTACTACTTGCACGTAAATTAAAAATATTTATGAAAATATGAAAATAAGAAACAAAAACTAATATTTTAGCTCAACTTTAATATTAAAGTCTAAAAGATTTCATACTATTGAAACTAAATTTTTTTTTTTTCCAAAAATCACATGGTCACTCAAACCCTACAAAATTTATATGAAATTCAATTTTAAATTTTTATAACCTTTGCATCAAAATTTCATTCTTTTTCTTAAAACTATGCGCCAAAAACCATACATGCATGTAAGAAAAAAAAAGGATTTTTTTTTTTAATTTTTAGTTTCATGAAGTGCAAGTATAATAAATATCAATAGATCGAATTGATCAAATTCAATTTACATGCAAATTAAGTTAGTCAATTTTAATTAATGTTTCTCTATTTTTGAAAAAATAACATTTAATATTTACAACTTTCAAATGCTTAATTTTTTAAATTTTCAAAACCTAACAAGGGTATAGGTTTTACATTCCTATTAAAAACAACACTAGTTATAGTAATTCGACTATATAATCGGGATATTCGATTAAAATAAAAATGATGACTGTATAATCGGGACGGAGAGAATATCAAACATTGGTTTCAAAAAACATTATTTTCAAGAATAAAAACACTTCACTATTTGAATTACGCTATTTTGAACTTTGTCATGATGATGATGATGATTATTATTATTATTATTATTATTATTATTATTATTATTATTATTATTATTATTACTACTACTACTACTAGTTTACTACTACGAAATTTAATGATTTAACTGTTAATTTGTCTTTAGTCTGATAAACCCTTAGGTACCATAAGTCCCGACTCCTGAGGGTAAAAGACTAGCAACGGTAAATTACTTAGTTTAAAATCTAAAAATATATATATTTTTAATATGAGTAGTGATTTTCAGTCAGAGCCAGAATCTTTTATTATTTTTAATAATTAATTAATTAAATTAATAAAACACTAATTATTCAATAAATTTACATTGATGCCGTCCATAATAATTAGGGCTAATCCTCCAATTAATTTCCGTTTCTAATGTCTGCTAAAAAAAATCCGATTCTAATGTCTGCTCAAAAATAAATCCACTTCTAATGAATATTACCGATCAAATATTTTCCAAAAAATCAGCAATATTATTTGGGATAATTACAATCACTAATTTCATGACAGAAGGGTAATATAGTAAAAATATAACATTTAATAATTAACATAATTAATCTATTAATAATACAATTTATTAATTATTAAAAATTAGATTCTGGCTAGCCAGAATCTGGCTGGCTAGCATTATTGTTTTAATATTTCGACGGAATATTTCATTGGCATTATGTTATAGAAGGTAAAGTGATTAATTTTGCAAGTTTGGGTGATTAAATATGAAAAGTTTGTAATTTTGAGTGGTTAACGGCTACAAAAGGAAGTATATGGTAAAAACACAAAAACAAATATAATCAAAGAGTTAATATTGCCTCCTCTTTTTATTTGAGAGGGAAATTCGAATTTTATGGAGGGGGAGGTTAAAATTTAACTTTTATAAGTTATACAATTACAAAAAATATTATATCAATTATTATTTTGAAATACAGTAACTAAATGTTACGTTCAATAACATTTTACCAATTAACCATAAGAAATGATGATTTGAGCACGCAAATCGATAATCATATTAGACAGTAGTGATCATTTATTAAAAATAAAATACTAATATTGATAGCTGCGAGACCAACCAATCACATAATTACACCTAAATCTATATATCTTTTTTTGAGAGATACATACATACAAAAGCATATAAATCATCGCCAAAATTCCTGTGCATAAGGTGTATAGGTCGGTCCATCAGACGAACCCGCTCCAACCTGGTCTGACCCGCAAAAAAAAAAATAAAAAATTCGCTACCCATAGTACCATTTCGCACACTAAATAGTACAATTTCGTGTTTTTTTTTGTGTTTTTTAGGGTTTTTTTTGGTTTATTTTCAGTTTTTAGGGGGTGTTTTTAGGAGTTTATTTTGTGTTTTTTGGGAGTGTTTTTAGGGGTTTATTTTGTATTTTTTTTTTTATTTTTTGGGGGGTGTTTTTAGGGGTTTATTTTGTATTTGTTATGATTTATTTGGGGGGGATTTTTTAGGGATTTATTTGTGTTTTTTTCAAGAAAAAAGAAAAAGAAAAACAAACAAAGGAAAAAGAAAACGTAAAACATAAAATAGAAAAAAAAAGGCGGACGCATGGTGCACACACGCCCGAGCATGGGCACCACGCGCCCGTCTGATATGCGGCAGGGGGTGGTGCACAGGAGACCACCCCATAAATCATATACAAATAATATTTATTTATTATTGATGTGGTTGTTGGAAAGTAAGGACAAAAAATAAAATAATCAGTGCATACAAAAAAAAAACGTTTTTTAACCATCTCCTGACAAAAATTATATGGTTTGTTCACTGTTATAAAAATACCATAAATGGAGCCCATGTGTAGTAGTCAAAGGATTCAGTTCACCACTTTTCTTTGTAAACCTCAAAACCAAAGTACAATTACAAACAAAAGATGACAGCAATTTCAATTAAACCAAAGCTTTTCTTTGTCATGATATATATTATTCAATTTTACTTTCTATTTGATCACTATAATTGACGATAAAAAAAGTTTAAAACTAATTAGCTAGATGTATTTCAATTTCTAATTACTATAATTGACGATAAAAAAGTTTAAAACATATTTGATCATGACTATAATTGATCATAAAAAAAAGTTTAAAACAAATTAGCTAGTTTGAAACCAAGTTAATTTTTAATATCCAATTAGATAGATGCATGTATTTTAATTTACGAAATATAAATAATTGAAAGACTTACTCAATCCATAACTAATTTATACTACCTCCGTTTCAAAATGTTTGTTGTTTTGTTTTTTTTTTATCTAGAATTAAGAATTAATTTTGTGGACAAATATACCCATCCATCATGTATGCCATAAAATCTAATTCATCTATATTTTCCTAAAAAATAGCAATATTTTCTCTCTTCATATATTATAGGTAAGTTAGAATCAAGAAATCTTGTAAGATTTGAGAGGGTTAAAATTGGAAGAGAGAATGTCAAATTATATAAAACAACAAACATTTTGAAACAAAAAAAAACCTAAAACAACAAACATTTTGAAACGGAGGTAGTAATACATAATTCGAATTACTCAATGATAGCAATTAAAGTTTAAAATTGGAAGAGAGAATGTCAAATTATATAAAACAACAAACATTTTGAAACAAAAAAAAACCTAAAACAACAAACATTTTGAAACGGAGGTAGTAATACATAATTCGAATTACTCAATGATAGCAATTAAAGTTTAATCACTTGCATCTCCGATACGCATTGGACACTTAGCCTTAGTATGGTCTGGATCCCGACATATACTACACTTTTTTGGCTGACTTGCAGAAATTTTCTTGTTTGTAATAATACCATACATAATCAGACATTTTCCCTCCAACACGTCTGTTACAAGCTAAAAAATAGCTTAGTTTAACAATTTAAACAATATATAAAATACGAATAGTGAATTTCGTACCTAATTGCAGCTGTGGCGTGAGAGCAATGAATCATATCAAATTGAAACTCGCGGCATTCGCATATTTTGTCATCAAGATCCACTAGAAAGCTCATCTTTCGATCTTCTAATCTGTAAATATTTGTTGTTGTATTATGAACTGTCATTTCTCATCCCTGATTTACAGAAACATATATCTTTTTCATAGTCTCCACTGTCAATGGGTGATCTCTGGACTTCGCCAAAGCTCATCTCTTGTCCTACCATTTTTCTGCAATGCTTCTTACGATCTCAAGTAATGAGCATATCGGCAACCATCATGCCCACAATACACGAGCATTGAAGCTTTCCGCTGTGTTAGATGTCATAAAACTAAAGTGAGATATTGGATATTGGGATCGAGACCACTGCTCAACCCCTATCTTAAGCAACTTTTGATATGCACCGTTCGGGCTTGCTTTAGAGATCATTGACCACCATTTTTGAAAAGTTTCATCTCGATATGTATACGCTGCATTCTCAAACATGGCACCTACATGAGAACCATATCGTGCCAGATTTTTGTGCAAGTGGTAATAACATAGTCCATGGACAACATTTGGGTACACTGCCTCAACAACATTCTTAATACTCTTGTGTTAGTCAGAGACTATCTATAGATTATTTGGTTGACCAAAACTCCACCTGAGACGCATCAAGAACCAAATCCATGATTCATAATTCTCAATAGGACCGACCCCAACTGCAAGAGAAAAGCATTGCTCATCACCATCTTTCGTAACAGCAACAAACAAAATACCCTTATATTTTCCCTTTAAATGAGTCCCATCAAGGACGATAACTAGATACATACAATGCATCCACGCTGATACACACACCCCTAAAGTGAAGAACGTGAATTTGAAATGCCTATCATAGGTCGTCTCCAGATCGTATATCGTTGAAGGATTGTGTTGCTTCAACATGTAAATGTATGAAGGCAACTCCTAAAAGGACTTATCATAGTCCCCATAAATCATCTCCACGGCGAGATTACTCGCATGCAATGCAGTTTGATAGTGTACCTCAATGCTAAACTTACTTAACTACTCGAACATTATGTCTTTTGGCTTCAAAATAGCACCCTCATTTATCAGTTTATGTGCAAAATACGCTGCAATTACCTTAGAAGGCACCTGGCGTGGAGCATTAAGTGTCAAGTCCATTTCACAAGTATGCGTATTCTCAAATTTTATAATTCTCCACATATCTTCCGTAAACTTAATAGAAAGATTGAAAAATGATACTATTACTTGATTAAGAAAAGTACATATTTATACACTTTCTAATCTACCTATTAAGGAAAGTATCTATCATTAAATATCCACAATTAATCTACTATAATCAAGCTCCTACAATGATGCTACAATCAATCTACTATAATAAAACTCGTACAATCATGCTTTATATTTAAGGAATATATTTTCATAACACTCCCCCTCAAGTTGGACCATAGATATCTATCATGCCCAGCTTGTTACAGATATAAGTAACCCGAGCTCCATTAAGGACCATTGTGAAAATGTCCCTTAGTTGCTCCCCAGTCTTCACATAAGCTGTAGAAATCAAGTTCTGATGAATTTTCTCACGAACAAAATGACAATCTATCTCAATGTGTTAAGTTCGTTCATGAAAGACAGGATTTGATGCAATATGAATTGCAGCTTGATTATCACACCATAACTTCCCTGGAACTGAAACTTTAAAACTAATTTCATTCAAAAATTTGGAGACCCACACCACTTCACATGAAGCTTGTGCCATTTCTCGGTATTCAGATTCTGCACTAGATTGTGATACCACATTCTGTTTCTTACTCTTCCATGAAACCAGATTACCACTAATAAAAACACAATACCCAGTAGTGGACCTTCGATCAATCTTGAAACTAGCCCAATCTCCATAATAAAAACACTCAATATTTTTATGCCCATGATTCATATATAGTATACCTCATCCAGGAGCTTCCTTTAAGTAACACAATATCTGTTCCAAAGCTAACCAATGCTGGACTCTAGAGGAAGACATAAATTGACTCACAATACTTATTGAATAAGCTCTGTCTGGACAAGTAATTGTGAGATAGTTTAGTTTTCCAACTAATCTCCTATATTGTTCAGGATCATTAAAAACATCTTCATTATTGTTAAGTTGATGATTATGAATCATTGGAGCACTGCATGGTTTAGCTCCTAGTTTCTCAGTTTCTGTCAACAAATCCCATACATATTTCCTTTACGACAGAAAAATACCCTTCTTGCTTTTTGATACCTCAATTCCCAAGAAATATTTCAAAGAACCTAAATCTTTAGTGTTGAATTGGTTCTAAAGAAATAATCTCAATGATGAGATTTTCTGCACATCACTTCCAGTGATAACAATATCATCAACATAAACAAGAAGTAAAATGATACCGGATGTAGATTGTTTGTAGAACACACTATGATTACTTAGACTTTTCTGCATCCCAAACCTCTCTATTGCTTGACTAAATTTTTCAAACCAAGCTCGAGAACTTTGTTTCAATCCATATAATGACTTTCGAAGACGACATACTTTTCCAGACTCTCCCTGAGCAACAAACCCAGGTGATTGATCCATATAAACTTCATCTAAAAGATCACCATGCAAGAAAGCATTTTTTACATCAAGTTGGTATAGAGGCCAATTATAGATAGATGCCAATGAAATAAATAGCCTTACAGATGTTAACTTGGATACTGGAGAAAAAGTATTGGAGTAGTCGAATCCATAAATTTGGACATAACCTTTAGCAACCAACCGAGCTTTGAGGCGAGCTACTGATCCATCAGAATTAAATTTTATTGCAAAAACCCACTTACAGCCAACAGGTTTCTTGTCTGGAGATAGTTCAACCAAGTCCCAAGTTCCTTTTTCAGTCAAGGCATTGATTTCATCAAGCATAGCTTCCCGCCAACCAGGATGGGATAGGGCTTGGTGGACTGATTTTGGAACGTTCACTGATTTAAGAGAAGCAATAAAAGAACACGAAACAGGAGATAACTGATTATGAGTAACATAAGAGGAAATAGGATAAGTGCATTGGCGTTTACCTTTGTGAAGTGCAATGGGTAAATCAAGATCATTATGAGTAGGATCTGATGAAGAATGCGAGATCAGTTCTGGATTAGAATAAGGAGGATTAGGCCATCTGGAATAAACCTGGGTGATTGGTGGTTTGGGTTGTGGCTGAGCAGGATCCAAGCTGAGAATATGATATACTAACAAGTCATCATTTGCTTGTGAGTATTCATTTGGGGATGGACTACCAAAAAATGGGTTATGCTCATGGAAAGTGACATCAGCGGATACATTGTACCTATTTAGAATAGGAGAAAAACATCTATACTCTTTTTGAAGATGAGAGAGTAACCCAGAAAAATACATTTCAGTTACTTAGGATCTAGTTTAGAAACTTGTGACGAACATCACGAACAAAACAAGTACAACTAAATATGTGAGGTTCAATAGGAAACAAAGATTTATCTAGGAACAAAATGTGATAGGGTATCTGATTCAGAAGAAGGCATGCGATTAATCAGGAAACATGCTGTTGACACAACATCACTCCAAAAATGTTTAGGCACATAAGTTTGGAACAAAAGAGCTCTAGCAGTTTTAAGTAGATGTCTATTTTTTCTTTCCGCACTCCATTTTGAGATGGAGTATCAACACAAGATAACTGATGTAGAATCCCATTTTGGGTCATATATGTTTGGAAAGGTGTAGAAAAATATTCCTTGGTATTATCACCCCTCAAAACTTTAATAGAGACACTGAATTAAGTTTTAATTTCAACATTAAAGGACTGGAAATGCGAAAGTATTTCAGCATGGGATTTCATAAAATAAAGCCACGTCAATAAGAGAAATAATCCACAAAGGTGACAAAATATCGAAATCCATTAGATGGAACAGAACATGGTCCCCATACATCAGAACGAACTAACTCAAAACTATGATTAACCCTTTTATTAGTCCTAGTAACATAAGACAAACGATGGTGTTTAACAAATTGACAAGGCTCACAATCTAAAGACGAGGCATCATGAAATTGAGGGTATAACTTTTTGAGAAAAGGTAAGGAAGAATGTCCTAGCTGACAATAAGTTTCAAAAGGAGATAGTATGCTGGAACACGCTATGGTTCGAGGTATTTAGGTATCTAAAATGTATAATCCTCCCGATTTCCGTCCTTTACCAATAATCTGCTTCATCATAAGATCCTGAAAGAGACAATGATCAGGAAAGAATGAGATGCAACAGTTAAGAGCATAGGTAATCTTACTAACAGAAACATGATTAAAAGAAAATTGAGGCATATGAAGCACAAATTGCAAAGGAAGTGTAGGTGTAGCATTAATGGTGCCACAACTAAGAACATAAGAGATGGAGCCATTTGCCAGGGAGACTAAAGAAAGATGGTTATGGAAGATAGAGAAAAGTTTTGCATTACTTGTCATGTGATCTGTTGCACTAGAATCAATGACCCATTAGGAAGAAGAGGAAGGCAGACACGTATTATTTTTACCTGTCTCATTAAATGCAATGACTGACTGCGAATTCTTTGATGTCTCCTGAAATTAGATGTATTTGGCATATTCATCCGCATAAATTTGTGATTTAACTTCTTCATACTGGGAGTTAAGACCAACCAAAAAACTCATGATAGCGATATGTTCTCTTTGAGCTTGCTGAACCTTGATATCTGTACTAAAAGGCAACATGGCATTCAATTCTTTAAATGTATATATAAAATTCATATGATACGTATTCAATGATTGGTCCTGCTGCTCAGCCCGATAGAATTCCTCACATACATCAAAAATCCAAGAAATGTTTTCCTTACTAAAGAACACGAAGGTTAAATGCTCCATTGCTTCTTTGACATAATCACAAGGTGTGATATGCCCAGAAATATTCAGATTCAATAGAATTACAAATCTGTATTAACAGATGGGCATCAACTCGCATCCATTCGGTATAATCTGAAGCAGATTCCGCTAGAGGATCATTAATTAGATGGCCCTCTTGAGAAATACTCCTCAAATATAGTCGAACACTCTTATTCAAATCAAAATAGCTTGTCCTATTCAATTTTTGATCAGTGATTTTAGCCACCAAACTTGTCATAACGATATTTCTCGGTTCACCAGCCATTATAACTGTAACGCCCAAATTTCACTTTAATATAAAAAGACACGTTATCCATGCTTTTCATTAATGAAAATATTTTACTTGAAATACAGTGGAAGTTTCAAAACATAACTTGACATTTATTACATAAAATAAAGTCAAAAATAAATTAAAACTATAATTATGCTTGATCACTTGACCACCATCATCACATCTTGCCGCTACGCATCACTTGAGACAACACCTGAAAAGATAAGTAGTTTTTGGGGTGAATACTACTGACTCAGTGGGGAGTGTCCAATTATCCAAACTATATATAAAATAGAATATTATGCGAATAATAAACTTGTGTTCAGTCCGTAGACCAAACCATGTAGCCCGGAGGCTCTGCGTGACATGATAGCCTGGAGGCTCTGCGTGATAGCCCGTAGGCTCTGCGTGTATAGCCCGTAGGCTCTGCGTGATAGCCCGAAGGCTCTTGCTATGCTGTGACATCACATATATTCAATAAAACATATAGAGAGGATAACAGAGACAAAATCAACGTAAAATTCCACCTTGACCTTGACTTCGATATTAACCGATTAAGTCGTGCACGCCTTGTCTATAAATTAATTATCTTGAATTACTGAGATAAATAACATGATATGCAAATTTATGCAAGTAACTAAACCATTCCTATAACATGATGCATGCTTATTTAAAATTAATTAGTAACCTAGTACATAATTATGTGAAACAATATTATATGATTTTGAAATGAATAAATGCATGGCCAAATTAATTAATTAACTTGCTAGGCAATCTACGTGATCATATAAATGCCAACTACTAAATGCATGAAAGAAAATGCATCAAAAATAACAATAATAATTGCAATGAGGAATAATCAATTTTAATTATTACTTGAAATCCTTAAGTGAAATGAATGAAACATGAATCCCACTCTCGTCCCAGCTGACTAGCTCTCCCATTTTCTTTCTAAAACCAAAACTCCAAATATATTAATCAAGTCAACCTCCTGGCCACGTGCAAAACAATTAGGATTAATAAAACAACTTAAATTTCTCTCTATTCTTTCTTCGAGTCATGACACAACAGCAGCAACAATTTCTGTTGAATTCATCTTTCTTTTTTCTTCTTTTCACTGACGACAACACTTCATCCTTCAACGTCATGAAGCCCCTCCTAGAACACTCCGACATTGGACTCGACTGTAAAAAAATATAATAGTACCTGCTGCCATCCGCCGAACCACCGAACAATGACTGCCTTTGAACTTCATCGACGACGCCGTAATTTGCTGCTCTCGATCCGTCGAGAACAACTGTTGCTACTATTACTACTAACCCTCTCCTCTTTACCCAAACCCTTCCCATGCATATGATATGCTAATGCAAGCACGAGAAAACAAACCAAATGATTTACGTACCTTTCGATAAGCTCCTCGAAACTTTAGAAAGAATGAAACAAAAATCTTGCTCTACGTCTTTTCTTTGGGTGAGAAAAATAATGGATACGACTCCTCAATTTATAGTGGTGGATTAGAGTTTAGGTGTAGATTTTGTAGTTATCCTAAAATCCTCTTGGTAAGGATGAGAAGATAAACTTTGAGGTTTTGAATTTTTCAAGAGATCAACTTAAAAAAACGTGTGAGATGAGAAAAGAGATAACAGAATTTCTAGAATTTGGGCTCAAATACTTGGGCTTGAAACTTGGGCTACAAATAATATCAAATGGGCTATAAATAAACTTAAAATGCAACATATTAGGCACTCTAATTAAAAATTAAATGCATGCTCATGCTATGAAATTACTATATACTAAAATGAATTCAAGCTTATAAATTACTTAGGCGCGACTTATTAGACTTAAGCAATTAATATCACACTTAGGAAAAATTAAAATGAATAAAATATTTTTAGAAAAATGTAGCAATTTAAATATTAGAAAACCGGGTCGCTACAATAATAGAGACGAAACAAATGACAACAAAAGGTCACTCACGAGAAACTAACGCTGCTCACTTGGACAACAGTGAAAGAAAAAAATAAAAATAAATCAGGCCCTGGTCATAGAATCCAGTGGCTTTGATACCATGTAACTTAATAGAAGGATGGAAAAATGATACTATTACCTGACTAAGAAAAGTACAGATTTATACATTTTCTAAGCTACTTATTAAGGAAAGTATCTATCATTATACATCCACGATCAATCTACTATAATCAAGCTCCTAAAATCATGCTAAAATCAATCTACTATAATAAAACTCCTACAATCATGCTTTATATTTAAGGAATTTATTTTCATAACATCTTCATTTGCAACTGCTCGTAGCTGAAAAGGGCATCCAACATTATGTTTGCAAATATACTGTAGTCATCATTTGCTCGAACGAAGGACACGATATTCAATGTGATTCTCCATATGCCATAATCCTACAACAATGGCCAAATCATCATTTGTTAAAAAAGTAGCTCCCAATGCGAGTGAGCCACTATCAGTTGATGGCAGACCATCATGGACAAATGTAATTGTCTCATCAAAATACACCATTGGAATCACCCAGTTGCGTAATTCAGCTGAATTATCTCTCCCACCATACCCTATTATGCTCGAAGACTCAGATAACATTTCTCGCCTACTCTCCTCTGTTATGTTCAACAAATTGTTAATGCGCCATGGCTCAAGAATCCATGCAGAAAACTCAGCAATAGTGCTATTTATGAGTTCATTCTCAAATGTATCATCTTCATTTTCTTCAATATTGACTTCCTCATCCTCATATGGCAAATCACTATCTCTAGTTAGATCGATAGTGTCATCACCTGAGCTCTCTATTGGATCCATCTATCATATGAGAAAAATAATTAAAAATATGACTAACAGTATCATTCATGCTGAGATACTTTTTCAAGTTGAGATTTGATCCACTTAAAAGTAAAATACAAATATTGATGTACTTAAAATTTAAATACGAGAAGTAGAGAAACTTACAAATCTATTCTCATTATGTGTACTCATTTAGTTGGTTAAATGTTCATATTAATTTCATTTATCATTTTGTTAATCTAATAAAAAAATTTATTATTACTGACAAATATTTGCAAAATGAAATTAATATCCATCTTCATACATAAAAATATTACCACTCAAGTAAATAAAAACAAAGAATTTTTTTTTGTCATGCATCTTAAATATTTGAGTTCATTTTCCCTAAAAAAATGTATTTGAATTAATTTCTACTATCCAATTTTTTTTCCTAAAATAAGCAAAACAATACAAATTATTTTTTGAAGAAACTAGCACACATATCTCATTGATCGATCCATAAATTCATAAAACCTAACATATTTGAGTTCATTTCTGGAAATGAAATCATAAAATTATGTGAATATTTGGTAACATACCTTTCAAATTGTGGATACGATCTGTTGAATATTGCTGCAATTTTATATTATTTTCTACGAATGTAATTTTTTCAAGATTATTTATGAGATGTCTATTTTTTCTATAGGAATTTCTGAGGCTGCGAATGATTTTTTCGACAATACTAGGTTTATAAATATAAATTTTGGATTGAAGAGAACAATTAATAATCAACCTACCCATATGAGTGTTCATTTGAAAGTTTTCTTTTATGCTTTGCGTGTTAGAATCGAAAAATAATTAACAAATTCAACTACCCCACTTTTAAAGCTATTAGCTATCACTCTTCCCGAAGCTTGCAACTTTTTTGTACATATCAGAGTTTGAGGGCATTTTAGCTTTTTCACCGTTCAAGTGATCAAAAGTTATAATTTTTTATAAAGGTGAGCAAAAAACTTTTTTCGCTTATGAAGAATGGCTTTTTCAATGTAATTCCACTTGAATTGTTTATGCCTGTAGCAACATGCAGTAATAGTGTACAATAGTACCACTGTACCAAGTTATAACAGTAAACTCAGGAGCAAAAATTAAAAGTCATTCCCCTCGAGTTCTGTCTATTTATGAATTTTAGTGCTATTTGAAGGGTTACATAAATAAATAAAATCACAGTTATTTTTGTAACTTACTTATTCATTTAGTTTTAGCTAAGCAGTGAAATTTAAATTTATTTTAATTTCAAGCATTACATCTAATTTCATTTCAACTAAACTGAAATAAATTATATTCCCTTAGTTTGGATCCAATGTCTCAAATTTAAATATCACTAACATCATTAAATGTGACCTATTACACTTAAAGTTTATTTTTCCTGTGTGATTTATAAATTATTATACATGAGCGAAATTTAAACAATCCATACTCTAAAATAGCGATTGTTGATTACTTTAGTTATAAAAATAGTAATGAAATAAATTCTACTTCACTTTGACTCTGGCAAAAAAGGAATGCTGAAATAAATTCTAATTCATTTTGATTCTGTATGAGTCGTTTTCCTTTGAATTGTAGCTAGTAAGAAATATGAGGTTAGATTGTGAAATTGATTAAGATTGGCTGATTTTTTTACAAAAATATATTTTAGATAACCCACAATCATATTCCATAAGTTCCATCTCCATAAAATAAATATAAGATCTCATGCACATCAAGATTTACATAAGTTTAAGTATATTGAGGCACGTGTAATACACTTGTTGAGTGCAAGCGCATTACATTATTACAATTTTCTGTGTTTATAAATTATAATTTTCAGTATTATAAGTTATATGTTTTTTTAATTAAAAAAAATATAGTAATAATTACTAAAATTTCAATGTTTTTTTTTTCTCTTTAAATTTTCTTTGGCATTATTTCCCACTAAAATAAACATAATAATTTTCTATAATATAGGTAATACCTTTCTCTGGATCGGGCCAAGTTTATGTACCCGCCCGCCCCATATAAAACTATGTATATCCGGTGTTTAGGAGAATTTATAAATGAATATCTATTTTCTTTATAAATGAAAATAAATATAGGAGATCATTCCTAAAAGTACCCACATCATCACTTAGTCAAAAACTTATTCTACCCATGAACTTAAAAAAAACTTAATTTACCCACTTTGGGCATGAAAAGTCAAGTATACCCTTACTACAATATTTTTTTAAAAGCAATGTTATATTATAAAAAAATGGCTAATTCTTACTCTTCTTTGTATGAACAAAAATCTCTCTTTCAAATGAATTGTATAAATAAAGACCAAAAGAAACAAACGTTAAAAATCTAAGAAATCACAAACTCAAGGGACTTGAGTCTTGTTGGGGTTTTTTGAATTGAAGCACCACATAATCTATTTGGATGCTTGTTAATCCTATCTCATGTATATCATTATTTCATGTATGTGTGATGTAAATCATTAACGCTTGTTGAATTAGAATGCAAATAATTTTTGATTCTACTAAAAGCGAAAACATATAATATCAAAAATAAGCTTACAATTCGAGTCGGGTTGATCATAAAATTAAATGTCTAATTGTGTTGTTGAAGATGTATGTAATCGGCACCCCTTCACAGTGTATTTAACTTCTTGATCTTCTATTGTATTCTTGGACTACGTCTAGATACAGAGTGGGCTATATACTAAACATGTGTGAATACTGTGTGGATCAAGTGAGCACAAAGAGGGGCTGATTTCAAGTGATGAAATTTTTGTCCCCTCTCTCTAATTAAATAGGAAGAGGGATGGAAAATCCCTTCTCAAACCCCAATGGGTTTGGCCATCTCACTCTTGTTTCATCCCTATCCACTAAGGTCATATTGGGTTACAATAGAGATTTAGAAGAATATTAAATTGACTTGCTAATTTATTTAATTTTCAATATCCACAATTTAGAATATAATTAAATAAATTAAGCATTATTTTTATTCTACTAAAGAAATAACACTGACATACCAATTTAATACAGATTGACGAATATACTTTCTCCTTTAGTCCAGCCATTCCACATGTTTAAGATATAATATCCATTAATTAATTATGTAAGTTTCTGATAGCTATGATTAATTAACATCTCATTCCTAGAGTAGTACCATATAAACTTTATCACGTACGCAATAAATTCCACCTGTAGGTTTCACATGAAATTTGTCTTCCTCAATGGGATATCATCAACCTGGCGTATCAGGACACAATGACCATATATAATGCACGACCCATCATATATGTAAATGCCACTACCCAAAATATCGAGGTTATTGATCCTATTAAATAATCTCACTCATTGATAAATCAAAGTAGTAGACATAGCATATATATGTCCACCAATATATATATGAATTAAGAACCCTAACTCTGTGGATGTTTATTCTCTCAGTTAAGGTCAGAATAGATGATAGTATTCTATCATGGTCCTCCCCAATACACAACCAGTGTACTAGAATAATCAGCTAGTCAAGGTAAATTAACTATCATATTACTCTATGGTGTACTGATGGTGGTTCAGGACCATCTAAGTCGTGAAATTTTTAATACATTTCAAGGCATTCGATGATATAATCTTTACCGTGTGTTTATCTACACTATATCATCTTCAATGCAAGTATATGGAACAAACGGATAAATATAACAATAAATAAATGCACACAGTGACTACAATAAATATTCAATCTATTTTGTCAAATAAAACATTGTATAATGTATACAAACACAAGTCTTCTAGTATACAAGATTAATAATTTTCCACTTATATTCAAAGCATGTCTTTCAAGTATAAAACAGAATTGGCTAATGACAGGCTATTTATTAACAAATAAATTATACCGCAAATGCATGATGTTATTGTAATATCTAGGTGAGTAAGAGTATCATATCCCACAAAGACTGTATTTACTCTTTCTTAAACACAAGCACTTAATTAATATCTAGATTCAAAAACTCGAATAAAGAGAAATAAAAATGACAAGCATAAATAAAGACACAAAATAATAAAATATTGAAATAACAAATATATGCAAAAACACTAGGTTTTAGGGAACATGGATTTACTATATCATTTAACAATATTTATTGATTCTCTCAACTTGACTAATTGCCTTTAATCTATCAATGGTAGGGGATCACTAGTATGTTATCAGGCTGCTATTTAAGGCATATACTATAACATAGATATAATGAGCATGCACTTCACTACGGTCTGTTTTTACACATATCATTACTCCTAATCAAGTACTCGAAGATCTATTCAACCTTATGTAATACTTGTTCACTTGGTCAGTCCTTTCAAGCACACATAATCTAATTTTTATTTTTCTATCATTAATTCTTCTCTGATCAGTGCTTCAGATTAACGACCAGCATGCATAAAGGGTGATCAAGCATTCATACAAGATATAAAATATATCATAGAAATCAAACCCCGAGAGATAGTAGGAAGAAAAAATAATCAATTAATATATTAAAATTCATAGGTTCCAATCCCTAAAACCTAGCAACATATTTAGCTAGACATAATAAAATAAATAAACAATGATAGAGTTTCAGTATTTATGACATAAAAGATAAAGAAAACTGAAGAACAATGTGTACTCTAGTGACTTCGTCTTCTCTACAATGGTACTTCGTCTCTAACAACCTTGACGTCACCTCTTAAGTAGACGACAACTATTTCTTCTTTCTTCTCTTTTTGATCGTGTATGAAGCGTCTCTTGTCTGTATAGCTTGCGTATGACTTGTTATTTTAATATATCAAAATAGAAGCTTTTATATGTGGCTATAAACCTTGAATTGGAGTGAGAAAATCATAATCCTGCGGATCCGTTGCACCCGGGTCGACCAAGCCATCTGGGTCAACCCAGAGCCCTATTTTAACACAGAGTCAACTTAGGCCAGCTGAGCCAGGTCGACCTACCCCTTCACAAATTACACTAGGTCGGGTTGATCGAGCTCTCTCGGGTCGACCCACCCCTACTTCGAGTTGGGCTTTAGATTTTTTTTAGGTTTTGATAACTTAACCGGTCCACTAGGCTTCCATTAAGTATTTACTTAAGCTCAAGAGCCTAATTAGACACCCATTCAACTCCTCTTGTTCATATTTACTAATTTTGCTCCAAATATGCAATGAAATCACAATAATTACTGCAAAACTAGAAAACACATCAAAAACTCCAAATGATAATAAAATGAGCACAAAAGCTATATAGAATATACAACTTCACATAATAAAGTGCATCAATTCATATCCAAAAATTATGTAAAATACAAAACTGTTAGCTAACTCTCCAACTAAAACTAAATCTCAAATGAATTTCTCGGTCTGTATCTTACCCATATTTTCTCAATGTGACCATCGAAGGTCTTAGCCAGTAGGCTCTTCGTGAATGGATCAACTAAGTTGTTCTTTGATACAATCTTGACTGCTGCTACATCTCTTCTGAAGTTACATAAATTGTGCAGATAAGCTCATGTTTACAAACATGTGCATGTATATTGTTGTTAATATGCAAGGTCAGAAATATAAAATATAAAGTAATAAATGGCACGAGGTTGGTAACCCTGTTCGATCAACTGATCTACATCAGGGTGACTTTTCAAGTCCGTGAGAAATAATCCATTGCTATGTTGCAAAGTTAGAAAGGCTATTACATGAAGACCTCCTATCACTCGACCCCTTTCCTACCTATAGGGGTGTAAGTGAGTCGAGCCTACTTGTGTGCTACTCGGGATCAACTCGGTGAAAACTCGAAATCGACTCGAGATTTGTCGAGTCGAGCTATATGATAGTGAGCTCGATAGGCTCGCGAGCCTTATCGAGCTTAATCGAGCTCTAATGCAAATATAAATTTACCCTTAATAATTTAATATTTTACACATATATAATTAATAATTAAATTATTTTTATTTAAAATTAATTTTTTATTTAATATTTATACATAATCGAGTTGAGCCGAGTCGAGTTCGAGATTGCAGAGTTTGCTATTGAGTCGAGCTCGAGCTCGAAAAATCAAAGCTCGACCGAGCTCGAGTCGAGTCGAGCTTCGAGTCTTCCTTATCGAGCTTGAGCTCGATAAGCCTAATACTCGACTTGACTCGACTCGAGTCGATTACACCCCTACCTACCCACTACAACTTCTTTTGATGGACTGGATTGTGAGATCCCTTCACAACCTAGACTCCTTCTAGTTCTTATAGAAAATCTCTCCCAAGACTCCTTTAAGTGTGTAAGAAATAATTTCAAACACAGACTAGACATACAATGATCACAAGGATCAAACCTAGTCTAAACCATATACTAAATCCTTCAAACTTGAAGTCTTTTTAGACTCTCTACATCTTGTGTATATGTAAAAACCTCGTCATCTAACTAGTCTAATTCTCAGGCTATTTATAAGAACAATGTATACCCTAAACAAGATAATCAGAAAGTCTTAAACTAAATCAAACTCTAAAAAGAAATAATTCTAGTTTGATTCGGACTATCCTAGTTTAGAAGTCTTTCTTAAATAGAAATTACATTCTTCCATCTTGATCTTCATCTTGAACAAGACATCTTATATTATGAAACATCCATCTTTAAAATGAAACTTAAGCTCATTAAATTCAACTTGGCATGTCTCTTGAAAACTATCTGGACAACCATGTACATGATCATGTTCACAAGTATGATCAAGTACATTCTTTAATCTTCAATCAGATTGACAACAAAATGTTCATATCATAATGTCCAGATCATGGTCTTCAAAAACTTAAAAAACTAAAACCTTTTGTGTTCTTTGAATTGTCATAAAGATCATGATAATCTAAAAACACTTAGTGCTAAATGATGACACTAACAATCTCTCTCTTTGTCTTTATCTGTTGGCAAATTAGCTCCATATTTTTAAAGAATACAATCTTCATCTGAAGAATCATGTACTTCAAAACATTCTAGAATGTTCATGTGAACATCACATGATTCTGCTATTTTTCACCATCTTATCAGCTAATGATCTGCTCTACTATATTCAATTTTATCATATTCTTTTCATCAGCAATATAATTTTTTCGCATACTTAAGAAGCATCAAAATGCAGATAAAAAACATTATTTCAAAAGATAGAACAAAAGTGAGAGGCCTAAACACATTAGGGTTGGAGTGGGATTTTCGGCCACCCCTTTATATATTAAGGAGGTGGTGGCCGAAAATTACAAACTTTATATCTGCCCCTCTTTTATGATCTCTTGATCCCCATAGTATTCACACTCGTTTAGTACTATACAACTCACCCTATATCTAAACACAGTTCGGGAATACAACAGAAGATCAAGGAGTGGAATAACATCTGTGGGGCACCATTTTCTACTGCATACAACAACAAGATTAGACCTATAATCTTATCTATCAACCCATCTTGAATTTGTAAGTAAATTTCGAGTTCTATGTCTCTACTTTTATTAGAATCGGGATTTGCTATGCATGTTAATTCAGCTCGGCATAATTAATTTCATATGAACATATAAAATATGATATGCATGATGTTAGGATTAATGAGCAACCAATTAGATTCTATGGTGGTTCAATTCAAAAAAACCCCAACACTTCACACGAACTTCATCGATATCCCCTAGCAAATACTTCTCATTTTTCAACTATTATTGTTAAAAAACAGATTATATGTTATGTATTATAAATAGGCAGAAATATATCTTGGAATAAAAAGAAGTAAAACCAAATTTAATTAATGGAATGGAATCAAAGTTTGGCATCATAAAATTAAAAAAAGTAAAATCATAACAAAATACAGGTTAGATATAAATACTTACCACATATCTTATAGAAATAGAATCATTTTGTTGAAGCTCTTCAATGATTTCTTTCATGAATCGCATTACATAAAATCTGCGTTGCTTAGAATTGGGTTAGTTCCACACACATGCACTAGTAAATATTAAATGGAAATACGTATATACCTTTACGTATATGCCCTTTATACCATATAAACACATAAATTAGTAATGTGAATATATAAAAATTACACATTAAACTTCATATTTTTTCTTACATGTCCACAATGTTTTTCCAATTTTGGTCACGATTTTGATTACTCAGAGGGTCGAGCAAGTACACAATCTCTTTATGAGGGTCAATTACTGTGAGTATCCAATGGTGGCTGATTCACAATAACTATTGATTAGTACACACACAGTTCATAGAAGTAATTAGACATAACTAAGAGTGAAGTAATGAGTTAGAAAGCATAACAAAGATTAAGCATGGAAGTAACAATTTCTTGGAAAACATTGAACATGGCAGATCAAGGAAATTTTCATAAAGATCTTGCCTCCAATATATTGAAATTAACCAAAATTGTTCATTTGTATCACATAACTAGGCTTCTTATGATAATTCTTACAGAATGAAGACGGATTGAACAAAAAAAAATTCAACTAAGTTCTCAAATGTTGATCGTAAAAAGTAAAAAGTAAAAAAAAAATAGAAGAGTGAGGCTATACAAGTTTTATTTTTTAATGAGAGTTTTAAGTTGGGGGGGGATTAAGTAACACTAGAGATTTATCAGATTAAAGACAATAAATTGAATAGCAAAGAGTCAATCCCGTCCAATCAACCAACATTATGCCAGAAAAGGTTAGATCAGTTTTACTATAATTTTACATCTAATTCCAACCAAATCATCTGACATTGTGAACCGGATAATCTTCCAGAAACTCTCAGTGCTAGACTACTTTTGAAAGAGAATTACATGGCCTAAAAGATTTTGAAAACCTATCAAAGACAAAAACATGTTTGAGTCGAAAACATTACCTTGTAAATCTTGTGATAGTAAACTTCAAGCAACCTAAACTCAGCATTTGGGTGAGAAAACTCTACTGTTAGTCCCAGACGAGTCGATGTCAGTTTAGAGGGGGGTGAATAAACTGATATAAAAACTTTACTTCAATTGCGGAATGATAAGGGCCCTTGACTCGCTTAGCAACTTATCTATGCACAAATCAGTTGAGCACTTTTTAGAAAGCTTGGGTGCAGATTGTGTGAGTTTGTGTACAGTTCAAAGATATGCGAGTATAAGCAAAACAGTATAACAAACAGATGATTTATAGAGGCTCGAAGTCTCAAACTTCTACGTCCTCTCTTCCTTCCGCAGAAGGGCAAATCCACTATATAACTTGAGTTTCTTTACAAATTATACAATGAAGGATAGTTGGCTACATCTGGTAACTGCTCGCTACCTCAGCGGGTCGACGGCTCACACTTGCAGTCCGTAACTGCTCGCTAGGAAGGTAGGTGCTATTGACGTCTTTACAAGGTTTTAGATCTCTTTCGATCTTCAAGAGGTTAGTCTTGAACATGGGATATCAACTGATGTGCTCCTTCAATTGAGCTGGGTAGTTGATCGGTGTATTGCTGGAACTGAGAAGGTTGCTCTGGCTGGATTATCAACAGCTAGCTGAATGCTTTGATTCTGTGGATTCTTCTTCTCAGTTGGACTCTTGCAGTTTTAGCAAATGCTGAACTTGAGCTATGTGGGAGGGAGAAAGAAAGCTCAGTTGTAAGTTGAGACAACTTGAATGAAGGCTTCAAGAATGAAAGTCGCGAAAAGTCTCTTAAAAACTTTGATTCAGTCGTCTTTTATAGAGGAGTGATTTTGTGACAGTTGAGTTCCATTGATCGGTGGCTCTGTTGGTTCATCAATGGCAAATGGTCTTTATTATCGTTAGAGCTTTTGGTTGAAGTAGCCGTTGCTTTGCCAATCGATTTCTGTTGGATTTTTAATTCCAGTAGCCGTTGCTTTGCCAATCGATCTCTATTGGATATTTAATTCCAGGATCTCCTCTGGAGCATTTATTCCAAGATCTTCATTTGAGCATTAACTCCAGGACTCTTTGGCTGGCAGTTCTGAGCTCCAGTTTAGCAAGTTTGAGTTCCAGTTGGCAGTTCTGAGCTTGTCTGCTTAGTTCGGCTATCACTCCAGTTTGGCAATTCTGAGCTTGTCTAATTAGTTCGGCTATCACTTCAGTTTGGTAGTTCTGAGCTTGTCTGCTTAGTTCGGCTATCACTTCAGTTTGGCAGTCCTGAGCTTCTTCTTCCAGTTTGACTGACCTCAAGTTGCTGAATAGCTTGTCAGTTCGACTATTCTTTCTTGAGCTTTCTTGTCAGCTTAACTGATCACAAGCTGTTGGCTAGCTTGTCAGTTTGATTGATCTTTCTTAAGCTTTCTCGTCAGATGTTTGCTTGTTTTCTCCTACAAGCTGACTTCAGTTCTGGCCTTTGATTGATTCGTCTGTTTACTTCAGTTTGGCTGAAGTTAAGTTTGGCCATCAGCTGGATACTTCCAGTGTTCAGTTTAAACTGATCTCTTATCAGTTTCTTCAGTCTTGTTGATTTTTCTCTCAGCTCAGCTGACTTAGCTGTCAGTTTTGTTTTGGCTGGTTCGACTCTTTGAACCCTTAGTTGAATTGAGTTTTGACTGGTTGGCGTATCCTTTCAGCTGGTTGACCATGCTCCAGTTGGGTGGACTCTAGCTTCAGTTGAGTTCCTTCTTGAGGCTCTGGATTGGTCAGCTCAGATCTACAGCTTGGATCTTGGTCAGTTTTTCAGGAATAGTTTTGACATCTCATCAAAACCTTATCTAGGGGTTCCTTGATAGTTTTTCCTAACAATTTTCCCCTTTTTGATGATGTCAAAACCTTGTCAATGATGATGGAAAAACTGCAAATGTTCGTCTGAGAGATGTGCTGTAGTTCGCTTATAGGGAAAGCTTGATATCAGAGCAAGTTAGAGTAGGAATTCAAGTATCAGAGCATACTTTGATTTTAAACATACTTTCATTTTGAACTATCAGAGCTTGATTATCAAGGTATCAGGGAATGTGTATAAGCATGAGCATGGCTTGATATGATATTGAAGCATGATATTGAAGTATTAGAGCACATATCATATATAGTTCTCAGAGCATGATATTGAGGGATTAAATCAAAGCATATAGATCAATGCGAGCATATAGATCAGAGCGTATAGATCAGAGCATATAGCTTTTAGCTTATAGATCAGAGCATATAGCTTTTAATATCATAGCTATCATATAAGCTCTTGATAGTAGATAGAACTACTACTTCACTTCCTCAGCTGCTTCTTCTTGGTATGCTCGATTCTCCTTTTTCTTGAACTCCATGTGTTCTCCAAGCTTCCCCCTGAAGCTGAGCTTCCCCCTCAAGCTGTACTTCTCTTTGGATCTACTTCCAAAGAGTTAAATTTTCATCATCATACCTTCCATCTTCTCCCTTTTTGGCATCATCCAAAAGGGTAAACTGGTGTAGATCGTATGATGGCATTGATAGATTTGGCAAGAAGGTGAATGCAGTTGCCATGTTGTCATCACAGACTGAGGAAACTGAGGGAATGGGCATGGGCGAGGAGAACCATGCATAAGTTTCTTCAGTCGTTATGAACTGACCACGATTAGTGGTGAGAGAGAGATCTTGCTCTCTGAAGTCCATGGATGCCAGGTTGGTAAAGATCTCATCGTTTGATGCGATTGGTAGGTCTTCAAGAAATAGGGTGCAGGAGGAGTTGGCTGGCTCATTGTCTGGAAGAGGAGCGTCGGCTGGTACGTTGTACTGGATTCATTTGATAATTGAATCCATTATTTCCGAGAGCATTGGCGGTGAGCAGAGTGGATGGTTCATTCAATTTCTACTCCAATGGCCTTCGTTGATCCAGAAGAAGGATCCACGAGTGCAGATGAGGTGGAACATGGTGGCCTCATCGATTTGAAATCTCCAGAGATGATACTGGAGGTATCTTCTCAAGTGCTTGAATAATGAGGGGTTGTTGCCCTCAATTAGACCGAAATAGCTTCGTAGCTGATGGTCTAGAACTTGCTCAAACTCATCCTCAAATAAGTCGTGATGGACTGAGGTGAGAGGTTGTGAGCTGGCGGGTATTGTAGACTGATCACTCAGTCTAGAGAGAGGCTCATTCTCAATCAACAACTGCCTTTCGTCTGAGGAGCTGACAGTTGCTACCAACGGTCTCTTCCCACGACTTGAGTCGGCAGTTCCTGGTTGTTGTGATTTTTTCAGGATTGGATGGTAGTAGATGGTTGGGAGCATATCCCTTCATCCGATTGGCTCTCCGGTTGGAATCGCCTCGTCAAATTAACTCAGAATGATGTGGCTTATGCGACCCATAAACCCAATATTCTCTCGGAATGTGCTAGTTGTCGGATCATATTCTGCTCGGTCTACATTTGTTCGCAGTTCAGCAAGAATGAAGGAAGCCTAGTCGTCTTTGCATCCGAGGAATAGAGCGGCCGTTAGATGAGCTTTGAGTTCGGAGAACTGGACCGTCTAAAAGTTTCCGTGCAGGATGTGACCTGCGATATCCAGGAGTTGGATGATCTCACTAGGCAGACTTTCCTTCAACTTGTGTGAGCAGTCGTGGTGGTATACGTGTGGATGTTTTCATAGACTCCACAGTGCATATTTGCTCGGAAGTTCTAGATCCAGCACGTCTTGGCCTTCACCGGGGAGGAGGAGTGTAGACATCATAGTGTCTTTCATCACCGTTATGACTTGGTTCTGAACGGTGGAGATGATGTTGTTGCCGGAGACAGTTGCATTGTGGTAGAACTCCGTAACGTGGGTGGGTAGATTCTTGACTGGCATGATCGTCAAGAATGGCAGTAACCCAGTTTCCTCCAATGGCCGAAAGATCATTTGGTATTTCTCTAGACCTAGACGTGCGTGAAGAAGCTCTAGGTTAAGAGTCTTGTCTTTCTTCAACTTGCTTACGAGCAACTTGACATTCACCATCTGAAATGAGGGTTTCATTTCTGCAAAGAAATGGTTGCGTTAGATGTGCAAGTGCTTTGGATAGGCGATATCAATGCAAGGGGAGAGAGAGATTTTGCAGATGATTTGAGTCTTCATCTCCTTGCATATATATATTCAGCTCTGCATGCATTGATCGAGGACACTCGATTGCTATCTTAGCTGATCAGCTATCTGATTTGATGGATGATTAGCTGAATAAATGATGCATGCATCCCAGCCGTCCGATTGTGAAGCAAGTTTATAATCATGTGGCGGAGAGAGAGCAAATTTAAAAATGGGGTGGTTGCCATAAATAACAAAATATTTTCTGCAGATTTTGCTATTTATATCGCATAGATAATCATTCCTCCTTTTCACCTTTGTGGAGTCGATTTAATATCAACGCAGAGATATTAATGGTAACTTGTGAGAGAGGACCCCATTTTCAAATTGTAACCGTTGGATGTAATATAAGGAATTTTATAATCACAACTGAAACAATTAAGTTAAGATAAGCTTGAGGATTAAGAAAAACTTATCCTGAGTCAGTTGGTATACAGTCCAACTGATTAGCTTGATGATTCAGCGGTTAGATGATCAGTTTCATCACGTTTCCAGTTGCCGCTGATGAGCTGACTTTGAGGCTCTAACTTAACTGAATTGATTAGTTCGTTTGGTCAGTTGCTTGGCCTTCTTTGAGTCAGTTTCTTCTTCTTGAAGGGCCGAACTGGACTAGCTGCACTGCTTTCTTTCGAGCAGTTTGATCACTTTGTTGTCGATGCAGATCCAGTTTTGTTCTTTGGCAGTTCGGGCCTTGTTGTCTTCCTGGCTTGGTGAAGTTGCTGAATGGCAACTGATGAGTTTTTCATCCTTTGATTAAGGGATTGTGAAATTCCCTTCGGTGACTGTCTGAACTGATCAATGTTCAGAATCAATTGCACGCCTTTTGAGCTGGATTTGAGTAGAGGAGTGACATAGCTCTTGGATAGGAGACTTGGTGATGTGGCAGTATCCTCATCATCACTATCTCTTTCATCATCATGCCTTTGATTCTTCTGAGGAGCCACGACTTCAGTATGTAATAGATGTGGGTCTATCCTCTCTGTGGCAGTTGGGGTTTATCGTGATGGCTTAGTTGACTGACTTGATAAATCATCAAAGTTTAGTTTTCGGCAGAGGGAGCCAGTTGGGTAGTCGACTGATTGATTTGCAACCACAGCTCCTTAAGGCATGATGCTGGTTTTGAATTCAGCTAACAAGGCAGCTGCTGGAATTTTGTTGGCGAGCCTGTGATTCATGATGTGCTGAACTTGCACAATGATTGGAGGGAATGGATTTGACGATCCTATCCATTTAATGCTCCAAGTTTCTTCATGTTTCCAGTAGCTCATGCCAGGAAAAGCTGTTAGCAGAAAATGAGACTGGATGGACATAGAATGTCTCCAGTTGTACCAATAGAAATACCGGTGGAGTTGTTTGAACAACTCTTGGTCACGTTGTGCAACAAAAGCGAAGTGCGTGAGAAGAAGATTAGTCACTTCCTTTTGTGCACTTTTGACTGCATATTCACCACTATAGAAGGTGCGATTATTTTCTTCAGTCAGCTGGAGGGGAGGACATGTGCTTCTGAAGTAGTCTGCTCCATAATTTGAATGAGGGATTTCGATGAATGGAATAAGCTCATCTGGATCAGAGCAAACCTGGAAATCAACTGGTGATCCGTTCTTTGATTTCGGAGAATGAACGACGTTGGCAGTTGAATTGCTCGAAGTGATGCTACTCATCTTTGCCTTGGCTCTTCGTTTCTTTCTGAGTGACTGAAGATGGGCATTTCCCTTCTTGGGAATCCAGTCAGAGATGAGGACTGGTAGTGCTTCGTCCCTTGGAAGATTCAGCAGGTCTTCAATCATTTTGCTCATCCTTAGAACAAGTCCTACCTTGGACTCAAATTTACCAGATTTCTTTGAGTTAGAGGCCTTGACGACTTGATGCTTGAATTGTTGGAAGATAAATTCTGCCCAGTTTGTTTGTCGTCCTTCAGCAAGGTGAATCATAACCTTGTATCTCTCTTGGGTGAGTTGACTCAGGCTTCCAATTACCCCGAACATCATCTTGTTCGTTATGTCGAGTAGAACGCCATACTGGGGCTTCAGATCAGTTTTAGCTGTCATAAAATTGAATTGCTTGTTGCAGGTAGGAGCTTTCCATTCTCTCCAGTATGATTCTGCAGGTTCCTTTAGTTCTTAAACGGATGATCCTTTCCGAGGAAGTTGGAAGACTTCTACAATTGTTCTTTCAGTGATTTGAAGTAGCCATCCTTGAATCACTGATGACACCGTCTTTCCATCTGCAGACAGTTTTGCTTGAAGCAAAAACTCACTCACCAAATTTTGTATGAAGAAGTTTGGTGGTGTTTTCAGGTAGTGAAGAATTCATGTCTTGTGAAGATTTGACAGAAGGGTTTGGTTGTTTGATTCATTTAGAATCAACTGAAATTTCTTCCTTTCTAGGAATTTGTCTCTCAGTAGTTGCTCTTTGAAGGAATTTAAAGATCTGGGTAATTCCGTCATCTTTGGGGTTGGCTGAAATTTTGGGGGATTTCAAGAGCTTTGAGAGAGAGAGAGAGAGAGTTTTTGAGAGCGTAGGAGGGGTATTTCTGAGAGGCTTATAAGAGAGGGTTTTTTATGAGTGATTGAGCAGGCTCATAAATCTAATGGTTGAAATGGTACTGGGCCTGGCCTCTTTTATTTTGGTCATTGGCATTTAATGACTTTGAGACATGTCATGCTTTTGCAACGGTCAAAATATTCAAAATAAATGCTAAGTTGACATTTATTTGAAAGTAAAAAGATAATCTTTTCATAAATAAAAAAGAATGTTAACAAACTGAGTTACAAGAAGTAAACTTAGGGCTTTCTAATCAGTTGAACTTGATCAGCCACTAGTCCTTCTTGTGATCAGTTTTCCTCCTCTTAGCAAGCGGTTCTATGAAGTCACCTTCATCATCCTCATCACTGCTTGAGGACTCAGTTCCTGCTGACTGGAGTCTGGGGTGAGGTTGCAGCTTCTGAATTTGCTCTGTGTTTAGTTTTACCTGTTGCTGCAGGCTGTGGATCAAGTCTGCATAGTAGGCAGGGAGCTGGACTGATGAGCTGCTTGGTTGAGTATCGAGCTGAACTGCTCTCGAGTCAACCTCTTCTCCATCTTCAGTTCTTATCAGTTCCTCATATGGAACTGTGTGGGATTGCTCAGCCTTCTCCATACTGGCTGATTCATCATAGCTTGGCTCTGGTAGAGTCTTCGGTGTAGCAGCTTGGGCTTCAGCTTGAAGAGCCATTTGAACTGGATCAAAGTACACAGTTATAGCTAGCGTACTTTGGTAGGTAGGTTGATCAGCCTTTTGAGCTATCTGATCAGCTGGCTCGTCAGACTCAGCTGGCTCTGTTACTGGAGCAGTGGGGAAAATAGTTGAGGGAGCTCCTTCATCAGCAGTTGGCTCTTGGGGAGGAGCGATTTGGGGTTCAGCTGACTCCTCAAACTGTTGAGCCTTTTCAGCTGGCTCTTCTGACTGCTCTTCACTCGGCAGAACTGGTAGAGTAGGTGATTTGAGCAGTTCTTCGAACTCCAGATCACTGGCAGTTCGCTCATCAGCTACTTCTACTTTTGGAGAGTCATCAAGGAGATTAATGATGACTTCGGCTGATCGAGGGGATTCTTCAAAAGTTAACTGCCTAGCAACAGATGCTAAGACAGTTTGCCTTGAGTTGGAGGCTTCTGCAGTTTCAGCTCCTTAGTGACTGCTCTGGGCTTCTCTGTGAAATTGCTCCTGTCCCTACTGGTGCTATCGTTGCTTGAAGATGAGTATTTCCCTAAGCAACCAATGCTGTTGTACTTGAGGATTTCTCCAATGTTGCTGTTCAGCTTCTGTTTGTAGTTGTGGCAGTTGGATATTGGCCCAATTGAGCAGATCGTCCATTACTTCTAATAGCGTTTTTTGATCTAGGTGAGGATGATTTCTTCATATGGCAAGCATTCTTTTCAGAGTAATGATTGGATTCTGTTCAGGAGTTGCTTGTCCAGCCCATTGCATGCTCCATCTCTTTTCTCTTCTCCAGAAACTCATCGCATGAAGGGTGGTTAGGAGAAAGTGGGCTTCAGAATTGAAGCAATGTCTCCACAAGTACCAATACACGTACCTCGAGAGAGAGAGCTTTGTATAGAGCAGTTGTGCCAATCACATCCTCAACAAAATTCTCATATATGAATTTGGTTACTTGTTCATTGGCCCAGATTTTGATGATCTCAGCTCTTGTGAGAGCTCTTATATTTTCTTCAGTTTCTGCCATTAGGGGACAGGCAGTTCTGAAGTAGTCAGCCTCTGTGCCTCGTGGTGGAACTCCCCTGAAGGGCACAATGTCATCTCCCTGAACTGATGCCATATCAAATGCTTTGATGTTGAAGGGAGGCAGTTTTGGAGGGGGTGGAGGTCCTGATTGCTTCTTCTTTCCTCTCGATTGATGTGTTGCTAACTTCTTCTTTGCTTTGCCAGTTTCTTCCTTGGTTTGAACTGGTCTGGTGAAGGTTCCTGCTTCAGGTGAGCCAGCCGTTGATCCAAATCGAACTTGTTGTAGCGGCTTGGCTCTGATTGTAGTTCCCATCATTAGGCTGATTAGGTTGTTGTCTTCAGAGTCAGAGTCCTCTTGCTGTACTTCTGTGACGATCTCCTTGTCTTTTCTTTTAGCAGACTTCTCTGCTTTCTTTGAGGGAGCATCAGTTCGCTGAGTGCTTTTGATGCTTATGGTTTTTGAAGTTGGTTGTCTTCTGCCAGTTGATGGTATAAAGTCCAGCTTCTCAATCATCAGTGTTTCAGTTTCTTCTGCCATGAAGTTGAGAGTGCTTTCCAGTATGCTGCTGATCCTGCAGGTATAGCACATCTTTTGATGGAACTTAGTTTCTTTCCAGTGTTTTTCCACAACATATACGTACTTCTTGATTTGTTCAAAGAAATACTGAGCCCAGTTTACTTTGACATTCGTGGTGATTGCTGCACATGCCTTATATTTGTGCTCAGCCATCTTTGAATGACTTCATGTTGTGCCGACAATCATTCTAGCTGAAACTGATGCTAGAATTCTATATTCTTCCTAGAAGCAGGACATGAGTGTACTGCTTTTGTAGGGATCATTGCAGTTTGTTCGCTTCCAGAGATTGTAGGCTTGTTCTTGGTCAACTTCCACGTCTTGTAGTCTTATATCAGAGGTGGAAAGTTGAAATATCCTTCTGAGCAGTTCTGGAGTGATTTCCAGTTCTATTCCGCGAACTTCGATTGTGATTCTGTCATCATATCCTTTTGAGTTCAAATAGAACTCAACTACTGGTTCAGGATAGATCTTTGTTGGAGTGACTTCAGTGAATCTCTTCAATCCTGATTATTCGATCTTCGAGATTAACGAGTTGCAGAGTGGAGAATTTGAGCACCTTTCTCTATATGCAGCTTGATCTAAAAATTTATCTCTGTATAGATTCACTTGGAATTTTTGAGATGATTCACCAGTTCTTCTGAAGTTGAATTTTTGTCGAACAGCTGGTGCGCTTCTTTTAGCCATGGAGTTTTTGTGAGGCTTGGAGAACGATTTGAAGAAAAGAGTATAATCTGGTTTTGACTGAACTGGATTTGAAACTGAATCCTTGATTCTCGCAATTGTTTTGCAGAACTTTTGAGGAAACGGAGGGAGAGAGGCTTGAATTCTTGACTAAGTCTTGGATCGGTAAAAGTGATACTAGAGTTCAGCCATCCTTTTTATAAGAGGAGATGGAGCTCATCCAACGGTTGGGACGTTTCGGGTGCCCTGATTTCAACGGTTAGATTTATTCAATCGACCCATCGATTGGCTTTCGATTCTATCCATTGGGGATTAATAAGGAGAGAGAGTGGGGCCAACAGTAATATTGGAGTGACACGTATTTTTACCGTTTCTACTAGTGAAAATTTTGAACTTATCTGTTTCTCTCTTGTGGCTTCCTCTTGGCTTGAAACTGATTACGTCATCAGTTGGCTTTGACTGTAGCTGATGATTTCCATGTTGATCAGCTCCAACTGAGATTTTTTCTCATCAGTTCCTTCATGGCCTTGACTGCTGGAATTTTTTAATTCAGCTGCTCCTCAGTTCAGCCCTTCAGTTTTGCTTCTTTTCTTCAGCTGATTTTTGAACTGATGTCTCCTATTGAGTTGATTCCAGTTCCTTTGACTTCTCCATCAGTTTGAGCATTTTGCAGCTGGTATGTTCTGCTTGACTGACTAGATCATCAGTTGAGACCATTTGGCTGACTTTGCCTTGCTCCTTGCCTCAGCTTGTGCAAATGAACTGATGATTCAGTTGAACTGATGATTCAGTTCAGTTTACTTTCTTTGCACAGCTTCTCGCTTCAGTTTGAACTGATAGCTTATGTGTCCAACTGATCAGTTCAACAACTTTCTCAGTTGTGAACTACTCATTCTGATGAGTTGAAGCCTTTCGGTTCAGTTCATCTCTTCAGCTGGAATAGTTTTCTGACCTTTTTCTTCCAGTTGACTATCTTCATCCTTTGATGCTAGTTCAAGTAGTCCCAGTTGTATGCATAGCTCCATAAACCTTGCTTCAGGCAATGGTCTGGTGAAGATGTCAGCTATCTGCTTATCCGTGTTGACGTATTTGATGCATATGTCCTTCTTCTCGATGTGATCTCTGATGAAGTGGTGTCTTATGTCAATGTGCTTTGTTCTTGAATGCAGAACTAGATTCTGAGATATTGCAATTGCACTATTGTTGTCACAGAATATAGGTACTTCTTCAGTTTCGACTTTGTAGTCCTTCAACTGTTGCTTCATCCAGAGTATCTGAGCACAGCAGCTTCCTGCAGCTACATATTCTGCTTCAGTTGTTGACGTGGCAATGGAGTGCTGCTTATTGCTGAACCAGGATATCAGTTTGCTTCCAAGAAACTGACATGTTCCACTGGTGCTTTTTCTGTCAATCTTGCATCCACCAAAGTTTGAGTCTGAATAGCCAATTAGACTCAAACTGTCGTCTCTGGGATACCATAGTCCAAGATTTATGGTTTCTTTGAGGTATTTGATAATACTCTTTGCCGGTTCAAGATGACTTTTCTTCGGGTTGGCTTGGAACCATGCGCATAGACCGACTGAATAGGAGATGTCTGGTCGGCTAGCCGTTAGGTAGAGTAGCGACCCAATGATTCCTCTGTAGTATGTCTGGCTAACTGATTCTCCTTCTTCATCAAGGGTTAGCTGAACTGATGTGTTCATAGGAATCTTGAGAGTTTTTCCTTTATTAACTCCAAACTTCTTGACTAGCTCCTTAGTGTACTTGGCCTGGCTGATAAAGATCCCTTCTTTCAGCTGCTTCACTTGGTGTCCTGGGAAGAATATCATTTCTCCCATCATGCTCATCTCGAATTCACTTTGCATCAGTTGAGCGAATCGTGTGCATAGATCTTTGCCTTTTGATCCAAAAATTATGTCATCCACATAAATTTGAACCATTAAGATCTCAGTTGATCGTTCTATCCGGAATAGAGTTCGATCAGTGACTCCCTTTTGAAACCCATTCTTCAGCAAGAATGTTGTGAGAGTTTCATACCACGCTCGAGGAGCTTGCTTCAGTCCGTAGAGGTCTTTCTTCAGCTTGAAGACTTGATCACCAATTTCGAAGTCTGGCGGTTGCTCGACATACACGTCCTCCTTGAGCATTCCTTGAAGAAACGCACTCTTGACATCCATTTGGTAGACTGTGAAGTTGAAGTGAGCTGCATAGGTTAGGAACAGTCTGATGGCTTCCAATCTTGCAAATGGTGCAAATGTCTCATCAAAGTCGATCCCTTCACTTTGTGAGTATCATTTAGCTACCAGTCTTGCCTTGTTCCTTGTGATCATACCTTGTTCGTCCAGCTTGTTACGAAAAACCCATTTTTTGCCAATGACCTTCTGGGATTTTGGTCTATCAACAAGAAACCACACGTCATTTCTTGTGAATTGATTCAGTTATTCTTGCATGGCCATGATCCAGTCTGAATCTTCTAAGGCTTCTTTGACGTTTGCTGGTTCCGTCAGAGATATGAAGCATGTGAATAGTGCATGCTCAGTTGAACTTCTGGTTTGGACTCGGCTTCTTGGATCACCAACTATCTTGTCAGTTGGATGGCTTCGGAGCCATTTGGGCAAGATAGCTTCAGCTGGGTCGTCAGCTGGTTCTACTATGGTGACGTCATCAGTCATCCTTTCATCATTTGGTTCGGCATCTTCATCAGTTCTTCCCTCTATTTCAGTTGTGGGGTTTATGGTCTCAACACGATTTGTGTCCTCATTGACCAGATTGTTCTCAACTCGTCTAGTGCCAGTTTCATTGCCTTCTTCTAGTGAGGCTTCAAGCCGCTCTAGAACAATGTGATCCACATAGTCCTGCGAGTTTTCAGTTTCACTAGGTAGTACTTGAACTGATGTGTCTATTATTTTTTTGTTCTTGTACTCATTAGCAAATTCATCAAATACCACATGACATGTTATTTCCACAACAAGAGTTCATTTATTGAACACTCTATAAGCTTGTGCTTGAGGCGAATTATACCCAAGAAATATTCCCTCATCAGCTTTAGCACTGAAAGCTTTCAGTTGAGTCTTGCCATTGTTGTGAATATAACATTTACAGCCAAATATTTTAAAGTATGAGATAGAAGGCTTACGATCCTTATACCATTCATAAGGTGTTTTGTCATGTGCGGTGATGATGGCACTTCGATTTTGAGTGTGGCAGGCTGTGTTGACTGCTCGAGCAATGATAGCTGATTTGGATTGCTTGATCAGTTTAGATTTTCTTTCAACTCTTCTATTTTGAGTTGAATCAGTTGAATGGTACCTGCGTTGAGAGTTAGTAGGATAAAATAATTCAACTAAAATGCTTTTGTCTTGAGACCTTTGAGCTCTTTGATCAGGCCAATGCCTTATATGTTTCCAGTTTATTGGATTGAACCCTTTTGTATCAACTCTCGGTTCATTTCTGGAATCCAGATACTCATTATAGTGATGGTAGGGTTCAAACGAGTTTCTTTAATCTCTCCTATAGGTGTTCTGATTGAACTTCTTGGTAGGATAGGCTTGAGATCTAAACTGGTTTTTCTTTCTGAAGTGGACTGATCTATCAGTTTGCCTTGGGGACATTCTGTGTTGAGCTGGTGGTCTTTTGTGAGCTGATGGTCTCTGTTGAACTGAAGACTTTGAATGAAAGGATTGGTTTGGATGAACTGATGGTCTTGACTGGAATTTTGGCTTCAGTTGACCTGGTGTTTTTGGTTGGGAGAACTGTCCGAATTGTCTGGGCTGAGTTTGAGGATTTCTTAATATTCCTTTGCCTTTGGATGTCTCAGCTAGCTGATCATGAGTTGATCTGTTGAATCCTTATTTATAACTGGGTTGAGCAACTGCCTTTCCTTTCTCTAAGGCAGTTAACTTGCTGTATCCCAGCCCTGTGCTGTTGGTTCCGATTCTCTGATGATTCATTATCTCATCTAGAATTTGAGATCCCTTTTTGAACTTAAGAGTTACTTTTTCTCTCTCATGGATCTCTTGCTTGAGTTTTTGATTCTTAGCTTCTAGATCAACAGTTTTCAATTTTAACTTTTCAAATTCCACAAACTGAGATTCAAGATAATTCATTCTTTCATGATCAATGCTCAATTTTCTAACTCTATTTCTCAGTTCATTGTTTTCATCTCTCAATTCAATATGGAAGCAGGATATTGAAGCTAATTGATCTTCTGGCATCATAAGTTTCATGTCAAGTTCATTACTAGAGATAGTTGTTTCATTAATATGATAGAAAGAGGTTTGAGAGTCAGCTGTACTAACCTCTTTATCATTGTCAGCCATGAGGCAGAATAACGCTTCATCATCTGAGCTGTAGCCGTCAGAATCAATTCCAGATGGATAGTCTGAATCGTCTAGCACGGCATTCTTGAAGTTTACAATCATTACTTTCCTTTTGAAGAAGCTTTTCCTCACTTTGGCCTTCTTGTCTTCAGAGAGTTCTGGACATTCATATCTGTAATGTCCTTATTTGTGGCAGTGAAAGCATTCTCCTAGATTTCGATTGCCACCCCTGAATGGTTCAGCTGGTCGTTCAGCTGGTTGATGAGTTCTCTCATCTTTTGGGACTTCATCAGTTTGAGGTGGAACTGATTGTTTATCCCTGACTTTCTTCAGCTTTTCTAACAACCTGGTAACTGATTGAATTTGATCATTGATGTCTTCAGTTAGGTTTTTCTTCTTTTCGGTTGTGTCTCTTCTTCGTTCGGATGAAGATCCGCCTTGATTCTCTCTGGCTGGTGAGCTTCTAGGCCGGAAGTTGTTCCTTTCTCGAGTATCTCTAAACCGGTTTCTTTCACCATAGAAGGCTGCATCTTGAGTTGATGATGTTGATGCTTCCTTCTTCCGGTTTAGGCTGTACTCATGAGCTTTGAGAGAGCCAAACAGTTCTCTGGGAGTGATGCTATTCAGATTTCTTGATTCTTTTGTAGCTATCACTTTCATGTCCCATTTTTCGGTGAGATTATCCAAAATTTTGGAGTTCATCTCAGAATTGGGATAGCTTCTTCCCAAGTTGGTCATCTCACTGATGATACCTAAAAATCTGGTTTCAAGGCTTGAGATGGACTCGTATCTGTCAACTGCCAGTTGGAGCTTGTTTCCTTTAATGGCTTCGGACTCTTGGCATAGATCTGCTAGTAAATCCCATATCTCCTTAGTAGTTGTGCAGTTCTTTGTGTCTTTCATTCTGTCTTCATCTAGAGTTTGAAATAGTGCAGTCTGAGCAACAAATTCTAGATTCTTCAACTTCTTCTCTTCGCTGGTGAGAAGATTAGTTGGCTTTGGGATCCTGGCTGGTTGATTGATATCAACTATGTCGGCTTCATTGTCCATCATAATAATGATTGGACCATCTTCAATAACTTCCCACATGTTCTCATGGATCGAGTAGAGATGCACCTTCATTCTCCTGCTCCAATTATCATAATTCTCAACTGAAAACAAAGGTAGCTTATGGTTTCCCATAGCTTGAAATGTTAGCACAGATAAGTAGATCTGATTCAGTTGATCTTTAGAAACAACTGATCCTTAGAATCAACCGCTCTGATACCACTTGTTGGTCCCGGGCGAGTCGATGTCAGTTTAGAGGGGGGGTGAATAAACTGATATAAAAACTTTACTTCAATTGCGGAATGATAAGGGCCCTTGACTCGCTTAGCAACTTATCTATACACAAATCAGTTAAGCACTTTTTAGATAGCTTGGGTGCAGATTGTGTGAGCTTGTGTACAGTTCAAAGATATGCGAGTATAAGCAAAACAGTACAACACACAGATGATTTATAGAGGCTCGAAGTCTCAGACTTCTACGTCCTCTCTTCTTTCCGCGGAAGGGCAACTCTACTATATAACTTGAGTTTCTTTACAAATTATACAATGAAGGACAATTGGCTGAACCTGGTAACTGTTCGCTACCTCAGCGGGTAGACAGCTCACACTTGCAGTCCCTCACTGCTCGCTAGGAAGGTAGGTGCTATTGACGTCTTTACAAGGTTTTAGATCTCTTTCGATCTTCAAGAGGTTAGTCTTGAACAGGGGATATCAACTGATGTGCTCCTTCAATTGAGCTGGGTAGTTGATCGGTGTATTGTTGGAACTGAGAAGGTTGCTCTGGCTGGATTATCAACAGCTAGTTGAATGCTTTGATTCTGTGGATTCTTCTTCTCAGTTGGACTCTCGCAGTTTTAGCAAATGTTGAACTTGAGCTATGTAGGAGGGAGAAAGAAAGCTCAGTTGTAAGTTGAGACAACTTGAATGAAGGCTTCAAGAATGAAAGTCGCAAAAAGTCTCTTGAAAACTTTGATTCACTCGTCTTTTATAGATGAGTGATTTTGTGACCTTTGAGTCCATTGATCGGTGGCTCTGTTGGTTCATCAATGGCAGATGGTCTTTATGATCGTTGGAGCTTTTGGTTGAAGTAGCCGTTGCTTTGCAAATCGATCTCTATTGGATTTTTAATTCGAGTAGCCGTTGCTTTGCCAATTGATCTCTATTGGATATTTAATTCCAGGATCTCCGCTGGAGCATTTATTCCAAGATCTTTATTTAAGCATTAACTCCAGGACTCTCTGGCTGGTAGTTCTGAGCTCCAGTTTAGCAAGTTTGAGTTCCAGTTGGCAGTTCTGAGCTTGTTTGCTTAGTTCGTCTATCACTCCAGTTTGGCAGTTCTGAGCTTGTCTGCTTAGTTCGACTATTACTTCAGTTTGGCAGTTCTGAGCTTCTTCCTCCAGTTCGACTGATCTCAAGTTGTTGAATAGCTTGTCGGTTCGACTATTCTTTCTTGAGCTTTCTTGTCAGCTTAACTGATCACAAGCTGTTGGCTAGCTTGTCAGTTTGACTGATCTTTCTCAAGCTTTCTCGTCAGATGTTGGCTTGTTTTCTCCTACAAGCTGGCTGACTTCAGTTCTGGCCTTTGATTGATTCGTCTCTTTACTTCAGTTTGGCTGAAGTTAAGTTTGGCCATCAGCTGGATACTTCCAGTGTTCAGTTTAAACTGATCTCTTATCAGTTTCTTCAGTCTTGTTGATTTTTCTCTCAGCTCAACTGACTTAGCTGTCAGTTTTGTTTTGGCTGGTTCGACTCTTTGAACCCTTAGTTGAATTGAGTTTTGACTGGTTGGCGTATCCTTCCAGCTGGTTGACCATGCTCCAGTTGGGTTGACTCTAGCTTCAGTTGAGTTCCTTCTTGAGGCTCTGGATTGGTCAGCTCAGATCTACAGCTTGGATCTTGGTCAGTTCTTCAGGAATAGTTTTGACATCTCATCAAAACCTTATCTAGGGGTTCCTTGATAGTTTTTCCTAACATCTACCTGTTAAAAAAAAATGCACCGATAATAAACGTGGTGTGTTTGGGCATTTAGACCACTATTTCCAAAAATCGTGGTGATTTTTAGGGAAAATAATGCTCATCTACCACCGTTTTCATAAAACCGTGGTAATTATGTAAATCACCACGGTTTTATGTTAAAACCGTGGCAAATTTAGTGTGGTATATGAGCATTTTTCTTGTAGTGATTGCATCATCTATGTCGAATTCATCTCAATCAATCAATACTATGGTATCTAACTTACAAGAGATATTATATCTAGCTTATAATGAATCATACATCCAAGCAATTTTTTCACAACATAATATCAATTCGAAATGCTAGTGATGTGTAAATTTACTTTCCAAAGTGTTTTAATTTCTCACTCACTTGCAAGTGCACAAGGTGCTCATATGTATTAAGCGAGTTGAGGTCGAACCACATAGAATTTGTTTAATCTAGCATGCATGTACTACAATATGGAGAGGAGGACTCCTGTGCATATGTTTGATGGGTCGGCCCATCAGATTGACCCGACCCGGTGGAAAAAAAAAATTCGGCAAGCGCATGTACCACACGCGCGCGGGCCACGCGCGGCGGGTGGGGTACACGCGCCTGTATTATTTTTTTGATTTTTTTTGATTTTTTAGTTTTTTTTGTGTCCCCCCCCCAAATTGTATATCCTAAAATAAAATTAGTGAACCCTAAAAATTGAAATAAACTCCTAAAAACACCCCCCAAAAAATCCTAAAAAACACAAAATAAACCCCTAAAAACCCCCCAAAAAATCCTAAAAACACAGAAAATAAATTCCTAAAAACACTCCCAAAAAAATCCTAAAACACAAAAAATAAACCCCTAAAAACACCCCCCAAAAAATCCTAAAAAACACAAAATAAACCTCTAAAAACACCCCAAAAACCCAAAAAATATAAAATAAACCCCTAAAAACACCCTTAAAAAACACAAAATAAACAAAAAAAAACCCTAAAAAACACAAAAAAACCACGAAATGGTACTATGAGTGGCGATTTTTTTTAGCATGGGTCGGTCCGGGTTAGAGTGGGTCCGTCTGATGGACCGACCCATGCACCTTATGCACAGAAGTTATTGCCCAATATAGATTTTCCATAGTATCTAAACAATCGAATTTTTAAATATGGTTTTTTTTTCTATTTAATTAACCAATTGAGCATAGCCAAAATAAACTAGACAAACAAGGCGCATGGAAAGTAAATTAAACCTAAGAGGAGAAAATTAAACCTGTTTAGCATGAAATTTCCTAAGCTTAGATTCCTCAAATGAACTTTAATTAGCAAATCAACTCTCCTCTACTAAGAGATTTCCGATTTAGACTATCTCTCTCAAGACTACTAGGCCTTAGAGATATCATTTAGAATCACTATCTATAGTTCAAATCCTAAGAGTAGCTTACCAAAATTACATTCAATCAATTCTTAACAATTAACAATATTAATTTTCTCAAATTAGTTGCATGTCAAGTTCATTAAAACAAATGCTCACGCAATCAAGGTTTATCTCTAAACCGATCTCACGCCTATATGAACCCTAGTGGGGGCCAATCACATATAATTCTCCCTTCAAAGCTTGTTTAATGAAAATAGAGGGGAAATGGAAATTAAACAGAAATTAATTAAATCATCATAAGAGAAATAAAAAACTTAAAAGAAATCACATGCTAAAACCAAGAAATTTAACTGCTCATATTTAAAGAATTGCATCCAAATACAAAACATGAAGTACAAGAGAAAAGCCAAGATTAAACCCAAAAAAGACTTGAATCTTCCTTCTTCTTGCCTTCAAGATCTCAAAATTCCTTCTACAAGCTATCTCCACTGAACTAGTATAGTTTTGTAAAACCAAGAAATTTAGATGCTCATATTTAAAGAAACAAACATGTATCCAAATACAAAACATGAAGTACAAGAGTGGTGCGTCGTTTTTCACCAAAAATAATCCGACACGCAGTCGGTATGCCCAAACTACTCAGAATAGTAGCAAGCAAGATCGTCTCCCAAAGGACCGGTGAGAACTATTCGAACCTTCAGTTTGCAGTAACCAACTTTCTAGACAAATATCTTGATTATAATGTAAAAACCAAATTGTAAAAGCAATTAAACAAATGTAGTTTTCTTAACAAATTTAAAAAGTATTCCGGCTTCCAATTAACTCCACCCTAGCTTAATTATTCCGATCATTGACTCAATGATATTTCCAATTAATTCATGCAAACCAGTTATAGCCACCGAAGACACTTACTGACGCAGCCTAATTTCTCCTTAGCTTCTCGATAATTAGGAAGACACTTCACTAAATATTTCCCTAATCGACTGACAACCGTAAGAGACACTCTATAGATTTAATGAGCCGACAGCGTTAGACACTAAAGAAACCCGATTCAAAACCAACAGACTCTGACACAGGACTGTCGAATTAAGACTGCTCTTCTCTCGATTCTGAAGAATCGTTGTACCACTAATTAAACCTAAACCACAATTACGGATGACCGATTTAATTGGCTACTAATTAATTCCGATCTACTACATATTTGCAACTATCTAGCAGAATCGAAACAATTAACAACTTTAAATGTAGAGAATCACAGATACATGCAATTAATTAAAGCAAAAAAGAACATTTAGATCTCATAAAATAATTATACCAGGGATTCGTTAATCTTCACAGGAATAGAACGCGTTTAGCTTGAATTCATACTTGGATTTGCAATTCAGAAATTAATTGAAAAGAAGAATGAAAACTGGAATAAAATCGTGTACTGCAAATTAGCGTTCCTGGCGATTCCTCTGTGTAGAATAAACTGTACTGCAATGGATACTGTAATAATAGAGTCCTACTCTATCTAGAAGTCTTTTAATCCTTAACTAATTAATTAATCAAAGAAATCTAATCCTAATCCAACTAGGAAAATAATAATAAAAATAAAGTCCAACAGTATTAAAAATAGCCCAAATTTCATCCATGGCCCACAGCTAGTGGATATCCACTAACTCCAGTCCAAATACTTGCACAATCCACCAGTTGGTATGCCCATACCGACTGCTTTCCAGACTCTTCAGCTTTTTTCAATCCAGTTGTGTCCAAATCCTTCAAAACAATGCCATTATCTCCACTTCCATGTCAACCACCTGAAATCAACCACAAGACACAAATTCTTCCACAAAACTTGACCATGGGGTGAGTAATTACGCAAAAATACACCAAAAATGACTCAAAATATATACGAAATAACAACCTAATCAAACCCCCCCACACTTAGACAATGCTCATCCTCGAGCAACACTAAACAAAAGAAAGACTCAAAAAAAACTCAAAGACGACACGACAATCATTGGCAACCTTCAATGGAAAAAAATCAAAGTCAGAGACAAGATACAATCATCCACAGTCCACAAACCAATCTCTTGTTTCATAAAACTGTACATATGCTTTTCATTCAAGTCAAAAAAACATGCAAATCCAATCATGCCTCACTAAGGTTTGCTCAAATTCTATCAATAGAAGATATGGACAGAATATAATTCACACAAATCATACTTGATGCTTTCAAACATAAATTTGCCCATATGTCAAAATCCCTACCATGCAAATGAGATCTATACACAAATCAAAAGACCTTTTTGCACTGGTTGTAGCGGGGCTAGGGTGCATAGGTAGGATAAAAAGGATGAAATGGCTCAAATAATTAATTGAAAACATGTAAGCATATCAAATACATTCACCAAGCTTGTCTGCAACTTCCCAAATAAATCAACAAAAACCAATTGAGTGTTGGCTTCCAATAATACAGGGCAACAGAATAAATGATATCAATTAGGCATAGCCCCTTTTTTTTCATTCTCGTCTATTCCTTATTTTTTCCCATTTTTTTTCTTTTTCTCTTTTTTTTTTGGAATAGAACAGAGACATATACAAATTCGTTAACTCTTCAACACCAATATCTTCAAGCAGACTTTAAACTCATTTCAAACCTAAAAATACACTTACATGCTTTCAAGGGACAAGAGCAGGCCAAAAGGCTAAGGCTTAATTATTTAGTGGCTATTTATCATCAAGAATAAATGGATTAGGCACAACGGGCTCACTAATGGACAATGAAGGTCATGGATAATTTTTCAAGCCAAAGTAATGGGTAATCCTAAATGCCTTAATCATTTTCATGCAAAGAAACTCAAAAGCGGCGTGATCATGGCAACTGGGCAAATCAGAAATCCAACATGCAAGTACGATACACTTAGCAAGAAAATAAATTGAGCTTTCTCATATATAATGCTCATCAGGCTCAATTCTCACAATATAGTAAGGTTCAACAAATTTGATTAAATTCTGCATATTTCCTCATTCAAGAATACATACAAGCATGTGCACATTTTAATCACAAGAGATAAACCATCCACTCAAGACCAATCCCATATCATGCTCTTTCTTATCATGCAATCCATCTCAAGTAAGCCAATGACTTGACATACTAAAAACCACATAAAAATCTTTTTTTTTAAACAGAAAAGACAAAAACTAACTCTCCCCCCTCCACACTTAGATACCACCGTGTCCTCACTATGCAAAGAGGAGAGACACCCAGTCTAGACAACTGATAATTGCCTTCGGCGTTAACAAAAAGCAAATGCATAACACGAAGGTCAAGTAAAGTAAAATAGGAGACGGGAATGTGAATGACCCTGTCAATATCAACTTGCAATTTTTGGGCTAAAAGAGTGATGAAACTCCCTAAAGGAACTTTCCCAGTAAAATGATTAGCACTAAATTGCCATTGTTGTGCAAGCCAAAACCCAAAATTCAGTTTTCTGGGCCAAATCATGCTATGTAAAATGAAGATTTCATTTTTCGTCACAATAGTCATCGCATCAGAACGACCAAAGAAATTATAAGACACGAACCTATGACATAGTCTCAAACCATCATCTCTTAAATTGGCACTTTTAGACATTCGTTGCACATAATCATCCTCAATTGACATCTCACGCCAACGATCAGCAATAGACACAGAAAAAGAATACGGAACATCACACGCAGCAGACTCATACCACTCATCAAGCAATGACTCGTCAGATTCAACTCCAAGAAATAAATTCAAGGCATTAATTGATAAATTAAAATTCTGGCCCTTTAGACGAAATACAATAGCATGTAAGTCGGAAAGCCCCTTAGTCGAATCAAACGCAAATGTAGACAGAAATTCAAAACTCAACATATTGAAGACAGGACACTCATTCTCAAGAAACAAATCCCAACCAATATTCCGAAAATAATCATGAATAGCTTCATTGACACCAAGAACCTCAATATTCGACCAATCAAAAAGACGAGGACCAAGTAGAGTACGTTCTCGATTTAATCGAGAACGTTTACGTACCTCTTCATCAGGACGAAACGGAGGCAGTTGTGAAGTCCGTTGGTGTGAGGTAGGAGAGGGCGGTGACTGAGGGATGGCAGCCCGAGCATGGTGACGTCGAGTCGGGACTGCTGTCAACGATGGCGTGGGTCTGCGGACAGGTTGACGGGTTGCGGAGGGGGCTGCTCTTGTGGAAGTAGATGCTGCGGTGGCCAGTCGGTCGGAGGGTGGGGCTGTCACCGGCGGAGGCGGCATGGCGTGGGTCTGCGGACAGTTTGACGGGTTGCGGAGGGGGCTGCTCTTGTGGAAGTAGATGCTGCGGTGGCCAGTCGGTCGGAGGGTGGGGCTGTCACCGGCGGTATGGGGCGGCATGGTGCAGACGCGGCGGCGGCAGCACGGGTTCGGGACGGCGCAGTGTCTTTCCTCTCGCACACAGCGGCTCGCGTGGGGGTCTTCCTTTTTTGACCCATGACTCGGGTGTGACGTGTGTGTGAAGCGGCGGTGACTGATCGACGAGGACGGTGGAGCGCGCAGCGGCTGTGTTGGTTCTCGGTCGTTGGCGACGTGAAGAAGATGAGAGAGAGAGCGATACGTGTAAAAGAAGAAAGAGGGGAGAGGGGATTATATGTGGGGAATAAAGTTGATACCAATTAGGGATTAGGATAAATTAATCTATATGGAAAAATTAAAAATCCCAAATAGGAATGGTTTCAAAATTATACAACCCCATCTAAAAAAAAACTAACTCAAAACTCCTATTTCCTCTTCAATGCACGCCGCTCTTCACACTTCTGTTTTTTTTTATATTGTAGAAATAATAAAAATGAGAAAAAAAAGAAATACATAAAGAATAAAAAAAAATTAAGTATGAAAAAGGAAATCTTCATTTTACATAGCATGATTTGGCACAGAAAACTGAATTTTGGATTTTGGCTTGCACAACAATGGCAATTTAGTGCTAATCATTTTATTGGGAAAGTTCCTTTAGGGAGTTTCATCACTCTTTTAGCCCAAAAATTGCATGTTGATATTGACAGGGTCATTCACATTTCCGTCTCCTATTTTACTTTACTTGACCTTCGTGCTATGCATTTGCTTTTTGTTAACGCCGAAGGCAATTATCAGTTGTCTAGACCGGGTGTCTCTGGCCCGAGTCATTCTTCTAGTGCAGGTACTTCTTCTAGCGCCGGCCCTTCTCTTGTTGAGATCCAGAAGCTATTCGAGCGCTTTACTCACCGGATTATGGACTGACTTGATGATCTCCATGACCGCCTCGAGGCTGTGGAACAAGCCGTCGCCCACTTCTCCATGTCTTCCTCCTAGTTACCACACAGTTTGCATTTCTGTTTAAAAAAAAACTAAGTATAGAAAAGAAAGAACGAAAAACTAAAGAAAAAAAAGAAAATAAAAATAAATCAAATAAAACAAAAAAAAAGACTGTTATATATATATATATATATATTAAAAATGAAAAAGAAAAAAAACAAAGAAATAAAAAACTAAATAAAACGAACTAAAAAAATAAATTGCAGAAAAACAAAAACAAAAAGAAAATGAAATAAAAACACGGGTTGCCTCCCGAGAAGCGCCTTTATTTAATGTCTGAGGCTCGACATGACGAGAGCATGATCACGAAACAATGACGGGGGTCACCAGATTGACCCCATCAAAATTAGGTGTCTCCATTCCGGCAAAATGCGGCTTGAGTAATTGCCCATTGACCTTCAAAAGCTGGTGAGTGCTAAGACTTTGAATCTCCACTGCTCCGTGAGGACTGACACTCACAACTTTGTATGGTCCCGTCCAACGGGACTTCAATTTACCCGGCATGATGCGGAGATGAGCATTAAAGAGCAGTACCTTCTGTCCAATTTCAAAAGTCTTTCTTCGAATATACTTATCGTGCAGAAACTTGGTACGCTCCTTATACAGGCTAGCATTGTCATAAGCTTCTAATCGAATCTCTTCGAGCTCTTGTAATTGAAGCTTCCTTTCACGGCCTACCATATCTTGATCAAAACAACACTGCTTTACAGCCCAGAATGCTTTGTGTTCTAACTCCACAGGTAGATGGCACTGCTTCCCAAAAATCAATTGGTACAGAGACATCCCGATAGGCGATTTGTAAGCTGTGCGGTATGCCCATACCGCATCATCCAGGTGCAAACTCCAATCTTTGCGATTTGGGTTTACTGTCTTCTCAAGAATGCTTTTTATCTCACGATTAGACACTTCTGTCTGTCCATTTGATTGGGGATGGTAGGTTGTGGCAACTCGGTGATGAACTCCATATTTCTTGAACAGGGCCTCCAAAGTACGGTTACAAAAGTGTGTGCCTTGATCGCTAATGATAGCACGTGGAACACCAAACCGATGAAAGATATTGATTTTGAGGAACCTGGAAACTGCCTTAGAATCATTAGACTGAGTAGCCTTAACCTCGATCCACTTGGAGACATAATCGATGGCCAAAAGAATGTAGGAGTTCCCGAATGAACTGGGGAAGGGACCCATGAAGTCCATGCCCCACACATCAAAAATCTCGCACACCAAAATAGGAACTTGAGGCAATTCATTTCGAGAAAAGATATTGCCCGTGCGTTGGCATCGATCACAATTCTTGCAGAAGAAATAAGCATCCTTAAAAATAGTTTCCCAATAGAAACCACAATCAAGAACCTTACGAGCTATCCTCTTTGGTCCAAAGTGGCCACCACAAGCATGAGCATGGCAAAAAGTCAGAATGGACTGGATCTCATCATCGGGAATGCACCGCCTAATTACTTGATCAGCACAAGTTTTCCACAAGTAGGGGTCATCCCATATGAAATATTTTGCTTGGCTCTTCAATTTATTCTTCTTCGCTGTCTCGGTCCCTCTTGGAAACATCCCAGTAGTTAAATAATTAACCAAATCAGCATACCAAGGGATCACACCGGTAACTGTCAATAAAAGCTCATCAGGAAAATCATCCGGTATGGGCATACCGTCGGATTTTGTCAGCAGCCTACTTAAATGATTAGCAACATTATTTTCGGCTCCCTTTTTATCCTTGATCTCTAAGTCGAATTCCTGTAGCAAAAGCACCCACCGTATGAGACGAGGCTTAGATTCCTTTTTGGAGAGCAAATACTTCAAAGCAGCATGGTTAGAATATACCACGACTTTCGATCCAACAAGGTAAGAACGGAATTTTTCACAAGCAAAAACCACAGCAAGTAGCTCCTTCTCCGTCGTCGTGTAATTGCATTGAGTGGGATTAAGAGTCTTCGATGCATAATATATCACATGGCTATTTTTCCCACTCTTTTGCCCAAGTACAGCTCTGACAGCAAAGTCGCTTGCATCGCACATGATCTCGAAAGGTAGTCCCCATTTCGGTGGTTGAATGATGGGAGCTGAAGTCAAATTGCTTTTCAAAAGATCGAACGCCTCCTTACACTTTTCATCGAAGATAAATGGAGCATCTTTCTGCAGCAGTTTTGTCATAGGCTGCGCAATCTTCGAAAAATCTTGAATAAATCGCCTGTAGAAACCCGCATGACCCAAAAAGGCCCGGATTTCTTTCTCATTAGATGGATAAGGCAACTTCACAATCAAATCAACTTTCGCCTTATCCACTTCTATACCCTTCTCGGAAATAACATGTCCGAGCACAATGCCTTGCTTCACCATAAAGTGACACTTTTCAAAATTCAGCACCAAATCTGTTTCAACGCACCTCTGAAGAACCTTGTCCAGATTAGCCAAACATTGATCAAAGGAGTCTCCATGCACTGTAAAATCATCCATAAAGATCTCGATACAGCTTTCAATCAAGTCGGAGAAAATACTCATCATACACCGTTGGAAGGTGCCAGGAGCGTTGCATAAACCAAATGACATTTTCCGACAGGCGAATGTTCCAAACGGGCATGTGAAAGTTGTCTTTTCTTGATCTTCTTGGGCTACAAAAATTTGGAAGTAGCCTGAATAACCATCCAGGAAGCAAAAGAAGGATTTTCCCGCCAATCGTTCGAGCATCTCATCAATGAACGGCAAGGGGAAATGGTCCTTGCGTGTAGCATCATTTAGCTTCCGAAAATCTATACACATGCGCCAGCCTGTTTGAAGCCGCATGGGAATCAACTCATTGTTCTCGTTCTTGACCAACTGGAAACCAGACTTCTTCGGTACAACGTGCACTGGACTGACCCAAACGCTGTCAGAAATTGGGTAGATAATCCCTAACTGGAGCAGTTTAAGGATTTCTTTGAGTACCACCTCTTTCATGACAGGATTCAATTTCCTTTGTGGATCTCTAGATGGCTTGCAATCCGGCTCAAGGAATATCCGGTGCATGCAGATATCAGGACTGATCCCTTTTATATCGGCTAAGGTCCAGCCAATTGCTCCCTTATGCCTTTTCAAAAGCTCAACCAACCTTCCTTCTTGCTCAGTGCTTAGATCCTTGCTGATGATGATAGGCAACGTGTCTTTCTCTCCCAGAAAGACGCATTTAAGATGCTCTGGTAGCACCTTCAATTCCAGCACTGGAGCTTTCACAACAGATGGCAAAATCAGCTCCAAGTTGATCGGTATGGGCATACTACTTGACAGATGCCGATCGGGAAACTCACTGGTGGCATACAGCTGCATAATGATATCTCGAATCTCCTCATCTTCTCCTGTTATAGCAGCAGTATCAGACATTCCACCAAATAATACCTGCTCCAGCTTGTCTTCCCTGAAATGATTCTCAACAAAATCGTCAACTAAGTGATCAACAATAACAATCATATATAAAGCTTCAGGGTCCTCAACATGCTTCATAGCTTCAAAAATATTAAATGTGACAATATCTCCATCAAATTCAGCCGTTTTCATGAATGGTCTTCCTAAAAGAACCATAGATCTATGTGCAGAGAAGGAATCACCCATGTCAACTGTAACGCCCCGATCCCGGAATAATAGTGACAAGGGACCGGTACGCTACTGGGGGAAGGGGGAAGGGGTTGTTGCATAAAGATAATTAAATGAAATAGCTACATTTGGGCAACATAACCTTTGTAACTGAAATAGAACCACCCACGAGAGTGTTCAGAAGGAATAAGGTTAGTGCCCCAAACATTTTGGCAGCATAACCTCTGTAACTGTAATAGAACCACGCACTAAGGCGTTTAGAAAGAACCTAAATAAAATACCAATCATCAAAGGGAACTTATCCCGCCAACAATTATAAAGGAACATTATAGCAAAATGTTGAAATCATAACATGCTTCAAACAATTGAAGACAAGCTGTATCAGAGTGAACGGAACAAGCGCGGAGCACAATTCAAGTAAAATTATTTGCAAGCACTTAATTGATATTAAGTATCTAAGATTTCTGAACAACACAAAAAGAGCAAGCATATAACAACAAGTAAGCCCTCGCCCCAACTCCGTCATCTTCCAGCCTGCCTCTCAACCTGAAAATATTTTAGAAAAGATTTGGGCTGAGTACTAGTGTACCCAGTGGACAGATTTTGATAAACAGTTCACAATCATTTTATAAATATGAATATCGTATCCACACAAGTATAACAATGGAAAGGTTTCAAATCTCAAAAGCATTCCATGTATACAAAGTTTCTTTTAATCTTACACGCTCTGTCTCAACTGTCCCTTCCTACAGTGTCTTAACTTATATACACGTCCTCCAGCCCAGCTGTCTAATAAAGGATAGTGTATACGGTCCCAAAGCTTAAAGGATCCGAACTCGAGTCTAGTTAAGCACTCAATGTTTTCGTAGGATACTGGCGAACGCGAACAGTGAGATAAAACATTTTGATACAAATATTCATGCTTCACAGTTGATAAACAGTTGAGCTTATTAGCTGAACATAGTTTGAGAAAAATATAACCCACCTGGATGACGAGCACATGGCGGCATAATAACTTCAAAAATGGTTTCATTAATCCTATCAGGCTCTGCAGGTCCTACAAGGGTCGATATTCGACTCAGAATAATCGCTATATTTTCAGGAATTAATCTACTGTAATTCGAGCTATTATTTAATTATATTCTCTTCAGAAATAGATTGCGCGACTCTAGAGACCTCGAATAATCCCGACAAAGAAGGAAATAAGTTCCAAAATATTATTCTTGATTTATTGGGACCAACCGATTTGACAGAGGTCTCTTTTCAAAACTTGTCATTTTAATCGATTTTTATTAGGTTTGTGCCACGGCACTTTTTAACCGTTCAAAAATTACGAAAATATTCAAGGACCATCCTATATATGCCAAGACTATAGTTTGAGAGTTTTAGAATTTTTCGATAACACATGACTCCAGTATAAAAATAACTGCTTATATTAAATAATCGATATTATTCAAAACTCATCCGAAAATTACGAAATTCGACGGAAGCATAGGAAATATTATTTCGAGCAACTTTCGATAAGAAACTTTTTCGATTTGACAACCCAAAATGGGTGAAACGGGAGTTTCGGTAAGAATATTCACAGATTTTAGCTGAAAATGTATCGGTCTCGATCGAGCTCGATACTCGTTGGATTTTCGCTCAAAAGTACAATTTTTGATAGTGCAGAAAATAAGGAATTTAATGGTGTAATCAGATCAAAGATCGGACAGCTAGATCATAAATTCGAAACTGGCAGATTTATAATATAATATTCGGATCCGGATTTCAAACGATGAGAAATCAAAAATCTATTCCGGTTAACTATAAGATCCAAATGATCAAAGGCTATTTATAAAAAGAAGATTTCTAATACGACTATCCAGGAAGAGTAGATCTGAGATTTACATAAAATGAAAACGGGAAAAAATACCGAAAACTCACAACATCAAAAATCGGAATCGGTAGAATTAAAGATAATCGAAATATAAGCATATTTAGAACTTGAAATTTCTAAATTCATCGGTCCGAATGACTAGAATTGGAGAAAGTACCTTCTCCGAGGAATTGGCGGCGGTCACGATGATTTTCCATCGTGATCATCCTTCGTGTCATCATTTCAATCATGTATTCGTGATCTACACGTTGACACCTTCAAAATGACTATTTCAGAATTGAAATAGGAAACTAGAGTCGTACATTCTCTGAAAGCTGCTCGGCGTTTTGATTTTGAAAATGAATGAAAAATGAAACCTTAAGCTCCTATTTATAGAGGAAAAATAAATAGGATAATAACGAATAAAAGAAAGAGGATAATGATGGAAAAAGAATAGGATAATTAAGAATAAGATAATCTTTTGAAAAAGAAATTGGATAATGACGGATGTGTCTTTTTCTATTAAATTTATTATTTTCCAACTTAAAGTTGTGCCAAGAGTTCATTTGACCTCTAATTAAAATTTTAAAAGTATCATTGAAATTCTCAGGTCGTTTTATTTCTACGAAAATCATTATTGACCACGCGTCAAAAATATTTAAACTATAATTTTTTTTTTCAATTTTAAATAATACCTAAAATCGCGTCTTTTATCTATTTTACTTTATTTTAGCTCAATTTTTTTTTTGTAGCCTTCTAAATAAAATAGAAAATTTTTTAACTATAATCCAAAAATACGGGGTGTTACATCCTACCCTCCTTACAAAAAATTTCGTCCCGAAATTTACTAATCTTGAAATGGAGTGTCGGGACAGTTCTTGAGCAATTCTGACTCCAACTCTCACGTTGCTTCTTCTTATCCATGACAGTTTCGTGGTACCTTCGTTAAGCTAATCACTTTATTCTTCAGACTTTGGGTCTTCCGATCAAGAATGGCCTGAAGCCTTTCATCGTGCTCTAAATCATTATTTAGCATCATATCTTCTTTTATGGTCACATGGTTTAAGATCAAACACGTACTTCTTCAACATCAAGACGTGGAACACATAATTGAGGTTGCGTGGGAAGGCCATCATATACGCTACTTCATTAATCCTAGCAAAAGACTGTTTATCTCGAGTCGTAAATCTTACTAAGACGTATACTTTGTCTTGGTCTACTTTAACTTGATGCGCATAACTCTTCATATGTTCTTCTTTGTAGCTTTCTTCAAATTTTCTTAACATCATCCTTTGAGTCGAGAAGAGAGATAGAAAATAGATATCGATCCACTTGAATCGAAGCATATTATCTTGATCATCGTATACGTCACCCACAAGTTGCTTCTCTTCAAAGTCTAATTTTAATATCCCTAGCAATTCTATCGATCCTCAAGGTCTTTCTAGTAGGGATTCTAACATCGAGGCTAAATTTTCCACCTATTTCTAGTCCAGTAACTACTTCGTGAGCTTTCTTAACTATTTGACCGTAATCAGTGATTCGTTGAGCTTCGAGAATTCCACGCATCTCTGATCAAAAGCCTCTCATAAACTATTCGGTCTTCTGGTCTTCAGTGTCGATTACGCATGCTACATATTGTGAAAGTTGATTAAACTTTCACTCGTACTCTCTCACGAACAAATTTCCTTATCTCAGCTCCATGAATTCGGTTTGTTTTTGGATGAAAAAAAAACACGAGAGAAGTACTTATCTATAATGATCTCTTTAAACTTGTCCCAAGTTAATCCTTGATGCTCTTCTCCGGTCATGCCATTCTTTAGAAATGAGAGGTTCACTGCTACCATTGAATCTAGGTGGAGTGTAGCGACGAAATTGCTCAATCTCCTGAATAATGGTTGGCAGAGCAAGTGCATTGGGCGCTGCATTTTGTTGATTCATCGCGCTCTGCATTTGGATGTTGGACGAATCCCTAAAGTGTTCTAATTAGATCTGACATGAAGTTATTTCTTTTCACATTCAACGCTTGATCGGCCTCATCCCATATCTCACGTAAAGCGCGCGGGTAATTGAAAAAGTATATACTGCTAGGTTCAAGTTAACTGATAAATATCTAAATACCTTGAATCTAAATAAGGAAACAACTATGGGGAAGCTTCTACGTTCTTCTAAATTTCGAGGACTAAGTAATTTATTTGTCAATCATCATGCATTTCAAAATAATATAACTTCTTTGCATAAATCATTTCTTGACATCTCTCATTCTCATCACTTAAGGTAATTCTAACCTCTTTCGATTATTTCCATCTTTTGGTCAAAACCAAAATGTAGATGTCTCGACATCTTTGAATAACTTTAGACGAATCATGAACCCTCATCATGAAACTTTAATATAAGTTCGAATGACAATACTTTATAGTGAAACTTGGAGATAACTCTCTTGTAAATGAATCACAACCTCTTGTCGTGAAACCTGAAAATAATTCTTAACCAAATTATGAATCATGAAATATAAGCAAGAAATGTGTAAAATATTTTCAAAATTATTCACGATAACGGATAATGAAATCTGAAAATATTTTTGAATAAATGAATCATGATATCAAATCGTGAAACCTTAAAATATACGAATCATGACCTCTCATCATGAAACCTGATAATATAAGAATCATGACCTCTTATCATGAAACCTGGTAATAGAATCATGATCTCTTATCATGAAACCTGGTAATAGAATCATGATATCTCATCATGAAACCTGAAAATAGCTTTTGAATCATGATCTCTGGCCATGAAACCTGGATAGAACGAATCACGATTTTTTTTTATCATGAAACCTGAAAATAACTTTAATAAATGAATCACAATATCTGACTGTGAAACCTGAAAAAATATTTAACGTGACAAACTGCACTTTCACGTGCGTCAATTTTAAAATACATGTGTACCTTTTTGTTGAGAGAGGCGTAGATGACGTGCTGAGGGCTGCTGAACAAATAGTGGAAAAGAATAGATATAATTTTGAATTCAAAGAATAATGCTGCAGGTCTACAGAGTTGCAAACCTGCTCTGATACCAATCTGTAACGCCCCGATCCCGGAATAATAGTGACAAGGGACCGGTACGCTACTGGGGGAAGGGGGAAGGGGTTGTTGCATAAAGATAATTAAATGAAATAGCTACATTTGGGCAACATAACCTTTGTAACTGAAATAGAACCACCCACGAGAGTGTTCAGAAGGAATAAGGTTAGTGCCCCAAACATTTTGGCAGCATAACCTCTGTAACTGTAATAGAACCACGCACTAAGGCGTTTAGAAAGAACCTAAATAAAATACCAATCATCAAAGGGAACTTATCCCGCCAACAATTATAAAGGAACATTATAGCAAAATGTTGAAATCATAACATGCTTCAAACAATTGAAGACAAGCTGTATCAGAGTGAACGGAACAAGCGCGGAGCACAATTCAAGTAAAATTATTTGCAAGCACTTAATTGATATTAAGTATCTAAGATTTCTGAACAACACAAAAAGAGCAAGCATATAACAACAAGTAAGCCCTCGCCCCAACTCCGTCATCTTCCAGCCTGCCTCTCAACCTGAAAATATTTTAGAAAAGATTTGGGCTGAGTACTAGTGTACCCAGTGGACAGATTTTGATAAACAGTTCACAATCATTTTATAAATATGAATATCGTATCCACACAAGTATAACAATGGAAAGGTTTCAAATCTCAAAAGCATTCCATGTATACAAAGTTTCTTTTAATCTTACACGCTCTGTCTCAACTGTCCCTTCCTACAGTGTCTTAACTTATATACACGTCCTCCAGCCCAGCTGTCTAATAAAGGATAGTGTATACGGTCCCAAAGCTTAAAGGATCCGAACTCGAGTCTAGTTAAGCACTCAATGTTTTCGTAGGATACTGGCAAACGCGAACAGTGAGATAAAACATTTTGATACAAATATTCATGCTTCACAGTTGATAAACAGTTGAGCTTATTAGCTGAACATAGTTTGAGAAAAATATAACCCACCTGGATGACGAGCACATGGCGGCATAATAACTTCAAAAATGGTTTCATTAATCCTATCAGGCTCTGCAGGTCCTACAAGGGTCGATATTCGACTCAGAATAATCGCTATATTTTCAGGAATTAATCTACTGTAATTCGAGCTATTATTTAATTATATTCTCTTCAGAAATAGATTGCGCGACTCTAGAGACCTCGAATAATCCCGACAAAGAAGGAAATAAGTTCCAAAATATTATTCTTGATTTATTGGGACCAACCGATTTGACAGAGGTCTCTTTTCAAAACTTGTCATTTTAATCGATTTTTATTAGGTTTGTGCCACGGCACTTTTTAACCGTTCAAAAATTACGAAAATATTCAAGGACCATCCTATATATGCCAAGACTATAGTTTGAGAGTTTTAGAATTTTTCGATAACACATGACTCCAGTATAAAAATAACTGCTTATATTAAATAATCGATATTATTCAAAACTCATCCGAAAATTACGAAATTCGACGGAAGCATAGGAAATATTATTTCGAGCAACTTTCGATAAGAAACTTTTTCGATTTGACAACCCAAAATGGGTGAAACGGGAGTTTCGGTAAGAATATTCACAGATTTTAGCTGAAAATGTATCGGTCTCGATCGAGCTCGATACTCGTTGGATTTTCGCTCAAAAGTACAATTTTTGATAGTGCAGAAAATAAGGAATTTAATGGTGTAATCAGATCAAAGATCGGACAGCTAGATCATAAATTCGAAACTGGCAGATTTATAATATAATATTCGGATCCGGATTTCAAACGATGAGAAATCAAAAATCTATTCCGGTTAACTATAAGATCCAAATGATCAAAGGCTATTTATAAAAAGAAGATTTCTAATACGACTATCCAGGAAGAGTAGATCTGAGATTTACATAAAATGAAAACGGGAAAAAATACCGAAAACTCACAACATCAAAAATCGGAATCGGTAGAATTAAAGATAATCGAAATATAAGCATATTTAGAACTTGAAATTTCTAAATTCATCGGTCCGAATGACTAGAATTGGAGAAAGTACCTTCTCCGAGGAATTGGCGGCGGTCACGATGATTTTCCATCGTGATCATCCTTCGTGTCATCATTTCAATCATGTATTCGTGATCTACACGTTGACACCTTCAAAATGACTATTTCAGAATTGAAATAGGAAACTAGAGTCGTACATTCTCTGAAAGCTGCTCGGCGTTTTGATTTTGAAAATGAATGAAAAATGAAACCTTAAGCTCCTATTTATAGAGGAAAAATAAATAGGATAATAACGAATAAAAGAAAGAGGATAATGATGGAAAAAGAATAGGATAATTAAGAATAAGATAATCTTTTGAAAAAGAAATTGGATAATGACGGATGTGTCTTTTTCTATTAAATTTATTATTTTCCAACTTAAAGTTGTGCCAAGAGTTCATTTGACCTCTAATTAAAATTTTAAAAGTATCATTGAAATTCTCAGGTCGTTTTATTTCTACGAAAATCATTATTGACCACGCGTCAAAAATATTTAAACTATAATTTTTTTTTTCAATTTTAAATAATACCTAAAATCGCGTCTTTTATCTATTTTACTTTATTTTAGCTCAATTTTTTTTTTGTAGCCTTCTAAATAAAATAGAAAATTTTTTAACTATAATCCAAAAATACGGGGTGTTACATCAACTATATAAAAATCCACAGGAAAAATCAATTCATTAACTTTGACTAGAACATCTTCAATCACACCTTGAGGGTATGCATTAGACCTATCAGCTAACTGAATGATAACCCGAGTGTCTTTCATAGGGCCTAATTGCAGTTCCTTATACATAGACAGAGGCATAACATTTATGGATGCGCCTAAATATAGCATGACTCTCTCAACCTTCTTATTACCAATAATGCAAGGACTAGTAAACATACCGGGATCTCTACATTTTTGTGGTAATTTTCTTTAAATAACAGCAGAAACATTCTCACCAACTTGTATCCTCGCATCTTTCCCATACCTCATCTTTTTAGCACACAATTCATTCAAGAATTTTGCGTACCTGGGAACTTGCTTAATAGCATCAATCAGAGGTAAATTGATTTCTACCTTCTTGAACAGCTCGAGAATCTCCTTTTCATCATCCTCTTTCTTGTTTCGGATCAACATGGAAGGAAAAGGAGCTGCAGTCAGAAATTGAGAATTAGAAATTTTTGGTTCAACACTTACTTCAGGTGAAAGAAGCACGGTAGATTGTTCTTTCTCTTTTCCGGATTCGTCTTTTGGCACTTCCGTGTGCTCTTCCGGCTCCCTTTCTTTCTTCTTAGCCTCCAACTCGGCTAATTCCTTCCCACTTCACAAAGTGACAGCGCTAACATTCCCTTTTGGGTTCATTTCAGCTTAGGATGGGAGTTTGCCTTGATTTTACTGTAGCTTGTTCACTTGAGTGGCGAGTTGGGTGATTTGAGTGCCCACACTCCCCAAGGCAGCTTGTGTCTCCTGCTGGAATGCTTTTTGATTCTGTGCTAGACTGTTCATGAGTGCACTGCTCTGCTCCAAACACTTCATGATGTCATTCATGCTCGGTGCAGCACGGTCGATATGGGCATACTGACCACCCTGTGGTTGCCTCTGAGGCAAAACTCCTGGCATCTTCTGATCCGGCTGCTTCCAACCGAAGTTTGGGTGGTCCCTCCAGCCTGGGTTGTATGTGTTTGAGTATGGATCATACTTTCTCCGTCTAAGGGCATCTTGCTGTGCATCTCCGGATCCATAACATGCTTGTTCGGTTGATGGGTCTTGCAATGTAGGACAAGAATCAGTATAATGCCCATTTTCTGCGCACACACCACAACGGACGTTTTGCGTTTGTGCTACAGCTAGACCTCGAACCAGAGAAGTCAGAGCATCGATCTTCTCATTGACACTGGAGCTGTCTACTCGCTCAATTCCCTTCACAGGTCGGTATCGGTCATCGTCCTCATCCTCATATTGCTGACCTCTAGAAACCATGTCGATGATGAGCTGCTTCACCTCTGCTAGAGTCTTGTTAGTCAGTGATCCTCCGCTAGCAGCATCGACTATTTTCCTGTCAAAGGTAGACATACCACGGTAAAAATAGTTAGTGAGCAATTGATATTCAGAGAACCCGTGGTCTGGACATTTACGGCACAATTGCTGGAATCTCTCCCAATAATCAGCCAAACTCTCATTCTGCTTCTGCTTTATGCTGCTAATCGCCATTCTCAAGTTTGCAGCTCTGGACTCCGGGAAGAACTTGCGCAGAAATTATCCTTCCAACTCATTCCAAGTGGTAATTGAACCAGATGGAAGATCAAATAGCCAATCTCTAGCCCTACCTTGCAAAGTATGAGAAAAAGTTAGTAGCCTCAAATTATCATCAGAAAAACCTTGAGGGCGAAGAGTCGAGCAGACTAGATCAAATTCAGCTAAGTGCTTGTGTGCACTTTCTCCAGGCAGATCACTGAACTTAGGCAAAACCTGGATGAAACCAGGTCGTATCTCAGAATTATTTGCAATCATAGGCAGCACGATGTAAATGGGTCAATTGTTTCTGTGGCGACCCAACTCCCTGATTGGAGGTTCAGGCTCAGGTACATTCTCGAGAGCTCGATTCCCGTTGTTAGCCATGTCTTCCTTGAACAAATGATGAAGATCAAATGTTCCCAGATCAGATGCGGAAGCTCCTTTAGATTCTCTTGCAAACTTCCTCGATCGTGGTAAAGTCCTTTCCGGTTCTGGATTGAATTCTAGACTTCCTTTTTGTGAGGATCGAGTCATGCACTGGAAAAACAAAAAAAAATAAAAAGAAATGGCAAACTGAAAAATATTAGAATAATTACTGCTTAAAAAATGATCCCCGGCAACGGCGCCAAAATTTGGTGCGTCGTTTTTCACCAAAAATAGTCCGACACGCAGTCGGTATGCCCAAACTACCCAGAATAGTAGCAAGCAAGATCGTCTCCCAAAGGACCGGTGAGAACTATTCGAACCTTCAGTTTGCAGTAACCAACTTTCTAGACAAATATCTTGATTATAATGTAAAAACCAAATTGTAAAAGCAATTAAACAAATGTAGTTTTCTTAACAAATTTAAAAAGTATTCCGGCTTCCAATTAACTCCGCCCTAGCTTAATTATTCCGATCATTGACTCAATGATATTTCCAATTAATTCATGCAAACCAGTTATAGCCACCGAAGACACTTACTGACGCAGCCTAATTTCTCCTTAGCTTCTTGATAATTAGGAAGACACTTCATTAATTATTTCCCTAATCGACTGACAACCGTAAGAGACACTCTATAGATTTAATGAGCCGACATCGTTAGACACTAGAGAAACCCGATTCAAAACCAACAGACTCTGACATAGGACTGTCGAATTAAGACTGCTCTTCTCTCGATTCTGAAGAATCGTTGTACCACTAATTAAACATAAACCACAATTACGGATGGCGGATTTAATTGGCTACTAATTAATTCCGATCTACTACATATTTGCAACTACCTAGCAGAATCGAAATAATTAACAACTTTAAATGCAGAGAATCACAGATACATGTAATTAATTAAAGCAAAAAGAACATTTAGATCTCACAGAATAATTATACCAGGGATTCGTTAATCTTCACAGGAATAGAACGCGTTTAGCTTGAATTCATACTTGGATTTGTAATTCAGAAATTAATTGAAAAGAAGAAATATGAAAAGAAGAATGAAAACTGGAATAAAATCGTGTACTGTAGAGAGAAATTAGCGTTCCTGGCGTTTCCTCTGTATAGAATAAACTGTACTGCAATGGATACTGTAATAATAGAGTCATACTCTATCTAGAAGTCTTTTATACCAATCCTTAACTAATTAATTAATAAAAGAAATCTAATCCTAATCCAACTAGGAAAATAATAATAAAAATAAAGTCCAACACTAATAAAAATAGTCCAAATTTCATCTATGGCCCACAGTTGGTGGATATCCACTAACTCCGGTCCAAATACTTGCACAATCCACCAGTCGGTATGCCCATACCGACTGCTTTCCAGACTCTTCAGCATTCTTCAATCCAATTGTGTCCAAACCCTTCAAAACAATGTCATTATCTCCACTTCCATGTCAACCACCTGAAATCAACCACAAGATACAAATTCTTCCACAAAACTTGACCATGTGGTGAGTAACTACGCAAAAATACACCAAAAATGACTCAAAATATATACGAAATAACAACCTAATCAAAGAGAAAAGCCAAGATTAAACTAAAAAAGACTTGAATCTTCCTTCATCTTGCCTTCAATATCCCAAAATTCATTCTACATGCTAACAGAATGCATTTCATCGTCATTTCCGTCGCTAGATTGATGTTTTCTTGTAGGTATAAACTAGCTCCATTGAATTAGTGCAATTTTGTAAATAAACGAGGCTTACCCTAGAAATTCGAATTTGAAAGCCATTACTTTTTTTGTCTTTCCTCGATTTGGTTGACCCCATTGACTCGATTTACCCCTATTGGTGTTGTTTAAGCTCATTTCCCTACAAAAATCACTCAAGAAAACATTCTTTGAAAACATGAGGTTAATTAATTAGCATATGACAATTAAATTACACAGAATTAATGCATTAATAGCCACTTAAATGTAAGTAGTTAGTGCAAAATCACAAATGAATTGGCTTATTCGAAATCAATTATGCTATTTGTTTTATTATACACAATGAATGGAAAATGTAAATTACTTATTCATGGGTATGGATTGTCCCCTGATAAAATAGTAAATAAATTTAAATATAATATTATATTTTTAGAAAATTTTATGATTATTTCTATTAATTAGTTAAATATATAATTTAGTAATTTTATTGTACAAATTGTTTATATATCTCTCAACGTACATTACAGGGGTGTGATATATACTAGTTAATTAAATAATATATATGATTACATTTCTGTTTTTAGAAGGTGAAAATGAATTGGAAAATCTACCTTTTCTGGATAAATATAAGGATTATCAGCATCATTATTAATTAAGATAATGGATTAAACAAAGGAAAATTTGTCACTTTCTGTAGCTAGCTACCTCATTCCAAAATGGTAACAAGATAAATACAAATTGTTATTCGCTTGACGTGATCTTAAATTATTCATAACATTAGGATTAATTAAGGTAATAGTTTTATATAAGAAAGTCTAGGTTAAAAACAATCATAATAGTATAACAGGGATTTAAAAATATATTATAAATAAAAAATATATTATCGCCTGATATCACCACACTATGAACGTATTAATTTGTGTCATTATGGTTGGGTGGGGGGTTTTATGTAATTCTCATATTCATATATTCCCATATACACCCATAAAATAAGATACGTTTTTTTTTTACTCACACACCCGACTTGTGGTATCGAGAAAATTCGAACCTGTGATCTTTGATCTCCAAACAATCTCATTTGACTACTAAGTCATTCCCACCGGAACATGATACAATTTAAGTATTAGTTCACTATAGAATATTGATATCATCCATGTTGGGCGGCTTAGTTAATACTCCCTCCGTCCCATTTATATAGTCCACTTTATCTTCGCACTTAGATTAAAAATATTTATGAAAACAAGATATTAAAGCTTAACTTCCATTATTACTCTTACTTAAAATTAACGACTCTAAAAAATTTAAGTGGTTGAGTTTTAATTTCAATATATAGCAAGGGTATATTTGTATATTACCATGATAATTAATACTATTTATAGTTATGAGACTATATAATTGGAACACCTTAAAATAGTAATAGAGATTATATAAATGGGACGGAGGGAGTATAACAAAAGGCAAGATATGTAAATACATAAGGTTCACAATTCACGCACGTCACAACCTGCAATTAATATATGTACAAATAATTGATGAATTCGCATAAAATTATGTATATAGCTGCTGAAAAGAAATTAAAACTATTAAAGGAAATTAACTGCAATAAAGTGTAAAATAAAAGGCCGTAATAAATTCGAATCATTAAATATCTAATAATTAAACAAAAATATTAGACATAGTCACGATATGGTAGTTAAGGAAATTTACTCAACTACAGACTACACTATTACACAAGCACAAAAATTCATTGCACATTTCGTATTCTATTTCCTATTGTATGCACACTCGATTTTTTTATTTTTTTTATTTTTTCTTTGATTTTTTAATTTCTTATATTTTCGTTTGGTTTTATATTAGTTATTTAGAGTTCAATCCAACTAATTATAGTATATTATAATTTTTTTTGTATTTAATTTTTTTTAAATAATCAATTAATAACTAAATATTAAAAAATAAAAACAAAAAAAAAATTATAATATACCTTAATTGGCTAATATGAACCATAAATAACAAGTGTAAAACTCAACTAAAGCATAATATATTAAAAAAAATAAAAAATTGAGTGTGTAATAGACAATATTAATGCAACACAAAAAGGTCCAACAGAAGATCTCATCCCTTCGATGAAAGAACTAATTTGGAATCTGATTAGGCGATTAGCATTTAACATCAAACTTCCATTGACAGAAAAAATAGTAATTAATGAGAAAAAAAAAACCTTAATATTAATTTGCATACAAAAATAATCCCCACTTTTTCTAATATCTCTCGTTATGCACGCTTAATATATACTTATAATAGTAAGCAATAACAAATCGAAACATTTTATAATAATTAAATCTGATGTAAAATGGAGAATATGAACTCAGAAGAAGATCAAATCTCAAACAATTTTCGATTTCCATCATCAAATGAGAATTTTTCCAGATAATCCTTCCCTTGATCATCCAGAAGCCATTCCTCAAGAACTGATAATGGGCCGAACCCGCTCGGGTCGGGCTTCGTCTCAACACGAGCAAGGCTAGGAGAAGTGGATCTTGAAAAGTTATCAGAATTCGAAGAAGATTGGTATTCGAAACCAAACAAGGATTCAAATGGTTCAGACAAATCAACCCCAGTTTTCCCCTCAGCAAGAACCTCCCCACTGCAGCTGGATTCCACGCCGACGTTATTACAAGTGTTGGACGAGTTCGAACACTTGGATTCCTCATATTTTGGTGTGTTTTTCACCCACCCTTTCAGCAATCTTGCAATATTCTCAGCGCTGGATGCATAGATAGGTGTTGCGTCGTCGGTGTTAGGATTTGAATTGGTGAAGAATTCAGACAAACTGCAGCAGTTTTCTTCATTAATGGATAATGCATCGTGAAGGGCTTGTTTGGCTGTGTGGATATCAGTTTGTAGCCGTCTCTCCCACTGCCCTCTTGAAATTGAGTGTAAATTTCTATTAGATGATGAGCTCAGCCTTTTCAGCTGCTTCTTTAAATGTGTGTTCCAGTAGTTTTTAATGTCATTGTCTGTTCTTTCTGGGAGGTAGGAAGCTATGGCAGCCCATCTGCAGCAAATGTAATAGATACTTATTTAATTACTTCTCTTAACCCTAATTAAGTTTGATATATAATTCAAGATTCATTACAGAAAATTGGGAAACTATGGCAAAAACTTCAAAAAAAATACTTGTTTCCGAGAAGGGCTTGAAGCTGAATAATCATCTTCTCTTCGTGATCAGTGAAGGTGCCTCGCTTGATTCCCGGCCTCAGATAATTAGTCCACCTTAATCTGCAACTTTTACTGCATCTCCTCAGTCCTGTAAACACCAAAACATAGCAATTTTTAGCCTCATTTTTTGACCTTACTTTTCACTTACATTGAACAGAAAAAAAAAAGAAGAAAAAGAAAAAGGTGGAAATTGTTGGAATTTTCGAATTATGGGAACCTACCTCTCAAAGCTCAAGCAGCTAAACTCAGAAATCATACTTAACCTACTGTTTATTTTGTCATTCTATTTTCACTAACAAAGAACTGAGGGTTTACTTTTTTTTTTTTTTCTGTTATATAACTTTTTTTACCTGTATTTGCAGGAACAGCCCTCCAATTTGCAGGGCCATTTTCTTGAACGTATGCAACTAACATTATATCTTCTTCAGGAGTCCATGGGCCTTTCTTCACTCCCACTTTATCACAGCAAGGTGGTCTCCCCATCCTCTTTCCTCCAGCTCTCTCTCTCTCTCTCTCTGTCTCTCTCTAGAATCTATATTAAATACTGACCTGGAGAAAGAAAAAGTGGTGTTTTTCTTCTTTGAAACAGACAATGGTCATATTGTGCTAAGGTTGTTTCATCAACATATATAGAGAAGAGACCTACAAATGATGTCGCTGACCTTAAAATTTTCAGGAAATTAAAGAAAAAGAAAAAAATAAGAAAAAGGTGTGAGAAAGAGTCAAAAGTTGACAGCAAGTTCATTAAATTCCACCATGGATTCCCTAAAGTCAGCTCTGTGTATTTCCCTTTGTGTGTATTTTTTTCTTCAGCCCCACCAAAACCGCGTGGCATTCAATGTGCTTTCCGCTTCTGCTGTTCTGCGCATCATGTAAAAAAATTGAAATGTTCTAAAATAGCCATTTAAATTTTCAAAAAACTTATTTTAGTTACTAAATTTTTTATATATATTTTTTAGTTATAATTATCAAAATATCGATATATTCAATTTTAAAAAGAAATTGTACTTTACATCTCCCACCACTCCACCAGCTCGCCCACGTCACATTTAAAAAATGAGATTTTGAATTTTTCTCTCTTCTATAATCTCATATCGTCGATCTACACAATTTGCAGTAGTAATGGATTTGTCTCGGCGTAATCAAATTGCTGAATTTTGTGAATGGATTTGCGAGTCATGACGTCTCGATGAGTTTGTGAATATTCTCCAGCATGGTGAGCCTCATAACTTCTCATTCGAGGATGTTGCCCCTGATGTTGAAGCTCTGAATGTAGAGTTTCCTCTCCTTAGACATTAGTCGATTCCTGTGACCTATGTTGATGATGCACTAGCAGTGGTGCAAGATGACTAATTCCCGTTAGATATTGATGCACTAACGGTGGGAAAAACTTTCTTGGAGAAGAAATATTTGATAATTGTTATGGAAAAGTGGCATATGCAACGTCAAGTGAAATATTATGTGTCACGTTCCAGCAAAAGTCGACTAACAGTTATTTGCAAACAAAATGAGACATGCCCTTTTAAATTAGTGGTAGTTGCTAAGGGTGGCTTATGGATGGTGATAAAATTAGAGAATAATCATATATGTCAGTTGGACCTAACACGGGCGTTATCCTTCGAGGTTATTACTGATTTTTTTAAGAAGAGAATCCTAGATGAGGGTTCTATCCTGAAGCCGAGAGCAATGATCGCTGAGCTATTGAAGTAGTATGTGAAAGTGCACACCCCGTGTGATATGTATATATTTGCAAAACGTTCACAGAAAAGTACACGAACGTTATAGGAGAAGGTTCACAATAATGTTCAGGAACGTTATTGTGAACTTAAAATAATTTGCAGAATGTAAAACACACAACAAATTGGTAACTTTGTTCGATCAATTAATCTACGTCAAGGGGACTTGTCAAGTCCGTGGAAAATAATTCACTACTCCGGTGTCACGTTTACTTAGGCTATTACATGAAGCTAGCCTCCCATCACTCGAAACCCTTTCTACCCGTACACCCTCTTTTGTTGAATTGAATCGTGAGATCCCCTCATAACCTAGATATCTAACCTATCTAATTTCTACAGAAAATCTCTCTCAAGACTCCTGTCGATAGTGTATGAAAAAGGTGTTTCAATACACGATTACCAGAATACTAAACTCTAGTATAAATCACAATCAAAACGAAGTGGCTCAAAATAGTTAGAGCTCTTGAAATAATTAGTGCAATTGTTCTATTCAGTGTGTCTCTAACAAGTCTATATCCCACGATTATTTATAGATGAGAAATACAGCCTTAACAAGCAAACAAATGTCCAAATCCTAATCTGAAACGAATAAGAAAACTTTCCTTATTGAAACCGAGACCTAGGACAATCCAATTTAGGATTTCTTCTATCTTTAAAACTCTGCCTTTGTCGTCAATCTCGTACTCTTCAAGCTGGATAAGGCATTTTCTAGAATGATCTTTGAATCTTCTCTTGGTTGAAAACCTCGAACAACCTCATTGATCTTGAAAAAATAATCTGGACAAAGGATGTTCATGCAAACGTTCTCAAACGTTACCATGAATATCGTTGATCTTAAATCTTTATCTTTCAGGTGTTCATGCAGATGTTCATGCACATTGTAATGAACATTGTTGATCTAGAATCTTCATTTCAGACAGCACATCGGAATGTCTCATATGTTCATAGACTGACTTCAGGCTATCATTCAAGCTAGCTGGCAGTACTCAGCATGTTGAACAATCACTGTTGTGGCACAATGTACAACAGTCTTTATCTCAACTCAATCCAAACTCGTTGCTTGAGCTGTCTTCAAGAAGTTTAGATCATGTTCATATAAATTTTTATGAACATTGTCCAAAACAATAGTCATGTACTTGAAAAAACCAAATACTTAAGTGATTATCTAATACCATATAGATGATTAAGAATTAATCACTGTTACAAGTGTAATTTAGAGCAATTGATAAAAATCATAGTACAGAATGATACCACTAATCCATCTTGACTGAGTCTCTTTGGTTGGTGTCAAGCACAACACTAACAATCTCCTCCTTTATTTTTATCTGTTGGCAAATCAGCTCTTTCATTTTTCTAGGAGCAACTAAGTATCAGTGAAGAGCTTTTTTCATTCAGATTTGTCCGGATCTGATTGAGCAGACTCAAATTCTTTAGCTTCATCATCATCTTCTTCTTCAGCTGGTTCATCATCAGCATCAGCACCAGTTTCAGCATCTTCCTCCTTATCCTTTTTCTCTTCCATCACAGACTCTTCTTCATGCGCAACTTCTTCGATCTTCTTTATCTTGCTCTTCAGATCAGGATGATGTGCTGAGATGATCTTTCTTCCTCTGAGTATCTTCACTTTCCTTGACTGCTGTTTTATCCAAGGTGTGAAGAGGTTGATCTTTCTCTGCTGAAGGCATAGCAAAAACTTCTCTTCTTGTTCCTCTTAGCAGTATGAAAGGCAATACAATCTCGCAAATGAGTGATAGCTCTTTGATGCACAGAGACTTCAAGAGTGGAGGGTGTTGATGCACACGATGAACCCTTCTTAGGGTTGACATGTTTGTGAAGTTAAATTCACAGTAGATCTTTCGATGAACACGGTAGATCAGAAGAAAGTTTCATGCTAAGAGACTTCTTGGGCTTGATGACATAATCCATTTTGGTTGCAATATTCTTTCTCTGGCTTTTGATGATTCCATAGATCAGCACAGGGTAGACGTCTATACACATCCTTCCTCCATCTTTTTAGTATGTATCTCCCATTCACGGAACAAATATCCTTTGAAGCTAGAACCTCCAATATATGACTGCATAGAATTCCCTTTGAATCAAACTTCTGAGAATTGCAATCTAAATATTGTTCAATAGACATGTACTTTACCGTGAATGAAAATTCTTTATGATACCAATTCTTCAAAATGGTATTTTCAAATACTTCATACCTCTCCACTCCTCCAAGTATGGTGGGATCATTCTTAATGTTGCAATTCCACATTAGCCCTATTTCACAATGAAATTGCTCAAAAATATTGTTCGTGTATACATTTCCAAATTGCTCCTCCCATTTAAAATTTGATATACACCTTTTTGGCTTATACTTCGAATCAAAGTCGGCTCGCATCTCCTTTAGAAATTTGTGGTAAATAACAATCTCGTATTGTTCCACGAATTGCTTCAATGTGCTCTTTGAGTTGATATAATTGTCGAAGAAAGAATGCATTGACTCACTTCTTTACGTAGAGACCATACCAGCCTAAAAAATATGGTCCAAGTACACGGGTATCCAACTTTGCCTTTTGTTGTATAAGTCTCTAAGCCATATATTATTTTCAAGCCCGTGTGTCAAACTGAATTCATCCCTCCTTGTTTCAAATTCACTAATCGTAAGGCTGTCGTAGATCATCATATTGAATTCAGACACCATCCTATCAAACTTGGCAACCCCTTTGAACTTTTGTGTTGTCTTAGACAAAATATGACATAGACAAAACTGGTGGACGGTGTCGGACATCACTTTCCTCACAGCAATTCGAATAATATTGCACTGATCCGTCAATATTGGTATAGGTTGAACATGTTGGGGATTGTGCCCTTAAAGCAATTGTGAATTGTTTTTATCTTATTTATAAAAGCGACATTTATTTTCGAACTTATATGCTTCTTGTATGCATTTATTTTACATCACAGAAAATCCCTAGTTTATTTGATGTTACCATAATCTTAGTATATAAGTGTTATATACAAGAGGATTAAGATTATGGAAAATAAACTAAAAATGAAGTCCGTGACGAATTTAATTAAAGTATGGGATCTTTAATTAAAATGTCACTAATGCAGCCCGATGACATTATGAATGTGACCGTTTTATCCAAACCGTTGATGTGGAGACATCCAGTTGGGTGCATTTATATATGATACGATCATATAGGACTTGGACCGATTTAATTTAATTATTCCTTCAAATTCCGTTAAAGAAAAGGAATATTAAATTAAATCACAAGATGCTCATATATGAATAATCTTAATCCTGAGTGATTATAGACTCCTGTTTATTTGAATGTGATTCTTAATCTGCTCGTTAAAGATTGTTTGCCAACATTCTCTAAACTTGCATTTTAGATTCACGTTTGAATTAAGTAGCTGGGAATGTAATTTATAGATATGGAATCCATTCCTTCTTTTGAGAAGTAGAAAGATAATTCTCTCATTTGTTAATTCTGGAACTGAGTGATTTAAGATCTCTAATTTATAAATTGTTTATAAATTAATCGCTCACTGGTGAATTAATGGTAAATGAGGAAAAGAAATAATTGAAGAGGTTAACGGATATTACCTGTCTTCAATTATGAATTATCTATGGAGGATTTATTCGTATGAAATGATTAAATCAATGGACTGCTCAAATTCGTAGAGTAAATATGTTCTATAATTAAAGAGAGTGCAATTCCGAATTTTTAGTGGAATAATATCAGAACTAATAAATCAAATAAATTAATTAAAGAGTTTAATTATTTATTTGATTTATTGAAACTCTTGATTATAGGTCCATGGTCCCCGATTCGCCTTCCTATATTATTGACGGGTTGATAATAATATTTAAATTACCTTGGAATTGGTAGGATAAATTGTTATTGCATCATGCATCACATTTATGATTCCTAAAGTACATGTTATGTGATGTTTGTTCTTAAATTTATGTCGCTTTATTTAATTTTTCAGCAATATGTCTAGTCCAATGCTTGCACTGCTTCATGAAAAATTATCTGGTGACAACTTTGTCAAGTGGAAAAGTAACATTAATATTGCACTCGCATGTGAGAACCTGAAATTTGTTTTGACTGAGAATGTTCCGTCTGAACCCCCTGCAAACGCCGCTCGTAATGTACGAGATAATTATGAAAGATGGGTTGTGGCAAACAATAAGGCTCGTGCCTATATGCTTGCCGGTATGAATGACGTGCTTAGACTAAAACATGAGAATACAGAGACTGCCCGTGGAATGATGGAGTCTCTGAATGAGATGTTTGGTCAACCTTCTATTCAATCAAGGCATGAGGCTATTAAGATGGCCATGAATGCTAAGATGAAGAAGGGACAGTCAGTGGGAGAACATGTTTTGAACATGATCAACTACTTCACTGAAGCCGAAACCCATGGTGCAATAATTGATGATGGCACCCAAGTGAGTATGATTTTGGAATCACTCTCACCTGCTTTCCTGCAATTCAAAAGAAACTATGTGATGAATAAGTTGAGTTATACATTAACTCAGTTTCCGAATGAATTGCAAACTTTTGAGGCCATTTCAATTGGAAAGATCAAAGAAGGGGAGGCAAATGTTGCTGAGAATAAACAATCTTCTTCTAAGAAGAGAAAAGGCAAAGGTCAAGGTGGACAATCAAAATAAAAGAAAAGGAAAGTTTCTTATGAAAAGAAGAACAATTCTTCAAAGAAAAACCAAAGGGAAAATGTTTCCATTGCAGTGAGGATGGACATTGGAAAAGAAATTGTCCCAAGTACCTTGCTCAGTTAAAGGAGAAAAAGAAAGGTAAATTTGATTTACTTGTTCTTGAATCTTGTTTAGTGGCTAAAGATTCTTCTACTTGGGTAGTTGACTCGGGCGCTACTAATCACGTTTGTTCTTCTTTGCAGATGCTTAACTCTTATGAAGAGCTAGCAGATGGTTCTTTCACTATGCGAGTAGGCAATGGTGCAGTCCTTTCGGCAAGAGCAGTGGGAGTTGTTAAACTTGATTTCATAGATAGGAATTTGGTTTTGAACAATGTTTATTACATTCCTAGTTTTCGTAGAAATTTGATTTCTGTTTCAAAGTTGCATGAACAATTGTTTTCCCTTTCTTTCAGTAATAATGAGATTATTATTTCCAAGAATGGGCGTAATATTTATAGTGCAAAAGTTGAAAACGGACTCTATTTAATTAAGCCAAACGAACAACCACTGCTAAATGCCGAAATGTTTAGAGTAGAACATCCTAAAAGGCAAAAGGTTTTTCATGATAATGATACATATCTTTGGCATCTAAGATTAGGTCATATTTCATTAGATAGGATAAATAGGCTAGTAAAGGATGGTCCTTTAAGAGAGCTAAATGTTAGCACTCTCCCTATTTGTGAATCTTGTCTAGAAGGAAAAATGACTAAGAGAGCTTTCACGGAAAAGAGATCTAGAGCCAAAGAACCACTTGAGCTTGTACATAGTGATGTTTGTAGTCCTTTATCCACACAAGCTAGAGGTGGTTTTGAGTACTTCGTCACTTTTATTGATGATTACTCTAGATATGGATATCTTTATCTTATGCATAGGAAATCTGAAACTTTTGACAAGTTTAAGGAATTTCATGCAGAAGCTGAAAAGCAGCTAGGTAAATCTTTGAAGTGTCTTCGATCTGATCGAGGATGCGAGTATATTGATACCGAGTTCAAAGATTATTTGATAGAGCATGGTATTTTACACCAACTCACAAAACCTGGCACCCCTCAGCAAAACGGTGTTGCTGAAAGGAGAAACCGGACTTTGCTTGATATGGTTAGATCCATGATGAGCTACTCTACACTGTCCGATATGTTCTGGGGATATGCATTGCAAACAGCGGTATACATTTTGAATGTAGTTCCGTCTAAGTCAATCCTAAAGACACCTCTAGAGTTGTGGAAAGGAAGTAAACCTAGTTTACGCCATTTTCGCATATGGGGGTGTCCAGCACATGTGCTTAAAGGAAAGACTGGAAAATTACATCCACGATCAGAAGTGTGTCTGTTCATAGGATATCCCACAGGAACAAGAGGAGGTTTGTTTTATGATCCACAAAAAAAGAAAGTAATAGTTTCGACTAATGCTATCTTTCTTGAAAATGATTATATGCAAAACTTTCGACCTCGTAGTAAAGTTGTACTCAAGGAGTTACTTAATGATAAGATCAAACCACAGTCCATGAAAGTTGTTGGTGAAACCACTAATGATACCACTGAACCAAATCAGAATATCATGGCACCTAGACGCACTGGGAGGGTGATTGTTCCACCAATCCGCTATCGTCAAGATGAAGAGGCAAATGTTGCCATTTCTGATGGAGTCGATGATGATCCATTGGCATTTAGATATGCGATGGAAGATTCTGATAAAGAGAGATGGCTTGAGGCTATGAACCAAGAAATGGAGTCTATGTATTCCAATTCTGTCTGGGCTCTTGTAGATCTACCTGAAGGTGTCAGACCAATAGGGTGCAAATGGATCTATAAGAGAAAGAGAGGTGTGGATGGGAAAGTAGAGACTTTCAAAGCAAGGCTTGTGGCTAAGGGTTATACCCAAAAGGAAGGAGTCGACTATGAGGAGACTTTCTCTCCTGTAGCCATGCTTAAATCCATTCGTATACTTCTTTCAATTGCTGCATGTCTTGACTATGAGATATGGCAGATGGATGTCAAGACGGCCTTTTTGAATGGCTATCTAGATGAAGATATCTACATGCAGCAACCAGAGGGTTTTGTAGCTGAAGGGCAAGAGCAAAAAGTCTGCAAATTGCTTAGATCCATTTATGGACTAAAGCAAGCCTCTCGGTCTTGGAACCATAGATTTGATGAGACCGTTAAATCATATGGTTTTGACCAAAACATTGATGAACCTTGTGTCTACAAGATAATCAAGAATGGTAAAGTGGCATTTTTAGTGCTTTATGTGGATGATATTCTACTCATTGGGAATGATGTGGAAACGTTATCTGCAATTAAAGATTGGTTGGCCAAGCAATTCCAAATGAAAGATTTGGGAGAAGCAAATTATATTCTTGGAATTCGAATTGTTCGAGATCGCAAGAGTAAATTATTGGCACTGTCTCAAGCATCTTATATTGATAAGATGATGTTGCGTTATAGAATGCAAGATTCCAAAAAGGGTTACCTACCAACTCGACATGGAGTCGTTCTCTCCAAGGAACAGTGTCCTAAGACACCTGAAGAGGAAGAGAACATGAGACACATACCCTATGCCTCTGCAGTAGGCAGCCTAATGTATGCCATGTTGTGTACTAGACCCGACATTTGTTATGCGGTGGGTATAGTCAGTCATTTTCAATCAAATCCAGGAATCGATCATTGGATAGCAGTGAAGAATATTCTCAAGTATCTTCGGAGAACGAGAAACTATATGCTTATCTATTCGGGTGATGACCTTCAAATAGATGGATACACTGATTCTGATTTTCAATCAGACAAGGATAATCGAAAATCGATATCTGGGTCAGTGTTTACCCTTGGTGGCGGTGCCATAGTCTGGAGAAGTATTAAGCAATCCAGTACTGCAGACTCCACTATGGAGGCTGAATATATAGCAGCTTCTGAAGCAGCTAAAGAAGCAGTATGGCTAAAGAAGTTCCTTACTGATTTGGAATTTGTTCCAAATTTGGATAGACCAATCACCTTATTTTGTGACAATAGTGGTGCAGTGGCCAATTCAAAGGAACCTCGAAGTCACAAGAGGTCAAAGCATATAGAGAGGAAGTATCATCTGATCCGAGAGATAGTACAAAGAGGAGATGCGGCAATTCTCAAGATTGCGTCTGCTGACAACCTTGCTGATCCTTTCACCAACACTCTGCCTGCAAAAGTGTTTGAGAAGCATATTCATAATTTTGGACTAAGAGACATGTCCCATATGCTTTAGGGCAAGTGGGAGATTGTTGGGGATTGTGCCCTTAAAGCAATTGTGAATTGTTTTTATCTTATTTATAAAAGCGACATTTATTTTCGAACTTATATGCTTCTTGTATGCGTTTATTTTACATCACAGAAAATCCCTAGTTTATTTGATGTTACCATAATCTTAGTATATAAGTGTTATATACAAGAGGATTAAGATTATGGAAAATAAACTAAAAATGAAGTCCGTGACGAATTTAATTAAAGTATGGGATCTTTAATTAAAATGTCACTAATGCAGCCCGATGACATTATGAATGTGACCGTTTTATCCAAATCATTGATGTGGAGACATCCAGTTGGGTGCATTTATATATGATACGATCATATAGGACTTGGACCGATTTAATTTAATTATTCCTTCAAATTCCGTTAAAGAAAAGGAATATTAAATTAAATCACAAGATGATCATATATGAATTATCTTAATCCTGAGTGATTATAGACTCCTGTATATTTGAATGTGATTCTTAATCTGCTCGTTAAAGATTGTTTGCCAACATTCTCTAAACTTGCATTATAGATTCACGTTTGAATTAAATAGCTGGGAATGTAATTTATAGATATGGAATCCATTCCTTCTTTTGAGAAGTAGAAAGATAATTCTCTCATTTGTTAATTCTGGAACTGAGTGATTTAAGATCTCTAATTTATAAATTGTTTATAAATTAATCGCTCACTGGTGAATTAATGGTAAATGAGGAAAAGAAATAATTGAAGAGGTTAACGGATATTACCTGTCTTCAATTATGAATTATCTATGGAGGATTTATTCGTATGAAATGATTAAATCAATGGACTGCTCAAATTCGTAGAGTAAATATGTTCTATAATTAAAGAGAGCGCAATTCTGAATTTTTAGTGGAATAATATCAGAACTAATAAATCAAATAAATTAATTAAAGAGTTTAATTATTTATTCGATTTATTGGAGCTCTTGATTATAGGTCCATGGTCCCCGATTCGCCTTCCTATATTATTGACGGGTTGATAATAATATTTAAGTTCCTAAAGTGTTATGAAAAATAAGTTTTCATAAAATTTGGGCTTATGTGTAAATATTAGTTAATTCCGGGAATATATGATATTCCACAGTTTGACTGTGCTAGGAATTAAATAAATATAAGATATTTATATTATTTACATATTAGTGATAATTAATAATTATATGAGATAATTATTAATTTGTTTCCTTATCTTTTATGATTCTGAATCTGTTTAAAATAGGAAACTGATATGTATTGGGATTTAACCTAAATCTAACTATAAATATAACATAAAGAGAAGAGAATTGAGGACACCGAATATAGAATTCACGTGAGACGTGAACTTTGGAATTAGCATATTAATTGATTGCTAAGAATCAATTCTCGAAACGTGAGACGTTTGCTTTGTGAGAGAGAGAGAAAAAGGAATTGATTGTCTCCATAATCAATTCTCGGCTGTTTTGATTTACGAAATCAAAAAGCTTAGTTGCTAATCTATTTTCTTCTAATGTTTATTTTTAATATAGATTAAAAATCCTACTCATACTATAGCCCAATTCTATGATTTCATGTGTTGAAATAATCGTAGAAATATTTAGTTAGGAACTTAATAGATTTATTTCGGTGCCCACTCACTACCGTTCAAAGGGATGATCGAATCGAAAGATCGTGGTGTTTACGAGCTTCAAGATTCAAAGGAGAAATTAATAGAAAAATGTATTTTCTTCATCTCTTCTTTAGTATTAAATAAATTTAATTCGCATGGATATTATATTTTTATATCACGATCTATTGTCTGATTTATACCGCTTCCGCTCCAGTTCGATTTGATCGAAAAGACGGATTTTATTCGATCCGAAATCATTTCAGACCGGTTTAATTTCCAACAGAACACCTCCCATTGCTTCCAACTAATTAGAGAAAAACCATTTAAATGATGAAGCATATTTGTGTGACATCAAAGCACACCCTAGTAGGATGGACTGATGATGATGATTAACACCAACCACAGTTGCAAAATGCATATTGTATTGGTTGACAAGGTATGTCGTGTTAAAGCTGATGACGTCATGAAACTCTTCGTACACTGATATGCTCCGAGGATGAATCACAACACATTTTGAAGCCTACATTCATCATCAATATCCATCAAATGAGAAAAGCTCATGTCTTTTTATTGTAACCTCATGAGAAGCTTATGAATGGCTTCGGCATCTCCTTCACCAAGTCTCAACCTTCTTCTATGTTTAATGTAATTCCTACAATCTTTCCCTAAGCATCCTAAATTTGATGGACCACTAGCTTGAATTTCTAATATCCTTGCATTTTTACAAGATCTTAAGTCGGCAATGTCGTTAGCTTCTAACTGTCTCTTCATATTAATTGATAAACTCCTATGAGAAGGCATGAAAATTGACATGTGCGGTCGACACTCTTCATGTGCCATTAAGATTTTGTATAGCATTGATGCGACCAGGGCAGTTAACCCTTTTGGTAATTCTTCACATTTGAATTTCTACCCCTATCGCACAAAATCATAACATACTTACATCGATAATTTCTAATTGTAATTGAAACCCTTAGGCTTTGCATGAGCTTGATAGACAGCAAATAGACATTCTCTACTCTCAAATTCCATATTAGGTTGAGGTCCTTCATCTAGAATTTTATCATTCCGAGCTATTTCATCTTCTTCGCATTGCAAGTTTATTTCATCATGAGCTTTTTCAACTACCTCTACCTCTTGCGCTTCTATGTGTTCGTCGGCATCCCTAGTATAACATTCGAGATCAGAATTCTCTCTAAATAAATCTAACATTATATCATGTGGATCCATAGCCATGGAAGCTCCTGATCATCGGCATCCCTAGTATATCATTCAAGATCAGAATCCTCTCCAAATAAATCTTACATTATATCATGTGGATCCGTAGACATGGAAGCTCCTGATTTTCTTCTATTTAGAATGGTACAATAAAGGAAAAATTACAATAACAGAATTGCAATACCTTATTCAAACGTGATGATACCATGATGATTAGTTCTATTGAGAACTTCAAGAGTTCAATTACTTTTTTTTTTTATTTTGGAGGGTAATTGAGTAATTAATATCCGTTTCCTAATAAAAATTATTTTAAATCTTATAAAATAACTCAAAAATGATTATTTATGTAGAACATATCTATTATGACTATATACACTAGTAATACTATACTATGAATTATTATCGATGTAAATAATATGTATACTAATGTTTGATTTTTTTATTATCAAATTTATTAGTGAATAATTTAATTATAATTAAAAACTTAAAAAAGTTAGTTTAAAATATATGATACTATATTTTCTCTATACTACTTTGAAAAAATGGAGTGATAATATACTATGACTTATATTAGAATTAACTAACATTTCAATTTTAAATTTTTAAATATTTTAATGATGAATTTATTTTTTATTTTATATAATTAAAAATAAAGTGATAATATATTATGACTTATGAATTATTATGGATTTGACTAATATTATTATTTTAAATTTTATTTGAAATATGAGTTAATTTTAATTTAAAAGTATTTATTTTGTATCTATTAGTTTATAATAAAAAAGTTATAAATAATGTGTTTATGTTATATCTATTAGTGTATAATTAAAAAATTATAAATACCGTGTTTTCAATAAATTGATAATCGAAGTTAATATATTAGTCTATAATTAAAAAATAAAACATGATTATTTATGTACAACATAATGTGTATCTCATATCTAAATTAGATTTGTCGCTGACATAATATTTTTGTTTAATTTTCTAATATATTATTTTTAAGTTTGTTAAGAGTAATTTATATTGAAATAAAACTAATTATAAATGAGAGGGAATAATGATAGATTTGGGAGGGAATGGTGCATTTATTAAAAGCAAGATTTAATATTGATAGATTTGGAGGCAAAGAGTATTATTGGCAAGGTTATTTTTTCCCCCAAAAAATCAATTTTGAGATAACCGGTCTTAAGTAAACCGGTCCACATCTGGTGTGGCCTAGCCACAATATGGCCATTTAGCACTGCTCTAACCATAAAACTACATCACATTCTCATAAATCGTAATAGATATGATTGAATGTTAAAAATAATATTGAATTTTCCTAAAAATGACAATTTAAAAATTAAATTTTAAGCTCCGCTTCAGTGTCATAACTTGTAAACCACATCTCAAGTTTATATCATTTTATCATTAGAACATTCCCACGTGACATGAAAACATTAAAATGTTGATCTACTAGAGTTTCCTTTGTGTATATTTTTTATGTTATTTATTTTGGAATGGTTTGTTAAAAAATCAAAATCATGCATTTTTCTGAAAAAATATAGTCCATTGTGGCAAGCCAATAGACACCACAATTTTCAATAACGTTTATTATGCCAATAGTCGACATATTTATGCATTTAATTTATGATGTAGTGCGAGCACAATTATATTTATAAGTTCCACGTTTGTATTGGTATACATTGTTAGATTTGTTGCTCAAATTCCTGTAAAACAAACAAGGCATATTACACTTAGGCAATGTTTGGTAGCTTGGATAAAGGCATATTAGTAAAGGTATCCAGCAAGAACCGTGCGTTTGGTAGCCATTTCTTGTTCACGCGAGGCCCGGGGTGTAATTTACTGATTCGGCTGGACAATGTATCCGACACCCCCCCTCAGTTATAGTTTCTAGACAAGGTATCCTATGCCCCCTCAGTCTACCAAATAAAACAATGTACCAAACAGATGTGTGAAGCAATCTAGTATATTTATCTTAATAACCAAACACACAATTAAAATAGCTAATACGCAATTATCTTTCAAAGCAATCCAGATTTTATTAATGTGGGTATATCCGTACCAATATACCAAACATTGCCTTAAAGTTGAAGCTAGTGCTATTATCACTATGGCTTCAACACCCAGTGGATCGAAAATAGTAAATAACTTTGCACAAAAAATAAATTTAAATCACACACTTTACTGTGTGTGATTTTTGTATAACAAAATTCACTAAGACAAGTAATAAAATACAATACAGATGTTACCTTGGTTCACTCACTTAACAATACTGCATGAAACATAGAAGAAACATATTCTAACCTCACTCACTTGAATAACTCTTTTCAAAATCACTATCTAACATCTAGATAGATATACAGTGTCACTCTAAATCCTTACACTCTCAATTTAACTATCTACCCTACACACACAACTTGAAACGAACAGTCTTTGGATGATCGGGACGCTAGACTAGATGTTGAGGATAATGTTGTAGATCTTCAAAAGGACAAGAGTGTCACGATTGAAGGTGTGAAATTGGGTGGTACTGAGGGAAGAAGGCAGAAGATGGCTAAAGGTCTGATCTTGGATGAATTAGGGTTAATCGATCAAAAAAAGAAAAGAGATTGCTGGAACGGGTCGGTCAAAGTGAGCAAGACCCAGTTGTGGAAGCGGGTCCGAGTTTAAATGATGGGCCGAGAGCAGAAGCATATCTAGCAGTATTGGGCCTCGGCGTGGATCAGGCCCAGAATAGTGGCTAATGGAAATTTTATTAAACTTGTGTTTATGATTATTTTCCTGTTTTAAGTCTATGTTATTTTCATTAGGATTTTGTTGTTGTGACCACCATGAGTACTATATAAACTCATGGTTAGCTTGAATGAAAAGTAAGAAAAGTTTAATCTCAAATCCTCTCTCAACCTTCTCTCCTCCTTTCTCTCCTTCTATACAATTCCATCGGTACTCTCTTCTATCCTTTCTCTCCTTCTATACAATTCTATCGCTACTCTTTTCTATCTATTACAACAAGAAAACTCAATATATTTCACTAATTGTAGTTGTGTTCGCTACAAAGAGATACAAGCTTCAAGATTCTCACAACTCAATGTGATATTTTCTTTGCTTACATAAAAGGTTTCAAGGTCGATGAATACGTGAAATACTCCTACTATCACTCTTCAGTAGTTTCCCACAAACACAACATTTATGGCTTTGAAACAATTGCTTCCAACTCCACACTGTAATAGTGGTCTTGAGGTAACTGCTTCCATTTGTGTACTCACACGCAATGATGAGATAATAAGAGAACATCATGATTCCTAAAAAGTAGGATCCGACTTGGACTAAATCAATGTCTAATTTAATCTATGATTTTAAACAGATTTAATCCACTAATAAGTTCCTAAATACGTGACAACAAATAAGTGATAATGCTCACTAAAATTATTAGATCAATTGAATTAAACATTAAATTAATCACGAAAATTAGAAAATGATAACATTAGATGTTATGGGAATTATGGAACACATCGGATATAACATTAATTATGAGGGCTAGTCTTCTATGCAGGAGACTGATGGGCCGGCCCATCAGATGGGTCGGCACATCAATCCGGATCCAGCCCATGCCCAACCTAAAAAAAAGGAAAAAAGAAAAAACAGAAACAGACGCGATAGAGAGCGAGAAAGAGAGAGTAGACGCGCGGCCGAGACGAAGGGGAGAGGGAATCAGCGACCTCTTTCCACCGCCGCCGGAAAGCCAGGATGATGGCGCCGGAAGCTCAAGACGGGGACGACATCTTCTACCCCAAAGAAATTCAATTTTGATTCCAATTTTTTTGCAGCTCGAAAATTTCAAGGTAACATTCTAGAATTCAATCAAACCTATTACATTGTGTCCATTGTAGTTGGGAAATTTATTTTACAGATTCTTAGAATTGAATAATTGAGATTTTTGAAATTTTTATTGGAATTTGAAAAATATACTTGGATGTGTATATTGCTTAGGATGGATGAAATTAACATGAATTTGAGAGATAATTCAGAAGATCTTGTGATAATTGATGATTCTGACAGTGAAGCAATCCCCATACGAGCACAATACGGAGGTAGAATTTTTACATAAACTGATCAGGTTTTACCCACACGACTCTAATATTGTACAATATTTTAATTGATACTTTCGTTCACATTAGGTGATACTGTGACCTCTGGATCTCTGATTGGTATTCAAAGAGAAACCTTTGATGAGATGTATGAATTGTATTGCAAGCATGCTAGGGAGGTTGGATTTGGTGTTAGGAAAAATACACAAAGAACAAATAGTCTTGGTCAGGTCATTGAGAAATATTATGTGTTCTCAAAGGAATGTGTTAAGAAAAAGGACAAAGTTGGTGAATCTAGCAATGAAGATCAGATTAGCTTTCGGCAAAATAACATCACGTGTACTGATTGCAAGGCGTTCTTAAGGGTGAAGAAAAATGATGAAGGCATGCTTGAAGTAATTGATCATAATGAGGAGCACAATCATGAGCTTTTCAAGAAAAAAAAATGGAGCCACATATATAGATCTCATAGAAAAATTACTGCAGACAAAGCTGTTGTGATTGGAGACATGATATCTTCTGGACTGGGACCCACAGATTCGTACAGATACATGCCAAAAGAAGCAGGGGGTGATCACCTAGTTGGTCACACGTTGAAAGATCACATGAATTTTGTTAACCGAATGAGAATAAGTGCGATTGAAGTTGGGGATGCACAGACACTTATAGACAGGTTGTGTTAAAAGGGAGTCGAAGATGGAGACTTCTTCTATAGGTTCAAGTTGAATAGTGATGGAAGATTGTTTGATGTATTTTGGAGAGATTCGATGATGTGTGAAAATTACCACCTTTATGGAGATGTTGTGGTCTTTGACACGACCTACAGAACCAACAAGTACAGCCTGATTTGTGCACCGTTCGTTGGGTTGAACCATCACAAGAAAAATGTCATGTTCGGTTGTGCATTCATATCAGATGAGAAGATAGAGACGTTCATGTGGTTGTTTGAAGTTTTCAAGAAATCAATGAAGATGAAATGCCCCATCACAATCTTCACAGATCAAGATCTTGCAATTACAGACGCAATATCAAAGGTAATCTTCATGACCATACCATTCAATGATGTTTTCCAAAGGTATCTATCTATCTAGATGTGTGAATGTAGAAGAGTTTGAGGGATATTGGACCTCGATGATAAATGAATACGGCCTGGAAGACAACTTCTGGTTTTCCCGTCTCTATGAGCTTAGAGAGAAGTGGTGCACGACATACAATAAGTCGTACTTCTCTACTAGAATTCTGTCATCACAGAGGAGTGAGAGTACCAATATTGCGATCGGATTCAAAGCTAGTAAAGCTACGAACTTGAATGAATTCTACACCATCTTCAAGCAAACGGTGCAGAGATGGAGAATCAAAGAAGAAGTTGATAAGTTTGAATGCTCACGAGTAATACCGGGTTCATGTCTACCCTTGTTTGGGATGGTAAAGCATCCATCTGAGGTGTATACACTCTCGATTTTCCGTGATTTTGAAGATGAGTTCTTTAAATCTATATCATCAATTGTCGAGACGGTGGATGAAGAATTGGAAGTCAGGGTGTACGATGTCCAGAATCATGATGAACAGATTGCTCACAGGGTGAATTTTTATTCCAGAGACAACTCTAAAAGTTGCACGTGCAGGAGATTTGAGGAGTATGGATTGCTCTGCTCACACTGTTTGAGAATATTGGATAGACACTCAGTGAAAGAAATACCCGGTTCCTACATTTTGAAAAGATGGACAAAACTTGCAAAAAAGGATTTACGGGACAAAGCTGACAGTGCACCTCATACTAATACCAACTTGCTACATTCCGCTGCTTGGAGGGACACGATGGTTAGGAACTACTACACTATACTTCTCAGAGCCCAAGCTAATGAAGAAGTAAGAAAGATTGTGGAAGATAGATCTAAGAGTATACTTGATGGCGTCCAGGCTTTAACAACCACCAAAAATTTGATTGAAGACATGGATGTTTCCTCATCATCTGTGAGTGTACTCGATCCAGCAAAAGCAAAAACTAAGGAGAGAAAAAAAAAGAATTAAGGGTCAACTTGAGAAAGGCCGAAAGAAGAAGAAAAGTGCTGAAGCAAGCTCAACCCAGTTGAGTGAGTTCGGCTCCAAGACTCCCAACTCTCGTTTGTTTTAGATGGATATCAGGTTTGATACCTGTCTTTAGCACAATTGATACTTTCATTCTTATTAAATAGTATATTTTCTATCTAACTGATTCACTTCTTAAATTTATTTTGCAGATTCTTGGATTGAAGATTCCTCATTTTTTAAATTTATCCTGGGATGTTTTAAGAGTTCAATTTGAATCAAAATGTTGATTACTCTTTTAAAGTTTAAGAAGAAAAGACACTTCTCCACTTGTAGTGGAAACTAAAGTTGCAATGGATGCATTAGCTAGTAGCAGTTGCATTTATTTGTGTTTTGCCCTTGTTTGCACTCCTGTGTAGTTAGGTTGCTTTGTTATGCACATTCTGTATGTATGAGCTGAAAAGGGAGTCCTTTAAACTTAATATATTGTGAAGCATGAAAGATGCAAGACCCTCTTTCTCTATCTGTGATTTTAAGATCCTTCTTAAACTGATATTACATATATTTCTAAAAATGATACGTTTTTGTTTTACAATTGATACCTTTACGCTGAATAAATGATACTCTTCACGATGTAATGTTACTTTTTTAAAAATGTAATGCTTTATAAATACACGAATGACACTAATATCATTTCTGAAAATAAATTTGACTTTTCTTAAAATCAAATATACGTATATCAAATTACACCTTAACATAGAATCAATAGTTACTTTTTTTATTGAAGATTTGATACTATATAGATTAACAATTGGTACTGTGATTGTATGTGTGAATAAATATAGGTCTTGTTTAATCCAGATTATTCTAGTTATTAAAAAGAAAAAATTCAACATCAACATGTATACTAAATACAAAACCACCATTCCATTCAATCAAAATAAATAATCCAAAAAAATCCATTCACCAACATACATCATGCAAAAATAAAACAACAACAGTATTTCAACCCATCTCCAACATTATAACCAACTTCATGTAAACAAACCCAAACCACCAAAATCCAAAACCGCCAAATCCAATACATCTAACAAATCCAAAGCACCACATCAAAATATTCCTAAGTTTTTTATCAAACATCTAGCGTAACACCACAAATATCCAACAAATACATACAAACTTCTCACTCACTTCTTCTTCCTATTCATGAATGTAAGCACCATCTTATACACTTTGAATCTTAAATCATTTGTTCCAGCGAGGGCAATACGAGCACAATACAGGGCTCGAAGCTTCCTTTGACCAACAGACTGCAAAACCAACAAAATGAAGTTAGGAAATCATTTAGATTAATACAAACTCTAATCCGAAGCACTGTAAATTAAAATAGAGATTTAAAATTGAAGACAAACTATAAAAAAATATAATTCAAACCTTTCCTAAGTCTGGGCACGAATACGCCTTCCCATCAAGTCTCTACATGTGACTCATCACAAACACGCCGCAGTCAAATCCATCACTTTGTTTGTTCCATTCAAAGTCTACACTGGCCACCTCATATGACTTAATTTCTGAGGCTTTCGGATGCTTTATCTCCTCGAGGAAGACAACAAATTCATCGTGCTGCACAAGTAAAAAAGAATACAAACAAGTCATCAATATAACACACATATATTACCAATAAAAAAAAAAAAAACATAACTCATGCAACTGATTAACACTCACCAATAAGCATGCCAGCTACCAGTAACTAGACTTTTCCAGACTTGAATGTTTCATGTTATCCAAGTAGTGGATTACTCCCGCACAGAAATCAATAACAATGAGGAAAAAGTGAGCATTGGAATGAACGGGTATAAACAATAATTCAGAAGTGGCCATACCGTTCACCGACCCCATCCTTTCCAAGCTGAACTTCCAGCTCCCCCTCAATATTTTCCTCTTGAATTCAAGAGCCGCCAGCCTCTCCGCATCAATCTCTGACTCCCTCAGATCATCCAATGCATTCTTTAACTTCAAAAGATCACCAGCATGCAACTGAGAAAAGAAATAGACAAATTCAAAATAACATAATGAATGCAAAATCAATGAATAATGATAATTAAAAATAATTGGAGCTTGTCTTATTAAAAAAAAGGAATATTACAACACTTACAGAATGTTGGGCAGTGAAAAAGATCTTCGACTGGCCCCTTTCCTCCGCCCGTACATTATGCTTCTCAACTTAATCGAGAAGCAAAGCCCAAACGTCGATGATGCACATGTGGACAAACATACTGTCGTGACTGCATCAATATAAAGGATAGGTGGAAGGTACCTCTGCATGAGAATATATTTGACCTGTAAAAAAAATATAAAATTAGACTTCAGTTGAATATTATAAAACTAGGTAAAATATTAAAAAAAACAAAGTACTTACTCAATCTTCCCACGGTGGTTGTGGAATAAAAAATCAACCACATGCCTATCCTTTGTAGATAATTCCTTCATATATCGTTCATTTTTTTCATAATTACTGACTGGAAACTGGCATTCTTATCGATGCTCTACTCATCAAACGCCACCAACCATGGGTCAATTGGATCCGAATCCAGATATTGGGACCCATTTGGCCCAACAGAAGAAACTCCTTCTCCACAGATAGTAACATCTACACAAGGAAAAGAAACTCATAAAATAAATATAAAAACATAACATAAAAAAAATAAACTTAAAATAATTACCCTCATCCACGCTTCCTACTTCTTCAATCTTCTCAATATGTTGACCAGCCGCCTCATCAAATTCTACACAAACACATTCAAAACATCAATAAAAAATTAAAATAAAATTCAAACTTTAATTACTTACCCTCATCACCTGCTGTAGGCATCTTCCAACGATCCTCAACACTAGCATGTACCAAATCTACAAATAAAAACACATATTAAAACACAATCAATAAAAAAATACATAGAGAAAACTACAAGACATTACTAAATAAAATGAAGCTTCATATCTAGTACAGCTTCTGTAACACCCCAAGATTTATAATAGGCCCAACTCTATTTTTTTAATTATGATTTCATGGCCCAAATGAATAAATTTAGGCATTTTATTATTTAGGCCCAATTCATGGGCTTTTTAGCCCATTTATGTTTTAATTATTTTCGAGACCTATAGTTATTGGAACGAGACGATTGAATATGGTAGATGATAGTGCTCGTCGATACGAATCCATAGAGACTAATTTCACCTAAGTGGGACTTCATTTGACCAAGTTATGATTTAATTAGGAATTTAATTAAAATTTAGGTTAAGATATGGAGGGATATAAATACCCACTCCACTCCTTAGCTAGGACATTTTAGAGGATACATTTTTAGGTCAGCTCCTATCCCTCTCTTCTCTCTCCCTCTCGCCTCCCCTCCTCCCCGCCGCCGGAGCCGCCGGTCGGAAAAATTCCGGCAACCTTTTTTTTTTTACATGCAATTACATTTTTGGATTCCTCTTCTTCTCCTCTTTCTTATTCTTCGATTATTTTTAAGAAATTTTGAGGTTTAGGCTTCCGATTTTCGGATCTAAAAATGGATTAATCCCTAGCCTTTTAATACCTCATTTCTTTCTTTATATTTGAACTTTATTTTCGATTTTAGTGTATATATTGTGATTTAAGGGCTATTTTAGATAGATGACTTTAATATATATTTTTAATTTTATTCATGATGTTCTTGAACTCTTTAGAGGTTAATGGTTGTTTAATGAAAAGAAAAGAAAACGAAAAGGAAAAAAAATATAAGATTTGTGCATGTGTGCAATCTGCCGTGAATGTGTGTGTGTGTTTGAGCGTGTGTTTGTGTGTGTTTGTATTTACATTTTATTTTATTTTTTTATTTTATTTTTTATTTTTGTTTAGATCTATGAAACTATTTAATAAAGAGTATAGGTTAATATTTGCACAAGGTTGAGTAGCCTAATGGTGGATGTTTAATTTAATACTAAAAGGTCTAAGGTTCAAATCCTCTTGATTGCATTTTTATTAAACCTCTTTTTGTAATTAATGTCCTCTGTCTCAACTTTAAATTAATTAAAATCATGTGTAAATATTGAAAAGTCTCAACTTTAAATTAATTAAAATCATGTGTAAATATCGAAAATAGGTAACTAGCTTAATGGATATGTTCAGATTTATTAATCAAAAGGTCTAAGGTTCAAACCTTCATTCATGCATTTTTAAATCTCTTTTATTGTAATTAATGTCCTCTGTTTCAACTTTAATTAAATAAAAGCATTAAATCTCTTTTATTGTAATTAATGTCATCTGTTTCAACTTTAATTAAATAAAAGCATGATACAAATCTCGAAAATTGTATTTAGCTTAATGGATATGTCTAGATTTGCTAATTAAAAAGGGAGGGGTTCGAGTCCTCTTAATGCAGTTTTATTTCATTTTTATCTAAGATAATTTTAAACCTTATATAATTAATAACATCATGTAATTTTTGAAAATGACATATAGTTTAATGGTTAGTGTCGAGATTAATGTTTAAGAGGTCAAGAGTTTGAATCTTATTGAAGTAATTTTATTCCTTTTTAATCTTTTTATCATAAAAGCTTTCTGGACTATATATATAATTAATTATAGATGATTAATTTTGAAAACATTGCTTAGTTTAATGGTTAAGTTTTTAGATTGTGTTAAGGAGGTCTAGGGTTCAAATCCATTTGATGCAGTTTTAATTCTCATTTTGTGTAATTAATTCACGGCATTTATGAAGCTATTAATTAAAACAGTTTGTTTTAGATTGTATAAAATCATTTAGTATAATGGTACTATTAATTAAAACAGTTTGTTTTAGATTGTATAAAATCATTTGGTATAATGGTTAAAGTATCATTATTTTTACATTCAAGGTCATGAGTTCAAATCCTTTTGACCACAATTTTATTTATGCATTTAATTATTTTACTTCTTTTTCTATTTTTTTAGTTTTGGATTTAATTCAAATTAAGCATATTGTGTTATAAGTGATACTTTATTGGTATTGAAATATTATTATTATTATTATTATTATTATTATTATTATTATTATTAATGCCTTACTTTAATTATTCTGATTTTAATCCATATATTATACTCGATCAAGGGCTCGGGTATAGCTTAAAGCTAGGATTACCCGTTCGATCTTTAGGCGTCGTCTTTTCGCGACTTTATTCTATAGATGTACCTTATACCCTTATTTACATTATAGAATAGGTTAATTACCCTAATAAGTTCTAAGTCATAGCCTTTATGTGTAGGTCTTAACCCGAGGCAGCAGGCTTAGCACGTGCAAGTTGAGATTAAAGCGACAGCTACATTTAGCTAGAAGGTGGGCTTACTTACTAAAACTCTTTCGAAAATGTATTTAAACTTTCGTCCAACATGGAAAAATGAATTATGATTTATGTTTATGTTGCTCATTGTGGATTTGATACGACTCATATGAGGATATCCGAATATGTTATGAATATGCTATAGATGCTATGTGATCACATTAGGGTCGGTCTCCACTATGTTTAATGAGCGTATGAATTGTGACGTCAAATGTGAAATCGTTATTATGATTATTGTTATTTCTTTTATGCAAATTATGGGACGAATGTATGAGTATGTCCACGGAGTGTTTTCTGGCACTCAGCCCCATTATTTAAAATGTTTTTCAGGTAATTGATGATGGCAGGTGGCGGATGTGGACCAATGGGGACCTTTTGTTTTTAGTTGACCGTCTTTTGAATTTATTAGTTATCGTCAAACTATTATATGATTCATATGCTTCCGCTGTATGCTTTGGTGATGGTCAACTGTATGATTCTTAATTTCTATGCTTCCGCTGAACCTTGACTTTTGCCACGTGTACGCCTATGAGCATTTTGGTCACGTTATGCTTCAGGAATTGACTATTATTATTTTGATGTAGTTGACCAATCAGTTTCTTAAGATCTATTCCTATTGGTTCTTGATTATTCAAATATATTGATTCTTGGTGTTTGACTAGTAAACGTAAGCTTCTTTGATATAGCAAATCTCAAATTAATTACTCTATTTGGAATTTTTTTCTATGGGATTTTCTCCTTCGTGTGTGTTCCATTAGCACCTTGACCCCTCCGGGTTTGGGGTGCTACATATGGTATCAGAGCGCGGTCAATCTTCTGAAAGCCTGCTAATTGTTAAAATTCTATTATTTGCATTTTGTATATATACTATTACCCTTGGTTCCACGTCCACGCCAAGCCTCATCAGTCAGGTATAAATTATGTGACTAAAATTTTGATTGATCAATTGTGTCTTTGACTAATGTATGATATGATTGAAATATGGCCAAATTTATTTCGATTACAATTGTTTTGAAAATATGTTATGTCACCCACTATAAGGATGAACCTAGGTGGATTATTAGGATATAGACTGCCTTTAAGTTATTCATGTCTTACTATATAGTATATTGATCCTAGACTCACTTAAGTGCTTTTCCTACAGATGCCAAACTTTATTCAGGGACCTAGGAAGAGGGTAGGATTTATCCCCACACGAGTTCGGCGTCAGCGAGAGTACCGTGCCTATGTACATGATCCAGCACACAGTGTAGGCTGACATACCGCGATTATGACTGAGATGTGGATGGAGGTACGGGACACGCTTGCGGGAGTCTCAGGTTGGGAGGCTTCCAATCGACTAGTACGCACTCTACCACCAGATTGGGCTTCTTATGCTGCTCGAGTGTTGGGAGACTACACAGAGATCCACCCTACGACTCTACATTACATCACAGACTATCCGGGCTTCTCATCGCATATTTACCAGAGATGGGCGACATGGGGTGAACCCCTAGCATATCTACCGGCGCCAGCTTTGGTCATTGGACTTAGATTCGTGCACCCTCTCTATGTACCAACTCCGATGCCTGCCCCTGCCCCTACAGATTGGATGGTCATTCAGCCAGCCCCAGTCCCGGCACCTGTACCAGCCCCGGTGCCTGCACCAGTCCCGGCCCCTGTGCCTGACCCAGCGCCTGTACCAGCCCCAGCACATATTCCTATTCCACATCCGGAGGTGCATAACAATGGATGGCTGATAGAGGATGACGATGACGAGGATCCTGAGGAGGACTACGAGGAGCACATGGATAGCTCGGGCACCGTTGAGCACTAGATGATTATCACCTTTTGTCTATGTATATAGATTATGTTCTCTTTTTACATAGGAATATTAAGGCCTTTTTGTGGATTTAATCTTCTTTTTGTATACCACCCTATGAGGTAGGTTAGTATTGGCCTAGTATGTAGTTCCTATGTTATTTTGTTGACTTATGGTCATTACGTATGTATGAAATAGTCCTCTCTTGAGGCACCATGATTATAGCTTCGAGCTATGACACTTCTATGATATGAATTGATGAATTTATTGTCTCAAATCTTATGATACTGTATTTTTGTGCTACTTATGTTACCAAATCGTGTTAGCAATTAATGTCTCATGATTAATACATGAAAATAGGATGCCGCCTAGAAGACGTCAACCGCAAAACCAAAATGCCCCGGCTGATGATACTACTGAAATTGTCGAGTTATTTACACGTCATCAACCACCAACATTCGATGGTCAAGGGGAGCCATTAGAGGCGGAACTTTGGCTGCGCAAATTGGATCGAGTTTTCACACACATAGCTTGTGGTGATGCACATCGTGTGGCATGTGCAATCTATCAACTCTCTGGAGATGCTGACTATTGGTGGGAATCACATACAAGGACTATGACACCTGAAGATCTTGCTGCACTCACTTGGGATGAATTCAAACAAGCTGTGATGGAGAAATACATACCGGATAGCTATCGAGAACGCAAGAAAAATGAGTTCACTTATCTGAAGCAAAGAACTCTCACTGTGGATGACTATGATAAGAAGTTCAATCAACTATCTCGCTATGCCCCTCACCTAGTGGATACTGATGTGAAGAAAGCACTCCGCTTTAGAAGAGGCCTAAGAACTGAGATTGCGATCCCTATTGTTGGACGGGGTACAGCCACTTATGCTGAAACACTCAACAGAGCTCAAGATATTGAATCACTACTCATGATGGAAGAAAAAAGGAACCATGATTCAAAAGGAAAAAGAAAATGGGATAACGTGAACCAGAATGAATCCAGGCATGACAAGCAAGCAAGAACTGGGCCACCTGTTAATTCTGGAAGACAGGTGGAGAAGCCACTATGCCAAACATGCAATAAGAGACACAATGGCACTTGTCTTTTGAGGATGAATGCTTGCTTTTGGTGCAAGCAACCTGGACACAGTGCTCCTAACTGCCCTAGAAATAAGGGAAATCAAGTAAACAACCAAGGGAATAATTTGAGAGTCAACCAAGGAAACCACCAAGGAAATAATCAGAGGATCAACTAAGGAAACTACCAGGGGAATAACCCGAGGAACAACCAGGGGAATAACCCGAGGAACAATCAGGGGAATAACTATGGGAACAATCACGGGATCAACCAAGGAAACCATGCAAGGAACAATCAAGGAAACAACCAAGGACAACAACCACCTAGGAATACACGTGCCTTTGCCTTGAACCAACAACAAGCAGCTCAAGCACCTGGGAATATGGCAGGTATGATCGATATTCATAGCACCCCAATACTTGCACTCTTTAACACTGGAGCAACACACTCGTTCATATCTATGAGAACATATAAGAAGTTGGGAATTTTAGGAGAAAACTTGAGTGAACCCCTAGAAATAAGTATACCATCAGGGATGATGCTTGTAGCCAGTATGATCTGTGCTGGATTAGAGTTAAATTTCGATGATAACTATCTTAAGGCAGACCTGTATGTGCTAGAAATGAATGATTTTGATATTATTCTTGGGATGGATTGGCTTAAAGCAAATCGTGCAACAATACGATGTCGCGAGAAGGAAATAACGCTCCAACCGCCAGAAGGGCCAGAGTTCACTTTTTATGGATCAAAAGTAGGAGCGGTGATACCTATGATATCAGCTATGAAGGCAATGAAGATGATCAAGAAGAAAGGATGTCAAGTTTTCTTGGTAAGCCTGATAGGGGACGAGACCAAAGGAGTAACCATTAAAGATGTGCCTATTGTTCATAACTACCAAGATGTTTTTCCTGAGGAACTACCTGGAGTTGCACCTGATCGTCAAATAGAGCTCACTATCGACCTTATCCCTGGAGCCGTCCCAGTATCAAAAGCACCATATCGAATGGCGCCAAAGGAACTGCAAGAGCTAAAAGTCCAACTACAAGAATTATTGGATAAAGGGTTCATCAGACCTAGTGTTTCACCTTGGGGAGCTCCTGTGTTATTTGTCAAGAAGAAGGATGGATCACTACGTATGTGCATAGATTATAGGGAGTTAAACAAATTGACAATCAAGAACAAGTACCCTCTACCTCGAATTGATGACCTGTTTGATCAACTCAAGGGTGCTAAAGTTTTCTCCAAGATTGATTTGAGATCGGGCTATCATCAATTGAAGGTGAAGAAAGATGACGTACCAAAGACAGCTTTTCAGACACGGTATGGCCATTATGAGTTTGTGGTGATGCCATTTGGACTAAGCAATGCGCCAACTGTATTTATGGACTTAATGAATCGAGTTTTCCATCAATACTTAGATAAGTTTGTGCTAGTATTTATTGATGATGTACTCATCTACTCCAAAGATGAGAAACAACATGAGGAACATCTAAGAGTAGTAATGGAGACATTGAGGAAAGAGAAGTTGTATGCTAAGTTCAGCAAATGCGAATTCTGGTTGGATGAAGTTATCTTTTTAGGCCACATAGTTTCGGCTCAAGGCATCAAAGTAGATCCCTCCAAGGTGGAAGCAGTGAGTGATTGGAAGTCCCCTACTAATGTCGGTAAAATTCGTAGCTTCCTAGGCTTAGCTGGTTACTATAGAAGATTTATTGAAGGATTCTCCAAGATTGCAAAACCTATGACCCAACTACTAAAGAAGGGAGTGAAATTCATTTGGACAAAAGACTGTGAAGGAAGTTTTCAAGAACTTAAGAAGAAATTGGTAACTGCTCCTGTGTTAACTGTTCCTGATGGAGCAGAAGGTTTCGTAGTTTGTACAGATGCATCTCTGCAAGGAATAGGATGTGTGTTGATGCAAAACAGGAAGGTTATAGCCTATGCCTCTAGGCAGTTGAAACCACATGAGGTCAACTACCCTACTCATGATTTGGAGCTTGCAGCCGTTGTTCATGCATTGAAGATCTGGAGGCACTATCTTTATGGAGTCAAGTGTGAGATCTACACAGATCATAAGAGCCTAAAGTACTTTTTTGAGCAAAAGGAACTCAACATGAGGTAAAGGAGATGGTTGGAACTCGTGAAAGACTATGATTGTACCATCTTGTACCATCCTGGGAAAGCAAATGTCGTAGCAGATGCTTTGAGCAGAAAGAATAGAGCAACATTAAATTGTCTCTTAACCCAACAAGAGCAGCTAATTAGAGATTTCTCTAAATTGAATTTGGAGGTGATCATACCACCGAAGAGCACAGAGGCTCGAATTGCAACTCTAGTAGTGAAACCAAACCTACGAGCTCGTATAGTTGAGGCTCAATGCCAAGATGACTTTCTTGAGAAGATGAGAGAGAAGAGCCGCACCGAAGACAACCAAGGATTTATTGTAACCGATGATCAAGCAGTTACTTTTGGGATTCGACTGTGTGTACCCCAAGATGATGAGTTAAAACATGAGATACTAGCAGAAACACACAACACTCCGTACACTGCTCATCCCGGAGGAACGAAAATGTATCGAGATCTAAGGGAAACTTTTTGGTGGAAAGGCATGAAGAGGGATATTGTGACTTTTGTAGGACACTGTTTGGTTTGCCAGCAAGTAAAGGCGGAACATCAATGACCCGCTGGACTTTTAAACTCACTCGAAGTCCCTGAATGGAAATGGGAACACATTACAATGGACTTTGTCATTGGGTTACCGAAAACAGTACGCAATAACCAGACAATCTGGGTTATTGTTGATAGATTGACCAAATCAGCACACTTCTTGCCAATAAGACATAGGTTGGGATTAGATGAACTGGCTCAAATCTATATCAAGGAGATTGTTCGTTTGTATGGAGTTCCTGTGTCTATTACTTCAGATCGAGATACACGTTTCACCTCAAAATTTTGGAGAAGTTTGCAAGATGTTATGGGAACCAGACTGAATTTTAGCACTGCTTTTCATCCTCAAACTGATGGCCAATCAGAAAGAACCATACAAACTCTTGAAGATATGTTGAGAACTGTAGTTCTGGATCAAGGTGGAAGTTGGGAAGACTACTTGCCTTTAGTGGAATTTGCATACAATAATAGCTATCAGGCGACCATTGGGATGGCACCTTATGAGGCTTTGTATGGTCGAAGGTGCAGATCACCACTCTATTGGGATGAGGTTGGAGAGAAGAAAATTCTGGGCCCCGAATTGGTGCGAGCCACAGAGAAAGCCGCTAACAAAATACGAACCAGAATTAAAGAAGCTCAAGATAGACAGAAGTCATATGCGAACAAGCGTAGAAGAGACTTGCATTTTGAAGTAGGAGATAAAGTCTTCCTTAAGATATACCCGGTTAAAGGAATAATTCATTTTGGAAAAAGGGGGAAGTTGAGACCACGTTTCATTAGCCCTTATGAAATTCTCGATCGAGTAGGAGAAGTTGCTTATAGGCTTGCTTTGCCACCCAAACTAGGAGGAGTACATGATGTATTCCATGTGTCGATGCTACGCAAATATGTTTTTGACACAAGTCACATTGTACACGATGAAGATGTGGAGGTAGATCTTGATCTTACCTACCAAGAGGCTCCAATAGCGATTCTCGACCGCAAGGTTCAAAATTTACGAAACAAAGAGACAGTGCTAGTGAAAGTGCAATGGAGCAGGCACGGAAAGGATGAAGCCACATAGGAAATTGAAGAAGAAATCAGGAGGCAATATCCAAACCTAACCTTACCAGGTACTTGAATTTCGGGACGAAATTCTTTTAAGAGGGGTAGATTTGTAACACCCCAAGATTTATAATAGGCCCAACTCTATTTTCTTAATTATGATTTCATGGCCCAAATGAATAAATTTAGGCATTTTATTATTTAGGCCCAATTCATGGGCTTTTTAGCCCATTTATGTTTTAATTATTTTCGAGACCTATAGTTATCGGAATGAGACAATCGAATATGTGCATGTGTGCAATCTGCCGTGAATGTGTGTGTGTGTGTGTGTGTGTGTGTGTTTGAGCGTGTGTTTGTGTGTGTATTTGAGCGTGTGTTTGTGTGTGTTTGTATTTACATTTTATTTTATTCTTTTTATTTTTTTATATTTTTTTTAGATCTATGAAACTATTTAATAAAGAGTATAGGTTAATGTTTGCACAAGGTTGAGTAGCCTAATGGTGGATGTTTAAATTAATACTCAAAGGTCTAAGGTTCAAATCCTCTTGATTGCGTTTTTATTAAACCTCTTTTTGTAATTAATGTCCTCTGTCTCAACTTTAAATTAATTAAAATCATGTGTAAATATCGAAAAGTCTCAACTTTAAATTAATTAAAATCATGTGTAAATATCGAAAATAGGTAACTAGCTTAATGGATATGTTCAGATTTATTAATCAAAAGGTCTAAGGTTCAAACCTTCATTCATGCATTTTTAAATCTCTTTTATTGTAATTAATGTCCCCTATATGTCCTCTATTTCAACTTTAATTAAATAAAAGCATGATATAAATCTCGAAAATTGTATTTAGCTTAATGGATATGTCTAGATTTGCTAATTAAAAGGGGAGGGGTTCGAGTCCTCTTAATGCAGTTTTATTTCATTTTTATCTAAGATAATTTTAAACCTTATATAATTAATAACATCATGTAATTTTTGAAAATGACATATGGTTTAATGGTTAGTGTTCAGATTAATGGTTTAATGGTTAGTGTTCAGATTAATGTTTAAGAGGTCAAGAGTTCGAATCTTATTGATTTAATTTTATTCCTTTTTAATCTTTTTATCATAAAAGCTTTCTGGACTATATCTATAATTAATTATAGATGATTAATTTTGAAAACATGGCTTAGTCTAATGGTTAAGTGTTCAGATTGTGTTGCTTTCTGGACTATATATATAATTAATTATAGATGATTAATTTTGAAAATATGGCTTAGTTTAATGGTTAAATGTTCAGATTGTGTTTAGGAGGTCCAGGGTTCAAATCCATTTGATGCAGTTTTAATTCTCATTTTGTGTAATTAATTCACGGCATTTATGAAGCTATTAATTAAAACAGTTTGTTTTAGATTGTATAAAATCATTTAGTATAATGGTTAAAGTATCATTATTTTTACATTCAAGGTCATGAGTTCAAATCCTTTTGACCACAATTTTATTTATGCATTTAATTATTTTACTTCTTTTTCTATTTTTTTTAGTTTTGGATTTAATTCAAATTAAGCATATTGTGTTATAAGTGATACTTTATTGGTATTGAAATATTATTATTATTATTATTATAATTAATGCCTTACTTTAATTATTCTGATTTTAATCCATATATTATACTCGATCAAGGGCTCGGGTATAGCTTAAAGCTAGGATTACCCGTTCGATCTTTAGGCGTCGTCTTTTCGCGACTTTATTCTATAGATGTACCTTATACCCTTATTTACGTTATAGAATAGGTTAATTACCCTAATAAGTTCTAAGTCATAGCCTTTATGTGTAGGTCTTAACCCGAGGCAGCAGGCTTAGCACGTGCAAGTTGAGATTAAAGCGACAGCTACATTTAACTAGAAGGTGGGCTTACTTACTAAAACTCTTTCGAAAATGTATTTAAACTTTCGTCCAACATGGAAAAATGAATTATGATTTATGTTTATGTTGCTCATTGTGGATTTGATACGACTCATATGAGGATATCCGAATATGTTATGAATATGCTATAGATGATATGTGATCACATTAGGGTCGGTCTCCACTATGTTTAATGAGCGTATGAATTGTGACGTCAAATGTGAAATCGTTATTATGATTATTGTTATTTTTTTATGCAAATTATGGGACGAATGTATGAGTATGTCCACGGAGTGTTTTCTGGCACTCAGCCCCATTATTTAAAATGTTTTTCAGGTAATTGATGATGGCAGGTGGCGGATGTGGACCAATGGGGACCTTTTGTTTTTAGTTGACCGTCTTTTGAATTTATTAGTTATGGTCAAACTATTATATGATTCATATGCTTCCGCTGTATGCTTTGGTGATGGTCAACTGTATGATTCTTAATTTCTATGCTTCCGCTGAACCTTGACTTTTGCCACGTGTACGCCTATGAGTGTTTTGGTCACGTTATGCTTCAGGAATTGACTATTATTATTTTGATGTAGTTGACCAATCAGTTTCTTAAGATCTATTCCTATTGGTTCTTGATTAGTCAAATATATTGATTCTTGGTGTTTGACTAGTAAACGTAAGCTTCTTTGATATAGCAAATCTCAAATTAATTACTGTATTTGGAATTTTTTTTATGGGATTTTCTCCTTCGCGTGTGTTCCATTAGCACTTTGACCCCTTCGGGTTTGGGGTGCTACAGCTTCTTTTTCAACTTCATGTCCTTCTTCAACATTCTTTTCCGCCTTCTCCAACCCAAAACCAGCCGAGCAGGAGCTCACATAGCCCTTGCAGAGATCAGTGATGACATTGTCCACCGCTGCTTTATCCACTTCAAATAGCGGCGATGGAGCTCTCACACCAGGGAAAGAAGTATATGAAAGCTTAGATTCCTCCTGCATCGCTTTGAAATTTGCCACAACTTCATCAACGACCAGAAAGAACTTGTCAGATCCTAAGTAGTCATCATTGGAGGTCCTAACATTCACAGATGAAGATGGGACCTCATGTGGCTGACGAGGCTGGAAAAAAGTCGACAGCTCTCGCAATCTCTCGATGTGTGCTTGGGAGACTACATTTAAATCTCGCTTCAACAGCAGAAACGTCTCCTCCAAGGCCTCCAAAGAAAAGAAAAAAAAAGTAAGCCACATGAATTAAAATAAACAAAACATAAAACAAAAACAAAATTAAAACAAAAAAATGACACTTATATCCCCTCCAATATGCTTAATCTTAGCATCCGTCTTCTCACCAGAGGGGAGAAAATACCGGACATAGGACCCCGATGTATCTGTCTCAGCATTCCTCACATGCACATGACGAGGAGTGGGAGATGATGCCTCATATCTCTCACGACGAGGAGATGATGCCTGATGTGCATAAACTCGACTAACTGGATAAATCCCTACAACAAACTCTCCCTGCCCAAAACCCCCCCGCCTTCAACAACTCTAACAACCTCTTATTGATGCTCTTAGAATTCCAGTGCCTAATCAAAGGTACCGAACTAGACACGGCCAAGCCCTTCCACTTAAGACGGTGGAAGTACAAAAGTGGAAGAAGCATGGCACAACCAATCACATTCTTATTTGAAGGCCTCTCCTTCAAATACACCATGGCTCTACAGAGCCTGTCTAAAACATACGAACACCAATCTAAAGAAGAAATTAACTCAACCCCAACAATCGACTTCAACAAATACAAATCAGTAGTCCCATTCATTGTTGGTGCTAGAAACACCGACATCAAATACAAGACAAAAAATCTCTTAAAATCATGACCACCATCAGAAAACCTAGCATCTAATAAAAGACTTCACAGACCAGACAACGAAACTATATTCTTCTCAGAATATAGTTTCACCCACTCCTTCAAAAAATACTTCAAAAAGGGCTCATCCTTACCCCGAAGGATAGCCTTGCCATCATTCATAGGCAACAAGAACATATCATACATATCAGAAGATGTGACAACAAACTTCTCATTATTCAGAAAACACAACAACCGACTGACCGGGTTGAAGTGTTCAAAAAACCAATAAGCATTATGCCAAGACACATATTCAAAATCTTGTACAAAAAGAAGACCCCCAAACCCTATCTCCTCTATAGCTACCCTTTGTTCATGAGAAAGTAAAAGAATGAGGCTAGATATAGAGGAAGGGCAGCATTTAATAGTCAACTCATGCTTGCTGCCAACATAAAAAAAACCCACAAAAAAACAGACCAAAATTAAAACATGAATAAACACAAAATAACCAACATTACAGAACCATTAAAAAATCTTAAAAAACTGATCCATTCACATAAATAAAGTACCTCTCATCTTTATCTTTCAGTTTCTTCCCGGGACTCGATCGACCCTTCTTTGACTTACTGCTCTCCCCAACAAAAGAAGGATCAATCGAGTCTCTTTTTCTTTTCTTCAGCTTCTTTCCCTCCCTAGAACTTAAAGGGAAAAAAAAAAGAAAAAGGAAAAATCAAACACTTGACGATAAAGAAGACTAATAAAAAAAAATTGATCATATCATATCATAAAATATAATTTCAAATACCTGACGGGAGATGTCTCTTCTACAACTTTCTTGGACACCTTTCTTACATCAACATTGGATGTCTGTGTTGCAGCATCGTCATTCTTTGATGCAGCACGAGAACTCACCTCATCAAAGAGCTTCGCAATGACATTCACACCCTTAGAAGCTTCGTGCTTCTTGGACACCTTCTTCTTCATTGAACAAACCTGATATATTAAAACACACAAACTATGAAAAATATAGATTACATAGATACTGCATGAAATAAATTTTGATACTGCTATGCATATAAAATGTTACTATTAAGCAAACAGAGTGATACTACAACACACGATGACAAAAATATATACATATAAACCAATAACACTAACTAAACCAAAATGCATATAAAAACTGAACTCATACATGCACACATAAAAAGCACAACATACTATACAACACAATATTTCACATTTTGATGCATACAGTCAACTCAAATAGTACAATTCTGTTTCAAGATTCATACTCGATACAAAAAAATGAAAATTGCACACAAAAAATAAAATCTGACATAACTCTGATACTTGTGAGCATATGATTTGGTACTAATAAGCATGTAAAGTGATACTGCATACAAAAAGATGAAAATTACACACACATAAAACAAAAAAAAAAATAGTACCATTCAATTTACCATTTGATACTCCAGAGGGAAAAAATGAAAATTGTACACACAAAACAAAATAGGACCTAACTCTGATACTTGTGAGCATATGATTTGGTACTAATCAACATGTAAAGTGATACTCCATACAAAAAAATGAAAATTGCACACACATAAAACAAAAAACAAAAAACAAAATCTAATCTAACTCTGATACATACAATCAACTCAAATAGTATCATTCAGTTTCCAATTTGATACTCCAGAGGGAAAAAAATGAAAATTGCACACACAAAACAAAATAGGACCTAACTCTGATACTTATGAGCATATGATATGGTACTAATCAGCATCAGAATTGATACTCCATACACAAATACACACACATTCAAACAATGAAAGAGACAAAAACACCCTAGACTAAATTCTAAACACATAAACATAACATCTAATAAAGCATTTATCAAATAAAAACTATGGAAATTTTAATACATGCTTCTGATTCCAATTGATACTAATAAGCATTGTAATTGATACTTAACATGATAATACATAATAATTATACAAAATTTCAAATTAAACACTCAAATGAAACACATCTAATGGTACAACTCATATTCAAATGTCATACTCAATATTAAGTCAAAATGCCCAGGAAAAAAATTTGACCTAAAATTCAGGTACTCATAAGTATATCATCTAGTACTAATCATCACAAACATTGATACTAAATATGCAAATGGTCAGAACTGAAACTCAAATTAATATAAAAACAAAAAATAATACAGAGTAAAATATGAAAATATAACTGAACAATTAAGGTATTTAAACATATCACTGCACAATCTGATACATGTTTCTACATAAATTGATACTCATTATCATCTTAATTGATACTTAACATAATAAACACAGATACTTCTTTACAAATAAAAATGGCAAACAGCTAAAAATTCATACTACTCAAATTTAAACAGAAATGCAACATATCTGAAAAATCAAATACAATATAGCTGAAAACAAAGAACCACTTCCCACATTCTATTATTTTTGCAAGATCATGCAACAAACTACATTCTGGTTTTATAGTTACATTTTTTAGCAAAGACATCATTGTGAATTTATATTAGTCTAGATCAATAGAAATTGGTTTTTGCAAGATCATGTTACAAACTACATTCTAGTTTTGAAGTTAAATCTTGTAGCAGATACATCATAGTCAAACTATATTAATCCAGATCAATAGAAATCCAGACAAAAAGATAATAATCAAACACCAGACAACAAAACATCAAACAGAACAACAAATAAATTCACCTTGTAGAATCATCAGACAAGTAACTTCCAGCTCAAATCAGCTAGCTCTTAATGTGATTAGATATCGAAATTCACAATAAATTCATTAATCAAACCATTAACAACATCTCACAGAAACTGAATTAAGTCTAACCCCCTAAAATAAAATTCAAATCACAATATCACAGAATCCCCAAATCATTAACAAATCCAAATACCAACAAAGTAAAGTAATAAAAATGACACATACAAATAATAATTCATCCATATTTTCTTCAAATAAAGGGGAACAAATATTTCGACAGAAGTTTTCCCCTCAAAATTTAATTAAATATTCTACTCAAACTTACATAATCCAAAACTAATGAACGTGAAGAACAGATCCAGCAAATACAGGATTTATCAGCAAAATAGAAACCACAAGAATTAAAGGTGGTAAAAATTGATTAAGAACGTTTAAAAAAATTGAGAAGAACTCGATGGAGAGAGAGAGAGAGAGAGAGAGAAACCTGAAATCCGCAATTGATAACACCGTAAGAATCACTCATTCTAATGTCGCGAACCACCAAACGCCTGAGTCAGTGAGAACGCCGAAGAGGGTTACGGAGAACGGTGAAGGATCGTATATCGCGAAGGCTGAATGTTGGGAAGATGAGGCACCTAGGGTTAGGGTTGAGATTGCAGTCGGGGAGAAAGGGGGGAACCGTACGCCGGAGCCAGTGTGGATGCCGGAGATGGTTAGCAAGAACGGTGAACGATCGTAGATCGCGAAGACTTAAGGTTGCGAAGAGGAGGCGGCTAGGGTTAGGGTTTGATAGCAGTCGGGAGAAGATGGGGGAATGACGGAATTGGGGCAGAAATAGTACTTACACGCCGGGTCATGGTGCGGGTCGAGTCGGTGCGGGTTGAATCCGTCTGACAGACCGACCTATGCACCTTATGCACAAGAATTTTTGCGTAATTATGATGTTATCAAAAACAGTGATAACATCATCTCGACATCATTCCTAACAAACATTAAGGAAAAAAATTCAATGATATTTTGTGATATCCTAACCAATTAACATTATAAATTTTCCGACACCTATCTGTTAGATGGAGTTTATTTAGTCATTAGCAAAACAAATATATAAAAATTCAGGATAACAGTTTAAAATTGTACAGGATAGCATAGAATTGTGGAGAGTGAGGGGCATGAAAAGAGACCCACGAGTGCAACAATACTAAAAATTGTAGAACGATGGTCCTACTCGTGCATCTGTCCAAAAATTATCGACGTCAATTATCTCAACTTGACGTGACTCACTCCTTGGAGAAAACGTAACCTTTCAATTTTCACCTCCTCCCCCTCTCTCTCTCTCTCTCTCTCTCTCTCTCTCACACACGCACACACACACAACAAAAGCAGAGCAAACTGACCTCTCAACTGAAAATTCAGATAATCTCCGCCATGTACCAGTTATACCGAAAGAAGAAATCCGAATATTAATTATACACCAATCCTACCAAATATACCAAATTACATCTTATTGAATTATATTATATATATATATATGCATGTACGTATGTATATCATGTAACAAACAACAGAATTCCTCGGAAATAAGCAAGCAGTGCGTAATGACTAATGAGCCCTAGTCCTAGTCGCTGGCAGGTAACTTATCTCTCTCTCTCCCTCACTTCTTGATTTCAATCTTGAATACCTCCGATCAATTAGGTCCCCTCTCAACTTCTTCTGATTCAGATTTCTCTGCTAAATTCCTCTTTTAATTTTACTTTACTGGTGAAAAGTCCATTTTTCTTTTATTTATTCAAACAAGCCATGAACGCCACCACCCGAATTGTTTCCATTTCGTTGCTTAAATCTGAATCCAACACCTTGATTATTAAATCGGGAAATATCCCATGAAAAATCTCCAGTTTTCTGAACATGGATTCTAATTCTAGATTTCTTAGCCAGAAACTGACGTCGCTTATTCAAGCTGTTTCCTTATTTCTGATTCCATTTTTCTCCTATTTTTTAAGGTGCTTTTACATCATTATGTTTTATGCTGATTCTTTAGTTTTTGTTTGTTGCATTTGTTTTTTTTCTTGACAGGTTTTTGTTTTCGTCGCAGGTTGCAAAAGTCAGGTTTCTCATCGAAGAAGCATGATAGAGATATGATCATTCTTGAAGCAGAGCGTGAAGCTGAAAACAATGGAGACAAGTCGGAGTTACATTTGAAATTCAAGTTTCCAACGTTTGACGAATTCAATAGAATTCAGAAAGGAAGAGGTGATTCTTTCAATCCTAAACTGCTGTCTTCTGCAAGCACAAATCCAAACGAATTCGTGCCTTCGAGAAGATCGGTCAGTGCCTTCATTGAGGTACTGACCAGTTTTCCATTAAGAGAAATCAATGGTGATAGAAATGGAGCAGTTTCTGACCTTTTTTCGGGTCGAAAGATTGTGAAAGTTGATGAGGAAACAGAGGGTGTCGAGAAGAGAGGGGAAGAATTGGTTGTGGGATTAGATGGAGAGGGAAATGGGAAGAATGATGCAACGGAGTTTGCAGAAAGTAAGGCACATTCACTTCCAGAGTTAGTTCGAGAAAATCAAGATTTTGTTGATGAATCTGAGTTCTTTAGTGAGAGAAGCAGTGATGGCTTCTTGTCTGATGGAGATTTTGGCGAAGAATTGGACGTTGATAGTGAGAATGAGGACATAGCATTGGAGAGTGATGCTTCGAGTTTCGGAGAAAATAAGGAATCTTCTAGGTTTGTAGGTGATGGAGCTAGTGAGATCAAGAAAGTAGAAGAGCATGATGAGCTGCAGAATGCAGATTTCTTGTCTGAAAAAGATTTCAAAGTGAATTCAGACAAGAACAGCGGTGATGGCTTTCTATCGGTAGATGATGATAATGCTGAAAAATCGGAACGAAAGGAGCCATTGATTTCGGACTGTGGAGATGCAAACAAGTTGGAGTCGATGTGGGAGCATCAAGAATTGATTGAGCAGTTGCAGATGGAACTTAGAAAAGTGAAGGCCACAGGCTTGCCCACCATTTTAGAGGAATCGGAGTCGCCCAAAATCATCGACGACTTGAAGCTGTGGAAAATCGACGACAACGACAAACTGCAGCACGAAGATTGTATAGGAGAGCTTCACAAGTTCTACAAGAGCTATCGAGAAATGATGCGTAAATTCGACATCCTCAACTACCAGAAGATGTATGCCATGGGTTAGTTTTCGTTCTTGTCACTTCATTATTCATTTCATTATCCAAATACTAATAAGGCATAAGCATTCCATCCTAATCCTACTCTCTCTCCATCCCTTTACTAACCTTTGAATATATACATAAGTTCTCCTAACCTTCGTACCTTACCACAATCTTATCATACCTCTACTAAATACTTTGCTCCACTTTGCTCTAATATAATCAGAGTAACAGTTTTTGTAACAGTAAAAAAAAATTTGGCAAATACCATCCAAGATAAGCTAGTTAGCTCTTTTTAGAACAACTTCCATTATGATGTATATATTATATCCAAATTGCATCTACCGCAGGTTTTCTGCAGCTGAAGGATCCTTTCCAACCAACATCACAACGCAAAACCGATTCAGCCCCGATGCTGAAGGCCCTCGTCTCCCAGAACCTCTGGCTGTTCAAACACAAGAAGCACGGGAGCAACCCAATCAAGAAGCTGATCAATGAACTGGAGGGCGATCTAGAAGTGGTTTACGTTGGACAAATGTGCCTGTCCTGGGAGTTCATGCATTGGCAATACGAGAAGGCCTTGGAATTATGGAACTCTGATCCACTCGGAGTTCACCGCTACAATGAGGTGGCGGGCGAGCTTCAGCAGTTTCAAGTGCTCGTGCAGCGATTCACAGAAGACGAGCCTTTCCAGGGGCCAAGAGTGCAGAGCTATGTCAAGAGTCGCTGTGTTCTTCGCAATCTTCTTCAAGTTCCTGTCATAAGAGGTGGAGAGAACATAATCCTCGCTCGTCTCGTATATATTTCACTTCACCAATGCATGCCTAATCACTAACTGTGGCCTTCTGCAGAGGACTGCTTGGAAGACCAAAACAGGAAAAAGGAGAGGGATGAATATGTTATCACTAGTGAAATGCTAGTAGAGATGGTAGAAGAATCAATACGAATATTTTGGCAATTCGTTCGATCGGACAAGGATTGCACCATTACATCAAGCAGTGGCCACAAGAAACTGCCTGAGCTTCACAGCCCTGAAGACCTCAAGCTGCTGACGGAGCTTCGGAAAATTCTTCAAAAGGTCTTACATCACAAAAAAGAAAAAATATAAAAATTTTGCATTGTTTATATGCTGATCCCTTTTGTGATTTGAATGCAGAAGGAGAGGAAGCTGAAGGATATAGTGAGGAGTGAGAGCTGCATTTTGAGGAAATTTCAGAAGCAGAGGGAAGAAGATGAATCAGATCAAGCTCTTCAGTTTTATGCACAAGTAGATGTGAAGCTAGTGTCTAGAGTTTTGAACATGTCAAGAATAACTAGGGACCAACTCATTTGGTGTCAAAGCAAGTTGAGTCGGATTAGCTTTGTCAACAGGAAAATCTATGTTGAGCCCACTTTTTTACTATTCCCATGTTAATGTCATCCACTATGTTTTACTAGCATTAGCAAGCCAATAGGTTTAAAGTAAATTTTCTATTTACTGCATTTTTATCTTACTCAAGTCACTTTGACTCTGATGCATGGGGATAAAATCATCTAGTTCACTTTTCATGTCTCACTATAAAATTTAATATTTTAAAAATATTTATTGCAAAAATAAATTGTATTATAGTATTACAAGTCATAATCAATATTTATTGCTAAAAATTAAAAATTTTAAAAATTATATACCCTACTTTTGGAATAATCAACCATATTAATCAATTATATTAACAAAAAAATAAGAAATAAATATAAACCCTAAATAATAATTAGAAAATTAAATTAAGCCATAACAAATTGAAATTGAAGTAAAAAAATTCGATGAAAATCGAATAAAAATCAAAATAAGACACCAAATGAGATACAGAAAAGTGGGATATATGATTTCATTTGCTGATACGTGCATTATAGAATTGAACATTATCACTCGATTTTATTAGACGTACGTCATTGTCGAATATGGTGGATTTTGTAGGATCTAGGGTATCACCAAAAACCCGTACAACAGCAAAATTATATTAATCGATGTTTGGTGGAATAAAAGCATTTGCAAGTTCTTTAAGTTGGAATGAAAGCATATATTAATGTTGGCATTTCTTGTGAAGAGTAATCGGGTCACTCCCTTCAAATTATAAGATTATTTGTTTTTGGTCAATTCGGGCCAGATATTTTTGGACCTAACTTTAGATCTTCAATTTTTGAACTATAACTCGGTAGGCCCGGAAGTTTAAGAAAACGGGTAATTCTATTCACAGCCCCCATATATAATAAAAATATAAATGTTAATTAGATGGACTTTTATATCTTTGTAGGCCCTTTTACTTTAATTATGGAATTTTTATGTCTCTTCATAGCCCCTCCTCAATCCCCATTGCACAAAATCTATGATCCCAAGATCTGCAACTCACAATTTTTTTTGGAGGAATTCTATGTTTCTCTTTATTCTTTTATTTTTCATATATATTGCTTCTTCAGGAATGATAAATATTCTATTCCAATTTCTTAATACTTGATTACATCGATGAAAATTCTCATTATGTGTCTTGGAAATTAATGATAATCACCGTCGGAAAGGAAATTCACGTGTCCTATTAAGAAAAGGGTGAAGATAATTATTGTAATGATTGTGATGAAAATGAAAAAAAATTAATTTATACTACATGAGTTTGATTTTATGGATGGTAACGAAGAAATACATGTGATGAAGAATTGAGGACTTCAGGGTTTAGAAGTGGAAATTAAAAGATTTGAAGACACTAACTAAGTCAAACTACAATCCCACTACTGAAGACATCAATGCAAACATAATTAATTGAAATTTGAATTTTTATTTTTTTAGGGAAACAATTAGGAAATGATGAGGGGTTTGTGAATTTAAATGTTAGTTTCGACTAAAATTTTGCAAATTTATAATTTCCATTTTTTATATTTTTTTTCTTTTTTGAGAGAACGATTTCCAGATTGTCATTACTCTATTGTTGAAGAAAATGAAGAACAAATCTAAGAAGTTAGGGAATTTAGCAAGAAGAGTATATTCAAATAATATTTATATATTTAATTGTTTATGGGACTACAAAGAGAAAATTGGGAGTTGTGTATGGAATTTCCCACAATTGACAAGTATAAATTAGATCTATCTATCCATTGAACCCTTCGCAATCTTTACATTTTTTGTCTCAAATTTTATTTTTTCGACTTTTTTTATCCCAAGTTTTATTTTTTGAATTTTTTGTTCCAAAATTAACATCCTCAATCAGTTGTAAAGTAAGTTGTTAATTTCAGGATCAAAAAAAATTGAAAAAATAAAATTTGGGACCAAAAAAATTGAGTAAATAGACATTAAGATTAAAAAAATCTGATATGGGACTAAAAATATTTTCACCTTATTTTAATGGAATCAAAAGTAAAATTGTCCCTACAATATATATATAATGTTATAAATTTGAATGATACCGATTTTTTTTCCTCAAAATATCAAATAATGCACTATTATTTTTTTAATTATCTATTTGTAGTTGTTTAGATATACTCTAGAATTCACCTTCAACCATAACGATTAATGAATATAGGATTTAATATTTAATATTGATTATTGCTTTCTCAACCTTAAAAATCAAAAAAGTTATGTACTTCATGTGTTTTAAAATTTAAATCATATCAATATTTCCGTTGCACGGGTTATACCCTAGTACTAAATTAAATAAAACCTAGTTCACAGCAGTAATAGATATATGTTTTTGGAATTGGCTAAGTTATTTTCTAAAATACATAATAAGAATTTTACGACTTACAAACCTTATTAAAAATGTTAAATTTTATATATGAGTTACAATCATTTAATTACTATTTGTTCGAGATCATTAATATATTTTGAAGTTATGCACTTATAAGTAATTAATATAGTATGTTATAATAGTTTTCAATCTTGAAACAATAAAGTGTAAGCATACACTTATACGTTTAACGAGTTTTAATCGGAGCTTTTATCGAACTGTTTATGTATCAAATTTTATTGAACTATTTATGTATCGAACTATATCGAGATTTTACCAAACTTTTATGATATTTTATTGAACTGTGTGCCGAACTCTTTCTCGAGCTTTAATCGAACTCATTATCGAGTCAAACTTCAGTCGAATTCGAACCTAATTCGGTCACAAATCATTTAGTCGAGTTGAACTCGAATAAGAAGTCGAAACTCGAGTTAAACTTGAACTCAAACTTTAACCTAGAATGGCTAAGCAAACTCGAATTTGAACTTGAAGATATTCGACTTAATTTGGTCTGTTACAGCCTTAACTGTTATCATAGAAAAACACTTCTGAAGACTAGCTCATATGGAAATTTATGATACTTTTAAGTGTTACAAATCATATATATATATATATTTGTCAGTATTAAAATATATACTTTTTTCAACCCAAAAATGTAGTAATAATTACAAAAATTTCACTGCCTTTTTTAGCCGCAATTTTCAGTAAAATAAATGTGATATTTTTAAATATATAAAGTGATATTTTTTCCCATTTGATATAAGACTTTATATACATCCCATCTCTTACTATTTTTATCTTCGAAGTACCAACTCAAAATCATATTTCCCCTTTTTGGTTGATTTTGAATTGCCATGCCGAAACTAGTAGAATTGAAGTAGAGAAGTTTACTCAAAATTGACAATTGAAAACAGTATCGTTCGGCACAAAAGAAATTTTACAAAATGAAAATAGAAGAGTGGAGTCAAAATAAAATTGTTTTGAACCACAATAGGTTGTGCTAAAAACCAGCATGAGATATGTCACACCAAATTCCCTATGTCATTCTCTGTATATAAGTATAACATTCATTGTGACAAATTTATATAGTTATATAATTTTTTAAATTTTTTTTTTTTAATTTTTAATTTATTGTTGTTAGAATTTGTTGTCTCAAATACTGTGAAAAATAGAAAACAAGGACAAAGTTTCAGATAATGTTGCAATTAGTGTTACCATTGTACCAACAATATGAAGAGGAAATATAGAGCAATTTGGAAGGAAATAGCTTTAAATCACAAGTATGAAATAGCTTGTGAAAAATGTGAACGTGCAAATAATATAGTTCATGTTGAAACTAGTGTTACCGCTATGCTTTCAACACGTAACGGAAATGTAAAAAACAACTTGCACGATAATTAATTTTAAATCACGCGTCTTACAATATGTGATTGCCTCATTGTGAAATTCTATTGTTAAGAGTGATTGTAAAATTACATAGAGTTCTTTCTCGATTCACTCTCTCGAACTCACTCCATGAAAATTACAAAGGAACTATTCTAGTTTCACTCAATCAAATAATTTCTAACACAAACTATCTAACATCTATATAGCTAAAAATACATAGAGATTATTCTCGGTTCACTCCATTGAATACTCTTAATGAAAACAGTAAAGAAATTATTCTAGATTCACTCCCTTAATTAAATAATTTCTACAAAATTCACTACCTATACTTAGGTAGCTAAACAATATCTACTCAAAGAACTCATAACATTCAATCTAATCTATACCCTACAAGATATACAGACCTTTATTGATCCAAACAATAAGGGAGATATCGAAGTGATTATTAACGAGTTCTAGTAGACATTAGACTCAGTTTTCACTACAAAAAAAGTTCATTCTAGCAACGGGAACTAGCGACGGGGCTGACACGGATCGCCACTAGCGACGAGAATAGTGATGGGAAATCTTATGACGGGGCTAGCGACGAGGTTCCCCGTAGCTAGTTCTAGCGACGGGGAATCCCGTAGCTAGATTTTAAAATTTTAATATATCATTATTTTTATAAATCTAGTGACGGGGGTTCCCGTAGTTACAACTTAGCAACGGGGCTAGCGACGGGAACCCCCGTAGCTAAATTTATTTATTTTTTTAATTTTTTTAATTTTAAATTTTTTTAATTTTTTATTTATTTTTAAAATTTTATTTAATTATTTTTAAAATAATTAAACATGATTTCAATCTATCATAGTACAAATATTCTCCCTATTAAAATCATTTTTATATTTTTATTCATTTATTTTAATTTTTGAAAAAAATAATATTTCAACTATACACATTTATTAATATCACATATTTAATTTGTATTATTTTCTTATTAAATACAAATCTATACAAATTAGCTTTATTACTATTCTCATAAATAAACTAATTAATATATTATTATATATTTAAAAAAATATATTAAGTTTAACATAATATTTATTATAGTTACTACTACAAGATTAATCAATTATACATTAACAAACTAAAATATACTATGAAAATATATACATAATATAGTAGACAATGGATTTTAATTTTTAATTATAAAGTATAGTTATTTATTATGTAAGTAAAAATAATTTAATCCATCATGATATTTAGTATAAAACACAAAGTAAGACTATTTAACCACATTTTCACCATGATATTTATATATATATATATATATATATAATTTTTAAAATAATTTAATTAAAAACTTTTATAATCCTTCTCCATATTAAATTTATATTAGAGATATAATTTTTGTATGCATGGATACTTAATAAGTATCACCTTAAATTATAGTTTTTATATACAGATATATAATACAATATAATATCAATATTATATATATATATATAGTTGTACACAAATAGATATAAATATATTAATAATAATATAACGCTTTTAATTTATAGAGATAAAGAAAAATAAATTATGAAAAAATCGTATAAGCATATATATTATTTAAGCTATTAATATAACATCAATTGAACTTGTCCAATGGATAAGTGTTTGGCCCTTCTTCTAAGAGGTCATAGGTTCGAATCCTATTAGGTGCTAGATCCGTCACTAAGTCTGGCGACGGACAAGCCACCGTTGCGCGTAGAAGTCATAGGTTCGAATCTTATTAGGTGCTAGATCCATCACTAAGTCTGGCAACGGACAAGCCACCGTCGCGCGTGATTAGTGATGGGTCGTCGCTAGATTGAGATTTTTTTGTAGTGCTTCGATCTTCTCACTTCATTCGTAGATGTAGGTGTGAGTTAGCATGTTTCTAGTCTGCTTCTCATTGCTTGTGTGGGTTATTTGATTAGTAATGTGTGGGTTATTTGATTAGTTTCTAATGATGAGCATTTATGAAAAAGAAATGAATTAAACATTTGCAAGCATGATAGTTGCATTTGTTGACGAATTGTTTTATTACCTTGAATAATGACTTAGCCTTGTGAGATTTGAGCATGTATGGATTTCCTTGAATATGTCATTTTGGTTAAATAATTATCTGAATGTCTAGAATTTCGATACAAGTCTAGGTGGGATGTTGAAGATCGAATTTGAGTGTTAGAGAGGTGACATGCAAGTTGCAGCACAGACCCAAACACGAGTGAACCGATCATGCCGCCTGACGTGAGCGGATATGCGAGTGGTTCGCACCGATACCGTGATGTGTTATTTGATGTATTATTAGAAGATTATTTCCGTCAGATAATAATAATTAAAAAGCTTAGGAGAGGAAAAAAAGAAAAGAAAGGTGCGGTGCCTTTTATGTAGCTATGTTGATGGAAACATGCAAACATATTTTTATTTTTATTTTGTTATTTGATTTATTATTATAAGGTGGGAAAGGAAAGAGAGGTGCGGTGTTCCACTTATGTTGACAAAATTTTGTGTGTTTTGTTATTCGATGTATTATTATAAGATTATTTCTGAGGAAAATAATAATTAAAATGGAAAAAACAATGTCAAGAGTGGGATTTGAACCCACGCCCTTTCGGACCAGTACCTGAAACTGGCGCCTTAGACCGCTCGGCCATCTTGACATTTGATGACCTTCACTCTTATAAAATTTATTATATATGTCGTAATTTTATACAATTATTATTATTATTATTATTATTATTATTATTATTTGACTAATTTAGGTTGTTCAACTCCTAAGCTAATTCTGATTGGATCGTCGCTTACAACATGAAAACTAGGAATTGTTGGCATCATCATAGCACCTGTACACTTTGATGCTAACGTTAATTTAGATAATAAAATAAAGAGTTTTACTAGTAAATTTGATAGAAGTAAACATAGGTATCACTCGATTCCCACCAACAAGATGAAGGAAAAAACACAAACTGAAAAAGTAATTATATTCATGAGATAAAAAATTTAGACATAAATTCAAATTCTAAGATCCCTCAGACAAATCGTGTCTGCCATCTAATCCTTCTGTAAGCATACTCCAGAAAGAAAAAAATTAACCTAAATAGGAAAATAAAAGTAATTGCGGCCCATGCAAGGCCCGCAGATCCACGACCTAATGATAAATAATAGACTGAAACTGAATAAACAAATATATAAGAACTAAATCAATTAACCCGCACGACCCTGTGTGCATATACATGCAAACTAGTCCTATCAACCATCGCCCCACTCGAAACAGCCTTGGCCACTAGGCTAAAGTCTGGAAGACGTTTCTTCACCTCCTCGACGTCCAGCCAAGTAGCCTACTCATTCCCTAAGCTGACCCACTGAACCAGAACTTGGTGCATTCGCACTCCATTGCACACCACTTCACATCCCACCACCACCTTCTCTGGCAAAAATGGAGACCCTGAGAATCCAAATCACTAGGCAGAGTTTCTGCCTTTAATTGAGTACCCACAACCGTTTTAAGCAATGACACATGAAATACTTGGTGCACCCGGGTGGGTGGTGGCAGGGATCTGCAAATGATAAGCCACAGTGCCTATACGGGCTAGGATTTGAAAAGGCCCAAAGAACCGAGTTGCGATCTTAGCATTCATCTTGCAGAACAATGCCTTCTGACTATATGATCGGAACTTTAGAAAAAACACAATCGCCCACCTGAACTCATGGTGGCGATGATGTTTATTGGCCTCTACCACCATCCCGTTTTAAAGCGTGCTCCAATTTTAACTGTCATAATTATCCCGAGCAGAAGAAAGTTAAAGTAATAGCCATCGGGTTTTGTGATTATGCTGTCACGTGGTGGATTCAATTTATACTCGATAGACGACGTAGTAGAGAGCCACCAATAGAGACATGGAAAGAAATGAAGAGGGTGATGCGGAAATGACATGTACCTTATCGCTACTATCGGGAGTGGAAAAAGAAGCTACATAATTTGAGGCAAGGGAGAATGGCGTAGAAGAATACTTCACGGAGTTGATGGAAGCTATGAGACGAGCTGATGTGGAGGAATATCCAGAAGAAACTATGGATAGATTTCTAGCCGGTCTATCAAAGAAAATCCGTGAAAGAATGGCTTTACAGTACTATAAAGATGTAGCACCCCGAAAAGTTATTCAAGCATGCATATATCTTTATAAATAAAATGTTCCTATAAGTCGCGCCAAATAGTTATTTTATGCCTTGTCATGCATGTTTGAATTATATTAATTTTTTAATTCATTTATTTATTATTATTATTATTATTATTATTAATATTAGTATCTTTATTTTTGTCTCAATATTTCTAATCTAAGATTTTATTTACACTTTCTTTTATTTGGTTGTAAAAGCCCTTTTTTTTTCTTTTTTCTTCCTAAATAGTATTTCTAAAAGCCCACTCCCCTAATTATTTCTAAGCCCAACAGTTTAGTTTTTTTAGCCCATCAGCTTGAGAAAGAAAAAAAAACTCCGCCGCACTCAAGGATTTCTTCCCCCTTCCGTTGAGGAACCCTAAACCTAACATTCCTCCATTAAACGCAAAATCACTCCAAGGGATGCAAGATTTTTGGGAAGAAGATCAGAACAAATTCAACCTTTCCATAATAAATTCCCATATTCTAGTATAAATAGGGGTCTCTCCTTCAGCTATAATCACACCCAAGCATTCACAGCTTCTCTTCTCAAAATCTTCGAGTGCTGCTCTTCCTTCAGATTTTTTTAGGTATACTCTCTCTCTCTCTCTCTCTGTTTACGTCGTGCATTCTGTAAATTTCAAGAGCTGGTTTTCATGATTTTTATGCTTCTGTGAGATGAGAGAGGAGGGTGCATCTTTTTTTTCTCGGTAAAAAAAATAAAAAAAAGCAACAATCACTTTGTTATTTGAGTTTGGTCAAATTCAATGGGAAGTGTGTATCCGTGTTTTAATTGGGAAAAGTATTACTGTGGGCCACTATCTTTTAAAAAGCTTTCAAATCACTTTATACATACTTGTTCACTCACATGCACACAAACTGACACACACACACACACACACACACACACATATATATATATATATATATTTCTGTTTATATCTTTTTCTGCTACAATATTTATTATATGGTTAATGTTATGAGCACTAAAGTAAATTTTATGTAAATTAATTATTATTATTATTATTACTATTATGCTAGGCGGCGCGCTTGGACAACATTTATACATTTCATTTTTTTTCAAAGTTCAAGTTGAGGTGGGGATTCTCTCGGAGAATATACGAAACTCTTATCCTTGTTATATTTATATATACGGTGTTCAGATGGGCCTACGGGTCATATGGGCCTTCGGGCTAGTGCTATGAGTCTACGGGCTATTACTATGTTTAACCTACGGATTATATGCTATGTTGGCCTACGAGCTCTATGATATGCTATGTTATGACCTGTTTAATACTGATATATTTGTATAACTCGGATAATGGAATTACCCCCCCCATTAAGTTAATAGCACTCACCCCAAAGCTATTTATGTTTTCAGGCTAAAGAAACTCGGGTGGTGTGGTGGAGAACGAAGTGATGGAATACTATAGTTCTAATTATTTTTAAACATTATATTTTCCGCTGCATTATACTCTAAGTTTATGTTGCTTTTATTTTCAAACAAACTTTTGGGATTATTATGTAATTTTCTACCATTTCATTTCCTAAATAAATCTATGAAATTTTTGAGACGTCACAGTTGGTATCGGAGCGGGTCTACGTTTCTGTAGACTTGCTAAAAAAATGATTTATAAAAATAATAATAATAATAATAATATTTTATAAAAAAAAATCCATCACCACGTCCGCCGCATCGCTCCGAGTAAAGGTAAATATTTATAATTTATGATATTATGCATGCATAATTTTATCCTTGAATTTAAAAATTTGAATATGTGGATAGATGGATATGTTTGCTAACCGTCCTAGAGCAAAGAGGACCAGATTTGTGACCCGAGAGGAAAGGTTGTGGCTGGATTTTAAGGAATACAAGTGGGCTGAGTCAATTGGAGTGGAAAGAAACCTCCTGAGGATGCTTAGGATATGGGAGGAGCTAAGAGAAGAAGGCGGATCATGGAGGTCACTAGAAGCTGGCCACAAGGTGGTGCACTCGTTGCCAAATCTCCTTAAAGAGGATGGAAAAAATTTCCTCAAGGATCATCTGGACTACACGCCAGGAATAGGAGAGATATGCCAATTTGAAAAATTCATAGGCGAGATCCTCACATATTGGGAGGGTTTAGTGAACGGACATGGACCACATGAAGACGTTGGCGAGCAAATGAGCTCTAACGAAGTGGAAAGCCCTAGCGAAGCCAATAATGCGCCCGTTAACATCAGCGATTAGATATTTTAGATGTCTACTTTTATTTAAATGATTTAATGTTTTGCTTCCTTTGTTTGAAAAAAAACAACTTTTTATTTGATTAAGGAAATAATAAGTTTATATTTTATTTTATTTTCATTTTTTTTTCGATGTTTCTTACCTCCTTTGCAATCTCTAAATCAAATAAATAGGAAAGGTATGGCTAACAGACGTGACAATGCTAGACGGGCTCCTCGCAACCGGTCAACCTTTGTGCAAGAGCTAGCAGAAGCATTGAAGCAAGCCATACCCCAAAATGGCCCTCCACCAAGGAACGAGGGAAATGCCATGGTCAAGCAATTCAGACAGATGGCCCCACCCAAGCTCAAAGGGAATGAAGAACCGCTTGACACTAAGGAATGGATTTTCGAGCTTGAACGAATCTTCGAGCACCTTGACTGCACTGATGCGGACAAGGTATCTTGTGCCATTTTCCAACTGATTGGAGATGCGGGTCACTGGTGATAGAGTGTGGCACGGGTGATGACTCCCGAGCGTCGTCAGAATCTCACATGGAATGCATTTAAGGATATGATTTTGGGAAAAATTTTCCCGAGATCTTATCGGAAATAAGAGCTGGAGCTGGTGAACTTGCAGCAAGGAAGCATGACTGTGCTCGAGTACGAGAGAAAGTTTAACCAACTTTCTCGATATGCTCCACACATAGTGGACACTGAAGCAAAAAAAGCAAGCAACTTTGAGTACGGACTGCGCCTAGAGATTGGCGGAATTTTGGCAGCCCAAGGCACGCCTGCGACGTATTCAGAGGTAGTTGAACGAGCTCAAGCTGTGGCTACCCGCTTGAACCTGGAGAATGGAAACCCCAATCCTCTAAACAAGAAGAGACAGTGGGAGAACAATACAAGAGGAAGAAATGTTCAGCCAGAAAAAAAGCACCGACCAGTAGAAAACTCCAACAACAGGCCGAGGCCAAATGGCAATCCAAATCCTTCAGGAGGCAAACCTTTTTGTCCGCAGTGTCAGAAACACCATAATGGAGAGTACTTCTTTAGGAAGAATGTTTGCTATTGGTGCCACCAGCCGGGGCATATGGCACCAAACTGTCATCGACATCAACAAGGAAGAGTTCAGAGAGGAGGTAATGCTCGTGCATTCGCTATGCGTCAAGGAGAGAACCCGAATGAGCCCAACACTATGTCAGGTATTATACCAGTTCTTAAAGTGCCTGCTCTAGTACTTTTTGATTCCGGCGCTTCGCATTCTTTTATGTCCAAAAGCTTTTATGAGAAGACCGATATTATATGTCATGAAAAGGCTAACCCATTAAGGATAAGCATTCCCTCGGGAGAAACCATGGAAGCAAATTATGTTGCTCGAGGAGTGAAGATGGAGTTCAAGGGTAGAACCCTAGATGCAGACCTATTCGTTTTGGAGATGCAAGAATTTGATGTGATTCTTGGCATGAATTGGTTAAGCTGTAACCATGCAGTCATCAAGTGTCCAGAAAGAGAGGTGATATTTCAGAATCCTGGAGGAGATCCATTTTCATTCCATGGAAGCAAAGTGAAACCTCCTTTGTGTATCATGTCAGCAATGAAGGCAGTCAAGTTGTTGAAAAAGAAGGATTGTCAAGCATTCTTGGTAAATATCGTTAGCACGGAGCCAGCAGAATTAAAGATGGAGGACATACCAGTGGTTAGAGAATATTCAGATGTATTTCCGGAGGATGTAAATGGTATTCCACCGGCAAGACAAGTGGAATTCACCATTGAGTTGGCACCTGGATCAGCACCACTATCCAAAGCACCTTACCGTATGGCCCGATAGACTTGCACGAGTTGAAGGTCCAAATACAAGAGTTGTTGGATAAAGGTCTCATCCGACCAAGTGTCTCACCGTGGGGAGCACCAGTGTTGTTTGTTAAGAAGAAAGATGGAACGATGAGGATGTGCATCGATTATCGAGAGCTTAACAAGCTCACCATAAAGAACAAGTACCCGTTGCCAAGAATTGAAGACATGTTTGATCAATTAAAGGGATCCGGAGTCTTTTCCAAGATAGATCTGAGATCGGGATACCATCAATTGAGAGTCAAGGAAGGAGATATCGAGAAGACAGCTTTTCGAACAAGGTACGAGCATTACGAGTTCACTGTGATGCCTTTCGGTTTATCCAACGTACCTGTTGTTTTCATGGATCTAATGAACCGAGTATTTCACCAATACTTGGATAAGTTTGTGATTGTCTTCATCGACGACATCTTGGTATACTCAAAGGATCGCAGCCAACATGAAGAGTATCTGCGACTGTTGTTGGAAACCTTGCGGGAAGAGAAGCTTTATGCAAAGTTCAAGAAATGTGAGTTTTGGATAGACCGAGTCGGATTTCTCGGACATGTGGTGATGGTAAAAGGAATTGAGGTAGACCCAGCCAAGGTGGAAACGGTGAAGAATTGGAGCACACCAAAGTCTGCAAGCGAGATCCGAAGTTTCTTGGGTTTGGCAGGCTACTATCGACGTTTCATCGAAGGATTCTCAAAGATAGCTGGTCCTTTGACCCAGCTAACAAGGAAGGGAGCTAAGTTTGAGTGGAATGAAGATTGTGAGAAGAGTTTTCAAGAGCTAAAGCAATGACTCACAACAGCACCAGTTTTGATCGTTCCGGACGGCACCGAAGGATTCGTAATTTACAGTGATGCCTCCAAACAAGGTTTGGGATGTGTGTTGATGCAACATGGGAAAGTTGTCGCCTATGCTTCAAGGCAACTCAAAGTGTATGAGAAGAATTACCCGACTCACGACTTGGAGTTAGCAGCCGTTGTGCATGCTTTGAAAATTTGGCGTCATTACTTGTACGGAGCCAAGTGTGAGATTTATTCGGATCACAAGAGTCTCAAATATCTTTTCACACAAAAGGAGTTGAACATGAGGCCAAGAAGATGTTTGGAACTCGTGAAGGACTATGACTGCACCATCCATTATCACCCCGGTAAAGCAAATGTTGTAGCCGACGCTCTTAGCAGAAAAAGAAATTTGGCAGCATTGTATTCATCGCAATTGATTGAAGAGTTTGCAAAGATGAGTATTGAAGTGGTTCCGCCAACAGATTGCACTACATCAACACTAGCAACTTTGACTGTTCAACCACTACTGAGGGATAGAATAAAAGATGAGCAAAGTCGAGACCACTTTTTGAACAAGCTAAAGGAACGGTTGCAAAAGGACAACATCAAGGGTTTCATGGTAGCGGATGATGGTGCACTAACATTCGAAGGACGTCTATGTGTACCTAAGGATGAAAATTTGAGAAGAGAAATCTTGAATGAAGCCCACAACACCCGTTACTCTATCCATCCCGGAGGAACAAAGATGTATCAAGATTTGAAGGAGTATTTCTGGTGGAGGAATATGAAGAGATCTATTGGAGATTATATTGAGAAATGCATGACGTGTCAACAAGTGAAGGCAGAGCATCAACGGCCCACGGGTTTGCTGAAACCCCTTGAGATTCCAGAATGGAAGTGGGAGAATATTGCTATAGATTTCGTGGTAGGACTACCAAGAACGTTAAAAGGGAATCATGCTATTTGGGTCATCGTGGATAGACTCACAAAATCGGCTCATTTCATACCTGTGAAGATGACATATAATTTGGACCGACTAGCTCAAATCTACGTGGACGAGATCGTGAGATTGCATGGAGTGCCAGTCACTATTGTGTCGGATCGAGACACAAGGTTCACATCAAAGTTTTGGAGAAGCCTACAAGAAGCTATGGGAACAAATTTGAGTTTTAGCACGGCATATCACCCACAAACTGATGGGCAGTCGGAGAGGACGATCCAAACACTTGAAGATATGTTACGAGCTTGTGTAATGGATTTTGGAGAAAATTGGGAAAGACACCTGCCTTTGGTGGAATTTTCATACAACAACAGTTACCAAGCAAGTATTGGGATGGCTCCATATAAAGCTTTGTATGGAAGAAAGTGTCATTCACCGTTGCATTGGGACGAGGTTGGTGAAAAGAAAATTTTGGGCCCGGAAATCGTGGAAAGGACAGTTGTCGTGATCAGCAAAATTCGAGAGCGTATCAAAATCTCTCAAGATAGGCAAAAGTCGTATGCGGATTTGAAAATGAGGGATCTATACTTTAGCATTGGCGACAAAGTGTTCCTCAAAGTATCTCCTATGAGAGGAGTGGTTCGTTTCGGAAAGAAGGGGAAATTAAAACCTCGCTACATTGGGCCGTTTGAGATACTCGAGAAGATTGGAGAACTAGCTTATCGGCTTGCATTGCCCCCAATTCTTTCCGCCGTACACAATGTTTTTCATATTTCGTCATTGAGGAAGTACATGCACGACCCGCTCAATGTCGTGAATCATAGAGATTTGGAGTTAAGTAAAGATTTATCGTATGATGAACACCCAGTTGAAATTCTAGATCGCAAGGCTCATGTGTTGCGGAATAGAGAAATCTCTTTGATTAAAGTATTTTGGAGTAGGCATGGGAAAGACGAGGCCACTTGGGAAAAAGAAGAGGACATAAGATCTAAATATCCGCAGTTCATGCCTTGAGGTAAGTAAATTTCGAGGACGAAATTTCTTTTAAGTGGGGTAGGATGTAGCACCCCGAAAAGTTATTCAAGCATGCATATATCTTTATAAATAAAATGTTCCTATAAGTCGCGCCAAATAGTTATTTTATGCCTTGTCATGCATGTTTGAATTATATTAATTTTTTAATTCATTTATTTATTATTATTATTATTATTAATATTAGTATCTTTATTTTTGTCTCAATATTTCTAATCTAAGATTTTATTTACACTTTCTTTTATTTGGTTGTAAAAGCCCTTTTTTTTTCTTTTTTCTTCCTAAATAGTATTTCTAAAAGCCCACTCCCCTGATTATTTCTAAGCCCAACAGTTTAGTTTTTTTAGCCCATCAGCTTGAGAAAGAAAAAAAACTCCGCCGCACTTAAGGATTTCTTCCCCCTTCCGTTGAGGAACCCCAAACCTAACATTCCTCCATTAAACCCGAAATCACTCCAAGAGATGCAAGATTTTTGGGAAGAAGATCAAAACAAATTCAACCTTTCCATAATAAATTCCCATATTCTAGTATAAATGGGTTAATTGCCAAAAAATGCACCACCTTTCAACGAATTTGTAAATTAGACACCACTTTTCAAACGTTTCAATAAAGACACAACCTTTCATTTTGTAGCAAAATAGACACCGCCTTTCTTTTCCGGCCACTGGTAAAATGACGTGGCTTTATTTATTTCCTACGTGGACTATGATTCCTACGTGTACTTGCCACGTCAATATTTTTTTTTAATTAATTGCCAAAAAATGCACCACCTTTCAATGAATTTGCAAATTAGACACCATTTTTCAAAACGTTTCAATAATGACACAACCTTTCATTTTGTAGCAAAATAGACACCCCTATTTTTTCACGAGACGTGGCTGCAATTGAGGGTATTTGCATTCTGATGTACAAAAGGCCCGTGACAAATTAAATTCCATCAAGTCAGATTATAATAAATTTTACGCAAGATCGAATTAATTGGAGACATTCAGAATTGCTTGAATTAGAAGAGAATGAGTGGGGGATGCCGCCAACCTCGCTGCTACCGCCACTGGTTTCCGCCAACCTCGGCCATTGGTTTCCGCCGCCACTCTTCTCGAAATGGTCGACACCACTGCTAGGGAGGGAAGTTGATGCACCAACCTCGCTGCTACCGCCACTAGCGCCGCCGCACAGCAGCGCCATCTCTGGAGGCGGCCATGAGGCCTGAGACACCGAATTGCCGATGGCGGGAGGAAATGCAGGAGGATGAGAGATGTTTTTTTTTTCTTTTTACTATTTTATTTTATTTTATCTATTGATTTTATTATATTTTTATTTAATAAGGATATTTATGTGATTTTATAATTATTTATTTTTTTGACTTATATAATTTAGTTGTGCAAATAGAAACACCCTTAATTGGAGACATTCAGAATGTCTCCTTCTCTTCTAATTTAAGAACAATTCTGAGTATCTCCAATTAATTCGATCTTGCGTAAAATCTATTGTAATTTGACTTGATGGAATTTAATTTGTCATGAGATTTTTGTACATCAGCATGCCAATACCCTCAATTGCAGCCACATCTCGTGAAAAATTAGGGGTGTCTATTTTGCTACAAAATGAAAGGTTGTGTCATTATTGAAACGTTTTGAAAAGTGGTGTCTAATTTGCAAATTCGTTGAAAGGTGGTGCATTTTTTGGCAATTAACTAAAAAATAAATATTGACGTGGCAGGTACACGTAGGAATCATAGTACACGTAAGAAATAAATAAAGCCACGTCATTTTACCGGTGGCCGGAAAAGAAAGGGGGTGTCTATTTTGCTACAAAATGAAAGGTCCTGTCTTTATTGAAACGTTTGAAAAGTGGTGTCTAATTTGCAAATTCGTTGAAAGGTGGTGCATTTTTTGGCAATTAACCCTAGTATAAATAGGGTTCTCTCATTCAGCTATAATCACACCCAAGCATTCACAGCTTCTCTTCTCAAAATCTTCGAGTGCTGCTCTTCCTTCAGATTTTTTTAGGTATACTCTCTCTCTCTGTTTACGTCGTGCCTTTTGTAAATTTCAAGAGCTGGTTTTCGTGATTTTTATGCTTCTGTGAGATGAGAGAGGATGGTGCATCTTTTTTTTCTCGGTAAAAAAATGAAAAAAGCAACAATCACTTTGTTATTTGAGTTTGGTCAAATTCAATGGGAAGTGTGGATCCGTGTTTTAATTGGGAAAAGTATTACCGTGGGCCACTATCTTTTAAAAAGCTTTCAAATCACTTTATACATACTTGTTCACTCACATGTACACAAACTGACACACACACACACACACGCATATATATATATATATCTGTTTATATCTTTTTTTGCTACAATATTTATTATATGGTTAATGTTATGAGCACTAAAGTAAATTTTATGTAAATTAATTATTATTATTATTATTATGCTAGGCGGCGCGCTTGGACAACATTTATACATTTCATTTTTTTTCAAAGTTCAAGTTGAGGTGGGGATTCTCTCGGAGAATATACAAAACTCTTATCTTTGTTATATTTATATATACGGTGTGCAGATGGGCCTACGGGTCATATGGGCCTTCGGGCTAGTGCTATGAGCCTACGGGTTATTACTATGTTTAACCTACGGGTTATATGCTATGTTGGCCTACGGGCTCTATGATATGCTATGTTATGACCTGTTTAATACTATTATATTTGTATAACTCGGATAATGGAATTACCCCCATTGAGTTAATAGCACTCACCCCAAAGCTATTTATGTTTTCAGGCTAAAGAAACTCGGGTGGTGTGGTGGAGAACGAAGTGATGGAATAAAGACTGTAGTTCTAATTATTTTTAAACATTATATTTTCCACTGCATTATACTCTAAGTTTATGTTGCTTTTATTTTCGAACAACCTTTTGGGATTATTATGTAATTTTCTACCATTTCATTTCCTAAATAAATCTATGAAATTTTTGAGACGTCACAAAAGAGTTGGAGGACATGGTGCAATACGCCATTGGGGTGGAGAAACGGCTTCTGAGAGCAAGGAGGATGGAGAGGGAAAAACGGCGTGTACTCCTACCAGTTTCAGAGATTCCCGTTCCAGATTTTGAAGATATATTGGAATTCCCATGCCGAGATGTTGAAGAGGTCAAGAATGCTGAGGCGGAAGCTGACTTGGAGATACCCAACTTAGAAGATCCTAGGAGAGAGGTACCAGTTATAATTGTTGCATCCATTGATGAGATACCATCCATTTCTATATGTCAAGGTGTTGGAGAAATCGAAGTTGCGGAAGAAGAAACTGAAATGGAGCTGTCATATGTTTCCATATGCCAAGATGTTAGAGGAAATGAGGAGGTGGATGGGAAATCTAAGCTGGTGATGTTAGCTGTAGAAGAATCAATCACTATCGGTTCTATGGTGGATGAATAGCAGTGTGTGAGCATGGATAGCGAGAGTGTAGACGAGGAGGCTGAAAAGAGTGGAAAGATGTTAAAGATACAACCAAGTTCAAAAACAGAGAATGACATCAGTTGGGAAGTAGCTGAGGATCAAAAGGAACTCGTACAAGCAAACAAGGAGGATCAACCGAGTTCTAGCATTCTTTATCAACCATTTCCTTGTGATGTTTTTATTTTACAGGTTGTTGAAGATATACCATTGGATGTTGATGTGCCATCAGATGTATTCGTGTTTGACATGCCAAAACATTGTGTGGTGGTGGAGTTGCAATCATTTGACACAAGCTGGATGATTTTGAAGAAGTGTCTTATGCAGCTTGTGCCAAAGACTTTTAATGATTGGTTCGTGTTCGTCTTTAATCCAAGAGGAGGTTCAGATTTGAGGACAAATCTCTTTCAAGAGAAGAGGAATGATACGATCCAAGATGGGGTGGTGCAAGTACAGATCCAAGAGGCCCATTGAAAGAGTTGAACCCGCTATTCTATTTTAAATAAGAGACTTATTTTATTTATTTATTATTTTTGGATTTAATTAGGTTATATTTTAGGGTTTTTATTTGTTTCCTTGTTGGATTGATTTCCTTAGCATATTTGTTTCTTTTTCAAATTTATTTCCTTTTTCTTGTAGTTTTATGTTTAGGAAACTTATTCTCCACGATCCATATATAAAGGGCGCATGGATAATGAAAATTATACACCTTGATTATTAAATTTTATGAGTTTTTCTCTCTAGAGATTTTATCCGAATTTTTCGAGAAGTGTCGTGAGTTCAAAATTGACTTATCAAACAGAACATCACATCTGTTTGTGGCGTCTTCATCCATTCTGAGATTTTTGTTTCCAATCATAGTAGGGTTGTGGATTTTATATATCTACAGTTCATCTACGTTGTGAGATTCGGGTCAAGGAATTCCATCTTTAATTTTATCCCATTGTAACTTGATACTTCTGGGGTAGATTCCCGTCATCACCAATCTGTCGGTGATGATCGCATCAATTTATATTAAGATAATTAGTAGATTAATTATTAAATCTATGTGGATACGACCATGTTCACTACTATACTAGAAGTCTGTACACTTGCAGTTTAGGTGAAAATAAATATCGAACAACAGTCTTCGTGGGACACGATATTCTTACTCACCTAAGTATTATAATAACATTGTGCACTTGCAGTTCTATTATTTATTAATAAATAGCGTGTCAACACCCGACGAGGGCTGAGCGTCGGGATGAACATCATCACCATTTTTTCTAGTGAACTCCTCTCATTTCCGTCTAAATTGTGCAGTCGTTGTCCCATTTGCATCTGCCACCTTTCATGTTTCTGATCTGTAGTAGCGCCAAGTCATGCAACCCTTCAATTGTACAAGTTTTTGCTCGTCGCTGTAAATTTTTTTGTGTGTGTTGCCGAAAAAAATGGAGAAGATGGAGTGAATTATGTTGCTGAAAATAGATATATTTTTTTGGAGGGCCACGGGAATGGAGTGAGGTTGGAGGAAAGAGGGATTTATTGCAAATGCATAGAAATAAAAGATGATATAAAAATTGTTAATTGAAGCCTGAAAACATATGAGATGAGTGGGGAAGATGAGGGAAAGGGCTGGTGAAGGGGTGGGAGGATGGGTTCAATTTTTCAAAAATTAAAATAAAAAAAATGACCAGAAATAAAATTTAGAGGAATTTGAGTAAATGTGGACAAAATTATAAATAGTTTTAAAAAATATTGGCTAAAATTTTTTTTAAAATTTTTGACTGGCTATTTTGCTACATTGCCTCATATTCAAAAACTGACCACCACATATACTATAGAGTCAACTTTTTTTAGCCACCTAAAATTTTATAAAACTTATTTTAGTCACTAATTTTAAAAACTATTTATTTTAAGGCTCAATTAAAGCACCAAAAAAAAAGCTCAAACTAAAAATTGATAATTAAAAATAAAATAAAAAATCTTCTCTTCCCCACCACCTTCCTTTATGTCTCTCCTCCCATCTCCACCCCCATTTGCAGAACTCCACCTCCATAGCCACTGCCCACTTGCAAAGAATTCCACCACCACCATTAGCCACTACCACAGTAATCCAGCCTTCTCTCATCACCTCTCTCTTCGTAGTCCCCTCTTTTCACAGTGAGCAAGTGACGAAAATGGAGGGTGAATGCCATTTTCGACAACGGCGCGGGGTTGGAGAGGGGAGGGCCTTTCCGGCAATGATGTGGGGCTACATAGAGAAAGGGCCTATCCTAGAGAAGCATCGTCCAACACCATCTTCTTCGGCCGTTTTCTGTGGTGGTGTTCTGCTTGGGAAGGGAGAGAGAGTCCAGGGGAGAAGGCTGACGACGACGGAGTTGCTGCACGCAGGGGCCTGTGCGCCAAGGTTGCGCGTCAGGCCTTGCTCACTAAGCTTGTGCGCTTGATGAGGGCTGGACGCCAAGAACCTTCTCCAATCATCTTCTCCAAAACTTCAACACGAGATATTTTTTTTCTCTATCCCTCTTAAACAGTCATCTTCTCCATGCCTACAATCTTCTCCGGCAAAGTTTCTCCAGCACGACAGCAAGAAAGGGACTTATATACGGGAAAAAATTCATTTGCAAGAATTGAGTGCAAGTAATTTGAGCAAATGGGCAACTGGTTTTACGGTGGGAGGAAGAGAGAGAGAGTTTACTTGTTCTTTTTCTCTTTTCCTTTTTGTTTGATTTTAGAATATTGTTTTACAATTTCTTTAAAATAAATCATTTAAAATAAGAGTATTCTAGTAAATCTGAACAAAATAAATATACTTAAAAATTATTGGCTAAAATATTTTTTTTTAAAGTTTAGCTCATTTGCTATATTGACACTATATTATATTCCTAGCGGACCACACTACCTTCTAAATTGCAACTCCAGGCTCTAAACGCATAATTCTTTTATCCGTCAAAACGATACCTACGGCTACGGATCAAAACTCATATCTGTTGTCATATATTTGTAATTATATATATTGATGTTTAGTTGTGTTCACATACAGCTGCCTAGCGGATCTTGAGCCGTACGCCAATCGCTAGGGACAGTGAGGAGAATCCCAGGGCAGATTAGGCGGCTTCCACGCTTCTGATTCAGCTAACGGCAGGTTGAATGAAAATCCCCATGGATTTTCCTCCATGCTCTCTTCCTCATCGACCTCTACTATTTCTTGCATGACTCGTGAAGACTCTTCAAAGCTCATCAATCCACAATTTCCAGACTCAGAAGATAGACCGGTCATGAACATGATGGAAGAAGGCACGTGATCAGCTCTACTCGTGCTCGTCGCTCCAGAAACTTCTCCGGCAGCGGATAAATGGCAGTTGTCAGAAGATGCAAAGACAGTTGTATACAAGGGAACATCAAGATCAGAGATGGAAGCTGATCCCTGTCTGAATGAGACGTCTGAATTTAATTGAGTTCCGTTTTGATAAGAAAGAGCCCTGTTTGCCATGGGAACAGCCTTCTTGAAAATCCTGCAGAGGGCTAATGAGTCCTGCAATCACATCAAATCAAAATATGAGTTCTAATTTAATTTCTGGATTGTGTTAGGAGTATAGTAGACTTACGGATGAGGGAACGTTCTTGCTAGTTGAAACGAGCCGGAACTCGTGCATCATCCAGTCTGTTTTCATGCATTTGGCAGCTCTGCCTCGGTAGAAAACTAGAGATTTCTTGAATCCAATGCATGCTCTGATTCCAACTGATAATGAGTATATTGGCCTATCAGTTCCGGTGGCCTTCCAAAACCCTGATTCTGTAACGCGGTTTGGACGGGCGCTGTTCTTGTATTTGCGCTCTCTTGGGCAGTAGAAATAAAACTCTTTCTCCCCCAAAGATGTTAGTTCTGATGTAGCAACTTAGGTTAACAAAACTGGAATAATTTAACTAACTCTCTCACTGTGTGTGTGTGTTACTTACTTGGAAGATCCCATGGATCAAATTTGTAAATGTCTACTAGCTTGATCAGCTCAGAAGGAATAGGCTGATGCTGGACTTTCCTTTTGAGGTAGAATTCAACCAACTCCTGATCTGTGGGATGAAACCGAAAACCGGGCAACAACAGATCATCATCAATGTTCTTCTCTTCACCAATCATTCCATCCATTTTTCTCCTCTTTTGAAATTTTCGTGAATTTATTAAACTGGATATGTAGTTTAGGGTTATGCCTGAGATGTGTGGGGAGGGGTGAAAGTTTGCTCAATGTTCGTCTCTTAAAAATGCATTGGATTCGTTTCCATGGAGCCAGCTTAAGTCAAGGCCGAGGAACTAGCTCGTGTTCGATTCGTTTAAGTCCAAATCTATGATCTCCATGAGACTTCAAGTTTGATTTGTGTGGATGAAGGCATGTTTCTCATTACATATAATTATTTCCTTACTCTTAAATTGGATGTTTCTCCTTGTATCCTTTTGTAGTCAAGATTAAACGGACAAAGCAACCTTCTCATGTGATTAGTGATAGCTAATTCTCTCTCTATGATTTGTTTTTGTTTTTGTTTTTTGACAATGTCTTTTTATCCGTTCACAAACAGTTGAAGAGATCTAGAAATTTGATGAGGCCCTTCGAATAAGACCATCTTTTTTTGATCGTTGGATTGATAAAGGACTTCATGTTATCTAATTCTTTATGCCACTGCATTATATGTTAGACTAATTAACATTAATTTTATTGAAAGTTGTATATGATTGTGTAAAAATGCACGTTCAACGATCTTTGATTTAGTATTCTTCATGCTTACCATGAATATGTGACTTATGGGTACATATTTTGGACATAAATAGAGATTCTTTAGAATTTGGTAGTAAACTTTGATAGATTTGTATTCGGTTCATATTGAAAAGAAAATATCTTTTTATTCAGATTATCAAATGTTCTCAATACAGAATTACAGAGAAAGTGAGTTGTGCTTTATTCTATTTATAGTACAGCTATTAAGCGGGAAGGAAGTCGAGATCGACGGCTGTAGTGAAGTATCCGGGTGTGTTTTCATCAACGGTGATGATTGGTTGAGAGGTGGTCCAAGCTGCCACGTATGCATGCATACATGCATAGAACTGTGTTGTCGCCTTCACCACTGCTTCATGCTGAGACTGAACAGCCTGTTTGGTAGTATTTTGTGTTCTGATTTATGTTTTGGTATTGGTGGTTGTTTTGTTAGGATTTGGAGTACTAAGAGTTTATTTTGGAAGCAAGAGCGAGTATTTGGAGTGGAAACTATGCACTTGAGTTGAGAAAAATATATTGAAAAAGTTGATATTCCGACAGAGAAGCAGACCCCGCCGCGGCGGCCTTTGCCGCTGGCGAGGGTTCACCCGTGCTGCAGAAGAAACCCGCTTTGGTGGGTTAACCGCCGAAGCGGTACGGGATTTTCAAATCTTAAGCGCGATTTTGAACTTTAAAAATAGGGTTTTATACAGTTTTGGAGGACGGCATATGGTGGAGAGTTTTTTTTTAGAGACAAGAACTACCTTATTTTCTTTTTGGAATTGATCTATATTTCGATTGGGATCTGTGCAAGTATACTTTGTTCGATTTAAGCGATTCGTCAGTAATTTCTATTCACTCTTTATTTGTGATTGAGATGAATTTTTATTTAGTTTTGGTAGATGTGTTGAATATGAGTAGGTAATTTTCTCATCTAGGGTTAGGAGAATTCGACTCTGAGGATTTAATTGATCGTTGATTATTACCTTCTCCTAATTGAATTGTTCTTATTTCAATTATTCAATTGGCCATTGTTTGATTGTTTGATGCATCAATTGAGATCGATAGATGAGATTGGTGTGTGACCTAGGTTCAATTGGAGTTGTGCTTAATCGGAAACGCATAGCATAATAATTAGTTATAACGAGTAATTCTAATAATTTAGGTTCGATCATCGTGCGAGAGTGGGGATCGATATCCTTAATTAGGAGAGTTAATTGGGATAATTAATCTGTTTGATAATCATAGTGAAATCATAATTCTCAGAGAAGAAGGACCCGACACCCTAGACATTTATATATATATTAAATTGAATTATTTATTTGCTTGTCTAAATATGATATAGCGATTTTCTTATTGCATTCGTGACCAAATTAAAACCAAACTGTTTAGAATGTTTAGGACCATTTCATTTAATGTGAGTAGCATGAACACCAAGCCCTTCTAAGCTTTCCTTGAGAATACGACTTGGGAAATCTTACCATCCTTCATCTGACCTCATTCTATTGCGAGTGATCTTAAGGGTAACTTTAGGTTGAACAAATTTTGGCGCCGTTGCCGGGGAAGGTTTTCGGCCTAAGTGTTTGTGTGCTACATTTGTTTTTGTGTTTTTGTGTTTTTGTTGTTTTGTTTTATTCTTGTATTTCTTGTACTCTTTCCACAGGTGCATTTGATAGTTTTTCTTGTAGTGTTTGTGTATGCTAGATCGCAGGGGTTTAAAGAGAAATCTTGCTCCATTTTTTGATAACATACACAGGCCGCGAGAAACCATTTTGCCAAATCTGGAGGAAGAGAGTGAGTCAAGTAATTCAAATCTTACTATTGAATTTCCCGAAGAAAGTGAAACTCAAGAGAAAGAGGTTCAAGACTCTAGTGACGAGAGTATACATACGAAGATGGGTGATCACGCACCGAATATGAAGGACTTTGCTCGTCCTATTATTGGAGCAACCACTTCGTGTATAGTTCTTGGAGAGGCAGCTCGGAATTATGAGCTCAAAGGCATTCATTACAATCAACTACCATCATTTTATGGAATGCCTAGTGAAGATGCCTTGAATTTTATCAGAGAATTCTACTCAGTGGTTCAAACATTTCCTTTATCGGGGTTGAATGAGGATCAACTCAAGATGAGATGTTTTCCGTACACTCTCAAGGACCGAGCTAAGGCATGGTTCATGTCGTTGCCAGCAAATTCACTACAGAATTGGGAGGCTGTGTATGATAAATTCATGGCCAAATATTATTCACATCAGAAAACTCAGGAGTTGAGGACACAAATTGTTACTTTCTCTCAAGTTCCTGGGGAGCCATTCCATGAAGCTTGGGACCGTTTTACCAATTTGCAGCAGCAGTGTCCACATCATCATCTTCCTGCAGAGCTTTTAAATCAGTTCTTCTATGATGGTTTATCTCAAAACTTTCAGTACATGGTTAATAATGCAGCCGGAGGAGATATTGGAGTTCGTACTGCAGAGGATATTAAGACTATATTTGAAACCATGGCTTCAAACTCTCAGCAGAAGAGTGCAAGAGGGAAGAAAAGTTCTGTGAATGAGGTCACACCAGGGTATGATGTGACTAAGCAACTTGCCGAGTTGACTAGGCAAGTGGGGCTCTTGAGGACTTCAGGAGGATCATCTCACCAACCAATTACAGCTGAAACTTGTGGAATATGTGGAGAATACGGGCATGGAGCTAATGTGTGCTCCAGGGTAGGAGAGTTGGTCTATGAGGAGGAGATGCAAGTGAATGCATTGCAAGGATACCAACCCAGGCAAAAATATGATCCATACTCTCAAACTTTTAATTCAGGTTGGAGAGATCATCCTAACTTTTCTTGGAGGCAAAATCAGAACCCAAACCAATCTCAGAATTCTCAGTACCGACCACCACAACACTATCAGCAGCAGCCGGGCATGTTTCGCCCACCGCAATTGCCCAATCAACAGGTTCCACCTCGAAAGCCATCTTTGGAAGACACTCTTCAGTCTTTTATCCAGTCGAGTAATCAGAGATTTGAGTCTGTGGAGTCAACTGTGAAGAGAGTAGAAACTCAGGTGGGACAACTTGTTGGAACTATAGGTGAGATGTTGCAGCAGAGCAAAAGTGGTAAATTACCTAGCCAACCAGAGTAAGCTAATTCCGTCACAATTCTCAGAAGTGGTAAAGTGGTGGATAACAAGGTCGAAGTGCCTAAGGTGGAAGAGGAAAATGTTGATGAAGAACTACCCAAAAGTCCGAGGGTAGAAGAAAAGAAAGATGGAGGGAAGAATGAAAATTTGCTTCATAAGGCCAAATATCTGTACACACCACCTATTCCTTACCCAAGCCGATTGAAGAATGTGAAACAGGATCAACAGTTTAACGAATTCTACAAACTGTTATCCAAAGTGAATGTGAATTTGCCCCTCCTTGATGTGATCAGAAACATACCAGCATACGTGAAGTTCTTCAAGGAATTATTTTCCAAAAAGAGAAGGTTCGCGGATAATGAGCAGGTAGTTGTTTCAGAAGTCACAAGTGCTATCTTGCAGAACCAACTTCCACCGAAGCAACGTGACCCAGGTAGTTTTGTTGTTAAAATTACTTTGGGAAATGGGAAAGAAGCATCAGGGATGCTTGATTTGGGGGCTGGAATTAATTTAATGCCTTATTCTATTTTTCAACAACTTGAATTGGGAGAACTTAAACCGACCCGCATGAGTTTACAGTTAGCTGATAGGTCGATTCGATACCCTAAGGGGATTGTTGAAGATATCTTGGTTAAGGTGGGAGGGTTAATTATTCCGGTTGATTTTGTTGTGTTAGATGTAGGTGATGTGAGAGAAAATTGGAAAGAACATACCATATTGCTAGGGAGGCCTTTCATGGCTACAACCAACACGTTAATTGATGTGAAAAATGGCACTCTTAAAATGACGGTGTTGGGGGAAACTGTGTGTATTTCTGTTAGAGATAATAATGCTATGCTTGTTTCTCTTTTGTATGAAGATTGTTCTTTCATAGATACTATTGATGCTTTGGCCGAGAAAGTTTTTGTGCAGGAAAGTAGCAAGAAGAGCAATTACGAAGAGTTGGAAAATGAAGAACTGGATCTCCTTCTCGAAGAGAGTGTAGGTTTGATGGAGATTATAGCAGCTGAGGAAGAGGGGGAGAAAACTACACTCAAGCTTGAACTTAAGCAACTCCCCAAACACCTCAAATATGTTTTCTTAGAAGAAGACGAGAAAAAGCCGGTGATTATATATGCTGAGCTTACCAAGGATGAAGAAGAGAAATTGATAGCGGTGCTTAAAAAGAATAAGAAAGCAATAGGTTGGAGCTTATCTGATATTAAAGGAATCAGTCCATTGACATGCATGCACCGGATTGTTCTTGAAGAAGGAGCCAAGCCGGTGCGAGATGGGCAACGAAGGCTAAATCCTGTCCTTATGAAAGTGGTGAAAAAGGAGATTCTCAAACTCCTTGCTGAGGGAATAATCTATCCGGTGGCTGAAAGTGAATGGGTTAGCCCCGTGCATGTGGTTCCAAAGAAAGGAGGTATTACTGTGGTTGAAAATGATAAGGGGGAACAAGTTGCTACACGGACTATCACAGGGTGGCGCATGTGTATTGACTTTAGAAAACTTAATGCAGCCACCCGAAAAGATCATTTTCCCTTACCTTTTATTGACCAAATGTTAGATAAGTTAGCTGGTCATAGTTTCTATTGTTTTTTGGATGGTCTTTCTGGTTATTTTCAGGTGGCGATTGCTCCAGAGGACCAAATAAAGACTACTTTTACATGCCCATTCGGGACATATACTTGCAGGAGGATGCCGTTCGGGCTTTGTAATGCACCAGGGACATTTTAAAGGTGCATGATGTCTATCTTTTCTGAGATGATTGGAGATTTTATTGAGGTATTTATGGAAGATTTTTCTGTTTTTGGGTCTTCATTTGATGATTGCCTCAGTAAACTTGATCGTGTGTTAGAACGTTGTATTGAGAGTAGTCTTACTCTGAGTTGGGAGAAAAGTCACTTTATGGTGACTAGTGGAATTGTTTTGGGTCATGTTGTGTCTAAACATGGAATAAGTGTTGATAAAGCTAAGGTGGATGTAATTGAAAGATTACCTCCACCAATTGATGTAAAAGGAGTTAGAAGTTTTTTAGGGCATGCTGGTTTTTACCGCCGGTTTATTAAAGATTTCTCTAAGATCAGTCAGCCTCTGTGTCATTTGCTTGCTCAGGATGTGTCATTTGATTTTGATGAGAAATGTTTAAGTGCTTTTAATTCGTTGAAAGAAAAATTGGTGTCTGCTCATTTTGTTATAGCTCCTGATTGGTCTTTGCCATTTGAAATTATGTGTGATGCGTCTAATAGTGCTCTTGGAGCTGTTTTGGGTCAGCGTGTGAATAAGATGTTGCGTGTGATTTACTATGCTAGTTTAACTCTGAATCCGGCTCAAATTAATTACACTGTCACAGAAAAAGAGTTACTTGCTGTGGTATTTGCATTAGATAAATTTAGATCTTATATTGTAGGATCTAAGATTATTGTGCATAGTGATCATGGAGCACTTAGACATTTGCTTGCTAAGTCGCAAACTAAACCTAGGCTCATTAGGTGGATACTATTGATGCAAGAATTTGATATTGAAATTAAGGATAGGAAAGGGAGTGAAAATGTTGTGGCTGATCATTTGTCTCGTCTCCCTATTTCACTTGATTCTGATGAATTGCATGAGAAGAAGTCAATATCTGATGATTTTCCGTTTGAGAATGCTCTTGCTATATCTTCCACACCTTGGTTTGCAGACATTGTTAATTATCTTGCTTGTGGTGAACTTCGTCCTAACCTCTCTTCTCAAGAGAGAAAAAGATTTAAGAGTTTGTGCAGGTTTTATTATTGGGACAACCCTTATCTTTTCCGTCTGGGTAAAGATGAAGTGATTCGACGATGTGTACCAGATGAAGAACATAAAAAGGTGCTCGAGCTCTGTCATCAAGCTCATTGTGGAGGACATTTTGGTGGTCGCAAAACGGCTTTCAAAGTTCTCCAATGTGGTTTGTACTGGCCCACCCTTTTTAAAGATGCATATGCTCATTTTCTTGCTTGTGATAGGTGTCAACGAGTAGGAAATTTGAGTCGAAAAAATGAAATACCTCTAAATATTTTTCTAGTGGTTGAAATTTTTGACGTATGGGGCATTGATTTTATGGGGCCATTTCCTAAATCTGGTGGTTTTGAGTATATACTTCTTGCCGTTGATTACGTGTCTAAGTGGGTGGAAGCCATTCCTACTCGGACATGTGATTCTCATGTTGTTCTCAAGTTTGTGCAGGAAAATATTTTATGTAGGTTTGGTTTCCCCCGAGCTATCATTAGTGATGGAGGGAAACACTTCTGTAATAAGTTGTTCGAGAAGTTGATGCTAAAGAATGGTATCTCGCACAAGGTAGCCACTCCGTACCATCCTCAAACATCAGGCCAAGCCGAAACAAATAATAAACAGATAAAGAGTATCTTGGAGAAAACGGTTAAACCTTCTCGGAAGGATTGGGCGGAAAAGTTAAATGATGCTCTATGGGCATATCGGACTGCTTATAAGGGAGTGTTGGGAATGAGCCCGTACCGATTAGTGTTTGGCAAAGCTTGTCATTTACCGGTTGAAGTTGAGTACCGAGCTTATTGGGCGATAAAATCGGCTAATTATGATTTACTCATTGTCGGAAGAGATCGAGCATTGCAACTTTCTGAGCTTGATGAGATAAGGAATGAGGCATACGATAATGCTAAGATCTACAAAGAAAAAGTCAAGAGAATTCATGATCGGAAGATCCGGAGCAAAGAATTGAAAATGGGAATGAAAGTCTTGCTTTTTAATTCACGGTTGAGACTTTTTCCAGGAAAGCTTAAGTCTCGTTGGAGTGGACCATTTTTAATCACGGAAGTACAGCCATATGGAGTGGTTAGCTTACTTAATCCAACATCTGGTGAGAATTTCCAAGTAAATGGTGAAAGGGTTAAGCCTTATTTAGAGGAAGAAGAGCAAGAGAATGTTTCCGAGTCCATGTTACTCGATGAAGTTCATTATAATTAAGAGAAGAAGTTGTCGAGCTCACGACAGAAAACCGAGCGCTGAGTGGGAGGCAACCCACGATTTAAAAAAAAAACAAAAAAAACAAAAAAAAAAGCATCAGGTACCGCCACGGCGGGCAAGCCGCGCGCGCGGGTGAAATAAGCCAACTTGGGCAGCACCTTGTACCCCGCTTCAGCGGTAAACCCACCGGAGCGGGTTTTGTATATTTAAAAAAAAAAGGAGAAAATTCAGAAATTAAAAGTTGGAGATTACCCTAATTCCTTCTTCCATTTCACAGCCGCTACTTCTCAAAAGTTTGGTTCTTCATCAATTTCACCACTGCCTCATTCAAATTCATCTTCACCACCGCACCACCACCATCGCCGTCTCTAGTCGGCGTCGCAGCAGCGGAGACTTCCACCGCCGTTAGTTCAGCCACCGTATTAAACAGTAGCAGCCGCAGTTTCATTCTCATCCAATGGGGCGTCGTCCAAATACCATTGTTCTAAAAAATCGTCGTCCGATCGCGATGGCTGGTTTCTCCGACGAAGGTGAAGTCCAAGATTTGTCTAGTATCTACCAAGCCCCATTTCCCATTTACTCTCCCCATGAAGGTGAGTTTTTTAACAAGTTTAAGGGTCGTTTATTCTCTAAACCGCGTGTATTTGATTGGGATTTGATGAAGAGTTTGGGATTATATGATCGAATTATGGTCTACTTGAAGAATTTGGGTTTAGATAAATATGCCATGATGACTTTGGATGCATACACTCCGTTGAGTCTTGAATTCTTATGTACATTTGAATTGGAGAATGGAAAGAAATCTATAAAATTTAGACTGTTGGGTGTTGAGTATCAGATTACCTTGGCCAAGATGAAGTCGATTTTTGGTTTTCTCACTGCTGGGGAAGGTTCCAAACCAAGAAATTTTGATACGGGTGCTAGATGGAAGGAATTGAGTGGATTTGATAATTGGGATTGTGATGGTATACCTAGTGGCTTTATAAAGGATCCAGCTCTTGCAATGGTGCATAAGTTTATTGTTTTTAATGTGTCGGGAAAGGAACAAGCCAATAAGGTTAACTCTACTGAAGTTTATTTGTTGTGGTGTGCTAAGAATAAAGAAAAGATACGCCTTGCTGAGTTTATTTGGGGTAATTTTGAGGCAATCCAAAAGAGAAAGGGGTCTAAGCCTGCCTTCTGCCAGATTGTTACGGGTATCGCCATTCATCTCAAGCTTATCGACCCTAATGGAGAATTGCCCAAGGAACAAAAAATGATCAAGCATCTCATGATTGACCTCTCCGAACTAAAAGGCGTTCCTTTTGCTTTTGATGATAAGAAACTTGTGCCTTATGAACAGCGTCATTGTGTGCGAGATTACTTGAATGCTCGAGCGGCAAAGGAGAAAGAGACGGGCGTTGGACCATCCACCGCACCAGAGATATCTCCAACTGTAGAGGAGATAGATGAGCACGATTCTCATGCCTTAGAGTCCGAATCACCAGTGTTGCCAACCAATGGATTTCAGTTGATTCGAGATGATTTGCTTTCATTCCGCCAAGAGTTGACTACCCGTTTTGATAACAATGACGTTTCAAGTGGGGAATTTCGCCAAGAGGTGAATCGCAGGTTCGATGAATTACACCAAAGATTTGATATTCAAGAACAGCGAATTTCAGCCATGGAAGCTCAATGGACTACTTGGATTTCACACTACCCACCACTACCACCACGTCCGGATCACCAGTGATTATTTCTGTTTGCATTTGTGTTATGTTTGTTTTTGGGCGTGTTTTGTTTGTTTGTCTTTTGTCTTTAGGCTCTTTGATACATACAAGCACATTTTGGGATATTCACAGTATTGCTGGCTCACGACAATTCCAGGTAAGTTTTCTGTGTCCTTATTTTTTTGCTTGGTCGCACTGAGGACAGTGCTCATATCTAAGTGTGGGGGAGAGGGATTTGTTTTGTATGATAAATGTTAAATTGTTGGAAGCCATTATTTTTTGATATTTCAAGTTGTGTTTGTGGATATTTTGAGTTTAGTCTTAGTTTGTTCTCTATTCTCTTTTATGAAATAAGATTGGAAATTATTGAGTTATCGTGTGGTTATGTTGTCTGACGAGTTGAATCTTTGAGGAAGCACTTGGTGATGTGAATTGTCTTACGAAATTGATTTTATTGTAAATTCGTTTGTGGGGCAATCTTGAAAGGGATAGAGCATTGGGTCGAGTTGTTGAAATTTGTGAATTGTGATCTATTTGTGAACTTTGTGCTTTTCGGGTGTTTAAAAAAAAAGAAAGAAAAGACGAGATATAAGGTCAAAATCCACTCGATAGTATTAGGTCTCTGCTCCTCTGGGGTTGTGTAACCATGAGCATGGGAAACCACGCAAGGAGATTTTGGATAAAATCTGAAAGGTAAACCTTGTGAATTATGGCTTTTGCTATCGAAAAAGAGAGATGACCAATTCTCAATTAAAAAAAATGAAAGAAGAAAAAAAAGAGAGAATAAAGTTGTGTATTTGGAACCCGAAATTTACAAATGTTCATTATTTGTTTCCGAACACAAATTGTACAATTTATCTGATGTGAGTCCCCATTTATGAGAGCAGCTCAATGAATTTATGGTTGATTGATTTTCTTGAGTCGAAGAGCATCCCAATTTTCTAACTTGTTGAGGATATGAGTTGAACATAATTGACGTGCACAATGCTTGATACTTTCTTTCATCTTTTTCTTCTAGAGATTGCTTGAGGACAAGCAAAAGGCTAAGTGTTGGGGGGTTTGTTTGGTAGTATTTTGTGTTTATTTTCATATTATTTGCATTGTGTTTTTGTTGATGTTGTGTGTCGTTGTGTCGTATTATTTGTATTTTTGTGTTCGGATTTATGTTTTGGTATTGGTGGTTGTTTTGTTAGGATTTGGAGTACTAAGAGTTTATTTTGGAAGCAAGAGCGAGTATTTGGAGTGGAAACTATGCACTTGAGTTGAGAAAAATATATTGAAAAAGTTGATATTCCGACAAAGAAGCAGACCCCGCCGCGGCGGCCTTTGCCGCTGGCGAGGGTTCACCCGTGCTGCAGAAGAAACTCGCTTTGGTGGGTTAACCGCCGAAGCAGTACGGGATTTTCAAATCTTAAGCGCGATTTTGAACTTTAAAAATAGGGTTTTATACAGTTTTGGAGGACGGCATATGGTGGAGAGTTTTTTTTTAGAGACAAGAACTACCTTATTTTCTTTTTGGAATTGATCTATATTTCGATTGGGATCTGTGCAAGTATACTTTGTTCGATTTAAGCGATTCGTCAGTAATTTCTATTCACTCTTTATTTGTGATTGAGATGAATTTTTATTTAGTTTTGGTAGATGTGTTGAATATGAGTAGGTAATTTTCTCATCTAGGGTTAGGAGAATTCGACTCTGAGGATTTGATTGATCGTTGATTATTACCTCCTCCTAATTGAATTGTTCTTATTTCAATTATTCAATTGGCCATTGTTTGATTGTTTGATGCATCAATTGAGATCGATAGATGAGATTGGTGTGTGACCTAGGTTCAATTGGAGTTGTGCTTAATCGGAAACGCATAGCATAATAATTAGTTATAACGAGTAATTCTAATAATTTAGGTTCGATCATCGTGCGAGAGTGGGGATCGATATCCTTAATTAGGAGAGTTAATTGGGATAATTAATCTATTTGATAATCATAGTGAAATCATAATTCTCAGAGAAGAAGGACCCGACACCCTAGACATTTATATATATATTAAATTGAATTATTTATTTGCTTGTCTAAATTTGATATAGCGATTTTCTTATTGCATTCGTGACCAAATTAAAACCAAACTGTTTAGAATGTTTAGGACCATTTCATTTAATGTGAGTAGCATGAACACCAAGCCCTTCTAAGCTTTCCTTGAGAATACGACTTGGGAAATCTTACCATTCTTCATCTGACCTCGTTCTATTGCGAGTGATCTTAAGGGTAACTTTAGGTTGAACACAGCCCCCCGCAGACTCGACGCGGTGAAGATCACCAAGTCAGAGGCTGGAAAGTAGGGACCTGAAACGAGGATCCGGGAGAGCTTTTGTGAATAAATCTGCAGGTTGTTGAAGAGATGGAACATAAGTGGGAAGAATGAAGCCTTGCTGAAAATGTGTGCGTGCGAAGTGGCAATCAATATCAAGATGCTTTATACGCTCGTGATAGACTTGATTTTGGGATTTTTGGATGGCTGTCTGGTTATCGCAATATACTGGAATAGGGAGAGATACAGAAATAGTGAAATCACGTAGCATATATGACAACCAAAGGAGCTCTCGTGTAGTGTAACTGAGGCTACGATATTCCGCCTCCGCGGTGGACAAAGACACGGTGTCCTGTTTCTTACACTTCCAAGATACTAAGCAAGATCCAAGAGATATACAATAGCCAGAGAGGGAACGTCTGGTATCAAAGCATCAACCCCAATCGGCATCGCAGTGTGCTTTGAGTTCAAACAAAGGAGAGGCGGTGTAGAAAAGACCAAGAGAAGGGGTACCCTTTAAATAGCGCAAGACATGAACTGCCGCACTCTAGTGATCAAGAGTAGGTGAATTGATATATTGGCTTAACTGCTGGACGACATAAGAGAGGTCTGGTCGTGTTAGATTCAAGTACAGAAGCTTCCCGACAAGTCGTCTATATGAATCTGAATCATCTAGGGGTTCTCCTTTGCGGTGAAGAGTCAAACCAGAAGGGAAAGGGGTACTGGCTGGTCTACTCCCACTCATGCCTACAGACTCAAGCAGATCTAAAATATATTTGCGCTGGCAAAGGAACATTCCTATAGATGATCTAGCTATTTCCATTCCCAAGAAAAATTTGGCCTCCCCTAGATCTTTAATTGTGAAAGCAAGATGAAGTGAATCCTTCACAGCATTAATCAAGTCGAGAGAGGGCCCAAGTAGCAAGATATCATCTACATAAACAAGTAGAGCAACAAAAGACGACCCTGAACCCTTCAAATACAAACAATGATCACTAGGAGACTGTGCAAAACCAACTGAGGTAAGATGTTTACCCAATTCATGGTTCCACTCCCTGGATGCTTGATTCAAGCCGTATAAGCTCTTCTCCAGTCTACAAACTTCACCTTCCTCTCCTTTAGAGTATCCCTGAGGTAATGTCATGTATATTTCATCAGATAAGTGACCGTGCAAAAAAGCATTATTGATGTCTATCTGGTGCAAATGTCATGAGAATTGTGCAGCTAAAGCAAAGAAAAATCTAACGGTCACCATCTTTGCTACAGAAGAGAAAACCTCATGATAATCAATACCAAAGCATTGATTGTACCCCTTGGCAACCAAGCGGGCCATATACTGTTCAATTGTTCCATCTGAGTTGAGTTTTACCTTAAAAACCCACTTACAACCTATAACTGTCTTTCCTACAGGTAATCGAACAACCTGCCATGTGTGATTCTCCTCTAGAGCTGCTAACTCCTTTTCCATAGCAACTTTCCACTCAGGAACTTTACATGCCTCTGAATAGGTAGATGGTTCTTTCACAATATATATATTCATCAAGTAAGCAGTATATTGAATAGACAATATTGGAGAAATGTAGTGAGGAAATGTATGAGGTGTGAGACTTTGAGTAGGATCTGGAATCTCAGAAAGACAAGCAGAATTGCAAATGTAATCTGTCAAGTAAGGGGGAGGATTACAAGCTCGAGTACTTCTTCTAAGTACAGGTGCAACATCATTAGAGAGAGTCTCATGACACTCAGGAGAAAAATCGAATGGGTGTGAGTGAGAAAGTGTCTCTGTAGGAGTAGAAATCTGAGAAGGAATAGAAATATCATGTTGATGATCAACCTGGGAAGGACATGTGTCTGATGTGGGAGCAGAAATCTGAGATGGTACAGAAATATCATGTTGCTGATCATCTTGTGAAGGAATAGTATCTGTAGTAGTAACATCATCTAAAGGTGTTGTTATGGTAGATGATCCAAAGCTTTGAAAAGGCAAAGAAGGGGCATGTGACCCTTGCAGTGGGAATATAGTTGGGATAAAAGCTATATCTCTACTGATACACATGTTGGAACTAACCAAATCATAAAGAAAATATCATTTATTGTGTGGGGAAAAACCAAGAAACACACATTTTCTACTCCTTGGATCAAATTTGCCTATTGAAGGCAAAATGTTTCCCATGAATGCCAAACAACTAAAAGGCTGCAAACCTTGTATCTGTGGAGCCTTACCAAACAAGACCTCATAAGGAGAGTCCACTGTAATACCACAGAAGGAAGTCTATTGATAAGCCATGTGGCATGTAGGATGGAATAAGGCCAAAATTGAGTTGGTAATCGACTGTGAAACATCAGGGCTCATGCCACTTGTAATAAATGTCTGTATTTCCTTTCAACCACCCCATTTTGCTGGGGTGAGTAGGAACATGTTCGTTGATGATGAATTCCATGTTCTTGTAAAATTCTTTACACATTATGATTAACAAATTCCCCTCCATTATCTGTTCTAAGTGCTTTTATCTGTTTGCCAAACTGAGTATGAACCATATGAATGAAATTCTTGATGAGGCTCCAGACTTACAGTTTAGATTTGAACAAGAAAATCCAAGTAGCTCGACTATGATCTTCAACAACAATCAAGAAAAAAGATGTGTCTGTCACATTATCTTCATGACATGGACCCCAGACATCCATGTGAACAATAGCAAACAATGTTTCACTTCTCCTATTCATTTGAGGAAAGGGATTCATCTGCTGTTTAGCATGATAACAAACTTCACAGGCTTTAATTGCCTCCAAATCAGTTTCTCTTATCCTTTTCTTGCATTCAGGTAAATGTTCCATTGCAGTGGGGGAGGGATGCCCTAGCACTGCATGCCACTGCATAACATCTATAATGCCATTAGCTGAGCATGCTATTGCTTTAGCACATAAGTCCTGTGGGAACACATATAGAGAATTCTTCAACCTGCAAATCCCTAAAACATAATCATTTGTCCTGTTCTGAATCAAACAATGAGATGTCATAAAATGCATCTTCTCATCCAAATCTTTAGTTAATTGTCCTACTGATAATAGATTATGCATGAACTGAGGGGTAAAAAGAACATTCCTTAGAAGCAAATCTTTGTTAATTTGTGCAGAACCTGCAAGGTATACCCAAATACTATTCCCATCTGGGATGAAGATTTGTAAGGGATTTCTAAGTCTCTTCATGTCTGTAAGTAAACTCAGATTATAGCACATGTGGTGGCTAGCACCTGAATCTACAATATGTGCTTTCCATTGCTGCAGAAGCTCCAAATGCATAATGTCCCTTGTAAGCAATGGGTGAGGATCCTAAATCAACCTCTCCCATAATAGCATAGTTAGCAGACCCTTCTGATGTAAAATCTCCTTTGGCCCCTTTCTACAACAAGTGTGATAAATGCTTAGACATCTCTGCTTGGATGAAATGACTCATAGTACTGTAAGTATCTTTGCCAAGATCATCCATCTTTCCCATATTTGTAGCCTCTAAGTCAGGGCTACAAGTATCCTCTTCCTGTTGCAAAGCACAGTGGGCTTTGCCTTTAGTTTTATCAGCCTTAAACTTTCTATACCAATCTGGGACCCCTACAAGGTCAAAACAATCGACCTTCACATGACCAAGCCCTCCACAGTGCTCACACTTCAATTTACTCTTTTCTTCCTTTGTTAACCTCCTTTTGAAACCATCTCCCTTATATCCACCTTTCTGTGAACTATATAATGCAGTATGGTCTGAGCCATCTGTTAACTGATTTGTAACCTTGATTTGTTCTTCAACTTGCAATATCATAGAATAGGCCTGACTAAGGCTAGGCAGGGGGTTCATGATTAGTATTTGTTGTCTAATAGTCTCAAAATAATCATCCAGTCCCATTAAAAATTGTATAAGATGTTCTTCTTCTAAGTCAACCTTAATGTCCTCTTGTGCCTCACAAATACACATCCTAGAGTTCTTCAGTAAAGCCAAATTATCCCAAAAGAAGTCAAGTTATTAAAGTAAATCATGACACTTTGAGAATGCTGACTATATGTAGCAATTTCACGGTGCAGCTTGTAAATGCGAGGACCATTTCTTTTCCCGAATCTACGCTGCAATTCATCCCACAATTGTTGAGATGTTTCAAGGTTTTGAAAACCACAAGCAATATCTTTAATCATAGAATTACAAATCCAGTTGAAAACAATATAATCGTCGCGAAGCCACTGCATGTAATCTACTGAATCGCGGTGAGGCTCAGGTAATGATCCATCAATTATGCACAGATTATTTCTAGATAACAATCCTCTGCGAATTGATCGGCACCATCCATGAAAGTTATTACCATCAAATAAATCCGAGGTCAAGTTCATACCTGGATGCTCGCTAGGGGCTAGATATAGTTCATCGTTGGCCAAGGATCGATGATTTGTAGCTTCCCCTTTTCTGTAACCCAGTTGTAATCCCTCTGCACGATCTCCAATATTAGGATTAATCGTGTGATTAATCTACGGCGTGGAATCCACCTCAGAAGATGATGGATTGTGGCGCACATTGTTAACTCCGCTGTGATCACCACGCTCAAGAGTATTATTCCCCATGAAACCAAGTTCCTCATCATGAGCTTGCCTCCATGAAAATTGATTGTTCTTCTTTGTCATGATCGAGAAAAAATTGCAAGTAATTATCAGAAAATCAAAGAAAATCTAGAACCTGACTCTAGATACCATGATAGATTTGTAATTGGTTCATATTGAAAGGAAAATATCTTTTTATTCAGATTATCAAATGTTCTCAATACAGAATTACAGAAAAAGTGAGTTGTGCTTTATTCTATTTATAGTATAGCTATTAAGCGGGAAGGAAGTCGAGATCGACGGCTGTAGTGAAGTATCCTGGTGTGTTTTCATCAACGGTGATGATTGGTTGAGAGGTGGTCCAAGCTGCCATGTATGCATGCATACATGCATAGAACTGTGTTGTCGCCTTCACCACTGCTTCATGCTGAGATTGAACAAACTTTTGTAGGGACAATGACATAAATTAGTTTCTCATACATTGTTCACATGCTTCTTACATCACATTCGTCCTTTAACATTTTGTCTTAAATTGGCATCGTATTATATTGGTCAAGCTACTATATATACAAAAAAAGTTCAGAATGAGCTCGAGAAAGAATTTTCATAGTTAATTTCTTTTTTTTTATCTTGGAGATATTATAACTTGTTGCAAATTAATAATATTTCAACTAGTATCTTATTGCATTTCTATATATAAAGTTTATGCATACAAATTTCCATCCATGAGTTGGAACTCATTTTTCAAATTGAGAGTTGGACATGTTTCTGATCATATTCTATTATGTTTCTCAAAATCTCTTAAACAAACTGCAAAATATTTTTCGAATGGACCAAAGCAATCAGACAAATTGAATCACAAATTATATATATATATAGACACACACACACACACATATATATATATATATATTTCGTTAGCATCAATTATATTGATATACGCAAAAACTCTTGTACACCTTATACATGGGCCGGCCATCAAACGGCCCGACCCGCTCCGACCCGTCCGGACCCGCAACCCGACATATAAATACATGCCCTGACCCATCTCATCATTCTTTTCCTTTTTCGATATGCACTCAAACCCTAGCCGTCCTATCTCTCTCCCGATCTCTCTCTCGATATTTCTTCTTTTCCGATCAAATCCACACCGACCTCGCCGATTAGCACTTCATCACCGGCGATTGGAGATTTCCTTCATGCTCCGGTAAGACCGTTAGGATTTTTTTAAACCCAAGCATCCAATCGCCTTGCTTTCTCTCTCTTGATATACTTTTAGGTTTTCCGATTTCATCATCTGTTACGGTTAATTCATCACTTCGTCGCCAGAGATTCAATCTTCTCTCGCTCCGCTTCTCTTTGTCTATCGATCTGTCCAGTTCTGATCTATTCTGTTAGGTAAAACTAATATTGACAAAACAATGATTCTCAATTCAATAAATAAGAAATATGAAATGAAATCAATGATATTGACAAAATAATAATTTCTCAAAAAATTCTTATCAAAATTATAAGATTTCAAATATTCAAGAGTAACAATTCTTAACACCAATCTTATATAGTTAATCTCAAACTTTTAGTTTTATATATATTATTAGTATTATAGTGTATATATAGTCAAAATTAGTTAAAATGTACTACTCAATAAAATGAAATAAAATTAACAAAAATTAAAACTAAAATTAATTAACCTAAACTAAGAATAATATTTAAAAAATTTAAGAATTAGTAATATCTTAAATAATATGTGTTGAGTATGACGTGTTCCAGATGATGTTATCACTTCACTGATAACATCGCAATCAATATCGTACCTAATGTTGTCCGTCATTCTCGTCACATCAAGTATAATACTCGGATCTCTAACCTTATCATTTCCTAATATTTTGGATTAATTTATTTTAAATTAATCTAAATATATTGTGATATTCATCATATTTTTATTTCCACATTTTTAGGGATTTACTAGATATTTTATTTTGATTTAAAATGTGGATAATGTTAGATTTTGACTTGTTCAAAATCTGTTCCGAGTTTCTAGGAACGTGATGTTCCCCACTTCATCTTTGATACTAACCGTTGCAGAGAACGTGGGTCACTAGAGTAACCGCCATTGTTACACGATGTTGAAGAACGTGTGTCATGCAGTGTAGAGGCCGGTTATCTCGAGTCCAGTTCAGCAAGGGTAGTGGAAGGCGGTAGTTTTGCATCCAACTCATCAAAGATCGTGTAGAAACTACCCAGCCGAGATGGAGGAAGTATTTAAGGTCTCCTTAGACCTTAGAATCATTTATGCGAGCAGGTTATCACCGTGGTTTGTGAGAAGCTCTGAATCTTGCATCTAGTGTCATCTCTGAAATCCAAGACATCTTCCTCGACATCTGCCTAGCGTCCCAATCAGCTGGAGACTTTCATTCTAGTTGTGTGTGTAGGTTAGATAGTCAACTTTGAGAAGTCTAGGATTTAGAGTGACTTGTTGTAATCTATCTATGTGTTTAGATAGGTTTGTTTTAGAGTGATTATTCAAGTGAGTGAAGCTAGGATAGTCCTCTGTATGTTTTATGCAGTGTTGTCTAGGGAGTGAACCAAGACAACATCAGCATTGTTTTTGTGTTTCACTTGTGATGGTGAATTTCGCCTTGAGGCAATCAAACACCGTAAGGAGTGTGATTTAAAACTTATTTTGTGCAAAGTACTGTTTACGTTTCCGCTGCATGTTGAAGGCAATGTGGTAACACTAGCTTCAACATTACATTTAACTTTGCAATTTACATCCGTAATTCACATTGTTTCAGGCAACAAATTTTAACAAGTGGCATCAAGAGCCGGTACTTGACACACTAAGTACTCGATCCAGTGTTGCTTGAAATCTGTGATGGATATTCAAATTAATCAATGTCGTCCTCCTGCTCTAGATAGCAATGGTGGTAACTATGTCATGTAAAAATCTTGAATGAAGATCTACATCAAATCTATCGATGAAAGAGCATGGATGGCAGTTATTGAAGAATGGAGCCCTCCTAGGATGGAAGGTCCGAATGGAGATTTTGTGTTAACTCCGGAATCTCAATGGACAAATGATGAGAGAATTATCTCAAATTTTAATGCTCGCGCTCTGAATGCAATTTTTGTTTCTGTCGATGTTTCATGTTTCAAGATGATTTGCAATTGTGTTACTGCATATGAAGCATGGACCATTCTTCAGGAACATTGTGAAGGGTCTGCCAGTGTAAGGAAGACCAAACTGATGTTACTCACATCAAAATTTGAAAATTTGCGCATGTTTGAAGATGAAACTATTTCATCTTATGCTGAAAAATTATGTGAGATCTCAAACCAATCTACCGCTCTTGGAAGTCCAATTTCTAATGAGAACATGGTGAGCAAGTTGCTTCGAACTCTGCCAGAAAGATTCAATATGAAAATTTCTGCAATCGAAGAAGCACACGATGTAGGAACCATGAGTATGAGTGAAGCGTTCAGCATCTTGCTAACATTTGAGATGAATCTGCAAAATTAAAAAGCAAACTCAACCTCAAAGAGAATTGCTCTCCAGACAACAACTGTGTCATCTGATGTTCATGATGATGTTGACAGTCTTCAAGAAATCAATGAAGAAGAGAATCTAAGTGTTGCACTACTGACAAAGAAGTTCAACTCACTGGTTCGTTCCATGAAGAAAAGCCCCCCAAATATCAAACCTCGACAGCTATTTGACTCTCCATCTTCATCAACATCAAATTCTGGAAGATCAAATGTCAAGAAGGAAATCGCTGACACTGGGAAAGACATTGATTCAGTTCAATGTAGAGCATGCTCTGGGTATGGACATTATTCAAATGAATGTCCAACAACACGAAGAAGACAAAGAAATAATTTTAATGCAGTTCTCAGTGATGAGTCTGATACTGAAAATGATTCAGATCAGAGAGTGTTGTTTATCAATGTCATGGAGGAAGACGACCAGATTATTGATGCCCTGAATGTTATTGATGAACTTGATGCTCTGGACATTGAAGAATGTGAAATTGATGATGAGTTTCTCCCAGATGTTGACGATAAAGCCACTGAGATCTCTCCCAACACTACTAATTCGTATGAAATGACTCTACTAGATGAGTTTAATCATACTTCTGAGATCAGTAAGGCTGATCCACAGGAAGAACGCTCATTTGCCTCTCTTGAAGAGCTCAATGATGTTGTGAATGAAATTTGCAGTCAATGGACAACTCAATCAAAAGAACTGAAATTTCTTATGGAAGAAAATCGGTGTCTTAGAGAGAAGATCATGGGACTGGAAATTAGACTCACCAGGAGTGATGCTGAAATCACTAAACTAAAGAAGGAAGTGGAGAGAACCTCAAGAACATTTAAGAAATGGAATCAAGGAACGAATGTCCTAAATGAAGCCTTAACATTGGGACAGACAGACAGGGCTGGACTGGGATTCTGAAACAAAGTTTCCATGACTTTCTCAAATCACAATGTTGTGAAATTTGTGAAGGAGAACCACCCAAACATGTCTACATGGAGCAATGTTGAAGATGATGATCTGAAGAAATGTAAGGGCTCAAAGGTTCGAAAATATGTGTGCCATTACTGTCAGGAGCCGGGACACATCAAACCACATTGCTTTAAGTTTAACGATGATGTTGCGACCGGGAGAACAACATCAGGGATCATATCAAAGAACAAGAACCAGATGAAGTCCAAAAAGATGAAGGTTACATGCAATGTTGTGTATACATCACTGAAGGCTAACATTGTCGGAACATGGTACTTAGACAGTGGATGTTCTCGACACATGACCGGTAATAAGGAGTTTCTTGAAGAATATACCACTTCAAACAAAGGTAAAGTCAGCTACGGAGGAGGAGCTCAAGGAAACATTGTCGGAAAAGGCACATTGAATGTCAAACATTTTCCTAAGCTCCAAAATGTCATGCATGTCGAGGGTTTGACGGCCAATTTGATCAGCATTAGTCAGCTTTGTGATGATGGTATGCATGTCAAGTTTGATAAAAATACTTGTGAAGTATTTGACAAACACGAAAAATGCATAATGTTCGGAAGCCGTGCATCTGACAATTGCTACCATGCTGACAAAGATGAAACATGCAACATGACTGTAAAAGATGAAACTAAGTTAATTCATCAAAAACTCGGTCATATGAGCATGGTAAATTTGAAGAAACTGATTGTGTCGGATGCTGTCCGTGGCCTACCAAAGCTGAATGTTGATCATGATGTGGTATGTGGTGCCTGCCAAAAGGGAAAACAAACCAGAATTCCTCACAAAAGCCTGGGTGGTTGTCAAACAACAAGATGCTTTCAACTCTTACACATGAACATCATGGGACCAGTCGATACAAAGAGTATGAGTGGTAAGAGTTTCATTCTTATCATTGTTGATGATTTCTCAAGGTACACTTGGGTTGAATTCCTGCAGGAAAAATCTGAAACATTCAAAGTCTTCAAAAGATTCTGCCGCACAATGTGTTTGCAATTTGACACCAACATTGCATGCGTCAGAACAGATCATGGAAGAGAATTTGAGAATGCTGCATTCAATGACTTTTGTGAAAGGAAATGAATACTCCATGAGTATTCAGCTCCCAAAACTCCTGAACAAAATGGAGTAGTGGAGCGAAAGAATCGAACTCTGCAGGAAATGTCATGTACAATGTTACAGGGTAAAGGACTTTCAAAAAAGCTGTGGGCTGAAGCTGTCAACACAACCTGTCACATAGGGAACAGAGTCTATCTTCGACCAGGAAGAAAGGAGACACCTTATGAGCTTCTAAGAGAAAGAAAGCCAAACCTCAAATATTTCCATGTGTTTGGATGTGTCTGCTACATCCTGAACGACAGAGACTACCTTGGAAAGTTTGACTCTAAAAGTGATAAAGGATTGTTCTTGGGATATGCTCAAAACAGCAGAGCATTTCGTGTTCTTAACCTAAGAACCAAAGCTGTGCAAGAATCTGTCAATATTGTGTTTGATGATCTTGCAGGCCTGGCAACTAAGTCTGAGGAAGATGATGTGTCATTCCTCCTCCATGAACCAGATGTTGCTGATAAGAAGCCTAGTGGAACTGCCAAAAGTCCTACAAGAAGTCCTGATGTCAAATCCAATGCTTCTTCTCCCTCAGCAAAGGGATCAACATCACCTCGAACACCAGACTCAGAATCCTCCTCTAAAAGCGATGATGACCATCTTCCACTGGCCCAGTATGAACCAAGACGTGATCCTCCAAGAAGAATTAAAAGATATCACCCAAATTCCCAAATCATCGGTGATGGATCTCAATGAGTCAAAACCAGAACAAAAAGCTCAGCCGATGTTGCTGAATTGGTCAAACAGGTTTGCATGTCATCAATTATTAACTTTGTGTCTATCTCATGCTTTCTATCCAGTGTTGAACCTAAAAATGTCAAAGAAGCTCTAAAAGATGAATTCTGGATAGAAGCAATGCATGATGAGCTGAGTCAATTTGTTCGAAATAATGTATGGGAATTGGTTCCAAGGCCTGAAAATAAAAATGTAATTGGAACTAAATGGATATTTAAGAACAAGACTGATGAGTCTGGGAAAGTGGTTAGAAACAAAGTCAGGCTAGTGGCACAAGGTTATACACAACTAGAAGGAATAGACTATGATGAAACATTCGTTCCTGTTGCTAGAATAGAGTCTATCCGTCTCCTACTTGCCATTGCTTGCCACATTGGGTTTACATTGCATCAAATGGATGTCAAAAGTGCCTTCCTGAATGGCATTTTGAATGAGGAAGCCTATGTTGAACAACCAAAAGGCTTCGAATGTCATGAAACACCAAACCATGTGCTGAAACTACACAAGGCCTTGTATGGACTGAAACAAGCTCCTATAGCTTGGTATGCTCGACTTACCGAGTTTTTAATTAACTTTGGTTTTACAAGAGGCGTGGTTGATAAAACATTATTTATCAAAAGGATCCACAAACACATCACTGTTGCACAAATCTATGTTGATGATATTGTGTTTGGATCCACTTGTTCTAATCTCCTTAGGGAGTTTGTTGATGTAATGTGCAGCACATTTGAGATGAGCATGGTCGGCGAATTGGCCTACTTTCTTGGTCTCCAAATCAAGCAAGACAAAGATGGGATTTTCATATCCCAAAGCAAGTATGCCAAAAATCTGATCAAGCGCTTCGGGCTTGAAGCTTCAAAGCCTATGAAGACACCAATGGGATCCTCTGAAAAACTAAGCAAAGACGATGTTGGAGTCAATGTTGACCCAACGATGTATAGAGGAATGATTGAAAGCTTGCTCTACTTGACCGCCAGCAGACCTGACATCATGTTCAGCGTTGGAGTATGTGCTAGATACCAAGCTCAACCCAAGGAGTCTCACTTGAAAGCTGTCAAAAGAATAATTCGATATGTTGCTGGTACAGTCAACTTTGGAATCAGTTATTGTAAAGATACAAACACCAGTCTTATTGGATACAGTGATTCAGACTGGGCAGGTGATGTTGATGATAGAAAGAGCACAAGTGGTGGTTGCTTCTTTTTGGGGAACAATATGGTTTCTTGGTCAAGCAAGAAACAAAATTGCATCTCCTTGTCAATAGTTGAATCGGTATATATTGCAGCTGCTAGTTGTTGTGCTCAGTTGGTATGGCTGAATCAAATGTTGAAAGACTATGGTATGACAAGCTCATCACTAACCCTACTGTGTGATAATGCTAGTGCTATTGAAATTTCCAAGAATCCTGTTCAACATTCGCGCACTAAGCATATCGACATTCGACATCACTTCATCAGAGACTTGGTGGAAAAGGAGATCATAAACATCAAATACATATCCACTGAGAATCAAACAGTAGATATTTTTACCAAGCCCCTTGATTTCGAGAGATTTTCTGCCTTGAGAAAGTCTCTTGGAATGTGTTCTATTTAATTAGTTCACTCTATTTTTACACAATGTTATTTTGGATGTGTTTACATCCTTGTTGATGTGCTGGACACATGTTTTATTTTTAATGTTTGGATGTTTTGGGTATTCAAGTTTTGAATATCCTTGAATAGTTGATTTTAATCATCAGTTTAGTCTGATGATTTCGACTTCTATATGCTTGATTTTTGCATATTGTTTATATGGTGATAATCTCAGTATTGCTGCCTTATTGATCACATATTGTGCAATATGTGATGTTTTATGTTGGGAATGATCTCAACATTGTGTTTGTTTTCGCATATTTTAAAGATATGTGTTGCTTGCTATGTTGAGAATGTTCTCAACATTATTATATCGTCTGTACAGGGGATTATACCCACTAACCTTGTTGTATACTATTGTATAGGGGATTGTACCCACTAACTTTGTATATTATGTTATAGATAATAATTTAAGGGGGAGCAGACCTTAAGGGGGAGTTTTTGAACTCCAATATTTTTGTTTTCGTATTCCGCTGTGGCTCTAATCTTGTATATATTGAGATTTATGTTTTGTGCAGAAAGAATAAACTTAAGGGGGAGATTGTTGAGTATGACGTGTTCCAGATGATGTTATCACTTCACTGATAACATCGTGATCAATATCGTACCTAACGTTGTCCGTCATTCTCGTCACATCGAGTATAATACTCGGATCTCTAACATTATCCTTTCCTAATATTTTGGATTAATTTATTTTAAATTAATCTGAATATATTGTGATATTCATCATATTTTTATTTCAACGTTTTTAGGGATTTATTAGATATTTTATTTTGATTTAAAATGTGGATAATGTTTGATTTTGACTTTTTCAAAATCTGTTCCGAGTTTCTAGGAACGTGATGTTCCCCACTTCATCTTTGATACTAACCGTTGCAGAGAACGTGGGTCGTTGGAGTAACCGCCATTGTTACACGATGTTGAAGAATGTGTCCCACGCAGTGCAGAGGCCGATTATCTCGAGTCCAGTTCAGCAAGGGTAGTGGAAGGCGGTAGTTTTGCATCCAACTCATCAAAGATCGTGTAGAAACTACCCAGCCGAGATGGAGGAAATATTTAAGGTCTCCTTAGACCTTAGAATCATTTATGCAAGCAGGTTATCACCGTGGTTTGTGAGAAGCTCTGAATCTTGCATCTAGTGTCATCTCTGAAATCCAAGACATCTTCCTCGACATCTGCCTAGCGTCCCAATCAGCTGGAGACTTTCATTCCAGTTGTGTGTGTAGGTTAGATAGTCAACTTTGAGAAGTCTAGGATTTAGAGTGACTTGTTGTAATCTATATATGTGTTTAGATAGGTTTGTTTTTGAGTGATTATTCGAGTGAGTGAAGCTAGGATAGTCCTCTGTATGTTTTATGCAGTGTTGTCTAGGGAGTGAACCAAGACAACATCAGCATTGTTTTTATGTTTCACTTGTGATAGTGAATTTCGCCTTGAGGCAATCACACACCGTAAGGAGTGTGATTTAAAACTTATTTTGTGCAAAGTACTGTTTACGTTTCTGCTGCATGTTGAAGGCAATGTGGTAACACTAGCTTCAACATTACATTTAACTTTGCAATTTACATCCGTAATTCACATTGTTTCAGGCAACAAATTTTAACAATATGTATAATAGTAACTCATATATACAAACATATTTTATAAATGTATAAATAAAAGAGAAAGAAAAGAGTCATAATGTATACATTTAGGAGTGTAAACAAGTTGAACTTGAGTTAGGGCTCGAATTTCTCATAATGGAGCCGAGCTCCAACTCGAGCCCGAGTACAAAGCTTAAGTCACAGCTTCAGCTCGGCTCGAGCCCAGTGATACTTAAACAAGCCGAGAGCTTGATGGTATTCGGATCAGCTCGTTTACACCCCTAATGAAGACTATGTGACCAATATCCGAATACTAAAACATCTATTTTAGATATGAACAATTAAACGAACATAAAATTCTATATATGTTGATTAATTACTAGATTTATGCCTTGTTCTCTATTTTCTTGATATTTGATTAATTCTAGGCAAAATATTGTTTCGAGTCCTCATATTTATAAGTTTTCCAGATTTGGTCTCTCTATTTTAATTGGCTAAAATGAGGTTCTTATACTATCATTTGATTAAAATCAAGTATCCATGTTGAATTAATAGAAAGACTAATTTAACCAAATTATTTGTCAAAAATCGTTTCACACTTGAATTCAATTTTATTAACTATTTATTTATTTATCTAAAAATCTCAATTTTATTGTTTGTCTTTCTCATCGTTTTGTTGTCTTTTCTAGTATGAATCGTGCGCTATCAATTTGGTCAAAATCGAATTATTTCTTTAACTCAAATTAATAGTACAAGAACTTGACTTTAATTTTTAACCAAATAAAATATAAAAATCCAATCCAAAAAATGTATACTTACGGGGACCCAAAACAATATTTTACTTTAATTCTAATATAAACTAATTGATTGTAATATTTATAAAGCACTACTTAAAAACATCCTATCCATTTCATCGTTGTAACTTAAACCAGAATCGTTTGTCAAAATCTCATACTAAAAAAGACAACAAAAACAAGAGAAAGAAAGGGTCACATTCCCAGAAAGAGAGCCGGAGCGCCTCAAAGAAAAGATGCTCATTTTTTTAAGAGCAAAGAAAAACAGCAATGAACGCTACAACTTGAGGTATCATAAAGAATGCTTATTCTTCATCCTCATCTTCATCACCACCACCAGCCTTCTTTGCAGCAGCTTTCTGGTTCCTTCTTTTCACTCTACCAGCTCGACCGCCACCAAAGGGACTAGTAAGCGAGAAGTCGATATGTTTCTGTGAATCGACTCTCACCATGAAGGATGGCACGTTCACCACCTGTCTTCCGACCCTGATACAAAAAGGTTTGTTATATTTACAGAATCCAGATGGTGAAAGGAAATGAAATATGAAATGAACCTCAACAACCATGATTCGAGGAGACTGCCATATGCAAAATTTGCATCATAGCACAAGGTACAGTGAATGGGGAAAAAGAACTCAAACAGAAAAAATGGATAGCTCATCCCAAAATAATACCCTTTCAATCATATATCCAGGAAAGAATCAGCACAAGAATAGCCAAGTTATCACACTGACTACCTGTGTACTAATAAAAAAAGATTTAAACCATAGAAGTGAAGTGCCTTTGATATGTTTTCTCTAAGCAATGTACAACCACAATCCAACAATAAGCATGCCATAGAAAGAAAGATGCGAGTAAATAACAGAACCATGCCAAATCTGGGCCAAGTTTGATTTTATATATGTCTTGTAATTTGCAGCACACAAATGCAAATGAATTGAACACAAGTAATGACATAATATAAACACTTGAGTGATATATGCATGCACAGCCAGTCGAAAAGTTAAATACATATGAACATATTTACCAAGAATATGCAAGCATAACACTCAATGCAAAAGATATCTATCATTCACAAAAATATACTTATATACCACGACACTTTTGATTGAAAAATCAATCAGTCAAAAACAGTCGTCAGCTCATGAGAATAATCATTCAGATAAAGCATCTCCTTTGACAAATGTTAAAGAATAGAGCATCACAATCACTCTTCAGATCACTAAACATGATTCAATTTCATAATTATTTTCAAGATAAGCAAGAGAAACAACTGGCAGAGCTATAAACATGAACCTTAGCAATGAAACAAAGAATAAAAGCAGCTGCAAGTAGGCAAAATCCCACCAATTAACTAAATCAATAAAAGGACCTCAGTTAGAAAATATATACCTAATATGCCTCTGCCTAATGAGCACACGAGCATGGTGAATCGACTTGGCCATTCCAGCCTTGAATACAAGGGTCTGAAGGCGTCGTTCAAGAAAGTTCTCCACAGTGAGGGCCAGCACATAATCGAGCTTGTTTTGGCTTTCATCCAATAGACCAAACTTATTCATCCTGCGAAGAAGGGCCTCTCCTTCAAAGATTCGGCGGGAATCCTTCTCATCGAGAGTGAGAAGATTCCTAGCATTATTACGAATGCGACTCAATGCGTATTGCACCCTCCACAGCTCCCTCTTGCACCTCAGCCCATACTCTCCAACAAGCTTCAGCTCTGCATCCAATCGCTCCTTCTCATAAGGCCTCCGAGGCTTCTTGAATGTCTTGCCATCTGCATCAAAATTCACCATACATTAATGTCTTGCCATCTACATCAAAATTCACCATAAATTAATCTTGTAACATTCCTGCACTATCAAATCAAGAAATGAAATGAAAAAACTAAATAATGATGAAACAGAAACAACCGGACTTGAACATTGCCACATTTACCGAAAGCAGAAAATTGAACATCTAAAATCAATCCCCAAAATAATAAACATCATGATATAAAATACTTCTAAATGGCACATAAAAAACAAGTGAAGAAGCATTTCGATCTCGATTCCGAACTCAAACCCAATATCCTTGTACCCAATACAGACACACAATCAACAATCAAAAAACCCCAATTTACCCACAGAGGAGGATCCAAAGACGTTCAAAAGTAGACAAAATGTACGTATACATACCAACTGAGAGAAAAGAAGCTTACAATTGCGGTAAAAACTAACGTGCACCATTGTAACAACAAGTACGCGGCTGAAGCCAAAGAAGAGGAATCAGAAGGTTTTAGAGGGGAGGATTTGTACAATATATGAACAAACCCTAAACAATTTTTTGAGTGACTAATTTGGGCCTGATAGAACAGGTAGGGACAAGTCAACTGGGCTATGCTGCCTCTGCACATGTTGTTTATGGGCTTATTCCTTTTTTATTTATTTTTTTATTATTAAAAAAAAAAGGAAAGGATAATTTATACCAGAGCAGATCCTTTGTTGCATTTTGTGTTACATTTGGTGTTGTATGACTAATTTTTTTATTTTTTTAATATACCCAAATTGGGGATGGATGAACCCTAAATAGAAAATTTAATTAAAATAAATCATAATAGATTAAAAAATAAAAATTAATTTTTTAAAAAAATATTGGAGAGTTGCAACAGGGAATGCAACATGATTTATAACAAGTGATCCCATTTCATTCTATACACAGTCCCTAAAATGCTCAATATAGCCCTCAATATTTAAAAATATAAAAAGTAAATTGATGTTCTTTTTTGTGTTAATATGAGAAAATAGCCATTATTACTTAGTAAATAATGTAAATAGCCACTTTTTAAAAATATGATGTTTCTAGCCTTTTAGGATGTGAATATACATCAAAGCCCTCAGTAATAATATAAATAATTTTCAACATTAATTACTCCCTATCATAAAAATACCCTAATATATTAACAAAAAAAATTATAGACGATGATTTCAGAATCTATCTGACGCACCTTAAAAAAATCTATTTTTTGCCACCATTCTATGTCAAAGTCTTAAAAGTAATGTAAATAATCTATCTTCTTTTTTTACCCCTTAACTGAAATGCCTAAATTATTTTAACTTAAATTTATGGAACCCTCACTATTATAATTTAGCTTATAGCCTTGTGCCTCCTTTTTCTAAAAAAATTAAAATTGAAAATGATATTCAGAAAAGAGCCACATGACAACGACTGCTATCATCCGCCATGCCATTTTTCATTTGATGTGAGTTCTTCTGAAAATCATAAAAAACAAAATTAAGGGATTAACTGTTTATTAATCCTTAATTAGAGTTAAAAAAATATATTCAATTCATTCTATGTATGTGGGTTGAATGTTGCCGACGAATCCAACATCTCTAATTTCACATGTTGCTGACGGAGTTTTTGAGTTGAAATTATAATTTATGGCTTCTTTCTTCTTTTTAGTTCATGAGGAGTTTGAAGGATCAAGCGATGCTCCATTATTTGTGGGGATTTTTGTATGTAGAAGATTCATGACTTCATTTTATTTTTTGGGGATATACTTTGTTGGAATTTTTAGGAAGAAGGCTGAATAATCTAGAATTGAAAACAAAAGGGCTACAAGAATATAAAAAATATTTAAGTTAAATATTTAATTTAGAGCCCAGATAAAAAAAAAGAGTCTGCGTATAAACATTTTTATATTTTTTAATCTCAATTTTAACAAATGCTCTAATGGAGCAAATAAGGTTAAAAAGTAAATTTAAATAATATTTTATTATAATTAATTATTGAGGCTATGTTGAGAAAATAGGTGATTGTGGATGAAATCATCCTTAAAAAAAATTCAGGTATTTTTATTATTAATAAAATTTCTGGTATTCATAGCCCTCATTTTTCAGGTTTTGTATTACATTCTATATTATATTATTAAATTATAAATTTAATAATAGTTATTATAAAAATAAAAATTAATTATAATTATAATCAACCCTATCAATATTTATAACAAAAATTAGAATTAAAAAATTATACATTCTAATTATGCAATATAACAACCAATTATTAGATAAAAATTATAAACTGAATATTAAAAAATAATTATATATCTTGATTGGGTAGAAGGATCTTAAATAATAATTATAAAATTAAATTAAAGCATAAGAAATTCGGGCTAAATTCTTTACGAGCTAGAATTTCATAGCTCTAACGCTCTTATTTTTCGGAATATTCCGGTCAGTCCATCAATTTTGAGTTGAATTAACATCCTTACTCTTTCTAGCTCAGATCCTCCCTGAAGTATTAGTGTGTTTCATTTAATTTATTTTCCTTTTTTTTAAAGGAAGAAGAAGAGTGAGGGTGGGGGTCTATAAAATACAATATTTTAATTTGTTAGGACTTTAAATGTGGAGGCAATATAAACTTAAAGGGGCACACTTGTGTGAGACTGTCTAACGAGTCTCTTACGTTAGACAGATCTCCACCCAACCCGGATCCGACCCGACCATATATATATTTAAAAAAAATTATCGGCCCATTAGGTCTAGTTAGTCATAAATTCACAATTCACACAACTCACAAGCCCTTCCTAAGAAACTGAGACCAACGGCACCAAGATTTTCACAGTCGTCGTCGTCGCATCTAAAGGAGGAATCGGCGACGTTGAGAAGTGGTGAAGCAAATTAATACAAGCATTCTCAGCGGAAACCTTGTGAGTTCATCATTAATTATTTTTGTGATTTAATTTGGTGGGGAAAATAAAATGAAACTCGTTCGGAAGTCTCGTACATATATAATTGGGCATGTGATTTTTGCATTCGAAGATAAATGTATGGTAATTAATTAAGTGGTAGCTAGTTAATTGTTGCTTGGCTTGGGTTTGTAAATTAAGACAAACATAGTTGTTGCTTTGTTGGATTGACAGCTGCTTTGGTTCGATATTTTGGAACTTGAAATAAAATTGATTCTCTCAATTATGATTAAACTTTCTTTTTCGTTTAGGGAGTTTATAGTTTAGAGCAACTGATTTTTATTTTATTGAGAATTTATGTCTGAATTTGGTTTAAATCTTAAGTTTCTTCTGATTTTTGGTTATTCTTGATCTCAATGTTCAATTGTGGACCTAAAATTATTCACATGATCTCCATTTGCAAATGTGTGAGTTGCTACTCCAAAAAAATCTACACTTTGTCTCTACATTATTTTTTTTAGTTTTGAGTTTGTAGCAGATCTGTTGTCACAGATCGATGCGTTGAGGATGCCATTGTTGGTCTTATAAAGTGGAAGATCGAGACCGTATTGAAGATTTTTAGTAATAGTTTTATTTGTAATTTGTGTTAATTTCTTTTATAATTAGTGATACTTTATTTTATAATCAATAATATTATTCTCTATAATAATGAAATAAATTTTTTTACTCAATAATGAGTTTTTATTGTATTCATAGACCCGATTCTCAATTTGAGATTATGTTTCAAACTGACACTTTTATTTTGTAATTCGTGATACTTTTTTTGTAATTAGTGATACTTTCTATTGTAATTAGTGATACTCACATTGTGAGTTAATAATACTTCACCTCGTAAATAATGATACTTAAGTTAATGATACTCCGCCCATAGTTAATGACATTTATCTATTGTGGATTTGATAATTAATGTTTAATCATCAATAATATCATATTATACTCCACTTCCGAGTTAATGATACTTCACAGAAAGCTAATGATACTTACCAGATATATATCTAATGATACTTCACTTAGTAATTAATGATATTTCGCCAAATTTATATCTAATGATACTTCGCTTCATAGTTAATGATACTTCACTTCACAATTAGTGATACTTCACACATAGTGATACTTTACTTTATACCTAATGATACTTTACTTTATACCTAGTGATACTCCAGTGGCTGCGTGTGAGGCGCGTGTCGCGAAAATGGGTTTTGGGGCGGGTTTTAGGTGGGTTTGGATTTTATTTGACTCGTCTAACGTAAGCGATCCGTTAGATGGTTTCATACAAGTTTTTGTCAAACTTAAAAAGTCAACAAAATATATTTATATTTTAACTTAGTTAGGGGTTATAGAGAAAGTAAAAAAAAACAAGGTTGTGAATAGAATTTTCAAAATTATAAAATTTGTAAAGAAAATCAATGTCAATAATTGTAACTAAATCTTTTCGGGGGTGGGGAGTTGAGTCTAACATTTATTTTCATAATGTTATTATAATATGCCAGAGTTTTGTATAAGATTATCTTACATGCTAAAATTCATAAGACATTAACATTAGGATTGTACTGCTTAAAACAAGCCAAGATCTAAGAAGATTACATCATTAACACCGGTGATTTGTATGATGGAATGAAATGGAATAGAATCATCATTAATTGATTAACTGCTTCTGTCCTATGAATGAGATATAAAATAGTTTATTTGCCTCTGACCTATTGATGGGCCTTGGTTGTTGTGACCTATGAAGAGGTCCTGTTTATTTGAAGAGTCAGAATTATATTTGTTAATTGTTGGATTCTGTTTGAATTCGATTGGCCTATGAATAGGCATTCTTTTGACTTGATTGAATCTATTGACTTCGTTGATACGTTGAAAGACGTGGATTTCTTCCCGTTACAGAGTTTATGATGCCCAAATTTCTGGGGAATATAACATATTCTTATTCTAAAGCCATTTCATTTGATTATCCTAAATAGTACCTCCTTTTTGAGTAACACCCTGACCCTCATTTATTATTTCTTTTGAGACTGGGACATTACAGAGTACCCTCTGGATTTTGGATTATGCTACCTTTTTCCTTGTATTTTTTTCGTAATATCTCCGTCCTAATCCTCAGGATCGGGGCGTTACAGAATCCAAAAGTACAGGTGAATGGTAAGTCATTCATAAGTGAGTTTTGAACAAGGCAAAGAAATTAAAGAATGTTGATTTCAGGTAAGTCATAGATCTAAAAGTTTAAAAAGTGAAAGTAATTTTGGATGAATCCAAAAGATAGTCTAAAGTTGTTTTAAAAGAAAAAAGTTAATTTATAGTTATTCTTCTCAAAAAGGATTTTAAAGATATAATCATTTTGATATCGAAATCTTCTGGTCATTGTTGAAACCTAAATTTTGATTTAAAAAGTCTTCTCTTTAGAAAAAATGACTATCTACTGCTAGAAAGTAATGTGATTCTGATGATAGAGAATGACTAAGATAAAGGATCAAGGATAGATAATTTAAAGATAGAGTTTAGTCGAGATCATAGACTATAGATGCTTGAACTTAGAAGAATTCTAAGTTTTCCTTATAGATTAAAAGAGCTTTATGAATTAAGTTCCATAGTTAGAAAGTTTAAGAGGTGTGTGGTTGGGCGAGCCCTTCACATTACACGAGAATCATGCTAAAGAAGAGGAGCTTCGCCAGTTAAAGAAAGTCCTACAAACTCGTAAAGATTGATCCCTTGAGGCAAGCACATCTAACCAAGAGAGTATAGTCATCTCAAGCAAGCCGATACAATGAAGGTGCATCATTGCAATGTCAGGTCCTCTGGGCCTGTTGACACAATGCGAGTGTTGTGCAACCCGAAAGAAAAGAAGAGTTTCACTACAGACAAGCACCTAGAGCTAAAGAAGTTCCAAGCAGGGAGGGATGCTTATCTTAATCGTGAATCATCAAAGAAGGGTTATAGAAATCAAGACATCCCAACCAGCCGATGAACGCCTGATAAAATTTTGGAAGACCCTGAGGAAGCGTTATAGAAGTTAAATGCCTTTCTAGGCTTTGAAATTAGAAAGAACATAGACGTAGAAGCTTTAACATAGGGTAAACTTTAAGTTATCCTTTGTTAAGAATCACTTTGAACATAGACTAAATAAATAATTCCCTTTCTTATAGTTGCGAGTCGTTTGAGCAGCGATGAAGCACGAGTTTCAAAAGACGTGATAAGGAGTCTCATACGACAGTTAAAGTGAAGACATACGAGATAAAGCTAGTATGAGAAAAGCTTAGAGCTACTGATCAATCAAGGCATAGGCAAAGTTCGATCAAGGCGAATAAAGATTCAGAACGTATAGTATGCGGGTAAAAGATGGTTACATGTACGATTGCAAGTAAAGAAAGTTGAGCCAAGATAAATGATCGACCAAAGTTCCTCAAGAGAGCTCGGCTACCAAGAAAAAGCTCGAGAGATTGAAGGAATGATTAGCAGTTCCAGGTGAAAGACATGGTCTTCTCAAAGGTATCTCCAATCAATGGAAGAGTTCATTTCGCTAAGAGATTAAAGCTAAAGGTTCGATGAACTTATTGGAAATCATTGAAAAGGATAAGGACATAGACCATAGGTCGGCTTTGATGTCTGACCTTATTGTCGTGCATGACGTGCCTCACGTCTTAATGCTATGGAAATATGTGTTTGAGATAAATATATGTTACCAAAGGAAAAGAAATAGTTCTGAGTGAGAACTAATCCATAAAGAAAAGCCTCAGGCTATTCTTAGCCGTAAAGTCTAGAGTCGTAAACCTAGTAAAGGTTTTGAACCAATATGGTTCCAGAAAGGCTATGGATTCTTAAAAAGGTATCCAGATCTTCGTTTGAGGAGAAGTAAATTTTGGGACGAATTTTTTTTTAAGGGGTGTAGTCTGTAACATCCCAGAATTTCAGAGAGTTCTCTAAATTTATTTAGAAGACTAAAGAAAATAATTGGAGCTAAAATAAAGTTAAACAGATATAAGTCATGACCTTTTGTGTCTTTTATGTGAAAATCGATAATGAGATTTTGTGTTTTCCGCCGGAAGATAGTCAATATTGGTCTTTTCTGAAATGTAACGACCTAAAGGAAATTGTTGGTACTTTCATAATTTTATTCTGACCTCTACAGGAGTCCCGTAATTGAAAATTGTAAAGGGAAAACTTGTGAATAGTAATTTCTGCGTACGTTCATGATTCAAAAAATTTACGAAATCCTCATTGATCTGAGACTTGTTCTATCAAGCCTATCTTATAGGAAATGACCCAAGAAATTCGTCGCGTTCATGGATTGCTAATCTGAGGTCAATCAAACGCTCGAGAGAAAAATCTGTCAGTCGAAAGAAATAGTAAAAGTAATTTTTGAAAAAGAATCTTTCTTCGTTTTTCTTCAGACGACTTTCTTGTCATCCCGAATTGGGTTGGTTCAATAGTACTCGAGCCAACGAGTCTCTCGGTATTTTTGGATTTTGTGTCTGAGGTCGTTTGGACCTCGACATGGAATAAAATAACTTTAATTGAATCCGAAAAACGCTTTATCAGTATTTTATATCCGAAAAAGTTATACCCGCCTCAAAGCCCCTTTTCCTATAAATAGAAGAGGGGGGATTTATTTCCCTTGCTCACTCTCTCTCTTCTCTCTCGCCTGCGCCGAGTAAATCACGCATGTGGGCCCAGATTAAATTTTGTTGGGGGTGTTGCTGCGGGAGTAGTTGTCGAGCGCCGGAAGGCTGCCAGAAAGCTGCCGCCACCGCCGCCGCTGCAGTGGATGGCCGGAAATAACCGTCGTCGTGCCACCATCGTGCCGCCGCTTCGGATATCTCGTTTCGGTCCATTTCTTATTCTTTATAGTTGAAATTTTAATATGCTGTGTATTTTTAATAGTGCTTCATTTCGTATGTTGAGTGCGTCGTTGTCCGGTGGCCGAAAACCGATGAAAATGCCAGAAAACGTGAAAAATAAAGGGGCACCGATCAGTTTCAGTTTTTGCCCGTTTTCACCCGTTTCGGGTTGTCAAATCGAAAAAATTTGAACTAAAAAGTTGCTTGAAATATTATTTTCTATAAGACTATCAAGTTTCGTAATTTTTCAATAATTTTGATTAAAGTCAATTATTTTAATCAGACGGTTATTTTTATAACTAGAGCACGTGATTTCAGAAAATTTTGAAAATTGTATAGTTTAATAAAGATATATGTGGGGTCATGCCTGATTATTTTCATAATTTTTGAGAAATTAAAAAGTGCAATCGAGATTAGCTGTGTAAAATTGATTAAAATGGCAAGTTACAGAAAGTGACCTTTGTCAAATCTTTTGGTCCCATTAAATCGAAAATTATATTTTGGAATTTATTTTCTTCTATGTAGAAGTTGTACGAGGTCTCTAGAGTCGCGCATTCTTAGTAGAAATATAATTAAAGTAAATAAAAGCTCTAATTAAATTAAAGTCGAGTTCTGAAAATTAGAGTAGCAGTCCTAAAATAAGATTTCACCTTGTATGACCTGTTGAGCCAGTCAGAGAAGCTGGCGAATGAGTATCGAGAAGTATGATCACTTGAGTTGATATAATCGAGGTGGGTTTATTTGCAAAACATATTTATATTTGAGTTATTAACTCATAAATGTGATAGTCATAGTTAGAATATCCAAATAAAATATTGTGGAAATATATAAAACTAGCCGATCCAACTTTAAAAAAATTAATTTAGCCACTAACTTTTAAACATACTTATTTTAGCCACAATGACTATCTTACCCCTGCGTGTTGTTCACATTGCTAGCGCGCAACCCTTGTGCGCAATGTCCAGTGCGCAACCCTTGAATACACAGGGGTATTTTCGTCCAAAGTGGTTAAAATAAGTATGTTTAAAAGTTACTGGCTAAAATAAGTATGTTTTAAAGTTAAAGTGGCTAAAATAGTTTTTACCTCTAAAATATTTGATGAATTATCTGCTCAAGTCTCTGCTAGAGTAATAGTATTATACTATTATATAATTATAGAGAACATAGATTATGATTTGCCATAATTATAGAGATTATAGATTATGTTTTGCCATAATTATTGAGAACATAAATTATACTTTGCCATAATTACTAAGAACATATATTATGTTTTATCATAATTATTAAGAATATAGATTATAATTTATCGCAATAAACGAATATAGATTATGCTTCGACATAATTAAATGGAATAGATTATACCTTGTCATAATTAAAGTTTATGGGTTAAAAGTTAAGGTGTAGAGTTTAAAGTTCAAAGTTTATAGGTTAAGGTTAGGTGTTTATGTGTATAGTCTAAAAGTCTGTGTATAGATTATACGTGTGTATAATGAGTTAAATTTTTGGCTTGTGCATTTATTATTGAACTCAAGTTAAAGAATGATTTCCGTCTAAGAAATAAAAGGCATAATTGAACTAAGTTTGCTAGAGTAATTAAAAATTAGCATAGTTGCTATATTAAGATGATGACAAAGCTTTTATGCTTATGTCATATTATGCACGTTATAAGAGAACATAGAGTAAAGGATAGGCAGGAACTGTGATTCTTGCAGTTGTGATGTTAATCGCTAAAGGTGTCACTGTGAGGTAACCTCTGCACATACACGTGATCTGGGCATCACTATAAGGAGTCAATGTTAGGTAACCCCTAGTATACTCAGGGTCAATGCCAGGTGATTCCTGGTACACTCTTCTCGGATTAGCGAGGTAACCCCTCCCTTTTCCTATCAGCGACATGTCATAAAGTGCAGTAGACGACATAAGGAGCTACAGGGTACCAAAGAAAAGTAAAGGTTTGCAGAAATGGGAAGGGTTTTTGTGTTTTTCTTTCCATTATCTGTATTTATACTTTAGATATTCTATTATAGTTTTTATTAAAGATTGAGTTAAATTTTAACCCACTGAGTGCTTTAGTACTCGCGCCCAAAATCTTTTCAAAATGTTTTTCACAGGTTGAGATGCTGGAAGTGATAGCTAGATGTACTGCTGTGGGTTGTGGGTTGTGGGTTGTGATGCCTTGTTGTCTTGTTCAGACTGAATTATTAGTCATGAGTACATTGTTATACAATATTACTCCTTTGTTTTCGGCTTAAACTCTGATATTGTTGTCCCATAGTATGATTGCATGGTATGTTTTATTATTGGGCTTATCTGAATTGTATACCTTATTTGAATCATGATAAATAAAGTCCCATCTCTTTTTCATAAATCAAAGCATGTTTCTTTACAGTTTTGGACCTATGAGTTAGTCATATTTGGTTGAGTCTTGGATTCTGTTTATTTACCAGTTGACCTATGAATGGGTCTTAAAGTTGATTAATTGCTTATGTCCTATAAATGAGACATAAAATAGTTTATTTGTCTCTGGCCTATTGATAGGTCTTAGTTGTTGTGACCTTTGAAGAGGTCATGTTTATTTGAAGATTCAGAATCTTATTTGTTAATTGTTGAATTTTGTTTAAATTCGATTGGCCTATGAATAAGCATTCTTTTGACTTAATTGAATCTGTTGACTTCGTTGATACGTTGAAAGACGTGGATTTCTTCCCATTACAGAGGTTATGCTGCCCAAATTTCTAGGAAATATAACTTATTCTTGTTCTAATCATTTGATTATCCTAAATAGTACCTCCTTTTTTAGTAACACCCCGAACTCATCACCAGACACTGTTGCTGATTTGGCTAGAGTATAGACATGACAATACTTGTCGTTAGTTTTTAGTTCAACAATTGAGACAATTGATTCACTTATGTTTGTAACTCAGTTTGGTTGAATATAGAATTGATATTCATTTTGGGAAGATATTCTGAAATTTGTGTTTCTCCTATATTTTAAATTAATATTAATGTAATAATTATTAATGATGAACTTTCAAATGCCAACATCGCCGACCATGTGATGATTTTGTCGAATTTGGAGGATTTCTATGGGAGCGTATAAATTAAAATAATATGGTATTGAAAAAAAAGTATTTAATGGTACTTATCCTCATAATTAATGATACTCGTATGTTATTGGTGTAATAATTAATACTTAATCATAATATTTAACTTCATATCTAATGATACTTTTAGTTCTTTGTTTAATAATTAATGTAAAACCATCGATAGTATTATATGATATTTCCCTTAGAGATAATGATACTTCACCACGAAGTTACTGCTACTTTACTAAATAACTAATAATACTTGATCTCAAAATTAATAATACTTTGTCACTTCTATGTTCTTTGTTCAATAATTAATACTTAATCATCAATAATATCATATGACAATTCACGTTCAAGTTAAATAGTCAATGATGCCTCACTTCATAGGTATGATACTCCACCCCAAAGCAAATGATATTTCACCTCTTAATTAATTATACTTCACCTCATAACTAATGTTACTTCTATGTCACCCGTGAGTTAATGATATTATATGTGAAAGTATCGTGTTTTTTAGCTCAGTCTTTTTCTAGAATAATATCTTTGATTAAAATTAATACCTTAAAGATATGTTTCATCACAACAAATGACATTGTTTTGTATATTAAAAAATCTATATATTTTACAACATAGTTGTGCAACAATTCTTTTCCCGTTCATTTACAACTGGTCTACTACTTATCTTTTATAAGTTTATGTAGTTCAAATTGTAATTTTTTCCATTCCAATTAATGTTTAGAGTTCACTACAAGAAAATCACGGAATAGCGACGGAATTTTGCGTCACCACATACCCAATTTTCGTTGCTAATTTAACAGGTGACGGAAAATGTCCGTCTCGTAAATTCAGTTACTAAAAAAGGAAGGCGATGAAATATTTCGTCGCCAGATATAGCGACGGACTTCGCGACAGAATAGTTTGTCGCCTTAAAGTGTCTTCATAAATTGTCGTGAAATTAGGGCAACCAATAATGGATCCCATTAATATACACATCTATATGTATATATATGTTTTTATTATACTATAATTATTAACAATATTCAATTATATATTTAATTTAATTAAATAAAATTCAGAATTTAGTGAACTGATGAAAAAATTAGAGAAATAAAATAAATAAAATGATATAGATGTATTTATATATAGTTTTAATGCATGTATTAGATAATAAAAAGAAAAAGAAAAAAAATTTGGCCAACAACTTCTTCCAGCACCGGACCCACCTCATCTTTTTTTTTTTTTTTCCATCTCTTATTGAGGAATGAGGACATTCTAAATTTAATTTGGGACCTACAATTGAGACTCCCCACCCTTTTTCCATTGTCACGAAATGTATCACAATCTTACTTCTCTGTGCATTATTCTATAGGGAAAAAAAAAAACTTACAACATAAATTAAACAAATAGAGAGGAAAAAAATCATTATATTATAGGAATTATATGAATTTGAACCCAAATCTCAAACAAGCATTGATTCTTTACGGGGCGAGCGCAACTCTAAGTTGCTTGGTGTTGTTCATAGCACTTGAGAATTTGGACCCAAATCACCAACAATATCGAGTCGAGAGGTATTTAGGTGGCATGCGCATTTACCGGGGAAAAGTTCTGCTGTTTTAAATATGGGTATTTACGTTGATTTACAATTATTTATAAAAAAAAATGGTGCCAAGAATAATTAGTGTATTGCAAATAGAGATATTCAAAATATGTATTAAAAATGAAAAAAAAAAACCAGAAAATGGCGCCGGCCATCTTGCAAATAACGCAACTACACGATTCCCCCACCACTTCACTTGCAAGTTCAAACTTCCAAGTGTCCATCAACTGTTGCCATTTGTGTCCAGTTAGCATTTTGTATTCGGTGTCGGTTTTATGGATTGCTTTTTTTTTATAATTTGATTTTTTAATTAACATAAACATCGACATATTATTCATACCAGTAATAACTAATAATAAGATAAGATCGTCAACAGAATTCATTAGCCAACCCAAAAGCGCATTGATACTGGTAAAACTGGTGATGAATACGAGGGAATAGTAAAGAGTTGTTCAACACAAACAGCAGAAATTACAACAGAAACAAACCAAAACAAGACATTGGAAAAACACACTTAAAAACCAAGCACAAAAGCTGAATTCATATCATCAGCTACTTCTTCAGCAGTACTCGTCATTCTCATCATCGTCACCTTCAGCAGACTCCGCCCCAACTTCCTCGTAATCTTTCTCAAGAGCAGCCAAGTCCTCCCTAGCCTCAGAGAACTCTCCCTCCTCCATACCCTCACCGACATACCAGTGCACGAAAGCACGCTTCGCGTACATCAAGTCGAACTTATGATCAATCCTCGAGAAGACCTCAGCAACGCTAGTCGAGTTCGAGATCATGCACACGGCCCTCTGCACCTTGGCCAGGTCTCCGCCGGGGACGACAGTTGGTGGCTGGTAGTTGATACCACACTTGAAACCAGTAGGGCACCAGTCGACAAACTGGATAGTCCTCTTGGTCTTGATCGTGGCAACAGCTGCATTCACGTCTTTGGGGACGACATCACCACGGTACATCAGACAGCAGGCCATGTACTTGCCGTGGCGAGGGTCGCACTTCACCATCATGGATGAAGGCTCGAATGCAGTGTTGGTGATTTCAGCAACAGAGAGCTGCTCGTGGTAGGCTTTCTCGGCTGAGATCACAGGGGCATATGAGGAAAGCATGAAGTGGATCCTTGGGTATGGGACCAAATTGGTCTGGAATTCATTCACATCCACGTTCAAAGCTCCATCGAACCTCAGAGATGCAGTCAAGGAAGAAATCACCTGAAATTCAATGAAATGGTTTGGTCAGATAATGCTCACTACACACTGCACTGTAATCATCAAATTCTAAAACAATGTGTGCAACAATTTATACCTGAGAAATGAGCCTGTTGAGATTGGTGTAAGTAGGCCTCTCAATGTCAAGTGATTTGCGGCAGATATCATAGATAGCTTCATTATCAAGAAGCACTGCAACATCCGTGTGCTCGAGAAGAGAATGAGTGGAGAGCACAGAGTTGTAAGGCTCAACAACAGCAGTGGAAACCTGGGGAGAAGGGTAAATGGTGAAACCCAACTTCGACTTTTTCCCGTAGTCAACTGAGAGCCTCTCGAGCAAAAGAGATCCAAGCCCGGAACCAGTACCACCACCGACAGCGTGGAAAACCAAGAACCCCTGCAGCCCAGTGCAGTTATCTGCCAGCTTGCGGATCCTATCAAGGCAGAGATCGACAATTTCTTTGCCAATGGTGTAATGGCCTCTGGCAAAGTTGTTGGCAGCATCTTCTTTGCCACTGATAAGCTGTTCAGGGTGGAACAGCTGTCGGTAAGTGCCAGTGCGCACCTCATCGATCACAGTTGGCTCAAGATCCACAAAGACTGCACGAGGTACGTGTTTCCCAGCGCCAGTCTCGCTGAAGAAAGTGTTGAAGGCATCATCGCCACCTCCGACTGTAACATCACCAGGCATTTGCCCATCAGGCTGCAACAAAGGAAAATCACAAGTTAAGGAGGGGAAAAAATAAATGTACAACAAGATCTGATAGTCTAAATATGTAACAGCGTCGATCTGACAGAATAACATCACAGTACCACAAGAACTAACGAGCGTGATAAAAATTAAAACTTCATTTACAAAAAGAGGAAACATGGATACTTCATTAGATCTAATTACTAGCCAATCACATGATGCACTTTTGTCAAATTCACTTTTAGCAAAGAACAACGTCATAAAAATCACTAGATCTGATGAGATTTAAAAAAAATCCAAAATGTATTCCAGATTTGCTTCATAGACAGAAGATGATGTTGGATTTTCTACAGATCTGAAGAAATCATACGAAAAGGAACGATAACGAGCAAATTCAGTTTCGGTTTAACCACGGTCACATGAAAAATCCCCAAAATGTAGACAGATCTAACAAAACAATCCGACCAAACGGATTAAACACCAATTCAGAGTACAGAAAGGCATAAAATCCCGAGATCCGATGAATAACACATAGTACAATAAAAACCAAATCGGATCCGGTAAGGCAATGAGGCATTTTCGTCATACAAGAAAATCAAACAGGAGAAATTCGTCAGGCATGAGAAAAATGCATGTAAGAAAACGAATTAAACTTCAGATCTGATAGTTGAAGACCAACCTGAATCCCGTGCTCTAGGCAGTAGAGCTCCCAGCATGCGTTTCCGACCTGGATACCGGCCTGACCGATGTGGATGGAAATGCACTCCCTCATTGTCGTAGAATTGGAGAAAAGAGAGTAGAAATTGGAAAGATGTTTGCAAAGGGGGAAGAGAAGAGGGAGATAGAAACCAGAGGCGTATACAAAGACGTCTCTGGAGGAAAATGTTTAGGAGTGAAGAGTAGGGTTCGCAGAGAGGGAGTTTTATAGCTGAGAAATTGCTCGATATTTTTAAAATGAGCTAACGGCCGGTTGGTGGCCGTTGCCGCTCCGTAACGGAGATCTTTTCTTTCTTTTTTTTGTTTTTAAATTTTGAATTTCGGTGCTGACGTGAACGGGTTAGGACCCGGCGAACCTCGGATTCAGACATCTATGCTCAAATTTGTGTGGTAGACAACAGTTTAGCTATAAATTATTGTCTATCACACGATTTAATAGTTATATTTTAAACAACACTTTTTATATAATAGACAACAATTCTAGTTAATAGACAACAGCAGCATTGAGTGAATAAACAACAGTAGTGACATTTATTGTGATAATTTTTCTTCTTTTTTTGCATTTTCCATGATGGTTTACATTATAATCGTTGTATTTTAATAAATTTTTGCAATCTTATTCATTATTTTTTACTTGGAAATTTGAGATTTATAGTATTTTTTATTTTTATTTTTTTATGCATAGATGGATGATTTGTATAATACTACATTTGTTGCATAATAAAATAGATTTCATTTATGTTGCACTATAATAATAATAATAATAATTTATTATAATTTTTCTATCTAAATTTTATCATTTATAATAATTAAATAATTATATTTTTAATACCTATCATGTATTCAAATAAATCAAATGTTCTATAATCTTAAACAATTTTACATTACTTTTTACAAAATTGCATCGTCTAAAATATTTCAATTCGATCTTCCTAGCATGGATTTTCATTTTGTTCCTAAAATTTAATTTTCTTGTTGTTTGTCATAACTACACAAAATTGATCTTCTTATTTAATTAATTAACATATGTGCATATCATTTTATTAATTTTTAAAATTAAGCACAACATATAAAATTCATAAATAATCATAATATTATAAATTTTAAAAATTAATAATTATTTGTGAATCGCACCTAAGTAATACTAATACGATTTATGCACAAATGGTTATAGGCTCGACTTCCTACTCACTGTTTACTAGCATTTTGTTTAGATTTTATAAACTATTATGTTAAATTTATGTTATTGTTTATCACAAAGCTCAAATAATTTAAGCTTGTAAATAAAGAATGAAGCAAATGAATATAGAAAAACAAAGCTAACATACATTCAACAAATAGGTTAATTGAGTGATAAAAATATCTCTTTGAACTAATGGCGGAACCATAATTTATTTCGGGGGGTGTACGTTGTGTGACAGAATATTCAGTCTCTTCATGTTTCATTATTGTTTATGCAATATAGAAAGAATAATGAGATGTTTTATGTTTACTTGTGCGACATATAGAGAATAGTGAGGATGGTGTAATTTTTCAAACTTCTTTTATTTGATTTTCTTTTTTATAGACCTATTTTGTTTCACTAACACGATTGATTTTTATTCTCTCTTTTGTTTTATGTAGTGAAACAATATATTTTTTTTTTACCTCATTCAACACCTATATAATTAATATAATTTCAATCACAATAAAAAAATAATAAATACATTAGTGAAGAACACATTTTATAATAAAAAAATCAATATGCATGAATAAATTAACTTTAACAAAATTCAAAAAAAAAATCCATAATTCACAATTGATGTGTAAGAACCACTACAAATTTTTTATTTTTTTTTAAATCCACATTCTACATAAATAATAAAAAAACTCAAAATAAATTCAACCACAACATATATTGATGCAAAATAAATTAAAAAAACTAATCATTTATAAAAAAAAAGCAAGTACATTTAAATTAAAAGGAAAGAACAACAACAAAAAATATTATCAAACTTTAAGAAATTCATTCCCTTGCAGCGCATTTAAGCTATCCACTATTTTTAATAGAATTGTGTTTTTGAAATCGTTTGTTGAACCCCAAATTTTTAATAGAATCTTTATTTATTATTTTTTTACTTCATCAATAGTTTGTTCTTAGCCGCTCCCAACACCCCTGTTTTCCTGTTCTGCACAGGTCATGTCCCAAATCATCAAGAAATTCAAAAATTTCTCTAATCCAACCCTTTTCGTTCTTCTTTTTTGCACAGCGTCCACAGTGGCAGATTCGTATCTTGTTTCTTTCTTTACCACCTTCAATGATGAGGGGGTTGTGACTAAAAAAATCCGACACCCCTACGAAACTAAGGCAATTTTTTAGTTGGGGGCCCTCTAACTCCCCTCGATCTGCCGCTGCCTTGAACCCACAAGTGTAACCAGTTTGATAGTTCTTAAGAGTAGCATAAAGTTGTCAACTGGACCGAGTCAGCCCAGATCCGGGTTGGCTTTGAAATCAAATGGCCCAGTCCGGTCAGGACCACTGATGAAACGAGATGGGTTGAGTTTTCTTAAATATATATGAGCCCAACCCAGCCCATGCAGCGGTCCTAATGTGGACCTGAGCCGGGCCGGGCCTAACGTGGGTTTTAACTTTTAAGTGAGTTATATATGCATAATTTTTTCTGTTATTACTTAAATTAAATAAAAAATTATTACATCTTGTAAACACACACACACACACATGTGAATATATCTTATCTATGTATAATGAAGTTATTATATTGAGCAAATATTAAATGATGTCATTAATTATATAATTTTACTTATGAAATAAATTTATGAATATATTATATATCATCTAATCATAATAAAAATAATGTTAGTGAAATCTTTACATTAGCACAAAAATCTGATTTGACAAGGATAGCTTTATACTCGGTGAACTTAATTACATTAATTTATATAACTTTACTTAGTGAATTCATTTAAATCTTAAATTTTTAAATGATGACATTAATTTATATAATTTTACTTAGTGAATTTATTTATCATTTATATATCAAGACACAATTAGTAATTTGATCATATGTTATTAAAGTTTGAAATCGTAGTATGTAGAAATATTTTTTATATATGGAGAAATAAATTCATAAATTAAATTAAGATGGGTCTGAAATGGGCTTGAGGCATGCTTTGGACTGGGCTTGGGTCGAGCCTTTGATAGGCTTCAGCCCTGGCTGGTTGGATTTCAAAAAAGACCTATATTTTTTCAGGACAAGCCCGACCCACTTAGCCTGTAATTTTTGTGGGTTGGGTTAGGTCATAATTTACGTTTCGTGAAGATGAATTTCGTATATTTATTATCTTAAATTCAATTTCGGAGAAAGAGATATTGATTGTTAAAGTTGACAACTTAAACACTGAATATGGAAAAACGAATGAGATATGGAAATATTTGTCCCATATTGAATAAAAATAGTTGGTGAGATATATTTAAAAATGATTTCAACTTTGGAAAGCCCGATCAAGTGAGCTATTGATGCGACCCGGGACCTAGGACTGTATCAGGATGCAAAAGGGCAGAATCTTCGACCTGAACTTCACAACACAGATGAACTATATGTATATAAAACCTATAACCCTACTGTGATTGGAAATAAGAATCTCGAAATAAAATTGATGACGCCACAAATAGTTGTGATGTACTGTTTGATAAATCGGGATGAACACAAGGTTCGATATGATTCTCACACAAAGAAATCTCAAAATCAATAATATCAAAAAGTTGTCTAATAATAATTTAGTACAAGCCCTTGTATAGGTTGGCAAAAATAGCCAAAACCCTAGTAAGAATTAAATAACAAAAAGGAAATAAATAAGTCTAAAAATGAGAAATAATGAAAATTCCGCTACTGGGCGCGACACAGAGTCACTCGTGCCCCGGGTCGCACTGCACCTCGTACTCAGCCTAAAGAAAAAACACCCGCAGTGTCGGTGTGGTTCACTCGCGCCTCCACTCACGTTGCACGTCGCGCCATTTGGTGCGACTGGTTCACTTGTGCCTTAACTCGCATTGTAAACTCGTGACTGACGCACCCGTGCTCAGGCTCGCGCCGCAACTCGCACTCTTCCTCCCGACCACTCGAACTCGATCTTCGGCACCCCACCTAGGATCATATCAGCTATTCCATGGGCCAACCATGTGGTGCTATAGTTAGCTTTGTAAACTAACCAAAGTGACTACGAGGATAGTGTTTTGAGTCCGAGATCGAGACCCATGTCACACTTGTTGAATGGACGATTTAGGGCTCACTTTGCATTTAACACGTGGACGACCCGAACTAGTGCAGCCAAACCAAACCCTTGCTCTGATTCAAGTTCCTCTGCGAACCATGGACTTAGACAAGTGCACCAATGCATCTATTCTGATTCCATTGGTTTCTAATAAAAACCAGTGACTCCCACCAAGGCATTGGTTCAACTAAGATACTTCAATCAAGGATTGGTGTCTCAAACTAGTGCATCAATTCGATCACAATTTTTGGATCATGTGGCTTGTCAACCAACACGATCCAATGGTCCAGATTAATCTGGAATCCAAAGCTTGTCTAACAAGTATTTGAATTCTCCTCTCTTCTTCATGCCATAAAAGAAGTCTCGATTGTCATTTGTTCATTGGAAACAAAGTTTTGGAAGTGCAACAAAACCTTGTTCAAAAGTCGTAAGCTTGTCTTAAAAGTCTTAGAATTCTCATCTCTCCTTCATGCCTTACAAGAAGTCTCGATTGTCGTTTGTTCATAGAATAAATATAATTTATAATTCATAAGTCTCACAACAATAAGAATAAATACAATTTATAATTCATAACCTTGCACATGAACTAATATAAATCATAATAAATTCATAGAAAAGTCATAAAATTCTTGAAATTAAATGCAAAATTAACAATAACATATATAGTCAAATTAATAGGGGCAATATCCACCTCCACTCTCACTCTCCTTCTCCTCACCAAATTCGAATTCCTCATCCACAAGTACTTGGACTTTTTTCCATTTTCCTACATAAAACATGTAAAAATTAGAAAAAAATATAGTTAAACTAGAAAACAACCCCTTAAACCATAAATTAAAAGATCCTTAAATACATAATGCTCAATATATTCATTACTCAATAGTCAATACAATTATGAATTACTCCATAGTCAATACTCAATATCCTAATTAACACACAAAATTAACTCATTTTAACACATGAAAGACACCCCCTCAACCCATCAAATAAGATTTCCATTTAGAGGGGGAGGTGGGAGAATGGAGTAGAATCACATGGCCGATACTTAAAACTTAGGATTTAGTACTTTTAAGTCAAATGTTAAATATATAACACATTAAAAAAGATGAATAAAAGAAAAAAAAAGAGAAACTGTGAGAGGTGGCAAGTGCACCTCGAAACGCCTCAGCCGCCTCAACCTTGCTGAGGCTTAAGCCTCATCGGAGCAGGTGAAAATTTCCTGCTACACTTTTTTATGTTTCACTATCAAATTTATGATTTTAATAATATTTATTATAAAATAAAAATTAATTATAACATAAATAATCACAATTAACATTTATCAATAAAAAAATGAATTATAAAAAATTACAAAACATAATTTAGATAAAAACCAACCATAATAATAAATTATTAATTGAAAACTGAAAATTAAATATTAAAAATCAATTATAAACCCTAATTGGATGGGGTAAATTCTAAAAAATCATAAATTAAATTAAAGAAAAAATACAAGAAAACTCATAATTTAAAAATACAACACTAAATATAATACAAAGAGTATAACATGAAATTTCCTATACTATCGAAGGGGTACAAAGCGCCCCTTAAAGGCGGTTTCCCAGAGCCCAAAAATTGAGGCGCGGGGTGGCCCCTTGGTACTTTTTTGCAACAATGCTTGTACCCGAAACAAAGTTCAATGAACTTTGCATCAATTACTATTTTAGAAGATTAGTTGTTGGTTAGTTCATTATTGCTTGGTGGACCTCTCAAATATGTTGTCATTTGTCCTTGGGAATTTAATCTTATTGTATACTTGGTGCTGCTTGAATTATGTGTTTTAATTCTTTTAGATATAAAGAACTATTCTAATGTTGTTTGATGTTAATTGGAAACCCATATGTGGTATTTACCTTAATATGACTTGTTCAAAATGCTTTCATATAAAGTGACATGTCAAATTCCATGATGATAGCTAAACTGCCATATTCTTTGGTTGAGTTTTAGCCAGTGTTATTGCTTCTTGAGAAAAATGTTTCCATTTGATCAACATTTTTCTTCTCCGTTCCACGATTCTAACTGTAGAAAAGCCAAATTTCTTCATGTTATTGGAATAACTAGCTTTTGTTTTCATTCAAGATGATTACCAATTTTCAACCATTTTTTTTATTTTCCACGATGAGAGAGTAAACCAAATTGGAATGTTGATTGGAATTGTGGGGATTTGTGAAATGTTTTATGTAATGATCGACCCGACTAACGAACTGACGGCTGTCCCCATAAAAGAACACGAGTCTTTCTACCGAATTGACGAATGTCCCCACAAACGAACACGAGTCTTTCGAGCGTGCTTTGTCCTCACTCACATATTTCTTGGGGCGAACTGATAGTTGTCCCCACAAACGCACACGAGTCTTTCCACCGAACTAGCGGCTGTCCCCACAAACAAACACGAGTCTTTCCAGCGTGCTTTGTCCTCACTCACACGTAACAAACACGAGTCTTTCCAGCGTACTTTGTCCTCACTCACACATTTCTTGGGCCGAATTGACGGCTGTCCCCACAAACCAACACGAGTTTTTCTAGCGTGCTTTGTCCTTACTCACACGCTTGACGCTCCCTGAGAAAACATCCTAAGGGAGTCACCCATCCCACCATTGTCCCAGGTTAAGCACGCTTAATTTTGGAGTTCTGGTGGAACGAGCTCCAGAAAGAAGATGCACCTTGTGGTATGAGTAGCACGAATCAAATCATTTAAACTCTCCTTGACTATACAATCTCATTCATGTATAGCCTCAGAATCCCTCTTTTTCAGGTGGATTCGGTTCATTCATGTGCCCCTTCGCTTTGAAGTCTTATATGAACCGCTCTTTATCTGTGCCTTGCAGTGACGACTCCCCGCTTCGGCCCAACGTCACATGCCCACCAGATGAAGCTACGTGAAAACTAGAAGATCAAATCAGTTTCCTGATCTTTCAATAACAAGTATGTCTTAATTTCGAGAATGAATTTTTTTTAAAGAGGGTAGGAATGTAATACCCTAGAACTTATATTTTAAATCATTATATGTTTGGGCTAATTTAATTAGAGGAATATAATTTTATAGTTAGAGCCCAATTTAATGTAGTGGGCTGAGCTTGAATTAATTAAAACAAGCCCAGTCCCAAGAAAATTTCAGCCTTTGGACTTTTAGCCCATCTCAAAATAAATATAAATACAATTTTATATTTAATTGATCTCATTCTTTCCATCCACAAAGTGGATCTCACTTCTTCATCTCCATCCCTCTCAAGGCGATTTGCGGTATAGTGGTCGGAGACGGACCACCGTTCGTCAACGCCGAAAATTTCCATCTCTGACCAAAATTTTTCCAAAAATATGTTTTAGACTCCTGTTTTAATTTATAGTTCAATTATACAAGTTTTGTATGGAAATGAAGGCTATAATGGCCGTAAAAAGCCATCTTGGCCACCTCTCCGGTGAACTTTTCCAGTCGTCGGATCCAACATGCAATTTCACTAATATCTTCATCTCTTCTTTCTTTGCCTTTTCCTTCTTTTTATTTAAGGATCTACTAAGGTTTAGGGGTTCAACCTAGAGTTTAAACTCAAAGAATCTTAATATTGGAAAGAAAAACCTATTCAGTGTTGTTTAATTTTCATGATATTTGAGTTTTTACAGCATAAGGAAAATATTTAATATAAAAGTAAGTATATAGAAGTTGCTGAATGTATAAAGAAAAATGATAAGAGGAAGGGAAAAATGAAGAAATGGTGTGTGCTCTATGAGTGAGAGGTCGTCCAATTTTCATCTTCTCCGGTAGGACTTGTTTTGAAATGTTGTACTTATAAATGGTTGTCTGATCTCGAAGAGAGCAAGAGAAAAGCATTTTGAGTGTGATTTTAAATGGGTACATTACAGTGGTGTGAGAAAGTGGTGTTTTGATTTTTGAAAATGTTGAATTGATTTGCATGTGTGCATGCGTATGTTTGGCTTAGATCATCTCCAGTGGTACTTCCCCATTTTCAGGTATTTTATTGCCACATCAGCGCCACCTCAAAAGTTAAATACCTACTTCCTCTAAGGGCATCTCCAATGATTCTACCCAGATTCAGGTGCTATCATTGTCACATCACTGCCACATTATAAAATATCTATCTATTATCTACCTAACATATTTCTCTCCAATCATTCTACCTAAAAGTAGGTATTAATGGGTCCCGCTATCATATCCACTCATTTATTTTACTTTAATGTTTAGATTTAAATATATAATTTAATAAATAAATGAATTTTAAAAATAATCCCCAAAAAATTGATCAATATTAAAATTAAAACACAAATTACACCAATACATGAAAAAAAATTAAAACAGTTATATATATATATATATATCCTAAAAAACAAAAAATATTACTGTATATCTTCACTCATATATATATATATAGTTGTATATATTCATATTTTATTGTGTGTATATGTCAATAATTAATTATTTTTTCTCCAAAATATTAAATAAAATGATCAGTAGAAGGATTTTGAATATATATGTGTGTGTGTGTGGGTGTGCACTTTGGAGTTGAAAATTGAAAAATGAAGGTTGCGGCTGCTTTTTCTGCAGGTGGGGCCCACCTTTCTCTGTATCTGTCCAGCCAGATTACTTTCTACCTCCAATTTCTCTCTCTTCCCTCTACCTAAACCCCACACTCATTCTACCCACTTCCACCTCACCTTCTATCCAGCAGAAAACCTCCATTAGAGGTGCTCTAAGAGCATCCACAGTAATTCTACCTAATTTCAGGTGCTATCATTGCCACATCACTGTCACATTATAAAATATCTATCTATTATCTACCTAACATATTTCTCTCCAATCATTCTACCTAAAAAGTAATTATTAGTGGACCCGCTATCATATCCACTCATTTATCTTTTATTACATCTTATTAATTTATTTATTTTATATAGAGATAATTATTTTTACTTTCATATTTAAATTTATATATATATATATATATATTATTCTTATTAATTCATTTATTTTATTTATATTTATTCATTTATTTTACTTGCATAGATAATTAATTATTTTTCACATATATTTTAATTATAAAATATTACATTAAAAATATAACATAAAAAATTATATAAAAATATTAGCTTTAAAAAAACATTATATACATGCATACATATATAGACGTTTTATAGAAGTTGGATACAATATACACAAACATACACACGTATTTATACCATACTGGAGTAAAAAATTATAAAATAAAAAAATAGTAAAAGGGAACATCATAGCACAGTGGGGCCCGCCTTCACCCTTCCATTTCTCTCTCTACCCAGATTTTCTACTTTCTGCCTTCATTTTCTACCTTCATTTCTACCTTCCTCCCTCAATCCATCTACAATACTCCACGTCAGCTTCTACCATCCCAAAAACCTCCGTTGGCGGTGCTCTAAACATATTCATCCCCAACAATACTATCTCAAAAGTAACTTTTTATGGGTCCCACTATCCAATCATTCCATATTTTATATATATACTCATTTATTTTATGATTTATTTATATAGTACTAAATATTATTCATAATATTTTAATTAATATATATAGAGAGATAATTTAATTTATAATATAATTTCATAAAATAATAATTTCATACAATGCTAATAGATAGAAAAAATACTTAAACACAAAACTAGTGAACAATAATTAATAAAAAATTAAAACACACAACACATCTTGAAATTAAGAAACGATAATAAAATATACAACTCAAACAAACTAATTGTTGCCGTATTGTGCCCACAAATGCTCAATCAAGTCGGCTCGAAGTTGATGATGTTTGTCTCTATCATGTAGTTGGGAACCTCTCATAAGATAGTCATTGAATGCTCTAACTGAGCTTGGATTATCGGAGGATCATTATTGTTGCTCGAAGTGTTATGTAATACCCCAAACCTTTATTATTAAATTTTAATTAGATTCTCAACTTAATTTTTATCTTAGTATCTTATGTCAATTTACGTTTAGAGAATCTTTAGAATTTAATTTAAATTAGTTAGTAATTATATTGCTATAGTTTGAGTTGGTATGAGAATAATTATATTAGCCCAACAATTCTATCTATGGGGTCTAGATTTTATTTAAAAGAAGCCCAGTAGTTATTTAATTTTAACCCAAAGGCCTTAGCCCATCAAACATAAATATAAATACATATTTATTCAACCTAAAATTCACTTCTTCCATTTTCAATCAAGGTTGGCTTCTGGATTCTCTTCCTTCTCTCTCCCCTTTCTCTCTTCTGGTACGATTTCCGGCAAGGTGGCCGGAGGCGGAGCACCGCCGCCGGACCACCGACCGTCACCGTCAAATTTCCAGATTCCGGCCAAAAATATTTTTTTTAATTTCAGATTTTATTCTTCTTTTAATTTTTATCTCAACCACACAAGTTTGATAAGGAGAGGAAGGCTGTAATGGCCGGAAAAGGGCCACCATGGCCGCAAGTCGGAGCTTTTCCGGATACTTTTTCCGGTGGCCGGATCCAACATGCAATGGCTTTATCTTCTTTTTCTCTTTTTCCTCTATCTTTCCCCTTTATTTATTTTTAGATCTATGAAGGCTTGTGGGTTTAATTTCAAACTTGAGTTCTAATGTTGGAAAATTTTGTAAAACCTCTTTTATTATTAGATTTTTATTTTTAGTTCCTTGGGAATACTGTCGAAATTTGTACTGAAATAATCATGATCAATTGTATACTTTGGAAAAAAATAATGAAATAATTAAAATAAAATTCGTGCATGTGGGCACTGTGAAGCCGACGAGTTCTAGGGGGGGAGGAGAGTTGTTGACTGCTTGCTTTGTAAAAATACAGTAGTGAGAGAAATAAATGTTTTAGGTTTTGTTTTAATTATTATACTGTGAAAAGTGTGATGGGTTGTATTAATTAAAATATATGTGCTGGGTTGTGAAGCAAAGTGAGACAAGCATGTGTTGACTTTTAAAATTTTATGTATATATTGAAAGAAAATTTGGAAAAGGTGCATAGATATATGATGAGAGAGAAAGAGAATCAATTTGGTTCTCATTTCGAAAAAAACAATTGAGTAAGAAGAGGGTGATGTGTGTGTACAGGTAGTGCAACCTTTAATTAAATGAGGAAATGAGTATTTTGGTTAATGCATTATTTAAATAATTAAAGGATGAGAAAATAAAAAGGGTTTTGTTTCTTTTTAAGTTTGTATGGGTGTGTGTATACTGCAGAGTGACAAAGAGTGGATTGACTTTGAAAATTGATTTAGGAGGTGTATTGGATTGAGATTTCGTTGGATTTCATTGGACTTTTAAAATCCGGGTGTATTTAATCCAAACTTTTAAAAGTCCAACGAAATTCTGGTGTATTCAATCCAGACTTTTAAAAGTCCAATGAAATCTTGGTGTATTCAATCCAGACTTTTAAAAGTCCAACGAAATCTTGGTGTATTCAATCCAGACTTTTAAAAGTCCTTTAAAATTCTGCGGTATTCAACAATCCACGGACTTTAAAAAGTCATTGATTTCGTTGGATTTCAGCTGGATTTCACGTGAAAATTACAAAGGATGAAATCCGACCTCTGGACACGAGATTTCGATGGATTTGGAAAACTCGGCGAGCGCTGTGTCCCAACGGCCGCTGAGGAGTTGAAATCGGGCACCCCAGCCGTCACCCGACCCCAGCGGCCGCTGGTCTTGCCGATGATGGCACTCCAGCCAGCAGCCGCTGGGATCAAGGTCGCTTGATTCTAGCGGCCGCTGGGTTTAATTTTTTTTCGGATACACCGATCGTTGTGTTCCAACGAGCGTTGGCGAGGTGGATTTGAAATCCATTGAAATAGTCCGAAATCGTCCGAAATCCATACATGAAATCCGCCAGACTCTGCGTGGAGTTGGGAGACTCTATGTGGAGTCTTGGAGACTCCATGTGGAGTCTATGGATTTATAAAATCCATAAAAATCCATGGACATTTTAAAGTTCAACAAAATCCATCAAAATCCTAATTGAATACACCCCCCTTAGTCTAATTTGAGGAGATAGAAAAGGACGTATAAAGTGTTAATTAATGAGTGCAAGAGTTGGTTTTAAATTTATTTATTTTTACATTCTGATTTACTTAATAAAAACCACAAGTTATATTTTACAAAAAGTAGGTATAGTCTAATGGTTAAAAATCAATTTCTAAAACCAATAGTTTGTAGTTCGAAATCTTTGAAACCCATTTTTATACCATTTATTTTCAGTTTTGAGGAATTTCCCTTAATAAATACTAAATAAGTTTTATTTTTGAAAATTGTGTTTAGTCAAGTGGTTGATATATACTTTAAATAATCTTAGGTCTTAGGTTCAATTCCCCTTATTCTTATTTTTTTTTACACCCTTTATCTCTACATTTTCTGCATTAAATGATCTGTCTTAATTAATAATTAATCTGCATTAATTTTTCAAATTGGTCTTTAGCCTAAGTGGTTAAGGCTTGTGTTAACCCATTAGAGGTTAAAGGGTTCAAATCTCCTTAACTTTATCTTTAATTTATTTTATTTTATTTTATTTATATATATATATTGAAAATTCAAAAATTTATTATGTAATTACATTATAACTTTAGATTATTATTTTTTAAATTCTTATATCATCAATTTCATCAACTAATTCCATGGGCATAAAACCTTGTACTTTAGAATTTTAACTAGTTAGCTCATGATTTAGGATTTGACCTTATACGCTTCTAAGACTTAGTCATTATGTGTAGGACAAAATCCGGATCATCAGACTTAGGGGACTCTTAAAAGAATCGTAAAAGCTTCAGCTACTATTAGCTAACCAGGTGGGCTATTCTATCTTTTTAAACTTTATATTTCGAGTTATTAAGCTCTACTTTGCTTAAATTGCATATGTGATTATCTGTATTAAAAATATTTACGTGTTACTGTATGTTGTCGGAGTCTCATATACCAGCGCTGTGTCAATGTGAGTAGCTACAATATGCATGCTTTATTTGTCATGCCCTATTCCTTGTCGTGAAGACTAAAATGAACGGTTATATTCATTGGTGATACTCTTAAAACTTACGCGTTGATGATGTAGTAGAGGTTGCGGGCAGTGACTAGTTATACACTTAGTGCTTCATGAGCTTCACTACATGCATAAATACAGATATATCACTTTTAGAAAACGAATTACATAAAATTCATTGTGAAAACTTGCCCACTGAGTGCATTAGTACTCAGCCCAAATCTTTCAAAATATTTTCAGGTCAGTAGACTGGCGCGTGGAAGTGACGATGCTGAGGAATGGGCTTTTGTTAATTATGTGTTTTTCCCGTTGACTTCTCTTTTAGTCAAAGTCTTGCTTCCGCACTTTTGTTGTTATTGTTGTTAAATTATTCTATAACTCAGATCTTCATATTATTGTTGAACCATGATTTTATAATTATAATGCATGTTTGGTTTCTGAATTTTCTGGTAAGATTACCCCTTTCTTTCCCCCTTCTTAAATCCAACCCCCGTGGCGTTCATTTCCACGATCTTTCGGGACCGGGGCGCTACATGTTAGCATTGGGTTCATCCACCCAATCAGATGATGTATCCCCTTCATCCTCGATAATCATATTATGTAAAATAATACAAGTCATCATGATATCTTTCAAGTTATCTTTGAACCAAAAATGACTTGGAATTCTAATCATTACCCAACGAGCTTGTAGCACCCCAAATGCGCGTTCGACATCCTTTCTGGCGGCTTCTTGCATTTTCTTAAACTTTTTTCACTTGGGATCTTGAGGACATTGAAAGCTTTTGACAAAAGTCGCCTATTCCGGATATATTCCATCTGTTAGGTAGTATCCTTTGTTCTTTTTCCTTTGCTCTTATCATATCTTTTCGCCATTTTTTGTCCAATCGGATGAATGTGCTCTACATCAACATCCTCAGTAAATGATGTGTAGGATCCATCTTGAGAATTCTTGGCCTTTTTCGTGGCATGAACATCACCATCAATCAATGCAAATTTGAGACAGACACTGAGAAGTCTCCACACACCAATATGCTTAAAACATTGTTTATTGTGTTGATCATTATATTCTTCTTGTGCCAATTCAATTATATATGAATCACTTTTGCCACTTCCCTAAAGTTTCACATTTCTATTGTAGCATTCAAAAAACCATCTCACCTGCTTCTGAAGTACGTAAAAGTGTGTTTTCAAAGAGGTCCAATGCCTTTCTCTAGTGTCGGCGAGACGATTCTTGTTGTAAGTGACACCAATCCTCATCCACATTTGATCCAGTTTTTGATCATTACCAACTACTGAATCAATGCTAGTATCAATCCAGCACTGTACAAGAACGACATCTTCTGTAGAAGGATACAACATCTTCTTAAGCTTCGCAGGAATGGCATCATCGTCAGAGTCTTCATCAAAGTCGAGATTAATGTTCTCGAGCCCTTGTGGGGAATAGTGTGGTGGAAAAGGAGATGCTTCTTTAGAAGATGGCGTTGCACAATTTTTTTCAGTGCTCATTCCTTCTATACTCACCCTCCTTGATGAGTTTGGAGCAACTATTGGAAATCCTTGAGGAGAAAATCCATAAGGAGAAACTGGAGTGAAAGGAAATTGTGGATATTGAGTTGGAGACATAAAGCTTGGTGTTGCTTCAGAGATTGTTGGATATTGAGTTGGAGACATAAAGTTAGGTGGTGCTCCAGGGATTGTTGGATATTGAGTTTGTGGCCAATTTGAATGATGAATGTTAAAATTTTCGGGACGCATGTTAGAATTTTGGGGACGAGTGTTGAAAGTACTCAACCAATCTGTTATTGTATCTTTATCCATTGGTGGTTGAAGCAGATTTATAAATTTCTAATAAAGATGAATGTTAACAATGATGTATTTATAGCAATTAACTTCCCACAATCTTCAATTGTTTTCGAGGGAGAGAGCTACTAATTTTTTTACTAGCTATACCAACCAATCAATTACAAAAGCAAACTAATAAATACAACCACCAACTAATTCCAAAAGCAAACTAATAAATACAACCACCAACTAATAGATAAAAAAATATTTAAGATTATAAAAAGGGGAGAAAATTTGACAAAAAATTAATAAAATCTACAACTTAAAAAGGAGAGGAAATTTGATAAAAATTAAAATAATATATGTATATACGTGGGTCTATATATATATAAAACCCACCCAAACAAGACAAAAAGTTTAAAAGAAAAATGAATCAGAAAGCTGCAGGTAAGGTCGCACCCATCCCCACACATTGGTGTCTTGCACGTTGCCCCACTCTCTCACATTTTCTCAGCGCGTTACCCCACTCTCTGCTTTTTCCACTCTCTTTCATTCTAAAATTTCTAGAGAGAGAAATTTGTCTTTTACAAATGTAATGGTATATAAGAGAGAGAAAGAGGGTGTTGGGTTTGATTGAGTTGGACAAATGACTTTATTTTGCGGGAGGAGGTGAGAGTAAGCTTAAAAAGAAGTTTAACTTCAAAATTGTAAAAAAAAAAAAATGCATGTGTGCACAGTATACGAAATGGGGTAGAGAGGAGAGATGGGAAATGGGTCCATTTAAATGTGTGTACGTGTATTGCGTGTGTGTGAGTTTGTTTTTATGTTTTATATATATATATATATATATAGGCTTAAAAACTACATTGACAACCACGTCAATACACACGTATAATAAATGATGCCGTTTTTGTTACTTTCTCTTCTTTTTTTAATTGAAAAAATCATTTTTTATAGAATTATTTATTTCTAAAATATAAAATATATTGTGAAAACTAATAAAATCGACGTCGTTTGTTACATGTGTGTGTTGACGTGGTTATCAATGTGATTTTTAGACCAAATATGGCATATTTAACTCGCTGAAAAAATTGGGGATGTTTAATCACAAACAAATTAAAACGTGGTGTTGTAATTGACTAGATTTAAACGCAGTGTTTAATTTGCAAAATGGTGTAAATGTGGTGATTTATTTAACAATTAACCCTATATATATCTATACATATACATATTATTTTATGTGGTAATTAATTAAGATTTGAAAAGTGTAATAAGATAACTATAAGTTTTGAATGAGGAATATTGTAATTATCTTTTAATCTTGGATAATTTCAATTTATTTCAAGAGTTCATTCTTAAAATGTTTAAAATGGTCAATACTTTAATTGAAAAGGTTGAATTAAATCTAACTAATTTTTAAGAGTTGTTCGTTTGAGTCCAAATTTTGAGAACTCGTTCCTTAGGCCTAAACTTACTTAATTTTATAATTTTAGGGCCTAGCGTGGTACTAATAGGAAATTTACTTGTTTGTAGGCCCGAACTCGAGACCCGAAATTAATTAAGATTTTCAAGCTAGACACGTGTAAAGCTCTGGCTATTTTAGCTATAATGTGGGTTTTTGCTAACTAAAATCTGTATTTTTACAATACTTTCGTCCATATATGATTTACGAATATTTTCGCTCTTCGTGGATATGATTTGACATGCGTGATGAATTCAAGCATTATCAATTCTATTGAAATATAGTTATGTGATCACATATGATCTGTATCCACACATGATCTTTTGAGCTCATTGACTTTTGAATGAATATTGAATTGTTAACTTTTGAATGAATATATTCTTAAGTGCATGTGTATTAGAATTCGCATTGAATTATCGGCTTTTGAATAAGTATTCTTAAGCTCATAGACTAGGGGTGAGCATTCGGTTTTTCGGTTCGCTTCGGTCCCGAAAATGTTAAAATCGAAAAAAACCGAAATTTTTAAAAATAGAACCAAACTGAACTGAATTTCTTATTGGAACCGAACCGAACCGAACCGAAATATTTCAGTTCGGTTCGGTTTTGAACCGAAATTTTTCTTTATTTTTTTTAATTTTTTTTTGTTGCTTTAAATTCTCTTCATTCGATATAATTAAATATGTACAAGTATGAATTATTTAATTATGAAGATTCAAGTTTAAAAAACACCAATAAACAATTGAATAAAGTCCAAAAAGATATAAATTCCAATAAAACAAAATCGAATAAACTATAAAGTTCAACAAAGTTGAGTATTTTTATTGCTAATATATATATATATATATATAAATTCGGTTTTTCGGTTCGGTTCGGTTATTTTCTCTCTGGACCGAACCGAAACCGAAAACTGAATTTTTACTAAAAAAAAAACCGAACCGAACCGAATTTTGAAAAGAACCGAATCGAAAAAACCGAATTAATTCGGTTCGGTTCGGTTTTCGGTTCTCGGTACCTTTTGCTCACCCCTATCATGACATGTTATATATATTGGATTATTGGATCTGACATGAAAAATCCTTGCATGTGTTTGGACGAACACGATAAACCCACTGAGTGTTTTCTGACACTCAGTCCACACTTTCTAAAATATTTTTCAGGTACGTGGTAATGTAGGCAGCTGACATAGACATATGTGTTCCTTAAATTTTTGACTGAAACTATAATTTAAATGTTAAATGTTGACTTCGGTCAATATTTTGTCATTTTATGCTTCCACTGAATGTTTTGAATATTTACGAATATTATGTGTTCCGCCATTATTTTGGACTCATTCAAGTGTTAATACTTTTAATATTGACTAGTGGTTTGTGAAATTTGTTTTTGATTGGTTGTTTGAAAAGTCTTCCCAAATTGTGATTGAGTGGTTTTCATTGTAAGGCAATTTATTTTATATATATATATATATATGTATGTATGTATATATAGAGTTTCATTCATTTGTGAACAAGTGTCCCATATGTAATTTATGAACACATTCTATCCATTTATATTTTAAGATCAATGGTCACTATTAATCAATGGTGAAATGTATAAAAATGTTATTTTTTCAATTTCATATGCACTGAAGGTTAAAGTTTTACAATCGATTTTTATTATATTTGGTAGTAACGGTTTTTATGGGATTTATTATTGCAAATATGATGAAATAAAGCATGCCATCTTATGAATTAAAATAATTTAGGATGAGGACACGACACTGTATTAGGTTAACTTATTTTACCAATGTTTAGTTGGAATTAAGTTGTTTCAATGCATTAGTCTGCTTTTCTGTTCTTAATTAAAAGATTTGCATCAATAAATCAATGTAGTGCGGTGCTTATTTTTAAGAACCACTACCTACCAAACTATGTTTATTTTTTGTCCATCCTACACATTGATACACTAATGAACGTTTCAATAATAACACTATACAAAAAAAAGCATTACACAAGTATAAATAACATTCATCAATGCCTCGTTGTCTAAATTATTTTCATTCTTTTTGGAAAAAATTCTTATTTCAACTGCTTATATCATCTAAAAGAAGAATAAGCAAATGCAACCTTATTATAACTTAAATATATGTCCTCAATTTTTAAATTTTATTTTACTTATTAGATGTTTTGTATATATCCAATAGATCATTTGTGAATTATATTCTAGCATGTTGATTTGTGAACAATGCTATTTTTCTAATTCTAGATGCTTATATTTATTCTTTCTGATGCTATTTTTCTATAATGGTGTTTTATGTTTTTTTATTGTTCAAAATTGAGGGGATTTTTTTATAACATATGTTGTTTTTCTAATTCTGGGTGCTTATATTCATACTTTGTAATGCTATATTTTTTTTCGGAATCGAGGCATTTTTTTGTGTGATAACACATCAACAAAATTCTAATTCTAGGTGCTTACATTGATACTTTGTAATACTATTTTTTTTTGTAATTAAGGTATTTTTTGTGTGTGATAACACATCAGCAAAACCATGTAGATTATAAAAATCCCTTAATTAGCACATTTAATTTTCGTTCTCAAATCCCTTAAGAACCGTTACAACCAAAAAAAAAAAAAAAAGTTAACTGTACAATTTTATCCTCAATGTAGTTGAAATCTGTAAAAAAAAATTATAACCTTAACAATTAATTAATAATATCCCTTGATCTTAAGAGTTTAACGACCAAAATTTGTCCACAAATTACACATACCCCCCCTATGTTCACATGCCAAAGCTCCCCTACTTCTATAAAATGGAATTCTGCAGAAAACTTTTCTACATTTTTTATAAATAAGAAATTATTTATACTTTTTCTCTCTCACGTACACCTATCATGCACATTTTTTATTTTATAATTCATTTGTATTATATTCAATAACATATTTTTTTTATATAAATGACATTCAAAATCTATTTGCATGAATGCTTAAATATGTGAGTTTTCATATATTAAGATGTGATTGATAACGTTCAATAGATTTTATTATGTCAAATACTCATCAACATATATTAAATACATAAAATAAAATAATTAAGTGAATTATTTCGTAAAACATTATAATCAGTAGAATGTTTTATTATACTTTATACGTAGATATAACATTTATAATTTTTTTAATTATATTGTATATGACCTACTTAACAATTTAACATTCTAATTAAATGAGTAACTAAATAAAATAGAGATTCATATTTATAAATCGATATAGTCTATTATATTATGTTTGAGAAAGTATAATCTAGTGTTATTAGATATAGAATCATAGTTAACATATTTTATAGGTTTTATTACACTTTAATACTCGAAAATTAGATATTTTTTACACTTTTGTCCCAGACTTTTAAAAAATTACATATTAACATATATTGTTTTCACAAAGTAACACTTATAGAACTATAACATTTTTTCATCCTTGCAAATGTTGGTGTGTACTATCGAAATCTTTCAAACTCATTCTTTAGCTTATTTCATTTGTACAAATATTGAATGTTGTTCTTCTTAATAATTTTTAGTAGTCCATTGTTAACATTTGTCGCCTCGTGAAATTATTTTAGCATTATAAACGTTAATTTGTGCAAACCACGATATCGATATATAAATTTTGAAATTTTGAAACACAAGTATAAAAATGTTCAATGTTAGATACTAAAATTTAATTAATCATATTTTAATGTAAATAAATTGAAATTTTTATGTTTTAGTATATATTTATTAACCTTATCTTGACTATATTTATTTTACATAAAACATAATTATCAATTTTCTTAAAAGTTAAATCAAACAAATTTATATAAATATACAACTTTAAAACATTTAAAATGAAACATATATTATTGTTATAATATTTGTTCATATATATATTATAAGTTTTTAGTCATGGTCAGTTATTAACTATTTCACGAGTCATAAGGCGTACTAGTTTAAAAGTTTTTATTTGTAAAGATGATGATAGTGTAACAAATGCTACTACAAACATTGCATACAAATAAGTGTTGCATAATTTATAATATAATAGTATTTTGATTGTAGTAATTTATTGATTATTTATAGAATTGTTTGAATTATATTGTGTTATAATAAAATATGTATGTATATACACACATATATCATGTGTGTAATAGAACAATTATTTCTGTTAAATTTTAATGATTGCCAATTTAATTTTTTTAGATTCGAAACAATAATAATTATTTGATATATATAAAAAAAGATAACCCGATAAATAAAAATAGCATTAACTTATTAATTAAGATATTAATTATCTATAAAATACAAACATGTAACACTTATGTTAAAAATCTCATGCATTGTACGAGCGAAAATCAGTGTTTATATAAATTCCAATCATGTCCCTAAAAAGAAATCGCCAAAACTCAAAACCAAACAAGTTACAATTTTGACTCGCTCTAAAGTCATGTATGGTCCAATTTTCATAACTATAAGAGGTTATAAGTTGGAATTTTAGTAACAAACTCATATGAAAGTTGAAACTACTGCGATAACTGTAGTTCTAAAACAAAGTACTAGTCAGCAGATCTTATTAAGAGCTTCCAAATTTCCAAGAGAAGCACTTATGTGCACTAGGTGCACCATCAAGCGCATTGACTGGGTCAACGCGTTGACCAGTCAATGCCAGAAAATGCACGTTGACCCGGTCAATTAAAAAAAATACTTTAAAATTAGTAGCAATCGTAGCACTAAAAAGTATCACTCAAAAGCCTAAAAGTATCACTTGTATCTTAAAAAAGTATCGGCCAAAATAAATAAATAAATAAATAATAATCAAAATCAGTATCAACTCTAACACTAAAAAATATCATCTGTATCATTAAAAAGTATCACATATTTTATTATTTTTCTTTTTTGCGAGGTAATCGGGTCAACTCGTGTTTGATTCGGTCAAAAGCGTTAACCGCCTGATATAACCTTATATACATCCAGTACATGTAAATTTTTACCAATTTCCAATAATACCGACATGCGAGAAGTGAGCAAAATCAAATCGAAACACCAACACATTTCACTAGTACAAAAACCTTTTGATTTGTAGTATCCCCAACCAAATACACTTCCATATAACAACACAACAAATTTTTGACACCACGTACATTTCCACATAATCTGCATGACTGCATCATAAAAAAATGCTATATTAAATAGAGGAAAACAACAATTTTTTCTCTTAAAAAGGGAGAGGTGGCTATCTTAAGATGTGGAAATGAGATAATTGAAGCAGTAAACTGCATGATTATCTTGGCCCAGATAGTTGGTCTGCACTGGCGTTAGAACTTGTAATACTATCATCGATGATTGGGATCCACTCTGGATAGACCTCCCAACAATAATTTTCATTTTCATAATCATTCTGTAGGGAGAACTCTAGCCACCTCTCAGCTAAGCCATCTCCATCTTCTAACATCCTCACAACTTCCGGCATCGACGGACGTCCCTCTGGATCACTTTGTGTGCAGATCAGAGCTATTTCCAACAACTTTTCCACATCTTCATATGCGAAATTACATTCAAGATCTTGATCAACAATCACTTCAACGCTTTTCCGGTTAAATAATTTCTTTACCTATATATAAAATCATAAATTAATCCCCAGCAGTGACAAAAAACCTACATTAGATTCAAATAGTTCCTACGTACATGCATCAAGATGGAATTAATTAGTACAGTAGTCAGTAGTTAGGCTTCCAATTGGTTAACAAATTGCCAATCTTTTAGATGGCTTTAATAAATCCAGACCTTACATTTGCTAGCTCTTAAAAATCTGCATATGTACACATGATATGTGATGGCAGTAGGTAACAGAGTGTATTGGGTATGATTAGAATGAGTTGAAAGGCAAGACTCACCCAATTCAGTAACATCACGTCTTCATAATTGGATCGTCGAGCAAGATCAAAAGCTCGCTGTCCTGTGATGAGCTCAAGAAGAAACACCCCATAGCCATAAACATCTGTTTTCTCTGAACACTTACCAGTGGAGAGGTACTCAGGAGCTATATGACCAACTGTTCCATTTACCCCTCCATCATCGTAGCGTTCCACAGATTTGGCCGAGACAACTTCATCACCGTAGCAGTCAACGAATTTGGCCAAGCTGAAGTCAGCAACAACTGCCTCAAACTCCTCATCCACCAGTATATTTGCAGCTTTAACGTCACCATGAATTATACCCCTCACACATTCATGACTCAAATAAGCTAGACCACTTGCAGCCCCCAGTGCTATCCGTTTTCTCATCGCCCAATTGAGTGGAGGTTGTGACTCATTTCTTTCTGGAGTCATTCAGTAGGTGGTTCACAAGGACACATATATATCATGCTTGGATAATTAAAAACAAACACATTATAAAATGCCCACTAATTATTGGCCCTAGGCCTCTGAAAAAAGCTCTACTTACATCACTGTATGATTACGATTACGACACATAATATGTTAAAGAGAATGTATAATTATATCCCAAACATGAATAAGCTGAAACAGCAAATGACTATGAACTTCAGTTGATTAACTAAGCTTACCTCTTAAGCATGATGCCACACTTCCATTTGCCATGTAGGGATAAACGAGCAGACTTTCTGTTCGTGTATAGCAAAATCCACGAAGATGAAGTACATTGCGATGTGAAACAAGGCCACTGATTTCTAATTCTTTCTCCATCATGACTTGATCATTTTGTGCTGTTAATCTTTTAACTCCCACCAGAGAGCCATCTGCTAAGCGGCCTTTATAGACTGTACCATGTCCGCCACGTCCAAGGATATTTGTGTTGCTAAAATTATCTGTTGCAACAAGCAGCTCGCGTAGAGAAAAGCTCTCAAGTCCAAAGTGATCCTCTTCATCAACGTAACAATTGAAAACATACAGTATACTTGAGCTACTGCGTATAATGCAATATGTATAGAAATTAGTTTATTTCAAGCCACAATTAATTCTCAACTAACCAGGAATGCCAACCAAGTCGTCCTTAGGTTTCTTTCTCCAAAGCAAAGCAAAAAATAGCTTCTGTGAGATAGTTCCTGAAGCATTTTTCCCATCTGCATGCAATTGGTGCTCATTTTGTAAGATAAGATCAGTTCTCCTCTACATATTGTTACGGATTCATTAATTTTAGTTCAAAAGAGTATAACTGAGTTTCTTTTTTTAATGAAACAACCTAACGGGTGGAACTGTATATATCAACATAGTGGAACTACATCATCGTACGGGGAGCCCAAAAGTGACTCCCCCTCCAAAGTAAAACGAACATATAGACCTGTGAAAGGTAAACCTGAAACAGGGAGGAAAATGCTAAAGACCAAACTAAAGCTATCAACTCTAAGGCTAGGCCTAAACAGGAACATAACAAAATTCAACAAGACCACGACATAATACATGAGAACATGGAAAAATAATAATAAGTCAAGGCCGGAACTTGAAGTTAGGATCGCCCTACTGGTCATCCTAACCAAGGAAGAAAGGGGTCAGGGGGCGTCTGTGCATCAAAAGAGTAGAAGTAATACGAATTCAAGGGAGCCAAAACAGGCCTTGAGGTCCCTGGTCCTTCAATTTTATACTGATTGCTTTTTAATTACTTTTTAATACATTATATTGGAACTTATAATTTGTTTGGGCTAATTAATCATATCTTATTTCATTTTGCAAAGCTTTTATTACAGATGTAGGTATCCATTCATCAAATTAAGTGTCAACCAAGAGGTCATGCGTTTTTCCCCAGAACAGCAATTATATAAAATCAAAGACTAACCTTTGACGACAGAATGCTTTGTAAGTGGAAGTTGAGGGGATGGAGATGAGGAAACATGGCCCAGAATATAGTTACTCGAAAAACTGAAAGATTACAAATTGAATATTATTTGAAATAAGATAAGTACAATAATCGAAGTTAAAAATAGACAATTTACCTAAGAACTCGTTGGCTGAAATTAGAAGAAACGGTGGTGATGGAGTCTTGATGACAGAGTTGCCAAATCTGGTCTCTCTTGAGCACTGCTACTACCAGCCTCTCCCAGTTATCCCGAGACATGGTCTCTCTCTCTCTCTCTCTCTCTATTAAATCTTAATCATCTTTGCATGAAATTTGAAGAAGGCGCATTCTGTTTCTGCTTTGGATGAAAATGCAGCGAAAATAGTACAAACGCGTTTCCAAATTCCCAGTCAAGAAAAAGTATGTGTGACTCGCAAAAATATCCGCATAATTCCAGAGTCATCGTGGGTCCTACCAGAGAAAAGGGCCCCCGGATCAAAAAATTTTAAACTATAAGGGGATGACTGATATGTTGGAATGAAATCAAGTGGGAATGGAATGAATTTAGTAATGGAATGGTGATGAGAATGGAATGGAATGACTATTACCATTCATTTGGCTGGTCACAAGTAATAAGATAGGAATGAAACTTACATTTTTAAATTGTTTATTATAATAATATCTAATTAATAAATAAAATGCACGAATTGGCTTATTTAGTTCTAAATAATAAATTACTCTTCTTTCAAATATATTATTATATTTTAATAACATATTGTTGAATATTATGTGATTTTTTTTACTTTATTAACATTTTTGAAAAAATTGAGTATACTTTAAATAAGTATTTCGCTAATGATTAGCGGGTTTGTATATTTTATGTAATCCTATAATATCATTAGTACTCTTGTGAAATTTTACAAAATTTTATAAATCATTAATAAATTACTAATGATTTTTTAAGAAAAATTCATATATTTATTTTTTTAATAAAATATTTTATAAGAATATGAGATTTCATTTGTCAATACAAAAAACAAAGTATAGTTTTGCAAAATAAAAAATAAAATTTATTTTGATAATCAGGAATACATAATACTATGAGAGTGGGGAGTAATGATTAATCATATGTTCATGGTAATGTGATTCCTTCGGGAATGACCATTCCCAATTGAAAAAATCATACCAGCCGTAGGTAATGTGATTCCTTCGGAAATGACCATTCCCAATTGAAAAAATCATACCAGCCGTAGGTAATGTGATTCTTTCGGGAATGACCATTCCCAATTAAAAAAATCATACCAGCCGTAGGAATGGGAATGGACGTGGGAATGTGATTCCATTCACATTCCATTCCATTATACCAACCATGCCCTAAGTACACAAAATAATATAAAATTACCTAAAAATAGGTTTAAATTTAATGTAGCACTTTTTTATATTTCATTCCCATATTTACTACTAAATTTATTATTTTAATAATATTTATTATAAAATTAAAATTGATTATAATATAAATAATGATAATCAACATTTATCAATAAAAGCTAAATTAAAAAGTTTTTTAATTGTAATTATGAAATAATCTACAATAATAATGAATTATTAATTAAATAATTGAAAATTAAATACTATATCTTAGTGCCATATTTTAGCACTAAATATTTTGGTTGTCATAATCTTTATGGCAAATCAAATACACAAAATGTTTTGTTTTTCAAGTATTAAAGAACATGTTCATTGTAGAATGTCGAATTCTGCAATTGATATAAGTCGGGATCCGGGCTCCGGCGATCTACAAAACAAGAAAATAATGTGACGTCGTCGGGAGGTTGAAGATTGATCGGTTTCCGACGTTCAAATCAAATTGCAACCTCTAAAAATGGCGAGTATTGAACAAATTAAGGAACAAAAAAAGGTTTCGTTCAGATCTGCAGTCTCCTCTCTAATATAAATCTTGCTAGATTGGCTTCGAGTAATTGGTTTTCGAGGTTTTTTTCCCAGTGTTCAACGTCCCTTCGTAATGTTTCATCTTCCCCGTTTGTGCAACCGCCTTTCCGACTTTTTTCAGAGAGGGCTAATCATTTCTAGGGTTTGATATAGTCGTTACCTTATCACCTTTAAGGTTTTGAACCCATGTGCATGGGTCAGAACCCATGTGTTTGGGGTTCTGTTAGTAACTTCAACGCTCAAGTCAGTAATCATATTTTAAAATAAGTAATAAAGGAATAAAATGGTTAAAAATGATACTGTTTGAGGTGGAATGTGTTTCAACTGTTGGCTACAGGTTGACCCTCTTTTGTCTGGATTCTCTATGCTCTGTTATCGATGACCATTATGACCTGGTAGGGGCCTTCCCAATCTGGAGCCAATTTCCCGGCTCCGATTTTCTTCGTGTTTTGGAATACTTTCGAAGTACCCAGTTCCCGACTTTGAAGGAGCGAAGTCTCACGTTCTTGTTGAAATGTCTGCTTATCAACTGCTGATATGCGGTCACTCTCATCACCGTCTGATCTTGAAGCTCATCCACCATATCAAGGTTGAACTCGAGCTCCTTATTGTTGGAGTCGTCTGTCCATTCGGTTCTGGCCATCCCGATCTCGATCTCAGCAGGCAAGACTGTTTCCGATCCGTATGTTTATGCGAATGAGGTTTCTCTTGTACTTGTTCGCGTGGTCGTTCTGTAGGACCATAGCACTCCGGGAAGCTGCTCGACCCAGAGGTTCTTGTGTTTGGAGAGCCTCTTCTTTAGTGTGTTCATGATTGTTGACAACTGTGTATTTTACACAGCTAGGATGGAGTCTTGCTCTCCAAGGCCCTATTTCAAAGCCCAGTCCGGATAGGAATTTGAGTTGCATAAGGATTCTTAATTACCACACTTATTCCATTACAAATTCATAAATAATAATAACAATCGACCTTAGGATCTATTATTTTAAAGATCGACCCTAAGGGTCTCATAAGCATCAAGGTCGATCATATTTTGGGTTCGATCTCGTCGACCCTCGAAAATAGTCCCGAAATTGAAATGGAAGCCCCGTGTGCGTCTGGCAAACAATAGTGGTTTATGGCAAACAATATTAGATTTATGGTGTTCGGCCTTACGGTTTGCTTTCAAAACCTCGGTTGTCCTACCTTACAGCTTGCACTCAAAGCTTAGGCGTTCGACTTCCAAGTTATTTTATAATTTGGGTCGTTCAGCTTCATAGCCCATACTCGGGGCTTTGGTGTTTGACCTTACGGTTTGCTTTCAAAACCTCGGTTTTCCTACCTTACAGCTTGCACTCAAAGCTTAGGCGTTCGACCTCCAAGTTATTTTATAACTTGGGTCGTTCAGCTTCATGGCCTGTACTCGGGGCTTTGGTGTTCGATCTTACGGTTTGCTTTCAAAGCCTCGATCGTCCTACTTTGCAGTTAGCCCTCAAAGCTTAGGCGTTCGACCTTCAAGTTATTTTATAACTTGGGTCGTTCAGCTTCATGGCCTGTACTCAGGGCTTCTGTGTTCGGTCTTACAGTTTGCTTTCAAAGCCTTGACCATCTCACCTTGTGGCTTGCGTTCAGAGCTTCGGCGTCTTATGTTCTTACATGTTTTATTTGCATTACGATTCATTGTCCAGTTCCCATGCTGGAACCTAGACAATGAGGGGCTAACTGTAGTGGCTATTTTTTGTCAGCCCATTTTGCTGGTCCATGAGGATTAAACGTTGTTGTTTAACTGAGCAACCTCATAAAGATTGGGTATTTTAGTCCCCAAAATTACTTGTTTGATCTCAAATTATATTTTTTCGATAAGTTTGGTCCCATAAGATATTTTTCCAACAATTTTGATCTCATAAGATATTTTCGACAATTTTAGTCCCATGAGATATTTTTTTGATAATTTTAGTCCCAAACTAATAGAGAAAGTTAATGACTGTTGTAGTGGCTATTTTTCGTTAGCCCATTATGCTGGTCCATGAGGATTAAACGTTGTCATTTAACTGAGCAACCTTATAAAGATTGGGTATTTTGAATTAAATTGAATTAGCCGTCCGCATTACCTGGAAGGGTTGACGTGATCAAACGAATGAGATCATGCCTCAACCGCTCCCATAATTCACGTGAACCCTAACGCTGTGTAGTGCCCCGAACCTTTTGTATATAATTAATTGTAATCATAGGCTATGGGAGTAGTGTCATTTTAAAATTTTCGTAATTCGGTGGTTTAACCGAACTTACGATGTGTCGTATCGATGAGAATCGAAATATATTTTAATATGAGTATTAATCGATTTATCAATTTGTGTCACTTGGCGTATTTAAAATATTTGAGAAAATGTGTTTAATATATGGTTTTAAAATCAATGAATTATTTCATCCGTTTCGGTCCAATTTGGGATTTTTCAAGAGACGGAAAATATCACGATAACCGAACAACCGGTATTTAAACCGGGTATATTTTTTTAGTCAACCAAGGCATGGGAGGCCATGCCTCCCCTCACCTCTCCCATGCCTTCCCTCACGTCACTTTTGTCCCCCAAATCAACCAAAATAGATTTATGAAAATAGCTTAGCCATTTTCTTCATTCATCTTCTTCTTCGTTCTTCTCAAATCACCAAGAGAAAAAGAGAGCTCAAGCCACAGCTGCATTTCCCTTGCTTCTTCTTCATCCCATCTTCTTTTCTTCCATTTTCTGAAGAGAGAGAGAGAGAGAGAGAGAGAGAGAGAGAGAGAGAGAGTGAAGTAAGGAGTTGCAGCCATTGTTGAGAGGAGCTCAAGCTTCGTTCCACCCGTTCTTCACCATTCTCTTTCGGTGTTCGTCGACGTCGTTGCAAGCGTCGATCCAACTAAACCCAGCTGATTCCAGCCTTGTTCCACCTACCTTCTTCAAGCTTTTCGTGTTTAGTGGTTCTTCAAAGGTATTTTCGAAATCATATATATATATATATATGCTCTTCCAAGTTCAAGCATGGATAAGAAGTGTATGTGTGGATTTTTGGTTTCAAATGATGGTTGATGATTTAGAAATGAGTTGATTTTATGTGCAAGCATGTTTAGTCGAGTTTTAAGATGTGTTTAGATGATTTGAATGCTTGTATATCGAGTTTCATGGCGTCTATCATCGTTTACGCGACTCTCGACCTCAGTTCCGCGCGACCGCGGGGACGTGCGCGAGCGCGCACAGGTCGCGCGCCCGCGCACCCCACTTTCGGCAGACTCGCCACCCTTCGGTTAAACGAGCGTAACTCCCTCGTTTTACGTCGGATTGAGACACCGTAAATTTTTCCGGAAACTAGACTTCATTGGCTTTCTAATGGTATAGGTCTCAATCTCTAATTATTTCTGAGTAAATTATGAAAAATCGGCAAAGTTGGGTCATGTTTCGGGTTTTAGAAATTCTGGCAGTTCTGCCACCTTCTAGTATATCGGTCATAACTTTTTCGTTAGTTATCGTATGGAGTCACCGAAAAGTGTTCCGGAAACTAGACTTAAGTGGATTTCTAATGGTATAGGGCCCAGCCCCTAATTCTTTCTGAGTAAATTTTGATAAATCATCAAAGTCAGTTGTTGTGCAGATTGCTCAATAAATTTTCAATTTTCAAATCGCCCTTGTTCGAAATCAGTTTTAAAAGGATCTTTTAACTCCTTGGATGATGCTAAGGAGTGTCCTTATCAGTTAGTAGCTAGGGTTGTGAGGAACCTTGAGCTAAGATCGGTTTTAACGATGGATTTAAATTGTGTCATTTAAAATCGCACGCCAAGTGTTTGATTTATGCTCGAAAGAGATAAATGTGTTTTAAAAAGGGTCTTTTTATTTTAATAAACTCCCATAGGACTATGATGTGATTGATTCTCATTTATGTGAAACTATGTAATTGCGAGAGTCTTGGCCTCGTGGAGGTTCTAAGACGAATTTTGATACTTGTAGATCGTTTGCCGTAAGACGTAATCATTGTGGTGTTGCTCGATTCTGAAGAAACTGAAAAGCTTCGACTATTATAGTCAAAAGGTGGGCGTATACTATCTTTCTCAAAATGCTATGTTTGAGTTATTAAGCTCGTTTTGAAACAAATGTGCATATATGATTATCTGTGTAAAATGATTCGTTCTGCTTGCTGTGGTTGTCGGAGTCTCATATACCAGCGCTGTGTCAATGTGAGTAGCTACAGTTTTGCTTGATTTGAGTCGCACCCAATCTCTTGCTGTTCTCAGCTAAAAGATCTTTTAATTATCTTGAGGGTTTACTCGGTAATTGCGCATGATGATGTAGTGGTGGTTGCGGGTGTCGTACTTAGCTCATTTCAGGGTTTACTGGTGAGCGGGTCCATTTAAGGGTTTACTGGTAGATCAGGTTCACTTCAGGGCTTACTGGTGAACACATTCATGTAAAACGTTTTGATGAACTTAGATGCATTTCCCTTTACAAAACCTTCTAAGATTCATCTGCATACTCACAGATAATTATTTTATCAAATGCTTTTGATAACTCGATTTTCTCAGAAAACCCACTGAGTACATTAGTACTCAGCCCAAATATTTTCTCAAATGTTTTCAGGACAATGAGCTAGAGCGTGGAGACGATGAGCTGTGATGGGGCTTATATGTGTACTTTTGTAGCTAACCCGTTGTCTTGGCTCGTCTTAACCCCTGATCATCGTACTATTTCTTTTGATATTTCTTAGCTTCTGCAAAAGCAAAAACTCATGTTGGATATATATATATATATATATAACTCTGAATTTGTTACGATGATCGTATTCTATTATTGAACTAATTTGGAATTGTTCCTTGATAATTATCCTCGAAATCTCCTTTCTTTCCCCTCTTCTAATTCCCCACCCCCGTGGCGCTCATTTCCACGGTCTTTCGGGACCGGGGCGTTACACGCTGTCTCTCTATAAAGGAGACTTTCCTTCTCATTTGAGGGGTACGCTGAAATACCCACAAGCTTCACATCATACCCTAGACACATTGAGTTTATCGTTTTCTAATTTCATTCTACTCTGGCGATTCAACATCTGGGCGTCTTTCTTACAATCTTTTCCGATTGAACGAAGATTCCCTCAATTTCTAGTCACGTTCTGGCTAGAGATTACTATTATTCAGCTCTTTAATTATTCAATTGTTTCGTATTTTAACTCTTTATACTCTTCTTCTTTTCCTGACTTGAGCGTCGGAGGCCCAACGATCGTCACCCCCCCGACGGTCTTTGGCTCTTACGGTATTTTCTGTTTTTATTTCACAGATTGGCCGCTGCTTCGGACTGAATCAATTAATTACAGATTTCTGGATCTACAACCGTTAAAATCAAGGTCAAAAAATGGCATCCTCAAGCACATCAACAATATCAAAATAAATACCAACAAAAAAAGTACAAAGTATTTTCAAAATAATACTGAACCATATTAATAGATATAAAAGAAATGCCCAACAAAATTATCATTTCACGCGTTTTGACATTGGCTTTAACTGTAGTTCACTTTCTCTATTAGTTTGGGACTAAATTGTCGGAAAACTATCTTATGGAACTAAAATTGTTGTAAAAATATCTTATGGGACCAAAATTGTCAAAAAATATATCATTTGGGACAAATTTTTTTTATTTTATTTTTTTATTTTGGAACTAAAAGTGTTTCGATTCTATTCTAATGGTACCAAGAGTGAAATTTACTCTATAAATAAATACCGTGAAGAAAATATTTTATAAACATAATACGAGTAACCATTATAAGTAAATAAAAATATAATTTATTAACTGCCTTAAACATATAATTGATATCACTACAAAATTATTCACTTTAGTATTGTACATGAATCATTTTAATCATGTAAATTATATGGAGATAATATAAGATTATTTTTAATTTTATTTATTTCAACATACTAATGGTAGTCAATATTGTTGGCTATCTGGAGACGACTAGAACAAGTATGAAAGTCTCGCACAAATGCACAAATTTACATAATGATGCCATATGTACAACAGTTTTCAACACCAATTCGATATGGAATCTCAAAATTGAGTGATAGTTTTTGAAATCCATCCATTGTATTTATATGGAAGCTCAATTTGACTTTTTAACAACTAACCACATATGCCATGTCCATTAGTAGTTATGCTAACAAAGGATTTCAGTTGAATTAATCTTGAAAGTTTGAATGTCTAGTTGGACCAAAGTTCCAATCAGAGCCCACTTGGGATCCACAAAATAATAGAAGGTGGTTCATAATTAAAAAAAAAAAAAACACACACACACACAAATAGTTTTGAAGAAAAAAACAAGTAAAATGCATATCCAGAAAATATATATTTTTAAAATGGATTTTAAAGGATTTGGAATGAAGAGATGGAAAAAAAATGCACATAAAATATTTAAGCAAAGGAAAATATTGATAAGAAAATTAGAATATACTTATTAAAAATATTTAAATGTTATCGTTGAATGGGATATGCATGAAAATAATTAATATTGAAAAAAATGAGTTATAGATATCAATTACTATAAAATAAACTTATAAAAATTAATTTAAAATTAAATATAAATATGGGATGAAGATTATAGTTTATCATTTAGATATTTGCCCGATTTCATTTAATATTTTACGTATTTAAAAATATATTTTTTTCATGTAGAGATATGATAATATTATTTATCAACCGTTTAGTTATGAATTTGTTTTTATGTTAATTTTATTTCATTTTATTTTATTCACTGCTGATTTACATCTAAATAAGACCAAATGATCTTGGGGATTATACTCATTACACATTAGACAAAAATATAAATAAAAAAATATAATTATATATACTTAATTCTACTTAATTCTTTAATTTGGTCTTGTGTCATAAAAAAATTGAAAATATAAATTGTACAATAACTTTTTCATGCGTATCTACCATAAATGGATTTTTTAGCTAATTTTTTAATTAAAATTGTTACATATGCAAGAAAAAATTAAAATGGAACCAAATCATGCAAAGCAAACCCCGGGGGCCAAGTTTATCTCTTTTACCGTACATATACATAATTAGTGGTGGTTAATTATTTTTTAAAAAGTTATATCAAATAAATTATTTTTAAAAAAAATATTGCCATGTAGGTAAAAAAATAAATAAATTATTTATATGTTTTTTACCCACACATATACATAACTAGTAATTATGTGTGGTTAATTATTTATTTTTTAAATTATATTAAAAAATGAATTATTCAAAATGCCACATAGATATTAAAAATTTAAGGGGTCTAGAGTCAAAAATTTAGATGTACTTTTTATCCACACATATACATAACTTGTAATTATGTGTGGTTGATTATTTATTTTCAAAATTTTATAAAAAATGATATATATGTGTTATAAAGTGCCACATAGAATTAATAAAGTTGAAAGGAATCTGGAATTTATTTCGTCAAAATGAAAATGTGATTAAAATGTTTTAACCACACATATTAAATGTAAAAAGGTAAATAAAAGTGTCAAGTATATTCACCCACACATTTTATAATTATGTGTGGCTAAATAGCGACACATTATTATGTGTGGCAAATTTATGTGTGGTTAAAAATCTAATTTCTTGTAGTGAGTAAATCGAAGAATTGAAGAAAATGATGAATTTGAATTATAGAATTCTCGGATATTTATACTGCAATGATACACACAGTTTTAAATACAATCCAAAATTAGAATTAGAATTAGAATTATAGTAAATCCCATTAAATTCGGGATAAAAATAGATTAAATTAAGGCTTTTTGAAGGAAGCAATAAATTAAATTGCATTTTCAATTGCCCTTTCCAAAAGTGATTTAATATATATATCGACGGAATCACTTGATTGATGGATCAACCTATAATGTAGCTAGATTGAAATATATAATATATTTCTATTGCATATTTGTTTATAGATATGCGCAATTATATTACATGCTTAAAATATTGTAATATTATATTACTTATATATACATAAATTTATATTTTATTTTATTATATTTGTTCGAATTTAATTTTTTTTCTTTAAGATTAAATCATTGATGTATATTCGTTGACAGATGTACACTATCATATTATATTCTTAATATATTGAATTACATTACTTTTATATATATATATATATACGCATGTGTGTAAATATATATATAATTAAATTGTTGTTTTAGTTAATTTTAATATATATAAACTATTGTGTATTATTTTATATGATATATGATTAATTAATATACAATTAAATTGGTATATAAAATTAGCTTACTAAATGTGGTAAGTGTTTTTAGCGGGAAATATTAGGTTACTAATTAAGGTATAACTTCTTGTTTTTATATATATTAAGATAAGATTAAGATTAAGATTAAGATTAAGATATATAAAATCATGATTTCATATGAAGTGCCTAATTAATTAAAAAATTAAATGTTATTCCTCCTTTTATTTTAATCTTATAATTGTTCTGACAAGTATTTTAAATTTTCTTGATTTTTGAAGTCAAGTTTATAAAAATACAAATTGCAATCCCACGACAATAGATGATAGAATACTATTTTTTCATCAAGAAAATCGTCATGTCTATATTCACGTCCATAAGAAGATAAATAGAAATTCAAAGAGATGGCCACGAAAAACATTTATAGATTTTACCATTTTTTTGGTATGTAATCCAAATTATTATTCTTAGCATATCATGTTTCACTGTTGAAATATATTTTAGGGTTCGCAATTTAAACAACATAAAGTAGATAGAAAAATATTTTTCCGGCGAAAAAACTATAGTCATATTTTTTCAATTACACAAGATCTCAACTGCATATGCACCCGATTGCGACACAAAATATGAACAGTGGCCGTGTGCGGCCAATAAGCCTATGGCCGAGGACCGTTGAAGCTAACGTGGAACTACAACTACGGTGCCACTGGCCGAGCCATCGGGTCCAATTTATTGAAAAACTCTGAAATGGTGGCCACAAATGCTCTTATATTCATCAAGGATTCCGTATGGTTCTTGATGGAAATTGCCACGCCCCTTTTGTTTTCGGCAAGGGCTTTGGTGCCACGATCCGTGCTATTAACAACGCAGAATGCAATGGGGGGGGGATGATGTGACCCGGACTTGGATTATAATCCGAATTTAGCGAACGCACAGAAGACTTCTAGAATCGAATACACGTCAACTAAGAAGGATTCAACCCGACTAACTACTAGAACAAATAAATGACTAAACAACGTGAAATAAGACTCGATTATAAACTGAATTAATACTCGACTATAACGCTGAATAGAGTCGAATAAATAGACCCTAGAATACCTAGATAATGACCCAAATAAGTAAAACACAATACCAAAATAAACATAACTAGATCAGTTAGGGCATATTATGGTTTGCACATATATGAACGGATGTAGGGTTAGGGTTATGGACGAATTATGGCTTGTTCTTACGTGGATGAAATATGGGTCGATGATGATGAATTGGCGTGAATGATATAGATGTGCACGACAGTTTTATGAATGATGAATGGTGATGGAATAAAAGGGATAGAAGAAATAGTACTTACTCGAACCTTGTCGTTTGATTGACGAAACGCGATATCTCGAACTATTCCGGATTGGTTAGCACTCCCCCTAGAACTCGATAGTACTAGAAAAAGCTTGGATAAGACTAATTGATTTGTTAGATCAATAGAACTTGTAAATGGGTGATCAACCAAAGGATCGTGAGACAAAGTGAATTATAAACTCAAATATTCATGCATTGTCCAAATAATAATGTCACATGGATATCCTATTTATAATGCTAGGATCTACTAAACTAGGTAGGAAAACTATCCTAACTAGACTAGGAAATCTGCCTTAATTAGAATTATAACTAGGAAAGAAGTTTCCATAATTAAAACTCTAATTAGCTAACTAATAAAACCTTCTAGAAAAATCCTTAAATAAAAAAAAATGAAAACAATAAAATAAATAAAAAATCTGAATTAATAAAATACTAACTAATGGATAAATATCAAAACCCTAAAATAGTATAAGGTTTGATCTTGAGCTTCCTAAACTCGCCATGCAACGTGAATCTGCCATGCATGCACAACTTGATGAGTTCTATCTTCATGCATTACTTTTCAAATCTTGATCTCCAATCTTTAATTGTTAACAAAGTAACAATCCTGGAACCCTTTAATGGCATTTTTGGATTTGATTCTTTGATGCTTATCGTGCTTTCATCATTCCCCTCTTCTTGAAAAGAATTCGTCCTCGAATTCCAATCTTCGGGATCAAAGACAAACACGAACTGATCATCAATCTTTCTTTGCACAAGCTGCATAAGACACAACTTCATGAACGCGCACATCCCGCTTGTGTCAGATGACCGAAACTCCAACAGCTCCATAGAATTCTTTGACATGGTATCCGCGAGCAAATCTTGTGGTACATCAACATATAATGGAACATCTTTAACAACCTGTAGAATAAAGATATCACAAGAAAATGATTGGCAAATAATGTTAGAACTCGACAGCTTCTCCATGCTTGCTTGTTCGAGTTCTTTGTGATCTCCAACCGTTGCCTTACGGATGTCATTCTTTTTTTTAGAACATGGTTGTATCTCTAACAACTCTTCATCTTCTTCGGCTTCCTCAACTGCGACAATGATCTCCAAGTTCACAATTTGTAGTTCGTCCACCATACAATTTTTAGGACTTTTCATCTCCATGGATGAAACTTCCAAATTGCAATCTTCTAGAGCTAATTCATCCAAAACTAGCATCTCCACATTGGTTGTTTCTATCATGTCCATCTCTGACTTAGATTCTTCAACTATCTCATCTTCTAAGCATATAGAAATAGATGCTAACTCATTAATAGATGCTTCAACAATGTTTAAAATTGGTACCTTGGAAGTAGAATCTTCATTGGTGGCAATGAACGCAGTTGGTAACTTTTCGCTGGTCTCCACTTGAATCACTTCCTTGGACCTTGTCTCTAGCTCCTCTAGCCACTTTTCTACCCGAATGGCGTATTCCAACATGTCCTCCAACTCATCGAAGTGGTACAATGCTACTTCTTCTCGGATTGCCCTTCGTGGACCAGCTAAAAATCTATCCATTGTGTCTTCTGGATATTCCTCCACATTAGCTCGTCTCATGGCTTCAATCATTTTGTTGTAGTAGGCATCTACACTTCGATCTCCTTGTCTAAGCTTTTGTAGCTTTTCTCTAGCTCCCGTTGGTAGTAGAATGGAATGAAGTGTTCCCGTATCAAATCTTTCATCTCACGACATGTGTCGATAGGTGGATGGCGATCTCGGCGGCACCGGTTTCGCTGAAATTCCCACCATGTTGCTACGTAGCCTTTAAACTTCAGCGAAACTAGCTGCACTTTCTTTGGTTTGGAAAAGTAGTAGCACTCAAAGATTTTGTATACTTTACGTTCCCAATCTAGATATGCATCGGGATCGTGTAGACCTTCGAACTCGGGGATGATTATTTTGTTGCGGTATAGACCATCGACATCTTTGAATCGATTCGGGTGGACTCGAACTAGATTCATCTTAATGGTGTAGGGTGTATGGAGTTATGTGGTGCATGGGTGTATGGTGTATGGTGTACGGTGTACGGGTGTATGGTCCAGGTGGTGTAAGGGTGGTGTACGGGTGTAGACAAGTGGTGTAGAGAACAATACAACAATTTTAGTCCTTTACAAATCGAACCTAATGGTGTAAGGGACGAAAATTTAAGGATTGTTGGAAGTATATGTGATGTAGGAAAGGATTAGAAGAGATAAGGATAGAAAGAAACTAGATAAGGAAAGAAGAGGACTAGATAAGGAAGGTTGATTTTGGATGTGTTTCACAAGTGTGGACACAATCTAAATAATCTAATCTATCTAATATGGATGAGGGAAGTCTAAACCAAGTTGGAAAGAAAGAAGAAATTCGAAAATTTGATCAGTTTTTTTTTTTGGATTTTTTTTAACATTTTTTTTTGCAAACCAACTCAGAACTCAACTAGAACAATAACACACCTATAAAACAAGCCAACTGAACGAATCAAATCAGGAGGTTTTTTTTTGCCGAAAACTTTTTTTTTTTGACAATTTAATTCCTCTCTAGCTAAACAAGAACAATAGCAAACTCAAACAAAGATAACAAACTGAATGAATTTCTTCTTCTTCTTCTTCTTCTTCTTCTTCTTCTTCTTCTTCTTCTTCTTCTTCTTTTTAAACTATGAATAACAAGAATACGAACTAAGAACCCTAACAATGGACACTAAACAGGATAATATGACACGTTGGATTGAACTACGACCAGCTATGCTGACGTGGCTCTGATGCCAAATTTATAATGTGACCCGAACTTGGATTATAATCCGAATCTAGAAAACGCGCGGAAGACTTCTAGAATCAACACACATCAACTAAGAAGGATTCAACCCCTACTAACAACTAGAAAAAATAAATGACTAAACAACGTGAAATAGGACTCGATTATAAACTGAATTAATACTCGACTATAACACTGAATAGACTTGAATAAATAGACCCTGGAATACCTAGATAATGACACAAATAAGTAAAACACAATACCAAAATAAACACAACTAGATCGGTTGGGGCAGATTATGGTTTGCACATATATGAACGGATGTAGGGTTAGGGTTATGGACGAATTATGGCTTGTTCTTACGTGGATGAAATATGGGTCGATGATGATGAATTGGCGTGAATGATATAGATGCGCACGGTAGTTTTATGAATGATGAACGGTGATGGAATAAAATGGATAGAAGAAATAGTACTTACTCGAACCTCGTCGTTTGATTGACGAAACGTGATATCTCGAACTATTCCGGATTGGTTAGCACTCCCCCTAGAACTCGATAGTACTAGAAAAAGCTTGGATATGACTAATTGATTTGCTAGATCAATAGAACTTGTAAATGGGTGATCAACCAAAGGATCGTGATACAAAGTGAATTATAAACTCAAATATTCATGCATTGTCTTGTCACATGGATGTCCTATTTATAATGCTAGGATCTACTAAACTAGGTAGGAAAACTATCCTAACTAGACTAGGAAAATTGCCTTAATTAGAATTCTAACTAGGAAAGAAGTTTCCATAATTAAAACTCTAATTATCTAACTAATAAAACCTTCTAGAAAAATCCTTAAATAAAAAAAAATGAAAATAATAAAATAAATAAAAAATCTGAATTAATAAAATACTAACTAATGGATAAATATCAAAACCCTAAAATAGTATAAGGTTTGATCTTGAGCTTCCCAAACTCGCCATGCAACGTGAATCTGCCATGCGTGCACAACTTGATGAGTTCTATCTTCATGCATTACTTTTCAAATCTTGATCTCCAATCTTTAATTGTTAACAAAGTAATTAACAATCTTGGAACCCTTTAATGACATTTTTGGATTTGATTCTTTGATGCTTATCGTGCTTTCATCAGGGGAGGCCAGCCCTGGTGATCTCTCGTGGCAATTACTATAAAGTTTATTGTAAGCAACTCCGAGTTGATACCGGAGCTAATCTTTCTTGTTAAGGTACCTGCAACAAACTTATGTAAGAGTTTTAGATTATTTGAACTATATTGTAGTGGACACATGAAGGTAATCAGATGTGATTTGCAAAACATTTGATCCAAGTAAATTCGAGCCTTAGAATAAAAATGTAGTGATGCTTCGAATGATGTGATAATTGATATGCCTCAATTATGTGAGGATTTATTGGAATTTAGTTTTCAGTCAAAATATATAAGTATTAAATTATTTCAGTCCCCAACTTACATTATATTAAGCGGGATTGGATCCTCCCCAATACCCCTTCCTCTAAATCCTCCCAACTCAAGAAAACAACCACTCTACTTATAATTAGCTTTTTCCATTTTGTTTTTTCGCGTAAAAAGACTAAGTAATTAATTATAAATTTCAGAAGACTTGTTGAGTGTGGCTAGCTTATTTGCAGGTCTGCCTATGAGTGTGCTCAAAGTGATTGAGCACAAGGCCTCTCCATTTAGATGGATCCATTTTTTTCTATCTTTTAAGTCCACACACACACACACACACACACACACACACACACACACACATATATATATATATGTATATATATATATAATATAATCCTTGTCAGTCTCCTCGTTTTAAAAAAGACAAATGACGTAACACTCTCTCTTCATTTATATAGTTAGAGGTTGTTTTGGATATGGTGTTGTTAATAATAGGGTTAATTGGTTTAAATATCACGAACTATTCATAATTTCTGATTTTTAACACGAACTTTAAAATGTTGTCTCCACAACACGAACTTACATTTTTTTGTAATTACAACATCAGTTCAAAATTGAGTGCAATTACAAGCACAAAAATTATACGAATTACTTAATCTATTTTAAAATGTTATACGTACAACATAAACTTACATTTTTTTTTGCAATTATAACATCATTTTGAATTTCGCTCGATTAAAATTGACGTAGCACTAATGTGTATAAGTGTGATGTGCATGCATACACCTCCAAATTCGTCTCTTCAATCTCTATTTACAAAAATTATACGAAATACTTAATCTATTTTAAAATGTTATACGTACAACATGAACTTTTTTTTGCAATTATAACATCATTTTTAATTTCGCTCAATTAAAATTGACGTAGCACTAATGTGTACAAGTGTGACGTGCATGTATACACCTCCAAATTCATCTCTTCAATCTCTATTTAAAAAATATTCAATAGATTAAGTGTTCCGTATAATTTTTGTGCTTGTAATTACACTCAATTTTGAACTGATGTTGAAATTGCAAAAAAAATGTAAGTTGGTGTTGTGGAGCCAACATTTTTAAGTTCATGTTAAAAACCAAAAATCATGAATAGTTGGTGATATTTAAACCAATTAACCCTTAATAATATTAATAAAGTATTTTGAATCTTTTTTGAGTCAAAATGTAATTGTCAATATATTCCATTACTTCATATATATTGGTATAACAAGCGAATTATCGTGCGGACACCATTAAGAATGCGTTAGAAACCTTCTTCCTTGGGTCTAAATTGGCTGTCCTATCCAGCATAAAGAAGGTTTATTCAATTCTACGTCAACGAATGAACTTGGAATATTTTATACCACACAATTTTAGAGTAGTGTACAAATTGTTGTTGGAACAATTTATTTCACTAAATATAATTAATAATTAATACTTTTAATTTAAAAGGGCATACCAAAGCAATTAAAAAGATAAGAAGTACTGCATCCATTTTTGAATAAGTGTCAGTCTGATACTTTAATTTTGTTTCACAAAGAGTCATTATACACAACCGAGGTGGAAAATTCAAAAATTTTCTCACATTTACCTTCATTTAATGTATTCATACATCCATATTTAAATAATTTCATATATTCATATAAGAGTATATTAGACAGTTTGATTACTTTATTAATATGTTTGCATTTATACAGAATGACAGGAACGATAAAGAATACTTATGGAACCCATGTTTAAATGCCGAAGTTCGATTCACGGAATAAACAAAGACGACACGTCACCACATAAGACAGTGGAAAATATAACGACCTTCTTTGTTTTTATTTTCAAATTAAAATTTCTAGTATTTTACTTTTTAAAACACCATAAACACATTGATTTTATTTATTTGTAATTTTTATGTACATTTTTTTCAAATCTTATATTATTTATTTAATCATGTATATATATATGATTTTATGTATTTGTAATTTTTATGTACATTTTTTTCAAATCTTATATTATTTATTTATTCATATATATATATATTATTACCATTGGACTTACATTTAAATATTCATCAATTAATCAAAACTATACAAATATTTATTTTTTCATACTAACCATAAATTCAAATTCAAAAAAATAATTAAATAAATATATTTTTATTTTTCAAATCTATAACTCAAAATATTAAATCACTCGTCATAACAACACCATCATTATTTTTTCCCAAAAACTAATACATCTCATAAATTAAACTGAAAATATTAAAAACTCAAAATTGAATTGAAAATAAAACCAAACGGCCCGGGTTTCCCAAACTTTTTCACAGAGAGAATTTCGCGGCGATGTCCAAGGAAGTCGAAATAATTTTCATGTATTACTGTGTTTGGTCATGAAATTTTTTCCTTAAAAGTTGACATCCTTAAAATTAGCAAAATCCCGTGTAATAATTCAGGTGAAATTGAAGACAGATGTTGTCTTCGTCTCGGGACAACTGGGTGAGGTTGGTGACAGCGGTGGTGAAGAAAGAGCAGTATTTGCAGCTCTGTCACATGCCTTACTCCACAAGCCCCAGCATCAGAACCGAATCATCTGATAGAACTTCTAGTTTCAGCGAAAATTTTCTCAAGTAAGTATGCTTCTTTGAAAAAATTTCAAACATCTTGCATTTCTAACAGTTGATTTTGATAATGTTTCCAGTTATTCAAGTGAAGAATTGGAGCCCATTTCTGGATCTCCATTCCCTCAACTTCCATTGACTGAACCTTCTGTATCGCAAGGTTGGTTGCGCCCTTCTACCTCATTCTACCATTTCGTACAATTGAGGAAAATTTGAGTCTAGCTCTAATTTTGATTACAGAAAGGTGTATTTTAAAAATTCATGCAGTTTTAGTATTAATTTTTAGTGGTCAATTATGGAATTGATGATCTCGTGGATGTGTGCTTTGGAGAGAGCCATAAGAGTGGATTGTTTCGACATTCTAAGATTACATTTTGAATGGGAGTTCTACTGTTTCTTGATATGATTTGGGTTATTTGCTCGTGTTGTGTGTGGCAAAATCTCCGTCGTAAGCCAATCTTGGGGTATTAAGCTGTTGATTGTAGCGTTTCCTTTTTGCAGAGTCTTTCCCAATGGCATTGGTAACTCTATTAATTTGTTGCTATAACCACTCTATTCGTCTTAATTTTTTAATATTCTTTCATCATTAACTGGTTTGTTTTTTAGATAATTAATCATTTCTATCTTGATTTGGCCTATTAGGCACACCCAATAATTTTGAGTGATATGGGTGATTTTCCTAGCAAATGTAGATTATTTATTTGTTGTATCCGGAGAGAAGTAACAAGATATGGCCATTACAGTTACCAACAATACTTCCAGATCTATTACACGGAAGCTATTTTCTACTTGGTATCGAAGAAGGAAAAGCAAGGACGAATGTCTGGTGGATATTCCTGGTTAGTACAGAAGAGATGTCTTGATATAGCCTATTATGTGTGTGTGTGTGTGTGTGCACGTGCATGTGTAGATATATATATGTTGACTTATTTTCATGTTTAATTGCAGGTGAAGAGGGCCTACGAATTCATTTGGGACAATTTAGGAGATTTTCGCTTCAAGAGCTGCAGATTGCGACTGAGAATTTTAGCAACAAGATTAAGTATGGATATAGTACGGTATATAAGGGCTTGTTAGCAGATGGCTCTCCAGTGGCAATTAAAAGATACAGAAACAGTGGCAATCAAAGTGCAAAACTTCGATTTGAGAAAGATATCAAAATTAACAGCATTGCTGCTCATCCACATGTACTTCACATGCTTGGTGTTTGCATTACACCGAAAGAAAGTTTCCTCATTTATCCAGTGATGATAAATGGAAGTGTAGCATCTTGCTTAAGAGGTAAGCTCAATCATATATATGTTCTTCATTTATTTGTTCTTTGTACATTTTTCAGGCTTTTCTGTATATTGAAGAACTCAGGGTAGCACTATTGCAAACTTTTGGTTATTGATATGTTGTTTGCATAGTTTGTTTAAGCTAAATTCAATCAATTTCAAAACTAGAATACATTTATCGTAATTTAAGAACTGAAAGCTACGGATGACACAAATCTGAAATTCTTGGGCTTTCTTTTTTGGTTATATGATAGCTTTCCTAATGAATCTACTGACTGAATCTAGGTAGACGTAAATCAGAGCATCCACTAAATTGGCCAACAAGAAAAAGAGTAGCATTAGGGGTTGCATGGGGTCTAACTTATCTGCATTATGGTTGCAATAAGAAAATCATCCATCGCGATCTCAAAGCTGCAAATATATTATTGAATGATGACTGGGAAGCTGTTGTTGCTGATTTTGAGTTGGCTGTAATCATGGACTGCAATGTCTCTCATGTTAACACATCTATAGTTGGAACTATTGGTTGTATGGCGCCAGAGTACCTTTCTACAGGTACGTGTTCAGAGAAGACTGATGTTTTTGCTTACGGGATCTTTCTTCTTGAGCTTATCACAGGGCAGCGAGCTTTTGATCTTGTTCGGCTTGCCAATGATGAAGATGTGATGTTACTAGGTTGGGTAAGTCTTGCACTTTAATTGATTCCATTAGTTTCTCGAAATGACTCCTGTTTTAATGCGTGTTTAACTAATTAAGAGTTTCTTCAAGGTGTTCGAGTTTTGCAATTTATTTTGCAGTATTTAGTCTGGGGTGAAGCATGCATGGTTTAGGAAAATATCATGTACTCTATTTTAACTTTGAGGCTTGTATAAATGTTCAACAAACTTGCTAGATAATATTATGAACATATAGTTAGCATAAAATTATAAGGGATGTATTACTTCACATAAGATGGCACACTAGGAAGCGAATAGGTAAAAAGGGAAAAGAAAGCGAATACCTGGAAGAAATTAAATTCTCGATGATTGTTTCGAATTATTCTTGTGTAATTAGTGTCATATATCTATTTGAATTTGGAATATGTTTATTTGCAATATGTTTCGATCCCCAACATTGTCTGTAGGCATTTTCATAGGCAGCATTGTTGCAGTTTTTCCACGATGATTTATTGGAAATTTATGATTAATAATCAGATAAAGAGGAATTACATGGAGAGAAAATGGGAACTGATTGTAGATCCAGATTGTGAAGGTAATGGCATGGAGGAAGTGGTGCAGCAACTGATGCAAATCGCTATTGTCTGCACACACAGCAATCCAGCAACACGTCCTAAGATGTTCAAAGTTGTGGGGATGTTAGAAGTAGGAAACGGTTCGTCTGAGAGATGGAAGAAGTTGAACATGAAACGTGTAGAAAATTAAACCTGCAAGTTTGATGACCTTTTTTTTTTTTTTAATATGAAAGCAGAAAACCATCTGAACCAAAATCATAACTTAGATTTTTAGTCAACAAATTTGGAGTGGAAACCTTGGAAATATAGTTGATGCCTTGCCCAGTGAGGTTAAATTTTGAAATTTATAAGGGTGTGGTTAGTATGATGGAATGGAATGGAATGAGAATGAGAATGAAATTTTAAATTTTGTTGCTTTGATTTCAGGCCAAATGTATACTTATGTCCTGAAGTTTGGCTCCTTTTTTAAAAATGTCCCGAACTTTAAATAATACCAAAATATGTCATGAACTTTGACTTTTGTCTAAAAATGACCCGAACTTAAGAAAAAAAAAAAATGCCCTGAACTTTCTATTTTTTTTGCAAAAATGTCATGAGATTCAATTTTCAGCGGTGGATTAGTGACGAGGCATACCGAAGTCTAGCATAACAAAGTGACGTCGAATTCGTAATTTTTTTAAAAAATAAAAAAATAATGACAACATTATTTTCTATTTTCATTTCCAAAATCGTAACTTTTCATTCCAAAAAATGTCTCATATCAATCCAATTTTAGGAGAAAAAATGATTTCTTTTCATTCATTTCAAAATTCTTAATCCTAATGGAAAAAGAAAATTAAGTGATTTCCTCTCATTCCTCCCGAAATCTCAATCTGAATAGAATAAATCCAATTTGCTGAAAAAACTATATACCCTTCAAATTGAGATTTAAAAAAAAAAAATATTTTACTTTGATATGCTAGACTCTGGTATGCCTTGTCATAAATCCGATGTCAGAAATTAAATCCTATGTCATTTTTACAAAAAAAGTGGAAAGTTCAGGACATTTTTGTTATTATTTGAAGTTCAAGACATTTTTAGAAAAAATGTCACAGTTTAGGACATATTTTGGTATTATTTGAAGTTCGGGACATTTTTAGACAAGGTCAAATTTCAGGACATAAGTATATATTTAGCCTTGATTTTACATATGATTCGTTTACTCTAATCATGAACGTTTGTTGACTTCCTAGTTAGCATGTTTCAAATGCTTAACTCACTACAAAAAAATCACGTTTTAGCGACGGATTTTTCCGTCGTTAAACATCAAAAATCCGTCGTTAAATCTCTCGTCGTAAAATCATTTTAACGACAAATTTAACGACGGAAAAACGTTAACGACGGAATTTATCCGTCGCTAACTTATTGCCGAATTCGGTCGTGAAAAATAAAAAATATTAAATTTAACGACGGAATTTTTCCGTTCGTTAAAAAAAAATAAAAAAAATCGAGCCGCCGAGCTAGGGGCATGAGCCGCGGCTCAAGCCGAGCCGCCAAGCCGAGCCATGGAGCCTGAATTAATTCAGGCGAAATCTGCGCTCCAGAGGATTCAAACACGGGCCAATGGGCCTATGCCCTAGGCTCTAACCACGTAGGTTAGAAGGTATTTGCGTTGAAATATACAACTAATATATATATATATATATACACAAAAAACCTATTTTCTTTGATTTTTTATTTTCAAATTAAATAATTATATAATATAAAGTCCTAAAAATTATTAAAATAAAAAATTATTAAAAAGTAATAAATTAGTAATTTAAATATAACAAAAGATATAATATATTAAAAATAATAAAAAAATAAAGATAATAAAATAAAATAAATAAAAATATTAAAAAAAATTCATATTCATAATTGAAAAATAAAAAAAAATTAAAAAATAATATAAATATTAAAAAATTAAAAAATAATATAAAATATTAATAAAATTAAAAAATAATATAAAATATTAAAAAAAAATAAAAAACAAAATAAATCTGAAAAATAAAATAAATAAAAAATCAAAATTTTAAAAAAATTAATTTCAAATTCGTAAATTAAGTATTAATTGAAAAATTAAAAATTAAAAAAAAATAAATAAAAAAATTAAATAAATTAAAAAAATGGAAAAAAAATAAAAATTAATGACGGAATTATTCCGTCGCTATTCCGTCGTTAAATTTAAAAAAATATTAAAAAAATTAAAAATTAAAAAAAATTAATTTCTAACGACGGATTTTTCCGTCTTTAACGTAGCGACGGAAAAATCCGTCGTTAGTCCGTCGTTATATTAAAAAAATAAAATTAAAAATATTAAATTCAATTTTTAACGACGGATCTTTTCTGTCGTTACGTTAAAGACGGAAAAATCCGTCGTTAATCCGTCGTTAAACGTCTCATTCACAATCCGTCGTTAATTTGTCGTTAATCTAGCGACGGATTTTATTCCGTAGTTAAATCCGTCGCTAAAATGCGATTTTTTTGTAGTGACTATATAATTAATCTAAGGGTAAGAAGCACCACTTTTTGCTATGTACTGTATATTTGTTTATTCATCTTTCATCTATGAAGAGGCTACACTTGTTAGCATGTTGATTCCGTTGACTTTCAGTTGACTTATAACGATTCTTAAGTTGTTTTATTGCTTTGGTCCTATAAATGGGACACAATATAATATGAAAGCAGAAAACCATCTGAACCAAAATCATAACTTAGATTTTTAGTCAACAAATTTGGAGTGGAAACCTTGGAAATATAGTTGATACCCTAACCAGTGAGGTTAAATTTTGAAATTTATTTCTTAGTGGATTAGCGGGGCAAGGTACGTATATAGCTGTATCTTCAGACCTAGCTATCGTGTTAAGATTAATAGCGAATGTTTTTTTTCCCTTTTCATTTTGATGTGTTAAATTTGAGATTTCACAGCTACTTTGACCTCTGAAACTTTTAGTAATTTTAGCATTTTCTTGAATCAATCGTTGTTCTCAATTTTTTTTTTTATATATGATTATTAGTGTAGAATATAAAGAATAAAGTAAAGTATCTAATTGTAAAGAACACTCTTGGTCTGTTTTGTACTTTTCTTTTAAAAAGTACAATAAATATCTATGATTCAATTTAGTCTTTATGTACGTAGAATATTAGTTTTTTAATATTCTGCAAATAATGAAGAACGAAAAATCTAACTTATTTCAGCCGCTTGTATTGCTGCAACTATGGTCTCTAGTCTTCGATGGAAGGAGATGCTTGATAGTTAACTTAATATTTTGTACATATATATATATTTGCTAAGTCACGGGATATATAGTATCGGTAGAAAATTAAATTAGGTCCGAATATGTGAAGTCTACCTCAAAATAAATGAGTTTAAACTTGACTTGACTTAGACTTGGAAAACGCGTTGTATAAAGAAAATTGAAGTCTTGATCAAACTATAGAAATCAATTCAATTATTATAATGCATTTGCAAAATATTTTCATTATTGTCTGACCTCTCACTGGTAAAATCCCATGCATGTAACAGTTGATTTAGGTGAAATTTAGGAGAGATATGATCGGTTGGTCATCGTCTCGGGACAACTAGGAGAGGCTGGTGGCGGTTGTGATGGAGAGAGAGAGAGAGAGAGCAGTATTTGCAACTCTGTCATAAACCATACTCCAGAAACCCCATCGATCCTGGAGCTTGGCCCACTGCGCTTCGTCGATGAATTGCCGCCACATGCAAAGTTTTTTTTTTTTACTTGTGTCAGTGGCCATAACTCGGTTCACAAGACGAACCCAGTTTCGCACTGATGCCGTTAACGTCCAGCTGGCCTCCTTTTGCTATTGTGTCAGTTTGGAGTGGGCCCTGTCAGAAGGCGCGTGGCTCAAGGGGCAAGGGGCAGTCCTCACTCCTCACTGACATCGCATTAAATGAAGCTGCATGGAGGTGATGATGGGATGCGTCCTCGGCGAACAATGTATCTCATAGATCAGATTTGATTTATCCGATTAATTCTAAAATTAATTGTAAAATAAATACTGTAATATAAAACTAATTTATATTTGTGTGGGTGTTTCGCGGGAAATTTCATGCTGGCCCGATGGCCACTGGCCATCCTATCTCCGAAAGCGACACGTGTTCCATTACTAGATTTTAATTTTGTTTTATTTTTAATGCTCACAATATAATGTATTTTAAAAAATATACGCTACAAAACCTATTGAGACACTTTAAAAAAAATCATTACCTCACGGTCCCACCAACAACTTCGACATTGTTCGGCAAGAAGAAACATGTCTTCGTCTCTATGAATCATGACATAATTTGATGGCGGCAAATTTATAAAACAATTCTTCATCATATAAACTTCCAGATCTGTGTACTGATGAATTTTATACATGATTTTTAGGCCTTGTTTTTTCATAGTCAAGGCAAATTTCTGCGAAGTTTTTTGAATTTTCAATTATGGCGCCCTTGAATATTTTAATCTGAATATTTGAAATACTTACTATTGGCTTGTCAAATAAGCCATTTCCAGTTCCAAAAAATCGAAAGACCATTGAAGAATTTAGTATTCATCCACCATTTGAGAGGTATTGTTATCAGAATTAATTATTTGGATTTCGGAATAATTTTGAAGCAACGAGAGTTTATGGTTGCCATATTGAGGTATAGATTACTCAAACTCTTATTTTCTCGATTTATCCCAAGAAATTGTCTAAATTTTATATGTATATATGGGTAAAACCAGTCTCTCTAGGTTCATTTGCTCGATTCATCCCTAAGATATCTCTCTAGTTTAATGTGTTGTACATAAGTCTAAACTTGTTAATTTTAATTATTTTATTTCTATTTAATTATTTAGTATTGATGATGCATTTTAATTATAATTTTTAATTCATTAATTTATTTTTATGATTGGAATTATGCTACTGAGATTAATTTTATCCTATCAAAGTTTTTGATGAAGAAAATTCATGCATAATCAGTTTTGGGGTTGGAGTGTTCTGCTTTTAGGAATGGATTTTGACTTGAATATGTCATTGGATCCCAATGACTTTGAGGAGAATTTGGGTGGCGAATATGTCTTGCATTCATCAGAACTTGGGAAAAAATCAACCCATAGTGCAGCCTCATTATGTTTGGAATTTGAGAAAGTGTTTGAAATTGGTCATGCCATGGAGAGTGTAGATCAAGTTTACTTATTGTATTGTGAGTACGCAAGGTATCGTGGATTTAGTGTTAGGAAGGGAGACCAAAGTTATTTTAGTGGAACGAAGGACATTCGTATGAAAGAATTTAAATGTTCGTGTGAAGGATATCATGATGATAAACGATCAAAGACTACATTACCGATGTATAAGAAGCAAATAACCAGGAGTGATTGCAAAGCAAGGCTACGTATTGTGAGAGAGAAAGATGGCCCATGGAGAGTCCAAAGATTTTGCAAAGACCATAATCATGAGTTGGTTCCTGCAGAGCAAAGTTATTTGCTATGTTCTGCTCGTCATTTATCTCATGCAAATAAATCACTTCTAGAGGCTCTGAATTCAGCTGGCATCGGTGTGAGTCGTGCATGTAGGTTTATGGAGAATGAAGGAGGTGGCCCCCAGAATCTTGGTTTTATAAGAAGAGATGCTTATCATCATTTGTCCAGATAAAAGATGAAAACTAATGTGGAGAACGGTGATGCAAATGGGCTGGTACAATTGATCTTTATCCGAAAAGCCAACAACGAGCCTTATTTTTATTGGAATGTGCAGCAAGATGATGATGGTAGGCTAATGAATTTCTTTTTTAGGGATTCTCGTTGCCTCATTGACTATGAGTTTTTTGGGGACGTGTTATCTATTGACAGTACATACAAGACAAATAGATATAATTTGATATGCGTCCCATTTATAGGTCTTAATCATCATAGGAAAAATGTATTGTTTGGTTTGGCTTTTTTATCAAATGAGACAACCATTTCGTTTGAATGGTTATTTGCTACATTTCTCGAGTCCATGCACGGTAAAGAACCAGAGATAATTTTTACGAATCAGTGCCAGGCTCTTATGAACGGAATCGATGTAAATTTCCGCACCGCGAGTCATAGATTATGCCAATGGCATATCAATCAGAACGCGCCATCTCATTTTGGTGATTTGAATGGCAACAGTGAATTCAAGAAACTATGGCATCATTGCATGAATGGTGTTGATTCTTGATGAGGACATCCATAGCAATGATGAAGTCAATGAAGAGCTGCAATTCAAAGGCCCCGTCACAAGACTACGAGCTAAGAAGTTGCAAGATTATTTGCAAGCTGTAATTCGCAAGAAGTTCGAAGTTGAAGACGGAGTACAAGGAAGCTTGAAGATGATGACATTATTGAAGATGGAAGATGGAGATCAAGATATGGAGTGCAATACATGAAGGAGGCGTGCAAGAAGTGCTTTTGTTGGGCTTGATGTGTATACTTGCTATTCAGCCCAAGTTAAGCATGCATGGTGGAAAAGCCCAAAATAATTCGGCCCTTGATAATCCAATTAAGGGGATTGATTTATTAGACTATAGTATTTTATTTATTATATTATGGACGAAATTTTTGCAGATTTTTAAGCTAGGATTTTCGGTTATTTTAGATAGAGATTTGACTAGATTTTTAGATAAGGCAAGATCTACAAAATCTACCTTAAATAGAATTCTAGTTTAGGAAGTAGTCAAAGTCCAATTCTAGTCTAATTAGGACTATTATTTTCGTCCCTTAAGCCTTAGGAATTCGATCTAACTATTATAAATAGTGGATCCATATTTCATTGTTATTCAGACTATATTTGATTAATTAAGCCTTTGCTTTCAATATCGTCTCAACCCTTTTGATCTTTGTGAGTTTAGATAACTAAATTCATACTCTTAGATTTAGCAACTCTAAGTTTTACAAAGGGAATTCGCCGTCCACGTTCGAGGGATCGTCGAAAACTCGCGATCGAAGAACAACTTAAAGAATTTGGCCTTGTGTACGTTCGAGATTCAAGGCAACTTTCGGGTTGTAATTCACATCAACAACTCATCGACCATCCAGCCATAAACGACGTCGCCCACCATCATCATCGTACGTGATCGACTTCATCCTTGTTCGTGTCCAAGTTCGCCTTCAGTCAGATCCATCCGTAAGTCCGTTTTATCTCTATCATACCCTATCTACTCAAGCCATTCCAAACCCTCTCATTATCTTCGATCGTCACCATACTAACCATCCCTAAATTCGTTCCAACACAGCCCTTGTTATTTGGATTTGTGTTTATTTGTGTGTCATTTATCTAGGTATTTTAGTTGAGTCCAAGTCATCTAGTTAATCGAGTATAGGATCCCTTTCGTAATCGACGTAGTTTCTTTCCTAGCTTCCGCATCCTTTGTGTCTCGTGTGTCATATTGTCCCGGGTCACATCATAAATTGGTATCAAGAGCCACGTCGGTTTATATCGTTCGTGGTTCCATACTCGTTTATTTGTCCCGTTTCTTTTGTTTTGAGTTTTATCGAGTTGTTTTTTATTTTCCGTATTGTTCATAGTTAAAAAAAAAACCGATCGTACAAAAAAAAGAGAGAAGAGAACGATAAAAAAAAATCGGATAAAAAAAAATCCGAAAATACAAAAAAAAAAAAAGAAGAAGAAGTAAATTCATTGTTTCCTTTTTGTGTCTATCTTATTTTGGTACCTTCCTTTTGGGTACAAATCTATAGTTGGTTATTTCCTTTTAGATTTCCTTTCTTTTAGGAACTTTCCTTCTTAGTTTGTTTTGATTTTGGTAACTACTTTAGATCTCTATTTTTATTTTTTGATTCTTTCCTTCTAGAGTCTAGGCTAATTAAGGTATTTAGATTGTGTCACATAGATTGATACACATCCAAATCCCCTATTACCTTATCTCTTTCTTTCTTTCCTTATCTATCCTATTTATTTCCATATCTTTTCTAGATTTATTTTTGGATTTCCCAATCTTTTTGGAACTTCATTAATTGATCTATCTCTTTCCTTTTCTCCCTCCACCATACTCGACCACCACCTATACTCCATACATCAATTTCGACAGCCCTACACCACACATACTCAACCCGTATCTCATTCCTACACACTCCACATTCATCCGTGTTCCGAACATAGCATTCCCGTCCTTTCCTCCACACAAGACCGCCGAATTCCCTACTACATCTACATGATTTTCACACACTGTGCACCCATATATTGAGTGATACACAAGTGGTAAAATCAAGAGTGAAAACAAACGAGTGACGTGAGATTGTGAGGTCCTACCTTGTTTTCTTTTACGTTTGTTCGTTTTGTAGGTTTCATGAAGAAAGGTACCCGTTCCGAGTCATCCTTGACTCCCCCAGCCGACACTCCACCTTTGGACCCATCCCGAGATCCGTCCAAAGCCCCCATGGAGTCTACTTCGGATCCACCCGCACAATGGGATCCTAAGTATCATTTTGAGGCACTCTCAAAACACTTCCAGAGACAGCATCAGGCCCTGTCTGACAACCTTGATGATTTAGTGCATGCCCTTGAATGCACTAAAACTACTCCGACCATTACACAGCCTGTTCGTGGTCAAGCTCGACAGCACCAGCGACAAAATGAGCACGAGGAGGAGTATTTCGATGAGAATACAGCTGATACTGCTCATGGCCGCTGACAGAGACGTGATGACTATGGTGAAGACCGCATGCTCAATAACATCAAGATGAGCATCCCAGAGTTTGAAGGCCTTCACGATCCCGATATCTATCTCGATTGGGAACGTAAGGTAGAGAAGATTTTTGACTGCTACGACTTCACAGAAGTCAAAAAGGTGCAGTTAGCCTGTTTGGAGTTCAGAGGCTACGCAGCCACTTGATGGGAGATGCAGCAAGAAAGAAGGCGCAGAAATCGCAATCCGCCAATTGATACATGGGAAGAAATGAAGGGATTGATGCGAGGACGCTTCATTCCAGTCCATTATAAGAGAGAGCTCGAAAAGAAGCTCAACCGGATCAAGCAAGGCACCCGTTCGATTGAAGAGTATCACAAAGAGTTGGAGACAGCCTTGAACCGAGTCGGGAAGGAGAAGACCTTAAATGCTACCATCATTAGGTACATTGAAGGCATGAATCCCGACATTGCTTGTGAAGTCGAGTTGAAGGACTTCACCAGTGTAGAAAGGATGGTGCAGTACGCATCGATCGTGGAAAAGCAGTTGAGAGAAGGCCGGCGCCGTTCTCAGCATAATGCCGCCGCCCCCAGACCTTCTTGGAACAAAGGTACACATTCCACATCACCTTCTACACCTTCTTCTGAGTCCACACGACCCCGAGGTCAGCCCGGACCACCTGAACGGCGTTTCGACCGTTCTATACCGCAATCCAGTCGTAGACCCGAGTCTACACCGACGTCGACCCCAAGGCCCCCATTCCAACGGCCCAATCAGCCCAATACGATGCCGAATGCAGCCCCTAATCGAGCCCGTGACATCCAATGTCATAAATGCCAAGGTTGGGGCTATTTTCAGAATCAGTGCCCGAACCGTCGTGTTTTGTTTCTCAATGAACAAAACGGGCTTGAATCAGCCAGTGAAGATGAGGAAGAGCCCCAGGATGTCGTCCCTAGTGCCTTCGAAGTTCCTAAAGTCGATGAGGAGGATGAAGAGGCCGAATTGCCTCATGTCAGTCTAGTGTCCATTCGCAGTCTGAACATCAATCGAGAAGACGAAGAGCAATCACAACGTGAGAACATATTCTACACGCGCGTTGCAATCAAGGATCAGACTTGTGCGATGATCATAGACAGTGGGAGTGTAATCAACGCAATCAGTCAATATGCCGTTGATAAACTCGCCCTTACCACTACAAAGCATCCAAAGCCATACAAGCTGCAATGGCTCACTGATCGCGGTTCAATCAGAGTAACAGGTCAGGTACGTGTTTCATTTACTAAAGGTCGTTATTCTGACACTATTCTTTGTGATGTTATCCCTATGGAGGCAGCCCACATTCTTTTAGGAAGGCCGTGGCAATTCGGCAGAAAAGCAGTTCACGATGGTTTGGCCAACACCTATTCGATCACCATGGATGGTCGAACTACTGTGCTCAAGCCACTCACTCCTAAAGCTGTTGCAGAGGATCAAGAAAGGATGCAAGAGAGATTTAAGCAAGAACGGGCAAAGCAAGCCGCAACCGCCGCCCGGACCACCGCCGTGAACGGCCAAGTTTCGGCCGAATGTTCACCGCCGAGTTCTTCTTCACACTCAGCCAATACAGCCCCTTCGAAGGCGTCTAATGATGCCTTAGTTCATGGCAAATAATCCGGATCAGCCCCCAAAGTTGAACAAAATCGGTCTTTGTTCATCTCCGTTAAAGGCGTAGAGAAAGCACTTAAAGCAGGTTTACCTTTCATTCTTTTATCTTATAAGGACAGTGCTACTAATGGTGTTTCTTTGCCTTGTGATGTGCAGCCCCTTATGGAGGAGTTCGCGGACGTGTTCCCGGAAGAGATTCCAAGTGGATTACATCCAGTTCGTGGGATCGAGCACCAGATCGACTTCGTACCCAGCGCAGTCTTGCCCAATAGACCGGCGTACCGCACGTCCCCCGAGGAGACGAAGGAGATCGACCATCAAGTGAAGGAGTTGTTGGAGAAGAAGCAAATCCGTGAGTCGATGAGCCCTTGTGCAGTTCCAGTCATCCTAGTGCCAAAGAAGAACAACGAATGGAGGATGTGCATGGATTGCCGCGCCATCAACAAAATAACGGTTAAGTACAGATTTCCTATCCCTAGACTTGATGATATGCTAGATGAATTAAGTGGTTCTAATGTGTTTTCTAAGATAGATTTAAGATCTGGTTATTTTCAAGTTAGAATGCATGAAGGGGATGAATGGAAAACTGCGTTTAAAACAAAGCATGGTCTATATGAGTGGTTAGTTATGCCATTTGGTCTCACTAATGCACCGAGCACGTTTATGAGGTTAATGAACCATGTTTTGTGTGATGTGATTGGTAAATTTGTGGTTGTTTACTTTGATGATATCTTGATTTACAGTCACAGTGCAAAGGCGCACCTAGATCACCTTAGGCGTGTTTTTATGCTCTTGCGTGATGCAAAGTTGTATGGAAATTTGTCTAAGTGTTCCTTTTGCATAGATGAAGTCATTTTTCTAGGCTTTGTCGTCAGTTTTCGTGGTATTGAGGTAGACCGTTCCAAAATCAAGGTGATTGAGGAATGGCCAACCCCGAAAAATGCTTCGGAAGTTCGGTCCTTTCATGGACTCGCCGGTTTTTACCGACATTTTGTGCGTGATTTTTCTAGTATAGCCGCCCCTCTTACTGAGCTAAGTAAGAAGGATCGGAAATTTGAGTGGGGTAAACAACAAGAGCATGCATTTACTACTTCGAAATCTTTGTTATGTTCTGCTCCTGTTCTTCGTTTACCTAATTTTACTAAGACTTTTGAGATCGAGTGTGATGCTTCGGGCATAGGTATTGGTGCAGTTTTGATGCAGGATCGCAGACCCGTCGCCTACTTCAGTGAGAAGCTTAGTGGCGCCAGTTTGAGGTATTCCACGTACGATAAAGAGCTTTATGCTTTGAAGCGTGCATTGGATACATGGCAACACTATCTTTGGCCCAAGGAGTTCGTGATTCACACGGACCACGAGAGCTTAAAGCACCTCAAAGGACAGCAAAATCTGAACAAAAGACATGCAAGATGGGTGGAATTCATCGAGTCCTTCCCATATGTGATCAAGTACAAGAAAGGTGAAGAGAACGTCGTCGCGGACGCGTTATCTCGAAGGTACGCACTTCTGAACTTAATGCATGCTAAAATGCTTGGTTTCGAGTCCATTAAGTCGTTATATGTTGAGGACGCCTATTTTAGCCCCATATATGCTTCATGTTTGTCGAAATCTAGAGCTATTGATGGTTATTATGTGTATGATGGGTTTTTGTTTAAGGAGTCTAAGTTATGCATTCCTATTTGTTCTATGCGTGAGCTACTTGTGTTAGAATCGCATGCGGGAGGTTTGATGGGTCACTTTGGTGTACATAAAACATTGAACTTGCTGCATGAACATTTTTATTGGCCGCATATGCGTAGGGATGTAGAGAATGTGTGTAGTCGTTGCATTACTTGTCGTCAAGCCAAGTCCACTTCACACCCGTTTGGATTGTACACGCCGTTACCCGCCCCTACAGCCCCTTGGATCGACATATCTATGGATTTCATCTTAGGATTGCCTAGGTCTAGGTCGGGTAAAGATTCGGTGTTTGTTGTAGTTGATCGGTTCTCTAAAATGGCTCATTTCATTGCATGTAGAAAAACCGATGATGCTGTTCATATTGCCAACTTGTTCTTTGTGCATGTTGTTAGATTGCATGGAATTCATCGTACTATTGTTAGTGATAGGGATTCTAAGTTTTTAGGACATTTCTGGCGTGTTTTGTGGGGAAAATTAGGTACTAAGTTATTATTTTCTACTGCATGTAATCCACAAACTGATGGTCAAACTGAGGTTGTGAATTGTACATTAGGAGCTTTACTTAGATCTCTAATTAAAAACAATTTGAAGTCATGGGAAGAGTGTTTACCATATGCTGAATTTGCTTACAATCGTGTTATTCATTCTTCTACTAACATGTCCCCATTTGAGGTAGTTTATGGATTTAATCCGTTAACTCCTACTGATTTGATTCCTTTACCCGTTGAGCATTTAACGAGTGTTAAAGGTATGAAGAGAGCTGATTTTATTCGAGAGATGCATGAGAAGGTTCGTGCCCGGATCGAGCACAAAGGCGCTCAAACCGCCGCCGCACGCAACACGAGGCGCAAGCGTGTGATATTCCAGCCCGGAGATCGAGTCTGGATTCATCTTAGTCCAGGTCGATTCCCTAACTTGAGGAAGTCGAAGTTGTCGCCCCGTGGAGATGGCCCATTCACTGTTTTGAGCCGTGTTAATGATAATGCATACCGCATTGATCTCCCTGGTGAGTACAAGTGTTCTTCTACATTTAATGTTGCTGATTTGTCTCCTTTTTCTGCAGAAGAATTCAACCATGATGACCCTTCAAATTCGAGGACGAATTCTCTTCAGCAGGGGGGGAATGATGAGGACATCCATAGCAATGATGAAGTCAATGAAGAGCTGCAATTCAAAGGCCCCGTCACAAGACTACGAGCTAAGAAGTTGCAAGATTATTTGCAAGCTGTAATTTGCAAGAAGTTCGAAGTTGAAGACGGAGTACAAGGAAGCTTGAAGATGATGACATTATTGAAGATGGAAGATGGAGATCAAGATATGGAGTGCAATACATGAAGGAGGCGTGCAAGAAGTGCTTTTGTTGGGCTTGATGTGTATACTTGCTATTCAGCCCAAGTTAAGCATGCATGGTGGAAAAGCCCAAAATAATTCGGCCCTTGATGATCCAATTAAGGGGATTGATTTATTAGACTATAGTATTTTATTTATTATATTATGGACGAAATTTTTGCAAATTTTTAAGCTAGGATTTTCAGTTATTTTAGATAGAGATTTGACTAGATTTTTAGATAAGGCAAGATCTACAAAATCTACCTTAAATAGAATTCTAGTTTAGGAAGTAGTCAAAGTCCAATTCTAGTCTAATTAGGACTATTATTTTCGTCCCTTAAGCCTAAGGAATTCGATCCAACTATTATAAATAGTGGATCCATATTTCATTGTTATTCAGACTATATTTGATTAATTAAGCCTTTGCTTTCAATATCGTCTCAACCCTTTTGATCTTTGTGAGTTTAGATAACTAAATTCATACTCTTAGATTTAGCAACTCTAAGTTTTACAAAGGGAATTCGCCGTCCACGTTCGAGGGATCGTCGGAAACTCGCGATCGAAGAACAACTTAAAGAATTTGGCCATGTGTACGTTCGAGATTCAAGGCAACTTTCGGGTTGTAATTCACATCAACAACTCATCGACCATCCAGCCATAAACGACGTCGCCCACCATCATCATCGTACGTGATCGACTTCATCCTTGTTCGTGTCCAAGTTCGCCTTCAGTCAGATCCATCCGTAAGTCCGTTTTATCTCTATCATACCCTATCTACTCAAGCCATTCCAAACCCTCTCATTATCTTCAATCGTCACCATACTAACCATCCCTAAAGTCGTTCCAACACAGCCCTTGTTATTTGGATTTGTGTTTATTTGTGTTTCATTTATCTAGGTATTTTAGTTGAGTCCAAGTCATCTAGTTAATCGAGTATAGGATCCCTTTCGTAATCGACGTAGTTTCTTTCCTAGCTTCCGCATCCTTTGTGTCTCATGTGTCATATTGTCCCGGGTCACATCAATTCTAAATCTGAATTTGAGGCATGTTGGATTGAGATGATTCAAAAATACTCCCTTGCAGAGAATACTTGGTTTTTCTACAATGTACCAATTGAGGAAAAGATGGGCAACTGTCTTCACAAATACTTGTTTTAGTGCAGGTCTTCATGCTACTTCTCGTAGCGAATCGACAAATAGAGTTCTTAAAGATTTATGCTCAGCTAGTAGTTCTCTTGCCCAATTTGTTGAAAAATATGAACAAATATTAACTGATTGACGTAGAAGAGAAAGTGCAGACGATGCGATGAATATAGGGACTCCTGGCTTATTTTTCACTAACAATCTCTTGTTAATGCAAACATCCAAAGTTTTTACAAGAGCTGTATTCAAATTGTTTGAAACACAAGTTGCTCTGGCAGTAAGTGTGGTGATAATGGATCCCCTGTAAACGTTTCAGAAACAGAGTTTGAATTCAAAGTTGCTTCTCAGCCTTTGATGTTAAGAATTCGTACTGTCCATTTTGTGAGAGAAACTAACACCGCAAGTTGTAGTTACCGCATGTGGGAGACCGAAAGAGTGCTCTGCAGACATATATTTAGAATATATATTCAGATGAAAGTGACAAGATTGCCCGTTTGTTACATTACTCGACGGTGGTGTAAAGTTGCTAAACAAAGACATTCTGATGATGTACGGAAGTATTGCAATTCAGATGCTAGCGACTTTGTTGATGAAATGTCATTTGTGAATTACTCTATGCGGCTTACTCTTGATCTTGCACACCAATCCAAACACCTAAAAGAAGGTCGAAGAATCTTTCATGAACGACTTAATTCGTTGAAGAATGAAATCACAGCACTCTTGAATACAGGCGATGGTGATGGGTGTTCAAAGCTTGAAGCTACAACTAAAGAATTAAATGGACTAAAATTCCGTGATCCACCCAACATCAAACGTCGTGGAAGAAATAATACGAAAATTAGCAGACATTGGGATAAAAAAAAGAGTACTGTGAAAAAACGGGCAGCGGTGCCAAAATGGCCAGGTATATTTACTCACTTTATTTTTTTAACAAAATCTGAGTATTTGGACATTGCATTATTTAATCATAATCTGATTTCTTAGAAGTTCAATGTTCTGAACAAACTTCATCACAAGGGTATTCTATTGCACATGTGCATGAGGAACCTTCTGTTTCAATGTTACACGACCCAGAGTTCGGCTGGATACGTGCTTCTTGCTTGGTATTTTTCTTTTTCTTTTTTATTTGTATCACTTAAAACTTGTGTATTTAATAACTTTTTATTTTAATGTATATCTTCCTAGGATAAAAATGCAAGTGTTTCTGAAAATTTTCAAAATGCAAATTTAGATGAGCCTATTGATGTGACGTCTGTGTTCCAGGTAATTTTATTGTTTCTTTGAAATGTGTTGAACTAAGTATTAAACACATAGATGATTCTAATTTATTTCATGTGTAGGTGCAGCCCAACTCGAATGACAACACCAATGTGAAACCCAAGAAAATATGGATTTAGTGTTTCAAGGTTCTGAATTCAGTAAATATTATAGTTAAATAGCTTCATATGGTAAATGTTGCTGACACATCTATATATTGCCATTTGATTTAACTTCTCAAGTATAATGTTTGCTTTATTAGATTATACTTCATATAGCTCACTTCTTTTTAGTTGAATAGCTTCATATGGTAAATGTTGCTGACACATCTATATATTGCCATTTGATTTAACTTCTCAAGTATAATGTTTGCTTTATTAGATTATACTTCATATAGCTCACTTCTTTTTATGACCAATCTCAAAAGAATATATTACTTTATATGAGTGATAGTGACCTGTCATGCACGTTTTGAAGTGTTCAAAGATATATGGTGATAATTAAAGATGTATTGATACTTTGATTCGATTTCAAATCTCACTAATGTTAGCATGTATTATTTTATATAAAAATATTTTTTTGCATGTATTTATTATCCAGTCTCACACATTCCACATGCAGCAAATATTCTGATGCTAGTTATACAAACTTCAATCCAGGTCTATAAATAGATTTAGCTGTGATCTTCCAACACTCGCACTTAAGAATTTCTATGGCCCCCACTCCTATATCTCAAGATACTGTTTTCTACATTGATCCATGGACGCGTCATTTAGAGACTCATGTCCTCCAAGAACTTTCTTGCTACCATTGGAATGGCACATGGGTTCCAGGGAATGATGAAGAGAATCTTCGCTGTCTTGAACGCATTAGCCTGGGTATTGAAAGTAAAATGAATCTTCAGTTTTCAATTCAACTCCTGACGGAGAAGGTGAATCAATGGCGCAACAGGTATGAAATGTTCACTTGGATCTTGGAACACACTTCAAATTTGGCCTTCAATTCTATGGCTAACACTCTTGACATCGATGTGGAAACATGGACTAGATTTGGTCAGGTATTGATCTCTATAGCACCATTATGATTGAACTTCACACAGTTATATCTTATAGTTATACTTTCATGCATTCATGAGAAATTTCTTATATTATGTGTCTAGGCATGGCCAGCCACACTTGTCTATATGGAAGCAGGTGAGGAGGAATGGGGGCTGATTAAATTACTATTCGAGGTTGTTGAAGAACCTCAGGATGATGACTACAACTCTGATGCCACCCCTCCAGACTCAGACGATGATCATGGTCCAGATGGAGGAAGCATGGTGCCATCTGCATCGGCTCTAAGGGAAAGACCATATGATTACAGTGGGTGGAATGGATAAGTGGAGGCCTAGTGTTCTTATTTTAAGTGCATTCATGTGTTAATCAGTCATTATGTAATACTTATGTGTGTTATCAAGTTAGGACATATGATATATCATGTATGAACCTTAATTATGTGTGCTTATGTCTAGCTAGATATATGTGTAGTCCTATATCATGACCTAAGGAGGATAATTTCTTCTCTGCACCTTGGACACGAGAGCTTGAAAGTTTATGTTGGAGAAGATTATTAGCCTCATACTATTTCAGAACTTGTAGTGTTGTCTTAATCTTTGATAATTCCAAAAATCTATCATCTTATTTTCCCTATGAAAGCTCTGTGTTGTGTGTTGTGTTCTGCGAAATACTGCTACATGATAATCATAATGATAGTAATTATACATCTTATTTGCAAAAAGGATAAAATATTAAAAAAAATCTTGTTACACAAAAATAATCTAGATACGTAACTAGAATAAATTACAGTGAAATATTATAGTCCTACAAAAATAATCTAGCTACGCAACCAGAATAATTTACAAAAAATATTATAGCCATACAAAAAATGGAGTATTCTGAATCCTATCATAAAAATAAGGATTATAGCCCTACAAAAAATGGAGTATTCTGAATCCTAGCATAATCAGAAGGATTACACAGCCATACAAAAATAATCTAGCTTTGCAACTAGAATAAATTACAGAAAATATTACGAGCATTTCAAAATATTCGCCCTTTATCCTTATTCCATGACAAGCATTTCAAAATATTTATCCCATGTTGCTCAAGCTATATAGTTCTGCACAAAAAGCTTGACGGTAGTAAGAGCACCTTCGTGGTTCTATGGATGAGAGAGGGGCACCATTTACCAAACACTCTAGAAACTTAATTGACATGATGCCGCAATCTGAACCATTTTCTTGTTGTGGGGGATGCTCTATACGGACAAGATCAAATGATTGAAGTATTGGGCCTTTCATAATGCGTCCATTGAAGACACCGGCTATTTGACAAACAATGGATAAGTTTCGTCTGACATTGATGAAGGCTGCTTCAACACTTGCAACATCAGAACTGGCGGAGAGTGGGTCAAACATGAAAATTGCTTGCTCAAATAATTTAACCATGTACGCCACCCAGTGATTGTCGCTCACATGTGCAATGTCGTATACCTTCTCTATCTGAGTCCATGGCTTCCCGCCCTGCCGTGGATATATTCCCTTGACGTATGGCAATATCCTGTCCCACACATTGTCCAAAGTCGGCAATACCAAGGTTTGCTGTCACATTAGATTTTTAAGAACTCATTACTAACGTAGGTAAGTTAAATTAAACTGCCAAATATATTTGATAAAATGAATTCGCAAAAAATAATATATCTAATGCATACCCATGCCAATGACTCTAAAAAAACCCAATCATTAAGAAACTGTCGTGGAAAGCTTTGTGAATATATAATCACCAAATTCATCAAACAATCACAATGCTACATACAAATAAAATATTTCAAAGTCAGTAAAACTATTTAACAATCTAGAAAAATAAGGGTTTATGGATTCTAAAAAATACAATCTTCTTGCGTACCGTGTTGTCAAGTCAGCCTTTAATCCACCAAATTGGATCAAACCAACAACCCGACACAACCCCAATATAAATAGTTGGCAAAATAATATCTTTCGAGCTAATAACCAAAAAAGCAATATATATTTGACATTATTACATCAAGAAACAATATAATGCAATATTTTATATATTGAATGTCGATATATCAATAAAATACCTATTAGATATGCGAGCTTTCTGATACCATTCATCGAACGGTTTAATTACACTCCAAGTGTACTCGCGAACCGGGTGATACATATCCTTCATCAAAGAACCAAGTTGCGGGACATTATGTCTAGTGGAGACATTAACAATCATATTGTTCTCTTCATGATTTGGCACATCATCTGATGTAGATTTCGGGAGAGTTGTACTATCTGCCTGAACCTCTTGACGGTTTGCTTCATCAGTGCCATCTGTTTCAAAATCTTGAGCTTTACTTTTCGATTTAAAATGAAATAATGACTTCTCTATGATGTCCATACGTGAAACAACAGTACTGAGCAAGACTTTGGTTCCCTGAGAGATATATTAGCTGAGTTAATATATTTTAAAATTGACTTTTGATAATTAACAAACAAAAAATTAAAAACTAACATTTATAAAATCTTCTAACTGATCAAGTGTCGAAAAAAAATCACTCTGGACTTTGGTCTCAAATGATTGAGACCGATTAATTCCTGCGTGCATTCGAGAAGAACGTCTATGGCTTAACATTTCAACATCAAGCTCTGGAGACTTCGACACGAGACTTTTAAATTGAATCCCGCCATAATCACACTTAACGCGCTTATTGGAAGACTTCTCATCTGCATCATCATATGTGGTGACTTTGAGTCGGGTATCGGGGAGGCATTTCATCCATAAATGGTACCCCAGCTTGACAAACTTTAAGTTTTTCATCAGTAGAAAGGTTGAAAGGTATCTGCAAATTTTGATAACAAAATAAAAACTTAATTCATTAGTACGACAGATGAATTTTACATCTTAGTTTACAAAATAGGTTCAATTTATTTTATTGTGGTAATTTCACTTACCAACGTGCCTGACATTTCTTCTCGAAAGAAACTCAACAGAGTGCCATATGGATAATAGTTCCGTGATGACCAACGTAAAATCCTAGGGAATGAGATTTTATCATGTTTCTTTGCAACATGTAGGGTGAGTTGTGGCATTATCTCAAATGCAAAAATCTGAATTGCTATTGTCAGACCACAAACATCTGTAGAAGGCCTACCTGTAGGCTCTTCCAAACGCCTCACATTACTACGGGCTACATGCGTCTAATATACTAGAAACTTATATGCTAACCTACCCCAAGGGTACTTGTTAAATGCTGGAATGTCATCAACAAGGTGCATGTAGTTCACTTCAATGCATTTACACACTCGATCCTTATTCAATAGCAAACCGTACAACACATGAAGTAATGCCAACTTCAATACTAGTTTCCCATTACCCTTATGTGCTTCACTATAATGATCAAAAGCCTTCTTTATGTCCTTTGCCTTTAGATTATCATTACCCTTGAAAATTTCTTTGTGGAGGCTTGACGATGGGGGAGGATTGTCAGCATCATTAAAGTTTAGACCTGTAATGCAAAAAAATTCGGCCGGACCCAAGCAAAATCTCTGTCCAACGATACGAAAACACATAGAATTCGTACCAAATGACTCGGCCTCCAGTGAATTCAATAAAATATACATGAACTGACCTTGAAACTTTATGACATCTACGTCTAGCAAATGACCAAAACAAGTTTTACGAAACTCTTCCAAGTTTTGTTTACTCAACCGACTACGAACTTCGTCCATAACAATATTAACTTGACCTCTAGCAGAAATACGACCACCAGCAACTATAAAGAAAATGCAAGCAATACAAAAATTAATCAAGTAATGACCTTATAATACGATTTCAAAATTATCTCAACAAACATCCAAATTAGTATTAAACATTAACAAACAGATAATTCAAGTAATCCCAGAAAATAGTAACACAACACTTCTAACGAATTCAACCTCATTTCATCAACCGACAATCAATAATCATCAATATTTTTAAAATGCAACAAAACACAAAATACACAACACAAGCGAATATAAAGACGACTATCAATAATGATCTTAAATTTGTTAAAAGTTTCAACAAATACCCAACAAACTCATAGTTAAACTTCAACATGTGTATGACAATAGTACCGAACATAATATATAATAAAACAAACCAAAAAAAAAATCTCAAACTTAACATATACAAAACAGGAGTACCAATGAAAAAATAATTAAACAAAATATAAAACTAAATCTAAAAATTTTAACTAACATAACAAATCTGGAATATAAAAAAATAATAATTAAACACCATACATACAGAGAATTAAAGGTGTGGGTAAATCCATATAAAAATTGGAAATTTGTAAACCAACAACTAACCCTTTTTGAAGTTTTTTTCTATTTTTTTCTTCAATTTTGACGTCGATTTTTCTTTCGAAGGTGATTTCCCGCCGGTCGACACCTTTGGCTTCCGAGCAGATGCCATCTCAATGGATATCTTACATAGAGAACACATATGAACAAAATGGAAGTTAACTAATATCAATCATGTCCAGCTCAATTTTAAGCCCAAATAGTAGCGCCAATAAGGGAAAAACCTGGATATTGACGGTTAAGGCGTTAGTTTGAGAGGCGTGTTGGAGAACTACCTCCGATGCCAATTTCGTAGGAAGGAGAACAGTCGTCTTGCTCCCCGAGACACCTTTCACGGCGTCTTCTTAGAGTATCTCCAACGCAAATGTCAGAAGAATAAATAAAACTCGACTTGCTATGCCGATTAATTTTTCGACAGAATGATTCGCCGGAGACTTGACCTGAGAAGAATGAGAGAAGAGTCTTTGCAGAGAAGTTTTACTTCATTTTCCCGAATTTCCCTCCCGCGAGGGTTCCTAACGTCAATCCTTTTAAAATAAGGGCTAAAAATTCAAAACTTTTTTACTTTTCAACTAAAAAATATATTAAATTAATCAATAAAACTAAAATAAGAAATATATCTATTATACATAAATTATATATCTATTATAACATTCCCTCACAAATTAAAAATTAAAAGCAAAAAAAATTACGGATTTTAAATGTTTTATATTTTTTTATAATTTTCACAAAAAATAATTTATGTCAATATAAAATCAAACCTCTAAATTTTCTCAGAAATATTAATTCTTTATTCCTTATTTACATAAAAATCTAGATTGATTATAATGGTGGGCCCATGTGGTAATCATTACTAGAAGTGTCTCAACAGATTTGTAACGTATATTTTTAAAAATACATTGTATTGTGAGCATTAAAAATAAAACAAAATTAAAATATAGTAGTGGAACACGTGTCGCTTTCGGAGATAGGCGGGCCAGCATGAAATTTCCCCCAATCTGCTTGACTGGGAATTTGGAAACGCGTTTGTACTATTTTCGCTGCATTTTCATCCAAAGCAGAAACAGAATGCGCCTTCTTCAAATTTCATGCAATGATGATTAAGATTTAATCGAGAGAGAGAGAGAGAGAGACCATGTCTCGGGATAACTGGGAGAGGCTGGTAGTAGCAGTGCTCAAGAGAGACCAGATTTGGCAACTCTGTCATCAAGACTCCATCACCACCGTTTCTTCTAATTTCAGCCAACGAGTTCTTAGGTAAATTGTCTATTTTTAACTTCGATTAGTGTACTTATCTTATTTCAAATAATATTCAATTTGTAATCTTTCAGTTTTTCGAGTAACGATATTCTGGGCCATGTTTCCTCATCTCCATCCCCTCAACTTCCACTTACAAAGCATTCTGTCGTCAAAGGTTAGTCTTTGATTTTATATAATTGCTGTTCTGGGGAAAAACGCATGACCTCTTGGTTGACACTTAATTTGATGAATGGATACCTGCATCTTTAAAATGTAATGAAAGCTTTGCAAAATGAAATAAGATATGATTAATTATCCCAAACAAGTTATAAGTTACAATATAATGTATTAAAAAGTAATTAAAAAGCAATCAGTATAAAATTGAAGGACCTCAAGGCCTGTTTTGGCTCCCTTGAATTCGTATTACATACTTCTACTCTTTTGAAGCAAAAATCAATCCTTAACTCAGTTATACTCTTTTGAACTAAAATTAATGAATCCGTAACAATATGTAGAGGAGAACTGATCTTATCTTACAAAATGAGCACTAATTGCATGCAGATGGGAAAAATGCTTCAGGAACTATCTCACAGAAGCTATTTTCTGCTTTGCTTTGGAGAAAGAAACCTAAGGACGACTTCGTTGGCATTCCTGGTTAGTTGAGAATTAATTAATTGTGGCTTGAAATAAACTAATTTCTATACATATTGCATTTATACGCATTAGCTCAAGTATACTGTATGTTTTCAATTGTTACGTTGATGAAGAGGATCGCTTTGGACTTGAGAGCTTTTCTCTACGCGAGCTGCTTTTTGCAACAGATAATTTTAGCAACAAAAATATCCTTGGACGTGGCGGACATGGTACAGTCTATAAAGGCCGCTTAGCAGATGGCTCTCTGGTGGGAGTTAAAAGATTAACAGCACAAAATGATCAAGTCATGATGGAGAAAGAATTAGAAATCAGTGGCCTTGTTTCACATCGCAATGTACTTCATCTTCGTGGATTTTGCTATACACGAACAGAAAGTCTGCTCGTTTATCCCTACATGGCAAATGGAAGTGTGGCATCATGCTTAAGAGGTAAGCTTAGTTAATCAACTGAAGTTCATAGTCATTTGCTGTTTCAGCTTATTCATGTTTGGGATATAATTATACATTCTCTTTAACATATTATGTGTTGTAATTATACATTGATGTAAGTGGAGCTTTTTTCAGAGGCCTAGGGCCAATAATTAGTGGGCATTTTATAATATGTTTGTTTTTAATTATCCAAGCATGATATATATGTGTCCTTGTGAACCACCTACTGAATGACTCCAGAAAGAAATGAGTCACAACCTCCACTCAACTGGGCGATGAGAAAACGGATAGCACTGGGGGCTGCAAGTGGTCTAGCTTATTTGAGTCATGAATGTGTGAGGGGTATAATTCATGGTGACGTTAAAGCTGCAAATATATTGGTGGATGAGGAGTTTGAGGCAGTTGTTGCTGACTTCAGCTTGGCCAAATTCGCTGACTTCTACGGTGATGAAGTTGGCTCGGCCAAATTTGTGGAACGCTACGATGATGGAGGGGTAAATGGAACAGTTGGTCATATAGCTCCTGAGTACCTCTCCACTGGTAAGTGTTCAGAGAAAACAGATGTTTATGGCTATGGGGTGTTTCTTCTTGAGCTCGTCACAGGACAGCGAGCTTTTGATCTTGCTCGACGATCCAATTATGAAGACGTGATGTTACTGAATTGGGTGAGTCTTGCCTTTCAACTCATTCTAATCATACCCAATACACTCTGTTACCTACTGCTATCAGTCTATCACATATCATGTGTATATATGTAGATTTTTAAGAGCTAGCAAATGTAAGGTCTGGATTTATTAAAACCATCTAAAAGATTGGCAATTTGTTAACCAATTGGAAGCCTAACTACTGACTACTGTACTAATTAATTCCATCTTGATGCATGTACGTAGGAAATATTTGAATCTAATGTAGGTTTTTTGTCACTGCTGGGGATTAATTTATGATTTTATATATAGGTAAAGAAATTATTTAACCGGAAAAGCGTTGAAGTGATGGTCGATCAAGATCTTGAATGTAATTTCGCATATGTAGATGCGGAAAAGTTGTTGGAAATAGCTCTGATCTGCACGCAAAGTGATCCAGAGGGACGTCCATCGATGCCGGAAGTTGTGAGGATGTTAGAAGATGGAGATGGCTTAGCTGAGAGGTGGCAAGAGTTCCCCCTGCAGAATGATTATGAAAATGAAAATTATTGTTGGGAGGTCTATCCAGAGGGAATCCCAATCATCGATGATAGTATTACAAGTTCTAACGCCTGTGCAGGCCAACTATCTGGGCCAAGATGAACATGCAGTTAACTGCTGCAATTATCTCGTTTCCACTTCTTAACATAGCCACCTTCTCTCCTTTTAAGTGAACATATTGTCTTTTCCTATATCTCCTATAACATTTTTTTATGATGCGCAGTTATGTAGATTATGTGGAAATGTACATGGTGTCAAAAATTTGTTGTGTTGTTATATGGAGATGTATTGTTTGGTTGGGGATACTACAAATCAAAAGGTTTTTGTACTAGTGAAATGTGTTGGTGTTTCGATTTGATTTTGCTCATTTCTCGCATGTCGGTATTATTGGAAATTGGCAAAAACTTACATGCACTAGATGTATATATAAAGTTATATCAGGCGGTCAACGCTTTTGACCGGGTTAAACGCGGGTCAACGTGCGTTGACCCAGTTAACCCGCAAAAAAGAATATGTGATACTTTTTAATGATACATGATGGTACTTTTTAATGTTACAGTTAATACTGATTTTGATTATTATTTATTTATTTATTTTGGCCGATACTTTTTTAAGATATAAGTGATATCTTTAGGCTTTTAAGTGATACTTTTTAGTATTACGATTGTTATTAATTTTGAAGTATTTTTTTTTTAGTTGACCGGGTCAACACGCATTTTCTAGTATTGAACGGTCAACGTGTTGATCCAATCAATACATCTGATGGTGCACCTAGTGCACATAAGTACTTCTCTTGGAAATTTGGAAGCTCTTAATAAGATGTGCTGACTAGTACTTTGTTTTAGAACTACAGTTCTCGCAGTAGTTTCAACTTTCATATGAGTTTGTTACTCAAATTCCAACTTATAACCTCTTAATTAGTTATGAAAATCGGACCATACATGACTTTAGAGCGAGTCAAAATTGTAACTTGTTTGGTTTTGAGTTTTGGCGATTTCTTTTTAGGGACGTGATTGGAATTTATACAAACACTGATTTTCGCTCGTACAATGCATGATATTTTTAATATAAGTGTTACATGTTTGTATTTTATAGATAATTAATATCTTAATTAATAAGTTAATGCTATTTTTTATTTCTCGGGTTATCTTTTTTTATATATATCAAACAATTATTATTGTTTTGAATATAAAAAAATTAAATTGGCAATCGTTAAAATTTAACAGAAATAATTATTTGATTACACACATGATATATATGTGTATATGCATACACAATATATTATAACACGGTATAATTCAAACAATTCTATATATAATCAATAAATTACTACAATCAAAATATTACATTATAAATTATGCAATATTTATTTGTATGCAATATTTGTAGTAGCATTTGTTACACTATCATCATCTTTACAAATAAAAACTTTCAATGATATCGTGGTTTGCACAAATTAACGTTTATAGTGCTAAAACAAATTCACGAGGTGACAAATGTTAACAATGGACTGCTAAAAATTGTTAAGAAGAGAACAACATTCAATATTTATACAAATGGAATAAGCTAAAGAATGAGTTTGAAAGATTTCGACAGTACACACCAACATTTGCAAGGACGAAAAAATGTTATAGTTCTATAAGTGTTACTTTGTGAAAATAATATATATTAATATGTAATTTTTTAAAGTGTAATAAAACCTATGAAATATGTTAACTATGATTCTATAAAAATAATATATATATATTAATATGTAATTTTTTAAAGTGTAATAAAACCTATGAAATATGTTAACTATGATTCTATATCTAATTTTCGAGTATTAAAGTGTAATAAAACCTATAAAATATGTTAACTATGATTTTATATCTAATAACATTAAACTATACTTTCTCAAACATAATATAATAGACTATATGGATTTATAAATATGAATCTCTATTTTATTTAGTTACTCATTTAATTAGAATGTTAAATTGTTAACTATGTCATATACAATATAATTAAAAAATATTATAAATGTTATATCTACGTATAAAGTATAATAAAACATTCTACTGATTATAATGTTTTATGAAATAATTCACTTAATGATTTTATTTTATGTATTTAATATATGTTGATGATTATTTAACATAATAAAATCTATTGGATGTTATCAATCACATCTTAATATATGAAAACTCACATATTTAATCATTCATACAAATAGATTTTGAATGTCATTTATATATAAAAAAAAATATGTTATTGAATATAATACAAATGAATTATAAAATAAAAAATATGTATGATAGGTGTATGTGAGAGAGAAAAGGTATAAATAATTCTCAACGTGGAAAATAAAAAAATGGTAGAAAATTGGTAATCAACCAGTGGCGGAGCCACTTGGTAACAAGGGGGTACAGTTGTACCCCCAAAAAAAAATTAAAAAAATTAGTAGTTCTATATTTATATATATAAAAATAGTAGATACATGTATACATATAAATAAAATTGTACCCCCAAATTTTATTATAATATTTTTAGTAGATATAAATATATTTAAAAAACTATAACTATCTATTTTGTTATTGGAGAAGTCCTAATATCATGGAAAAAGAGAATAAAGTCGTGACTTTCCATCTTACTCCTCAATAATATTAACCAATAATCAATCAAATATTAATTTGTGAACCCTAATTAAAATAAAAAATCTAAAAAGTACATCAATATTTTAAATTGAGAAATGTCCAAGCACCACCATTATCAATCGAGTTATCGATGTTATTTTTTCTTTTCATTCTTATTTTTTGTATATTATTAATTAGATTCATTATTTATGTTTAGTGTTGTTTAATATTGTATATTAAAAGTTAAAATGTAGGACTTTAGGATTGATAAGTTAAAACTGAAAATGTAAGATTGCTATTAGTATTGTTATAGAATTACTACTTTTTTTTTTGGAATACACTCTGTTTCAGCTTCAACATTTTCATGTCAATACCGTGAAGTTTAATATGAGAAAAGTTGTTGTTTTATTTTTATTTTATACTGTTACTTATGAAGCAAATGATGTAAAATATTGATCGGGTTTCTAACGAGCCACTTATAATAAATTACCTTCCTTTATTTTGTTGCATATTGGCACTCTTTCTAGAAATAATTATAACTTTGGCAAAAAAAATTGTTTCCTCAATACAACTCTGCATTAGCTGCAAAAAAAAATTCTTTCTTAATTTCGTATTTTTATTGTTGAATTTTAAACAATGAAGAATATTTATTTATGCATATTTATAATTATATATCGTACCCCCAATTTTGAAATCCTGGATCCGTCACTGTAATCAACTTGAATGAGAACAAAAGCTAGTTATTCCAATAACATGAAGAAATTTGGCTTTTCTACTGGTAGAATCGTGGAACAGAGAAGAAAAATGTTGATCAAATGGAAACATTTTTCTCAAGAAGCAATAACACTAGCTAAAACTCAACCAAAGAATATAGGAGTTTAGCTATCATCATGGAATTTGACATGTCATTTATATGAAAGCATTTTGAACAAGTCATATTAAGGTCAATACCACATATGGGTTTCCAATTAACATCAAACAACATCAGAATAATTCTTTATATCTAAAAGAATTAAAACACATAATTCAAGCAGCACCAAGTATACAATAAGATTAAATTTCCAAGGACAAATGACAACATATTTGAGAGGTCCACTAAACAATAATGAACTAACCAACAACTAATCTTCTAAAATAATAATTGATGCAAAGTTCATTGAACTTTGTCTCGGGTTACAAGCATTGTTGCAAAAAAGTACCAAGGGGCCCACCCACGCCTCAGTTTTTGGGCTCTGGAAAACCAACTTTAATAATAATATATTGTTTGCTTAGATGTATTATATTTCCTATAAAATTTTAATTCCTAAAATATCATTTAATTAGTTACCATATATTATGTGAATATTCTATAATAACATTTTTAATTAATATATGCAAGGTTATTTTAGTCTACAATTTTTAATAATTCTCTATGGTATTAAATATCCCACCAGTAGTGTGTGATATGTTATACCATATAAATGGTTAACACATATCGGGCCCTTACATAATCATGGGCTTCAATATTGCTAGCAAACAAAATATTAGGGTGTCATAGGTATTTATCACACCCTTATACTACCTACCAAACAAGCCCTTAGTGTTGTATTTTTAAATTATGAGTTTTTCTTGCATTTTTTTAATTTAATTTATGATTTTTTAGGGTTCGCCCCACTCAATTAGAGTTTATAATTAATTTTTAATATTTAATTTTCAGTTTTCAATTAATAATTCATTATTATGGTTGATTTTTATCTAAATTATGTTTTATAATTTTTCATAATTCATTTTTTGTTGATAAATGTTTACTGTAATTATTTATGTTATAATTAATTTTTATTTTATGATAAATATTATTAAAATCATAAATTTGATAGTGAATCATAAAAAAGTGCAGCATAAAATTTCACCTGCTCCGACGAGGCTTAAGCCTCAGCAAGGTTGAGGCGGCCAAGGTGTTTCGAGGCGCGCTTGCCGCCTCTCACAATTTCTTTTTTTTTTCTTTTATTCATTTTTTTAATGGATTATTTAACATTTGACCTAAAAGTACTAAATCCTAAGTTTAAAGTATTGCCCATGTGATTCTACTCCATTCTCCCGCCTCCCCCCTCTAAATCTAACTGTGATAGAGGCGGGAAAAAAATTCTGCTCATCTGCTACTGCCCGATCGCTCGCCATCGACTTCTTTTCTCCTCTACTTCAGCCCGACACATAAGAAGGCACAGGTAAATCTTCTCTTTCTTTTTTTCTTTTAATGTTAAATACATGTTGTGGGAGCAGTAGCAGCGACAATGAAAAATGAAAATCTTCTTTGATGTGTTAAGGGGGTGTTTTTCATGTGTTAAAAGGAGTTTTATGTGTTTAGGATATTGAGTATTGACTATTGAGTAATTCATAATTGTATTGACCATCGAGTAATGAATATATTGAGCATTATGTATTTAAGGATCTTTTAATTTATGGTTTAAGGGGTTGTTTTTCAGTTTAACTATATTTTTTTCTAATTTTTACATGTGTTATGTAGTAAAATGGAAAAAAGTTCAAGGACTTGTGGATGAGGAATTTGAATTTGGAGGGGAGGGGAGAAGGAGAGTGAGAGTGGAGATAGATATTGCCCTTATTAATTTGACTATTATATGTTATTGTTAATTTTGCATTTAATTTCAAGAATTTTATGACTTTTCTATGAATTTATTATGATTTATATTAGTTTATGTGTAAGGTTATGAATTATAAATTGTATTTATTCTTATTGTTGTGAGACTTATGAATTATAAATTATATTTATTCTATGAACGAATGATAATCGAGACTTCTTGTAAGGCATGAAGGATAGATGAGAATTCGAAGACTTGTAAGACAAGCTTACGACTTTTGAACAAGGTTTTGTTGCATTTCCAAAACTTTGTTTCCAATGAACAAATGACAATCGAGACTTCTTTTATGGCATGAAGAAGAGAGGAGAATTATAATACTTGTCAGACAAGCTTTGGATTCCGGATTAATCTGAACAATTGTGATCGAATTGATACACTAGTTCGAGACACCAATCCTTAATTGATGTATCTTAGTCGAACCAATGCCTTGGTGGGAGTTATTGGTTCACATTACCAATGGAATCAGAATAGATGCATTGGTGCACTTGTCTAAGTCCATGGTTCACAGAGGAACCTGAATTGGCGCAAGGGTTTGGTTTGGCTGCACCAGTTCGGGTCCACGTGCTAAATGCAAAGTGATCCCTAAAAAACAACATGTAATGTTAAAGAGTTAATTATTTGTAATTAATTTGTATTTTTTACATTATTTAGTCCGGACTGTTTATTAAGAATTGCATGTTTGAATTTGATATTAACCTATGATAAGTCGTAAGTGAAGCGGAGTTATAATAAGTTAAATTTCAGTAAATAATACAATAAATCGTGAGTTATTTTTTTTAAATCTACACACTTGACCTGATGGTATTGAGGAGATTAGAATCCGTGACCTTTTCGTCTCTAAATTACGGAGAAGCACGTACCACAGTAAGATTTTCGGCATGTCCTCAAACCTATCCGCTGCTTGGTGTTGCTGCTGCGTACTGAAGCCGAAACTTAGAGGGAAACGGGTGAAGGACAATTCCAACACACAATCGTTTCGAAATCTAACTGAAATGCGACAAAACACAACAACGAGTAAGGGTTGGTGTAGCGCCCCGGTCTCGGAAGACCGTGGAAATGGACGCCACGGGGGTTGTAATTGCAAAACGATAATCCGTGCAATTCGTGTTTTTGTTAGCTGCTTAAAATCTGTTCTATGATATGTGTGGGACATATGCAAGAACATAAAAAGAAAAAGCAGTAAAAGCGCACGAGATTGGTAATCCAGTTTGGTTCAAACAACCTACTCTAGGGGGGATTGTTCCCAAACTTGAAGATCCGACTGTTACTCCTTCGAAGAGTGTATTAGGGTTCTTACACATACAGGACTCCCTCCTTATGTCGCCCGTTCTTCTCCACGAACTCTTTCGCTAGCCGAAGGCTGTAAGATCCCCTTACAACCATGACACTAGAATCCCTCTAGCTACCCACGACTTCAACTTACAATCTCTCCCGAGATTGCGTACAAAACAGGAATAAAATCCCCTCACGCGTTTCACTCGAAAACACTCAAAACTAGTCTATCATGTTGAACTGTTTAATGAACAACTACTAGTTACAATGACCACAAACAAACTGACTCTCAAACAATCTATCAAGAGAATCTAAACAAAATATGAGTGGTGCCGATTGCTCCTCAATTCGGCCTTCATATAGTCATCACATCAACCTTGGCATCGATCTTCTTCCGCCGCCAACATGGTAAGTGAATTGATGGTTTGTGATCTTCCCAAACGTGTGTAGATGCTTTCCATGTGTAGTAGGGTTAATTCAACACGAAATCTACACCCCAAGGCAGTCAAATGAATATATCTTGACCTTCCAAACTGGTTCGGCGCAAGATCTTTCCAACATGGAAACTGCCATAAATAGAGTGTCCCTGGTTCTGTCTGGGACGTAATCTGGAACAGTTCACCAACTGTTCTCTTTTTCTTGCACAGCGGAAAACAGAGTTTGTTGGGACATACCCAAGTCTATTTTGTCGAACATATCTCACTAATTAACAACACGAACACTTAGTGCATAACATTGGCACTAACAATCTCCCCATTTGGCATTTATGGTCGACAATTATCATATCATTCTTCACATCACTTGAATCAACTTCGCAGATCAAAAATATATCAAAACAAGCGATATATTTAAAAACTGTCTGGGACAGTTTTACACACTCCCCTTGAATCTGTTCTGGGAGTGTCTTCATCACGATTAGAGCATTGTTTTTGCAGTTAGAACTGTATTGTTAGTTGATCAAATAATAGTACAGACCAACAAAAAAATGGGGATAAACAACATCCCCAATAAAAGTTTGTTCAGAAAATATCAAGAATTTTAAAAAAAATGAGCACATGCTTAAAGTAGTAAGAAATGCCATCCTTCACCAACATCGGCCTTCATTCACCATCATTCTTCTCCTCCTTAATTGTTTCCAGAAATGGCAAACATCAACCTTCAGACCGGCGATGCATCAACAACATCAGCACTAGCGACATTGACATCAGCAGCAGCTGGGACAGCAGAAGAACTTGGCACATCAAGCGGCGAGGCAAGGCTAAGGGCTCTAGCACGGAGATCAATCAGCAAAGACTCCAGCTCTTGCTTCCTGGTTTTGATGGTCCGAATGGACTTGCTCAGAAACACCACTTCACGCTCCAGAGACTTTATATGTCTGTCAAAGAAAACAAAGGTGACAGGAAAAGAAGCAGCAGAGCTGACTGGGATAGATGATGGCACAGGTCTCGAGCTTTCATCAGCATCGCGGGCGGAAACATCCGGAGCATGCTGGGATGAGAAGGGCTTATGGCTAATGATCAGTGGTTGCGCTACAGGTGCATAGACATCATTTGCAGAGACCACATCATTCTGTTTCATGATGATGTTGAAGATCAGGCCGGGATAACCAACAGGTTGCTGGGCACGAGATAATTCAGCATGAGCAAACACATTCTCAAATATGATCAGTCCGAGATTGACCCCTCGTCGAGTGCCCACCGAAAATAGCAGCAATGCCATAGGCCTGCCCTCAGTAGAAGCGTGGGTACTGGGCAACCAGTTGCAAACAAAAATCTTGTGAAGGATCGAATACTTCACACTTAAGTCAGAAGCCAACAATGAGTGGCCAGAAGGCCAAGCACAACGACTTCCCCCAGTCAACTCAGACGCCACCTCATTCAAATAAAAAAACCAGTATAGGCACAATCACATTCTCGCGACCCAAATACTCATTGATCACAGCAGGGGAAAAAGTAATCCAATTACCCCACACGAAAACAGAAAAGGCATGCTCATATGAAGCATCACGCATACGTTTAGACAGATTTACATAAAACTCACGAACAACAGCAGCAATAAATAGGGGTGCAGAGTAAGCAGATTTCTCTAAGCATAGATCATGTAGCAAAATATCAATACCAGTCCCCTCTATATCGGACTTAACCAAACATCGCTCGGAAACCAATGAGCGACCAACAACCAACTTGTATTACTTTTGATGAAAAGCAGAGAGAAACTTACTTACATCAAAATCTTCAGAATCAGAGTCAGATCTGTCCGAGACATCCACTGGCACACTTTTAGGTTCATCCTCAGAGGAAGGTGAAGCACTCGCCTTTTTTATCAATGGCCTTCGTCTCCCAGAGACCAAGCCAAGCTTCTGCTCAGAGACACTTTTAGTCACACAGAGAGGAACAATAGATGTCTTTCTCACAGGAGCCTTCTTCTTAGCACTCTTCTTTGCAGATGGCTTTTTCATATTGGGGACAGCAGAGGACTTCCCTTTATCCTGAGGCAGTTTTGACAGCGCCTTAGATTTCAGATTGGCCAAAACAATGTGATCATCATCATTGGAGGGAACTTTCTTATTCCTTAAATCTAGTTTGCACTTTGCTCCTCGTTGGCGGGAGGAAATTTCTGGGGACTCGGGCTCAGAAGAGTCTAGGAAGGACACGTCTATATCTTTAGCATCTTTTCCTTCGTCTGCAGAAGGAGGAGCAGATTTTTCAACAGCAGATGGGGAGGCTTCACATAGTGGAACCTGAATTGTGACTATCGGAGACTCATTTAAAGGAGGAACACCGGAAATGGCAGCTGGTAGTTGGACAATCTTTAAAGCATCGATTGTCTTAGTAAATTTAGTGGCAGAGGGAGAGAAATCACCCTCATCAGCAGCAGTGGAGTCGTCAACAACTCTAATATTTTTACAGTGGCAACAATTGAGGGTTCCACGGCTTTCTCGTTCACCATCGGGGGTGAAGAAGGTTCTTCAGAAACCCTAGGAGAGGGTTGAGTAGTGAGATCTGTCTCAGACACAGATCTCAGTGGCGAAGCAGCAGGAAGTGCCACAGAATCAGGGGCTTCGGAAGTAGAAATAGATAGCTCCACAGAAGCAGGGAAGGATGAGCTCAAAGAAGAAAACATAATCGGTTGAGACAACTCAGCCAGTTGGCGCCGCAAATCATCAGTGAAGATTCTGGGTTTCTTGGCCTGAGATGGTTTAGAGGAACCTGATTTGTCTGCCATTGATTTCAAACAACAAAACTCAAGTGATCAACAGCGGGAGCAAGAGAAAGACTCAGGGTGTAGAGAAGATTTCAAAGATTCTATTTTCTTTGAAAAAAAACAAAATAAGGTGTAGACCTTAATTAGGAAATTCTGGATGGAAATTTCCTTAACTCACCCATCCCATGAACACCACCCCTCTGCTTGATATGGGAAAGTGACATCGATCGTGGCGCGAATAACAAGGATCTACTAGCCGTTAGAAAGTAACCGTTTCAGATTAGCTACAACTGTCAGGAGCTGATATTGGAAACACATCTTAGAGACCATATCAAACTTGGTCATTTTACACTCTCTGTACATACATCACTAACCAAGACCGTACAAAGAGGCTTCTCACAACGGAGAAGTTTAGAGAACACAAAGACCCAAGGAGGATCTTAGTGTTTCAAACTTTTCACTATCAAGTGCCTTAGTGAAGATGTCTGCAAGCTGGGCATCTGTTCCAACATATTCAATCATAAGTGATCCATCTTCAACAAGCTCCCGGATGAAGTGCTGGCGGATGTCTATATGCTTTGTTCGAGAGTGCTGAATAGGATTCTTCAAAATATTTATTGCACTCATATTGTCACAGTATATGGTAAGGATTGACTGTGTCACACCATAGTCAAGTAACATCTGTTTCATCCATAAAAGTTGAGTACAACAACTCCCAGCTGCAATATATTCTGCCTCGGCAGTGGAAAGTGAAATAGAATTCTGCTTCTTGCTAAACCATGAAACCATGTTGTTGCCAAGGAAGAAACATCCTCCAGAGGTACTCTTTCGATCTTCAGTGTATCTAGCCCAGTCCGCATCACAAAACCCCACCAAGCTTGGGTTTGTATCATATGAAAACCATAGTCCCAACTCAGCAGTACCTTTAATGTACTTGAGTATGTTTTTAACAGCATTCAGATGGCTTTCTTTAGGTTCAGATTGATACCTAGCACACACTCCAACGCTGTAACAGATATCCGGCCGACTTGCAGTTAGGTAAAGCAAGCTACCAATCATGCTTCGATATAAGGTTTGCTCAATGGACACTTTAGATTCATCTTTTGACAACTTCAAATGGGTTCCCATAGGTGTCCTCTTAGAGCTGCAACTTTCCATGCCAAATTTGTTGATCAAATTCCTTGCATACTTTGTCTGAGACACAAAGATGTCGTCATCATTTTGCTTTACTTGAAGCCCTAGAAAATAGGTCATCTCACCAACCAAGCTCATCTCGAACTCAGATGTCATGTATTTGACAAACTCCTTCACCAATCTGTCTGACACAGATCCAAAGACAATATCATCGACATAAATCTGAACAATGATCACTTCAGATTTTTCTCTTTTAACAAAGAGTGTTCGATCAGCTCCACCATGAACATAATTTTTCTCCAACAGAAACTTCGTGAGACGCTCGTACCAAGCAGGAGGGGCTTATTTAAGGCCGTACAACGTCTTTTTCAGTTTATACATATAATCAGGATGGTGAGGGTCTTCAAAGCGTTTAGGTTGACACACAAAAACATATTAAGATAAGTACCCATTTAGGAAGGCACTCTTCACGTCCATTTGGTACAATTTGAACTTCATCCATGCAGCCATGGCGAGAAGCAACCTGACTGATTCAAGACAGTAACTGGAGTGAAAGTCTCATCGAAATCCATACCTTCAAATTGGGAATAACCCTGAGCAACAAGTCTTGCCTTGTTTCTGGTTATGTTCCCTTCTTCATCGGTTTTATTCTTGAAGATCCACTTCGTCCCGATCATATTTACACCTTTAGAACATGGAACCAAATCTCATACTTCATTTCTTTCAAACTGCAAGAGCTCTTCTTGCATGGCATGAATCTATCGATCATCTTGTAAATCCTCTTTAACATTCTTAGGCTCAGTTGTAGAAGTGTAGCAGACATTTGCTATCATCTCACGATAGTTCTTTCAAACTCCTCTCATTCTAACTCCTTTCCCCACATCACCAATGATGTCTGCTGTAGAATGATGTTTCTGCATACCTTTTGAAGGTTTGAACCCATCCAGTTTTTCATTCATCGCCTCAGTTTGGTCATTGTGCTCCGAACTATCTGGAACAGAAGTTGGCACATGAATGGTGACATCAACACTTTCCTCATCAATCTGGGCAAAAGGTTCTTCCAAATCATCTACAACAATGTTAATGGAATCCATCACTGTTTTGGTCCTTTTGTTGAAGACTCTATAGGCACGGCTATTCCTTGAGTAACCAAGAAATATACATTCATCTCCTTTGGCATCAAACTTGCCAAGTTGCTCTCGGTCTCTCAATATGTAGCAAGTACTTCCAAAGATGTGGAAGTACTTTAAGTTTGGTTTCTTCCCTTTCCACAGCTCATAGGGAGTAATTCTCATCTTGGGTCTGAAATACACCCGATTGATAACATGACATGCTGTGTTCACAACTTCAGCCCATAGGTTGTCAGGGACAGATTTAGCCTTCATCATGACTCGGCCCATCTCTTGAAGCGTCTGATTTTTCCTCTCAATAACACCAATTTGTTGAGGTATTTTTGGTGCAGAGAACTCCTGAGCAATACCTCTTTCTTCACAAAAGCATTTGAATAAAGTATTTTCAAATTCACGACCATGATCACTTCGAATTCTCACCACAACAATTCTTTTTTCCACTTTGAGTTTAAGATATAGTTTTTTGAATGTCTCAAAGGTTTCTCCCTTATCTCTAAGGAACTCAACCCATGTGAATCGAGTGTAGTCATCCATGCAAACAAAAATGAACTTCTTCCGTCCAATACTTTCAGTTTGAACATGCCCCATCTAGTCCATATGCAGCAACTCCAAGGCATTTGAGGTGGTAATCTTCTTAACAGATTTATGTGAAGTGTGAATCTGTTTTCCAATTTGGCACAATCCACAAATTTTACCACGATCAATGTCAATCTTTGGGACTCCAACCACAACTTCAGTCTTCATGAGACGCTGCATATTTCTGTAACTAATATGCCAAGTTTTTCATGCTATACATTTTCTTCACCAAGCTGAGTTCTGAAGCAGTTTCCCTTTGCGTTGAGGAGGTAACAATTGTCCCTCGATCTGTCCCAGTCCATCAGCAGCACACTTTCTTTGTTCTTCAAAAGACACTTGTCTTTAGTAAAGTGGACCAATAGACCTTGATCGCAAAACTGGCTAATACTATGTAACAGCCCGGTCCCGAGGATGGGGACGGGGTTGTTGTGCGTAAAATAGCATGAAAAATCAGAAATCCAGGGGGGTGTTTTTAGAATTAAACTAAGTTAGCGCCTCAAGAACTTAGGCGACTTAACTTTATGACTTGGAAGAACTATCGTTTTCAACGATTCAAAGGGGTCAAAAGGGTTCAAACAAGTCAAATGGGTCAAAGGATTCAATCGAGTCAAAAGAACGCCATAACGTAGGCCAACCAAAATTTAAACAGAATCCAAAGACAAATGATAGGAGTTTGACTTTTCAAATAAACGAGACCTCATCATAGGTCACATCAACTAAAACTCATAAATAGGTCGGAGTCAAATATATCTTATTGTCCTAATCATAGGACGAACCAAGAAAACAACTTAGGATTAACTTGAACGAACACAATCATGCTTGAAAGAAAAAGACTCTTGTAGGCGAACAATAATAACAAGCATTCAAGACTTATTCCAAGTTAACTGAAGATGAATAGATACCAAAATGCTCAACAGGTATGACTATTCAAATAACTCGGAATCAATAAAGGCATAGACAGGTATGTCAAAAGATCATGCTTCAGAGACTTTATTGATAATTAGGATTCATAGCATTTAAATCATGCTACTATCAAGAATCAAGTTACACATCTTAAGACTAAATACTAACATCAGAGTACTTAGCAGAAACTTAGTGAAAGAAAACATGTAACCATATAGAGCAGCAAACTTGAAACCTCAAACAACTCAAACAACCCCACCAGCAGCACATCACCGGCCTCAGCATCTCAACCTGAAAACATTTGAAAAAGAGGGGTGTGAGCACTAATGTACTCAGTGGGATTTTACGAGAAAACTCTTTAATAAACTTTGGAATATCCAATTATAAACTGGTGGCATATGAAGAGCAAAATGCAAAAGCCCTCTCCATACCCGCAAAACCTTTTACTTCCTTTCTGGCGCCTTTCCTGGCTCAAACCTGTTGTCTACTGCACCCTTATGCCTTAGGATGAGAGAGGGGTTACCTCAAGTATCCTCTGAGTATGCGAGGGGATTACCCATCAGTGACTCCATTCATTTTCAAATGTTCAACATTAGTGACACGAAGGTCACGGCATGATAATGCAAATAAACTGTTCTTTGAGCTCGATAATATGCTTATAACAGAAACTATATCTTTCCTTATATTCCTCCTTTCTTAACCTTAACCTTCCTTACTTACTTGACTTAGCTCGCAATACCAAGCCTAGAGCAATCATCTAAAGCTAATTCTTAATTGAGCATGGTCTCGGCCTATAAAGGATTTATAACTTATCATAAAGGGAAATCCTTAACTATACGAGCTTTTAACAAAGCATAAACATTTAAATACGAGGAACTGAATGCGGATAAACATCGATTGTAATTAAAGCAATTCTAGATCTCATACTAGCATCAATTGTATTTAAACAATTCTAGCATATCTAAACATACTTGAGAGCTCACTTAACTAATAATAACTTCCTTTACTTAACAAACTCAAATAATAATTTAACAATATCATGCATTTAGCTTTCTTTATTCATTTCCTTTCCTTGTACAGAGACTAAACAGGCAGAGCATAAAATATTTTAATTGGATATTCATCTTGCCCTATTATGCTTCTAGAGCTTAATAGCTCAAACCTTATACTTGGTTTAGAACCACCCACCTCGATGATGAACATCTCGATAACGAGCACGTAGACGAAACAACGAGCCGAAAATCCTTCTTCGGGCCTCCTCAGGGTTCACCTCATCTTTATAAAAGTCGATCAATGACTTGAAACCTTATTTGAGCTCCTAATAAGACACCGAAATGATATCTAAATCCTTGACCCTTAACTATAACTTTAAACACGAGAATTGAAAAGATTAAGGCATCCGAAATTACCACAAAAGAGGACGGAAAATCCGATTCGAACGATTGAGATTCCGGACGATCGGCCACTTCTATCTCGTAGATCATCGAAAGAGTTTCGAGTTGAGTACTCATGGGCCTCATAACTCCAACCGAGTTGAAAGTTATGGTCTTCGCACCAAAACGTGCCGGAACTGCCGTCGCAGCCCCGCGCCCGCGGAATCCCCGCGCTCGCGCATCTCCGCGCCGAGAGGGCATCCCTGCGAACGCGCCACCTGGGCGATTTCCGGCGGCGGAAACTCCTCCTTCGCTCCTCCGCGCTTGACTCGCCGAACAAAATCTACTCGTCTCGGAGGTGCGCTCACGAAGAGCGCTCCTCGCTCGACTTTAGAAATGGAGGTTGAGAATGAGAAATGAGCAAGGATTGAGGAGAGGGGGCTCCTCTATTTATAGGGAAAATCCAAGCTTCTCCGAAAAGCTTCTTCAGTGCAACAACACTGCTTTAAAAACATCGTGCTCAGTTAAAAGGCGCTTTATTCGATGTCGAGGTCCAAATGACCTCATACACGAAATCCTAAAATACCGGGAGGTTCCTTGGCTCGAGTACTATTGAACAACTTGACTCGGGATAAAGAACGAGTCATCTTGAAGGAAAACAAGAAAAGATTCTCTTTTCAAAAATAAAGTTACTATTCCACGCAAGGGACAAATAAAATTCCCGAGCGCTCGATTGACCTCAGAATGAAAATCCGGGATCGCCAACGGATTCTTTGAGAAATTGCCTATAATATAGGCTTGAAGAAACAAGGCTCGGATCAACACATGAGATTTCACAAATTTCTAACGAACGCACTCCTACGGAAAAACACTATTCATAACTCCTTTAGACGCAATTTAGGGAACTCAAATGACTTCAGATTCAAAATCCGAAAGCACCGGCATGCTCCTTAGGTCAACGCCTTTCAAACATGATCAAATGGGTACGACTAAGCTGGAATCGAATTTCTCAAAAATACGATTTTATGAAAAATAATCCTAAAAACACAATTAAGAACCGAAACATCCTAATTATGCTCAAAATCCTTCTTAATATTTTCTAATTAAAATTAGGAATTAATTAATCACCTTCTGAAAATCCGAGTTGTTACATTCTACACCCCTTAAAAAAATTTCGTCCCGAAATTTACTTCCTCTTAACTGAGATCTAGATACTTTCTAAGAATCCACAACCTTACTGGAACGATATAGGTTTGAAATCTTTACTATACGGCTAAGAATAGCCTGAGGCCTTCCTTAATAAATTAGTCCTTAAGCAGGACTATTACTTACATAATCTTTCTTCTTTTCTTCCTCAAAGCTTTGAGCATCTTCTATCTTTTCTTCCTAATGAAATCTCTCTCGAAATATCGCTTCACACGAACTCCTTATGATCTTGCATTCGAACGGACTTCTAGAAACTATTCGATCAATAAGTAAAAGAAAACTTCACCAAGCTTGCTCCTTGAGCACGGACAATCTCAACAAGTCCATCCTTCTTTTGTTTTGCTTGGCTTTATTTTTACTTCTGACTTTACTTCACGCAACCTTGAGAAACTTTAACGAACTCGAACTAGATGATAAACTCGAATTAATTGAGCACCTCCTTTGATTGTTGCTTGTACGCTCTATCACACTTGAAAACTCACTTTATCTTCATCTTTAACTTCTTAAGGTTCGAATTCTTCGTCTTCTTAGGGCATACTTCGCGATGCGCTCCAAACTTAAATTCTTGACGCAACTTTAAATCTAAACTTCTTCGTCGCGGTCGTCTTTTTTTTTCTTGAAGCAGTCGTCTAGCTTCATGGCTCCTTCCGGTGGTCACCATCGCTTGCAGACGTAATGATTGCACGTCTAAACTTTGAACTGCACGCTTGGAACTTACTTGCCGACATTCCTTAGATCGCAACGAGCTGATAAATCTGCTTGGACAAACATGTCCTAAACTTAGAGAATATTATCTGGCACTTACTCAGATTCCACTTCCTTCTAGGAAATACTATGTCTTATTCCTCCAACCTTGACTAAAAGGAATAATACTATAACTCTCTGCTCTATTCCAAGATCCACACTCGAGTTCTATGAGTGGGAGCAAAATAAACGAACGCCTCTAAGTGAGGACTTTATCTTAATCAATAATTCTTTAACAAGCTTAAAAGCTGGAAAGAATATAACACTAGGTTATATATGTAAAAATATTGCCTTTTCAGAGGACTTATAAACTTGAAGGATTCTTGCACATAACAAAGATATGGAAGAAATCAACGGTTAGCAATTGGAAACTGTGCTAAAATATTTTCACAAAGGCGTCAGCATAGCCTAACAAGGAAATGCCATTACTGATTCTTGATAATCAAAGAAGTATCATCCAAAAGATTGCAAATTATCCCAGCGGATATAATCAAAGAATTTCAAATGGTATAAATGGAGAATTTCGATTGATACGAAGCTATTGAAGGGAAATTATTTCAATTAACAAGAGAATAAATCGATTCCAAAAGAGAATGAACAAATCAATTCTATTAACACGAGAATGAATAAATAGACTCAACAAAACTTCCATCAAACTGAAACTCTCAATCTTTCGAACACTAGGTCTATCTTCTTAATGATCTTCATCTTTGGGTCTTCTCTCTCTTTCTTAAGCATCACGTACCTTCTTCTTGGTGAGGTTGCTATGAAAAGGCACGAGTCGGCTGGACTCAAATGGCTGCGCTTGGCTGGGAAAGTGATATCTGGAGATCTCTTCCTATCTATCGAAAGGGACACGGCAGAGCGACTTAATCTATGGATCCTCCTGGACTCAATATAACTTGACTTCAACGTCCTCTGGAAGCTTGGTAGAACACCGATATATCTTCAAACTCTCTTAGCTATAGTCATAACGATAATCTTCTTTTTCATTAATTGGCTCGAAGCAAGCTGTAACTCTAGGCATTTGAACGTGTCGTGGACTTGAATGTCCTTCCTTTAAGTCAACGAGCTTCTATTGAAGGAAATGAATCTTCATTCCTTGCAAACGCGATTAGATCTTCAAATGAGACTTCTCTTGAGTTCAAAGCTCTTGCGTAGGAATTCCTTGATCTTGCGTTGGATCCGCAATCTGGATAACTTGCCTTTAACTTGACTGCTCATCTTCTTGCTCCTTGCTCGAAACTGGACTTTCATGACCTTCTTCTCGATTCTACTATAATCTCGAAATCCTTTATCCTTCTTATGAGCGCTCTATAAATGTTCTTCCAAACCGCTCTACTTAACGCCAGTTCCTCGAGAGGGAACTTACTCAATCTAGGGTTCTTTTAAGAGAACCTAAAGGGAATTCTAGAATTCTCCTTAATTCAAGCTCGCTATAGTCTATGTTCTAACTATATTCTCTATGCCTCGTTCATCCTTAACTCATCCTTAAATTATTTTCTTGTGGGCAGTAGACAAGCTTTTTAACAAAAGAAGATTTTCAAATCAACTTTCAAACTTTATAACTCTACTCAAAAATTTTAACGGTCTAAAATGACCGGAATAGTTAGAGTATCTGCAGAAAATAATATTCTGAAAAGATTTGCTTTTTGATCGAGTCCTTAATGACTCAAAACTCTTAAAACATTGATCTAGAACTTACTTCAATAAGTTCCACTTTAAACTTTGGTATAACCAAAATTTTATTTCTAAAGAAATAATGTTCGATTTCAAAATCGACTAACCTTGTCTTGCTCAAAACTTTTCTCCTCATCCTACAATTTCAAAAAGTTATACCAAATATAATCAATATACTTTAACTCAATCATACCTTAGCTTTGTTGAAGATGCGAGGGAGGTGGTGAGTTGGGGGTTGCTGATTAATGCCTTTGAACAATTCAATATTCACATAAGAGTTCAATCAATTACTTCAAGGAGAGACACAGGCCTGCAGTGTTTGCAAACCTCGCTCTGATACCAACTGTAACAGCCCGGTCCCGAGGATGGGGACGGGGTTGTTGTGCGTAAAATAGCACGAAAAATCAGAAATCCAGGGGGGTGTTTTTAGAATTAAACTAAATTAGCGCCTCAAGAACTTAGGCGACTTAACTTTATGACTTGGAAGAACTATCATTTTCAACGATTCAAAGGGGTCAAAAGGGTTCAAACAAGTTAAATGGGTCAAAGGATTCAACCGAGTCAAAAGAACGCCATAACGTAGGCCAACCAAAATTTAAACAGAATCCAAAGACAAATGATAGGAGTTTGACTTTTCAAATAAACGAGACCTCATCATAGGTCACATCAACTAAAATTCATAAATAGGTCGGAGTCAAATATATCTTATTGTCCTAATCATAGGACGAACCAAGAAAACAACTTAGGATTAACTTGAACGAACACAATCATGCTTGAAAGAAAAAGACTCTTGTAGGCGAACAATAATAACAAGCATTCAAGACTTATTCCAAGTCAACTGAAGATGAATATATACCAAAATGCTCAACAGGTATGACTATTCAAATAACTCGGAATCAATAAAGGCATAAACGGGTATGTCAAAAGATCATGCTTCAGAGACTTTATTGATAATTAGGATTCATAGCATTTAAATCATGCTACTATCAAGAATCAAGTTACACATCTTAAGACTAAATACTAACATCAGAGTACTTAGCAGAAACTTAGCGGAAGAAAACATGTAACCATATAGAGCAATAAACTTGAAACCTCAAACAACTCAAACAACCCCACCAGCAGCACATCACCGGCCTCAGCATCTCAATCTGAAAACATTTGAAAAAGAGGGTGTGAGCACTAATGTACTCAGTGGGGTTTTATGAGAAAACTCTTTAATAAACTTTGGAATATCCAATTATAAACTTGCGGCATATGAAGAGCAAAACGTAAAAGCCCTCTCCATACCCGCAAAACCTTTTACCTCCTTTCTGGCGCCTTTCCTGGCTCAAACCTGTTGTCTACTGCACCCTTATGCCGTAGGATGAGAGAGGGGTTACCTCAAGTATCCTCTGAGTATGCGAGGGGATTACCCATCAGTGACTCCATTCATTTTCAAATGTTCAACATTAGTGACACGAAGGTCACGGCATGATAATGCAAATAAACTGTTCTTTGAGCTCGATAATATGCTTATAACAGAAACTATATCTTTCCTTATATTCCTCCTTTCTTAACCTTAACCTTCCTTACTTACTTGACTTAGCTCGCAATACCAAGCCTAGAGCAATCATCTAAAGCTAATTCTTAATCGAGCATGGTCTCGGCCTATAAAGGATTTATAACTTATCATAAAGGGAAATCCTTAACTATACGAGCTTTTAACAAAGCATAAACATTTAAATACGAGGAACTGAATGCGCATAAACATCGATTGTAATTAAAGCAATTCTAGATCTCATACTAGCATCAATTGTATTTAAACAATTCTAGCATATCTAAACATACTTGAGAGCTCACTTAACTAATAATAACTTCCTTTACTTAACAAACTCAAATAATAATTTAACAATATCATGCATATAGCTTTCTTTATTCATTTCCTTTCCTTGTACAGAGACTAAACAGGCAGAGCATAAAATATTTTAATTGGATATTCATCTTGCCCTATTATGCTTCTAGAGCTTAATAGCTCAAACCTTATACTTGGTTTAGAACCACCCACCTCGATGATGAACATCTCGATAACGAGCACGTAGACGAAGCAACGAGCCGAAAATCCTTCTTCGGGCCTCCTCGGGGTTCACCTCATCTTTATGAAAGTCGATCAACGACTTGAAACCTTATTTGAGCTCCTAATAAGACACCGAAATGATATCTAAACCCTTGACCCTTAACTATAACTTTAAACACGAGAATTTAAAAGATTAAGGCATCCGAAATTACCACAAAAAGGGACGGAAAATCCGATTCGAACGATCAAGATTCCGGACGATCGGCCACTTCTATCTCGTAGATCATCGAAAGAGCTTCGATTTGAGTACTCATGCGCCTCGTAACTCCAATCGAGGTGAAAGTTATGACCTTCGCATGAAAATGTGCCGGAACTGCCGCCGCAGCCCCGCGGGCGCGCGGACCCCGCGCTCGCGCATCTCCGCGCCCAGAGGGCATCCCCGCGACCGTGGGAGCCCCCGCGCCCGCGGGAACCTCCGCGACCGCGCCACCTGGGCGATTTCCAGCGGCGGAAACTCCTCCTCCGTTCCTCCGCGCTTGACTCGCCGAACAAAAACTACTCGTCTCGGAGGTGCGCTCACGAAGAGCGCTCCTCGCTCGACTTTAGAAATGGAGGTTGAGAATGAGAAATGAGCAAGGATTGAGGAGAAGGGGCTCCTCTATTTATAGGGGAAATCCAAGCTTCTCCGAGAAGCTTCTTCAGTGCAACAACACTGCTTTAAAAACATCGTGCTCGGTTAAAAGGCGCTTTATTCGATGTCGAGGTCCAAATGACCTCAGACACGAAATCTAAAAAATACCTAGAGGTTCCTTGGCTCGAGTACTATTGAACCAACTTGACTCGGGATAAAGAACGAGTCATTTTGAAGGAAAACGAGAAAAGATTCTCGTTTCAAAAATAAAGTTACTATTCCACGCAAGGGACAAATAAAATTCCCGAGCGCTCGATTGACCTCATAATGAAAATCCGGGAACGCCAACGGATTCTTTGAGAAATTGCCTATAATATAGGCTTGAAGAAACAAGGCTCGGATCAACACACGAGATTTCACAAATTTCTAACGAACGCACTCCTACGGAAAAACACTATTCATAACTCCTTTAGACGCAATTTAAATCACCGGGAACTCAAAGGACTTCAGATTCAAAATCCGAAAGCACCGGCATGCTCCTTAGGTCAACGCCTTTCAAACATGATCAAAATGGGCTACGACTGAGCTGGAATCGAATTTCTCAAAAATACGATTTTATGAAAAATAATCCTAAAAACACAATTAAGAACCGAAACATCCTAATTATGCTCAAAATCCTTCTTAATATTTTCTAATTAAAATTAGGAATTAATTAATCACCTTCTGAAAATCCGGGTTGTTATATACTAATTAAATTAGCTTTTAGCCCTTCAACAAGTAGAACATCCTCCAAATTGGGCATCCCTTCAACATTTAGATGACCACGGCCAAGAACTCTTCCTTTGACACCATCTCCAAAAATAATAGATTGATAAGAACAATCCTTTTGAATATTCTTCAACGTACTGACATCTCTAGTCATGTGTCATGAGCATCCGCTGTTAAAATAACAACTGCTCTTTGCATGGATATTGAGGGCAGTGTGTACCACATAGTTCCTGTGGTTATTCCAGGATCTGTTCCTCACATATCTTCTTCTGGAATTCAGGTCATTCTGAGATAGGCCTCTCCTCGTCATTCTTCTGAGATCATTGATGTAGTTTCTACAGTATGGTCGAATATGACCAGACTTTTCACAGTAGTGGCACACAACTCGCATCTTTCGAGGCTGTGACTTTGGCGACTGCCGAGTTTGTGGCTGCTTGTTCTCAGGTTCAGCTTTGGGTTCAGGAATTTGTTCATCATGCATTCCAGATGTTTGTCCTTGACAGAATTGGTCATAAACCTTTCCACCAGTGTAACTAAGTCCAGTATAATCCTGAGGATGTTTTCCTTTAGCAAGAATTTCATCGAGCTGAGATCATCCAGAGTTCATCATCTTGATGAGCTTCTTAAGATGTTGCAGTTCACCATTCTGAGAGTGAGTGTTATTTCTGGATTGCTGAAGATCATTCTGCAACTCACTAAGGTACATGGATAGACTATCTCTTTCTTTTAGGAGATCAACATGCTCTTTCATCAGCCCTTCATTAACTTTAACAACTATGAGCAAACTCTCATGAAGCTTTTTGTATGATGCTTTGATGGAAGACTCTTCAGTGAATCCTTCATCGTCACTGCATTCAGACACTTTGTCATCCCGAATGTCAGGGACAGAATTAGACACATATTCTTTGTGAGATTGTGTCATGAAAGTAATATGATTGCCCACACATTCTTCATCACTTACACTATCATCTGGATCATCACTTTCACTCAGCGTGGAACAATAGAATTTATTCTTCTTCTTTAGCGTGTTAGCGCATTCGGCTTGATAGTGCCCAAGACCACCACATTCTCTACACTTGACCTCCTTGTGTTTTTCTTCACCGAGATCTTCATCTTTAGTTCTCCGAGGTTTGGAAAACTTGTTCTTGACTGGATTTTTCTGTGAAGACTTCTCATAACGTTTGACAAATTTTGAGAAATTCTTTGTCAGAAAGCAATTGACTCAGCAAGATCATGTTTGTCAGGGACATTGCTAAGCACATCAGTACTAGAGCCTGCTTGAAAAGCTATGCTTTTCTTCTGGACTGTCTCTTCATCCGTCAGTCCCATTTCAAATGTCCTCAGGGAACCCATCAGCTCCTGTAACTTCATCTTGCTCATGTCCTTGGCCTCTTCAATTGCCGTAACTTTGTACGCGAATCTCCAGGGTAGAGATCACAGAACTTTCCATACAAGTTTATCCTCAGAGATTGCATCACCAAGCGCAAAGCTTTCGTTAGCAATGTGACAAATCTTGACGTTGAAATCAACAAGCTTTTCACCCTCATCCATTTGAAGGTTCTCAAATCTGGTAGTAAGAAGTTGCATTTGAGATGCACAGACACTGCTAGTTCCTTCGAATGTAGTCTGAAGGATATCCCATGCATCTTTAGCCTTGTCACACATGGAGATGAGCTTGAAGATGTTCATGTCCACTGCAAAGAAAATGGCGTTCATGGCTTTAGCGTTCAGCCCCATGACCTGATAATCAACATTGTCAAATTATTCTTCTGGCTTTAGCATCACTTTATCTTTCTCATCCTTCTTGGTAGGAGGCTTCCACCCTTCAGTCACCATCTTCCAGGCACGCTCATAAATTGAGCAAATGAAAGCTGTCATTCTAGCTCTCCAATAGGCATAGTTGTTGCCATCAAGAAGCGTAGGTCACACCGTCGAAGCTCCTTCTTTTATAGAATCCATCTCGGAAAAACAACACAAAAACACGGATTAATACCCCAAGATCAATCCTGAAAACAAGCAACCTGCTCTGGTGCCAATTGCAAAATGAATATCTGTGCAATTCGTGTTTTAGTTAGCTGATTAAAATCTGTTCTATGATATGTGTGGGACAGATGCAAGAACATAAAAAGAAAAAGCAGTAAAAATGCATGAGATTGGTAACCTAGTTCGGTTCAAACAACCTACTCTGGGGGGATTGCTCTCAAACTTGAAGATCCGACTGTTACTCCTTTTAAGAGTGTATTAGGGTTCTTACACATACAGGACTCCCTCCTTATGTCGCCCATTCTTCTCCACGAACTCTTTCGCTAGCCGGAAGCTGTAAGATCCCCTTACAACCGTGACAATAGAATCCCTCTAGCTACCCACGACTTCAACTTACAATCTCTCCTGAGATTACGTATAAAACAGGAATAAAATCCCCTCATGTGTTTCACTAGAAAACACTCAAAACTAGTCTATCACATTGAACTATTTAATGAACAACTACTAGTTACAATGACCACAAACAAACTGACTCTCAAACAATCTATCAAGAGAATCTAAACAAAATATGAGTAGTGTCGATTCCTCCTCAATTTGGCCTTTATATAGTCGTCACATCAACTTTGTCGTCGATCTTCTTCCGCCGCCAACATGGTAAGTGAATTGATGGTTTGTGATCTTCCCAAAACATGTGTAGATGTTTTCCATGTGTAGTAGGGTTAATTCAACATGGAATCTACACCACAAGGCAGTCAAACGAATATATCTTGACCTTCCAAACTGGTTCGGTGCAAGATCTTTCCAATATGGAAACTGCCATAAATAGAGTGTCACTGGTTCTGTCTGGGACATAATCTGGAACAGTTTGCCAACTGTTCACTTTTCTTGCACAGCGGAAAACAGAGTTTGTTGGGACATACCCAGGTCCATTTTGTCGAACATATCTCGCCAATTAATAACACGAACACTTAGTGCATAATAGTGGTACTAACAGTAATTAAGAAGCGGGAAAAAAGGGGTAACCTGATTAACAAAATCTCAACAGCAGACTCAGAATAATCAACTATGCATTATTATAATATATACATATTCATAACACAAAGATCAAAGTTCTTAGTGTTTAACAAAAGGATATTACAAGCGCGGAAACTTCATTATTAACAGAATACTTAACAAAAAGAGACAATGAGAAAATATGTAAATAACAAAAGCCCATCTCTCAGCATCATCGCGTTCACACACCAGTCTACTGACCTGAAATTGTTTAGAAATATTTGTGCTGAGTACTAATGCACTCAGTGGGCATATTTTCCCAATTTAAGTTATGCAAATCATTTTGTAAAAGTAATCTATCTGTTTTCATGCAGATAGTGAAACTTATGAGGTTTTAAAGTTAAAAGCAACCTAAGTTCACCAAAACATTTTATCGTGAAGTGTTTAAGAGTATAACCAGTCACTACCCGCAACTCGTACTACATCACCAATGCGTAAAGTTGAGTATGAACAAAGTATACCTAATGAGTGTAACCAATAAGTGTTTTATTTTAGTCTCACCGACAAGGAGTAAGGCATGATGAATAATGCATGCATACTGTAGCTACTCACATTAACACAACACTGGTTTATGAGACTCCGACAACATATAGTAGCACGTAAATATTTAACAAAGATAGTCACATATGTAATTTTAACAAAACAGAGCTTAATAGCTCGAAAGATACAATTTGCAAAGATATAATAGCCCACCTGGATAATAAATAAGCTTTGAAATTGGTTGGTTCTGCTCAAATTCTGCAACTTCTTTTGGGCCTATAACAACCAATCTTGACTTAGTTTTACTATAAGAGTCTTATTAAAAATCAATCCTTAAGCTCTATTTTAATTTTTCTATTAAATTTACATTTTTTTTTGTGATTCACAATTTCGCAACTCTCAATACTTTACACTATATTCCTATCCAAGTTCTATTATATAATTAATGTTCACCATATATATATATATTTATGTATGAATATATTTGATATTGATTCTAACCAAATATTATAAAACAATAATCTGACCGATATCTATTAGTCAAAAAATAGCAAATTAGATTGTTTATTCACCTTAATTTAATTGATATTTTGTATTATTGTCAATAATTTTATACAATAGAATAATATTATACCCCTAAAGCAAAATAATCAAGTGTTATGCTTCAATCATTCATTCTAATTTAAGACTACATAATAATTTCCCACATGTTTCTTGTGCGTACACATATATTGAATTCACATCTTGAAAAGTTTTTATTTAAATTCATCCTTTTTCTAATTTCTCATTTTTTTTCCGGTAACTCATAAGAATAGCATGAATGGAATTAAGTCACTTGTAGTTCTAGAAATTTTGTATTAGAAAATAAGAAAACCACAAATATTAAATTATATATTATATTTATGATCTCTTGTTGTAAAAATGGAATTTGTGATACAATACTTTAACTGCACAATCATGAGTATCAAAATGATCCTACAAATATAAGAACAAGTTTTTTTTTTCCTTTAAAAATAAAATAAGATTAGAAACTAACCTTCTATTATTCTTTCTTGAAACCACCGACTTTTCTTTTCTTTCATTATGAACTACCTCAAGCAATTTATAGTGAAGGAATGGATGAGTCATCATCTCACTTCTAATTCATTCTTCTTCTTTTTAAATTATTATTTATTTGTTGATTAATTTATTAGACTTATTCAAACTTTTCAGAATTTGAAATTATCAACATATGTCAAGTGCTCCTACGTGGAGATATGCATGTACTCTTTAATTCTTTTTTAATTATCTTTTTTTTTCTTTGAGTTAATCTCTCCAAGTACTATATAATATAGTTATCACATATTTAGTATTGGCTTGTATGCATTTATACGTATATATGTATATAAATTTTATTAGTTTCTATATAAAATCATAATATATCTTTAGATAATTATTAGGATTCAAGTATGATTATATCCGAGAAAATATCTTTTAACACCCTAAGTAATAATAACAAACATGTTTTAGTATTTTAAACTACACTGAAGTTTCATTAAAATCCATTTTTCAGATTTTTAAGAACCATGTGATCACAACAAAATTTTGTACTATATGGCTGGAATGAGAATGATTTTTATTTTAAAATAACTTTAACCAAAATAATTTTTAAATGGATTCTCACGAGCTGCATAATTCTCTAAAAAAATGTTGCAAATAAAACTCATATCATCCCAACTTTTCTTAGCCTGCTAATAAGGCATCTAGGGATCTAAATAAAAATTATGAGAAGATCCTGGAGTATCTTTAACTCACTCAATGGGCACACTTCACCTGAAATGGAACCTACAAGGGTCTATTTTCTTCCCTAGAATATCCTTGAGGTTAGCTCAGGGTATTCTTTTAACACTGAAAAGTTTCCGATATTACACTTATTCTAACTATTCAATTTATATTCCTAATTAAATTTAGATGCTCAAAATTTGGGGTATTACATCCCACCTAAAAGAATTTCGTCCTGAAATTCATGTACCTTTGAATAACTCAGGATATTGCTGTCTCATCTTGCTTTCTAGTTCCCACATTTCTTCAGTTTGATCATGATGATTCCATTGCACAAGCACTAATGGAATTTGCTTGTTTCTTAGGACTTGAAATTTTCTATCAAGAATCTCGTGGGGTTTTTCCTAGTATGTCATATCAGAACGTAGAACTAACTCTTTTTTTTTGACGACGTGTTTTGGGTTAAACACATATTTCCTGAGTATTGAAACATGACATACATCGTGAACTTGTGACAGGTCAGGTGGTAGAGCTAATCAATAAGCAACCTCACCAATTGTTTCTAGTATCTCGAATGGCCCAATAAATCTTGGTTTCAACTTGCCTAATTTTTTCGAATCTCAGAACACCTCGTGTTGGAGACACCTTTAAGAAGACTTTTTTGATGACTTGAAATTATAGGTATGTTATAAACATATTTGCATAAGCCTTTTGTCTATTTCGTGCTTCTTTCATTCTTACTCGAATTCAGTCAATTATCTCGACAGTGGTCTCTACAATCTCTGGACCCAATATTTTCCTTTCTCCAACTTCGTCCTAGTACAGGGGTGATCTGCATTTGTGACCATATAAGGCTTCATATGATGCCATCTTTATAGTTTATTGATAACTATTGTTATACGCAAACTCTACCAAGGTTAAAACGTCTTCCTAGTTGGTATTTCCGTCCAACACAACTCAACGGAGCATATCTTCAAAATTTGTATCGTTTTCTCTGACTGGCCATCTGTTAGGAAATGAAGAGTGGTACTGAAGCTTAGATTCATTCTATTTACTTCCTGGAAACTCCTCTAGAACCTTGATGTAAAATGAGTATCACGATCCGACGTGATAGAAATTGGAATTCCATGCAAACGAATAATTTCTTTTACATAAATCTGTGCTAATTTGCTTAACTCCGCTGTTGTTTTGATTGGCATGAAATGTGCTGCTTTCTTTAATCGATCCATGATGACCCACACTATTGAGTTCCCTTTCACTGATCTTGTTATGCCTACCACAAAATCCATCATTATATGCTCCCATTACCACTCTGGAATTTCTAACGGCTGTAATAAACCTGAAGGTCGTTGATGTACGACTTTCACTTGATAACATGTTACACATCTCTATACAAATGCTACTATCTCTCTTTTCATATTATTCTACCAGAAGTATATTTTCAAGTCCTACAAGGATCAATCCTTGATTCAGGATCAATATAACCACTTTCAGAATTAATCTAATATTTACTTTAATTTAATGGGAGCTTTATTCATTTTAATTTGACTAGGAATGCACCATACTCATGTTTAAAACCCAACATGACTCGATAGTAGGTTCTTAAAATACTTTTCAATTAATTTGAAACGAATCCAACGGAAAAAAATTAACTCCTTAAAATAGAGAAGTAACTTTGTAAAATCATAGAAAATTCAATTCAAATCTGATTAAGACACAGTCAACAGCCACACATTCGTTGTCAGGAAGCCTGCAAATGGTCAGAAAGAGTCGAAGAAAGATTCCGATAACCTTAGCCTAAAATTAGCCGGAAAGGCAACTGTTGTTGTTTACCGAACATATTGATCAACAAGAAGTTTGGGGCTTGATCGAACTCGATACTCAATGGATTTTGAATCAAAAGTAGAATTTTTCATAGTATGGAAGATAAGAATTTTGATGAAAGAAATGGTTCAATTATACAATAGCTACAACAACTGGAAATGATCAAGGAATATATCATTTTCAATATAGATGAAATCTACCATAAAAGAGTGTGGTTTTCTGGAAACTTACAGATCGGATTGAGATGGTTAAATGATATTTGATCTCAGATAGGACACAAGGTATTGAAAGATTGCAAAGAGGAGTTGCTATAGACTGAAAACCAAGTCCATACAATGGAGGAAACAACGGAAAACAACCTCTGAAGTTGCACTCGCAACACAATGATTTATGCGGCAGATTTCACATGTCGATTTGTGATGTGTCTTTGATAGACCAAATGATATCATATTGACGATCCGAGACTTGTTATGAAAAGCTTGAAGTGCTATGTTTACAGTGATGTAAACCTTGGGGAAAGAAATGGCTGGATTAATGGAAAAAGATGTCGCAATGGGACTGCAACATAACTCGGTGACCGGCAACACCATTAAGGTTCTAGGCCCATTTTCTCAACTTTTCGGGCACCGGTTGGAAACAACATCAAAATAAATTTTGTTCTACTATGAGAAAGAAATGTGTGTATAAAAGTTTCAGAATTTTTCTCAATGGATCTCATTCCTAAAATGAAAGAAAGATGGCTACTTGGGGAGGAGAGGGCTGAGATTATAGAGAGAAAAAAGATAAATGAGTCATGTTTCATTATGCTTGCTCATTATTTTCATGGTTGAGGATGTTTAGCTGCCTCCACCCTTGACATGCGTGGTGACACATGAAGCAAGATAATGTTGAATGATGGTAATCAATTTGTGATGTATTTTGATATATGGTATTGGGTTGAAATAAAGAAAGAATAGTATTCCGTTGGAAAGTTAAACGAAGTCCATTTTTAATGAAATCAGTGACCACACGATTATGAAAAGATTTGTGACTCCTAGTCAAAAATGAAATCAATTTTGGAAAAGTCTTTTGCACCGATCACTGATCGAAGAGATCATCTATCCCCGGAAGTGGATACTTGTTCTTCACCATCATCTTATTCAATTCTCGGTAAGCGATGCACATTCTCATAGTACCATTCTTCTTTTTGACGAATATGATTGGTGCTCCCCAAGGCGATACACGGGGTCTTATAAAACTTAATTCCAATAATTTCTCCAGTTGCACCTTCAACTCTCGTAACTCCTTTAGCACTAAACGATATGGGACTTTGGATACCGATGTTGCTCTCGGTTCTAGTTCTATAGTGAACTCTACTTGTTTATCTGGCGGCAAACCTGGCAAATCATTTGGAAATACATCCTCGTATCCTCACACCACTAGTACCTGATCCACTGTTAGACCTTCTTCTTTCTTGCTCGCAAGGTTTACTAGAAACGCCTGACAATCTCTTTTCTGTAACAACTTTACAGCCTTAAATGCTGAAATGAAGGGAATTATTTTTCCCGTTTTTGCTCCATAAAACTTCACCTCTTCCTCCCCTAGCTTCTGAAATATTATCTCTCTCTAATGGCAGCGTATTGTTGCAGCTTCCTTTGTCAGCCAGTCCATCCCAAATATAATGTTAAAGTCCCACATCTCAAGAGCATAAAGATCAGTTGTGAAATTCTTTTCACATATAACCAAGTCTAAATTTTTACAAGCACAATCGGCTAAAAGTGTTCGTCCTAAGAGAGTGTTTACTGCTAAGGCTTTTCTTGCTAATTCTAGCTCTAGATCAAGACGTTCACTTGCATCTCTAAATATAAAGAAATGTGAAGCTCCAATATCAAATAAAGCAAACACAGGTATATCGCTCAGGTGACAATTCTGATGTTAACCCTTATTTATAGTAGCCATCATCATCCAGCATATCTATCCACGAAAATTCCCAGTCTCTACATAGATCGTTGAGTTACATTTTTTTTAAATATTTCGATGCTTAATGTGTCCATCTTTCTAGCACCAGGGCAAACTCTTGATCAATCTTAACACAGCCTTAATCTCAAAGACTTCTTCTAACCAGATGTTGACTCCCATAGAGTAAGTTATTTTCCCAATGAACTCGAACACCTTATCAATCTCTTCCTCGGTATGTATGAAATCTCATATCCACTCATTAATCATGATATACATGTGGCAGTTCTTCTGAGCCATAAGTTTATGTTTAGTCGTCAAAATGAAATGTTTTCTTAGTCAAACTATGTTCTTAGAAATCTCATAAGTGTTTACAAGTTCAGCCTATGTTCAGCAACTATAGGCTAAGTTAATCTTACGTTATCAAGATGTCAAGTTCTCATACTCATTCTAGAGTATATACAATAAATATTTTTCGGCTATCACGGTTTATAGTATGCATTATGCATATTCTCAATATCACAAGGATGCACAAGGCATAGATAATCAAGTTCATAAACAACATAGTTTTTAGACAGAAACCAGTATGCTCACAGACATATTTCAAAACCAGTATGCAATCAACATAGCAATAGAGTACGCAATCGGCACAGTTAATCAGAGTATGCAATCAGCATAGAAATTAATCTTTCGAGGAATTCTTATCAACACAGCGAATCCTAATCTTTCATTTTCAGACAAACTTAGCACTTCAACAAATAATGTAAACTTTTAAGAACTAAAATCCACATAAAAATATGCGTACCTTTTAGCTGTTGCATGAGTGACGAGCTGAGGGTTTATATAATATCACACGGAAATTTAATAAAAAATGAAATAAGTTGACCCAGCAGGTCTGCAGAGTTGCAAACCTGCTCTGATACCACTCTGTAGCGCCCCGGTCCTGGAAGACCGTGGAAATGGACGCCACGGGGGTTGAATTAAGAAGCGAGAAAGAAAAGGGGTAACCTGATTAACAAAATCTCAACAGAAGACTCGGAATAATCAAACATGCTTTATTATAATATATACCTATTCATAACACCAAGATCAGAGTTCTTAGTATTTAACAAAAGGATATTACAAGCGCGGAAACTTCATTATTAACAGAATACTTAACAAAAAGAGACAATGGGAAAATACATAAATAACAAAACCATCTCTCAGGATCGTCATATTCACACACCAGTCTATTGACCTGAAAATGATTAAAAATATTTGGTATAAGTACTAATGCACTCAATGGGCATTTTTAAGTTATGCAAATCATTTTATAAAAGTAATCTATCTGTTTTCATGCAGATAGTGAAACTTATGAGGTTTTAAAGTTAAAAGCAACCTAAGTTCACCAAAATATTTTATCGTGAAGCGCTTAAGAGTATAACCAGTCACTACCCGCAACTCGTACTACATCACCAACGTGTAAAGTTGAGTATGACCAAAGTATACCCAATGAGTGTAACCAATAAGTGTTTAATTTTAGTCTCACCGACAAGGAGTAAGGCATGATGAATAATGCATGCATACTGTAGCTACTCATATTAACACAACGCTGGTTTATGAGACTCTGACAACATACAGTAGCACGTAAATATTTAACAAAGATAATCACATATGCAATTTTAACAAAGCAGAGCTTAATAGCTCGAAAGATATAATTTGCAAAGATATAATAGCCCACCTGGATGATAAATAAGTTTTCAAATTGGTTGGTTCTGCTCAAATTCTACAACTTCTTCTGGGCCTACAACAGCCAATCTTGACTTAGTTTTCCTATAAGAGTCTCTTATTAAAACTCAATCCTTAAGCTCTATTTTAAATTTTCTATTAAATTTACATTTTCTTTTGTAATTCACAGTTTGGCAACTCTCAATAACTTACACTATTTTCCTATCCTAGTTATATTAAATAATTAATGTTCACCATATATATATATATATATTTATGTATGAATATATTTGATATTGATTCTAACCAAATATTATAAAATAATAATCTGACCGATATCTATAAGTCATATATAACATAGCAAATTCGATTGTTTATTCACCTTAATTTAATTGATTTTTTGTATTATTGTCAATAATTTTATACAAGAGAATAACATTATGCCCCTAAAGCAAAATAATCAAGTGTTATGCTTCAATCATTAATTCTAATTTAAGACTACGTAATAATTTCCCACATGTTTCTTGTAAGCGTACACATATATTGAATTCACAGCTTGAAAAGTTTTTATTTAAATTTATCATTTTCCTAATTTCTCAATTTTTTTTTCGGTAACTCATAAAAATAGCATGAATGGAATTTTGTCACTTGTAGTTCTAGAAATTTTGTATTAGAAAATAAGAAAACCACAAATATTAAATTATATATTATATCTATGATCTATTGTTGTAAAAATGGAATTTGTGATACAATACATTAACTGTACAATCTTGAGTATCAAAATGATCCTACAAATATAAGAACACGTTTTTTTTCCTTTAAAAATAAAATAAGATTAGAAACTAACCTTCTATTATTCTTTCTTGAAACCACCGACTTTTCTTTTATTTCATTATGAACTACCTTAAGCAATATATAGTGAAGGATTAGATGAGTCATCATCTCACTTCTAATTCTTTCTTCTTCTTTTTAAATTATTATTTATTTGTTGATTAATTTATTAGACTTAGTCAAACTTTTGCATAATTTGAAATTATCAACATATGCCAAGTGCTCCTACGTGGAGCCATGCATGTACTCTTCAATTTTTTTTAATTATCTTCTTCTTTTTTCTTTGAGTTAATCTCTCCAAGTACTATATAATATAGTTATCACATATTTAGTATTGGCTTGTATGCATTTATACGTATATATGTATATAAATTTTATTGATTTCTATATAAAATCATAATATATCTTTAGATAATTATTAGGATTCAAGTATGATTATATCCGAGAAAATATCTTTTAACACCCAAAGTGATGTGACCCGGGACCTATGGGACACGACACGGACGAAATATGCGGAAGCTTAGGAACGAAACTATGTCGGATGCGTAAGGGATCAATACGAAATAAGAGAAAACACTAAAAGACTCGACTAGAAAAAGACTCGAAAGATGTAGAACTTACTAGAATACGATGACACGAACTAGGACTCGATGACGAACACGTTGAACACCCTTGAGAGGCTGGACTCACGGCGAAGATGGCTAGGATCACGGCGGACGTCGTTGGTGGAGGTAGGAAACTCGGCGGTAATGAGGGTAGAAGGATTGGCTAGGATCGGCGAACCTGTGTTGAATAACTCGAACGCGCACGTCTAACTTCTCCGGATAGAAATTCTCCCAAGTACTCGTTGTACCCTGAAGAACTTGAATAAGACTATTGAATTGCTAGATCAATAGAATTGTGTTTGATCAACCAAAGGATCGATAAATGTGATCAACCAAAGGATCGGTGAGACAATTGAGAAATTAACTCTTTATTTCATGCAACGTCTGAATTATGAATGTCACAGGGTGCTCCTATTTATAGGAGAAATTATTGATGAAATTATAGCCCTAAACAACTAGATAAACATTGAAAAATACTAATCCTAATCAATCTAGGATAAAATCAAAAGATACCAAAAATAAGATAACAAAAATCTATCTAAATCTAACTAGATAAGGATAAATCCTAACTAACTTTGGACCTCTTATTTTCGCCACTTTTGGACCTTTAATAACACAATATGGGCTGCAATATATCATAAATAATTCGTGGCCCATATGTATTATTGCCACCTTTGCATGAAAAACAGCATCTCCCGATTTCCCATGCAAATGCGTATAACTTTTAATGCACACGTCCAAATGGCGTCATTCTTCTTCTCACGTCTTCATGCTTCCTTCTTCATCATCAATAGATAGCATGGTGATCAATCTCGGGCTGCTCGACACTTCATCTTCATGCAACTCGAATTTGCGACGAATAGAAGCTTGTAAATAAGCTTGCAACTTCTTTGCTCGCAAACGCGTCATTGGACCTCTAAACTGCAGCTCCGAATCATCATCTTTATTGCGTTGCACGATCTCATCATTCCCCCTCTGCTGAAAAGAATTAGTCCTCGAATTCACAGGCTCATCATCGAACTCATCATCTGCAGAAAAGGGAGACAAGTCAGCAACATTGAATGTAGAGGAACACTTATACTCACCGGGTAAATCAATGCGATATGCATTGTCATTGACTCGACTCAACACGGTGAATGGTCCATCTCCTCTAGGCATCAATTTAGACTTTCTCAAGTTAGGAAACCATCCAGGACTCAAATGAATCCAAACACAATCTCCGGGCTGAAAGATCATCGGTTTGTGCCTTTTGTTCATTTGGACTGCATTGCGTGCGCCAACTGCTTCAATACGCGCACGTACTTTTTCATGCATCTCCTTCACATGATCCGCTTTTCTTGTACCTTTAACACTTGTTAGATGCTCAACAGGTAAAGGCAAAAGATTAGTAGGCGTTAGCGGATTAAAACCATAAACAACCTCGAATGGGGACATATTAGTAGATGAATGAACAACTCGATTGTAAGCAAATTCAGCATATGGCAAACAATCTTCCCACGATTTCAAGTTGTTTTTAACTAAAGAACGCAGCAAAGTACCTAAAGTGCGATTAACTACTTCAGTTTGTCCATCAGTTTGTGGATGACATGCAGTAGAAAATAACAATTTGGTACCTAATTTTCCCCAAAGTACACGCAAAAAATGTGCAAGAAACTTAGAATCCCTATCACTAACAATAGTTCTAGGTATTCCATGTAAACGCACAACATGCATAAAGAACAAATTGGCAATATGTACGGCATCATCAGTTTTCCTACATAAAAATGAAATGAGACATCTTGGAAAACCTATCAACCACTACAAATATAGAGTCTCGACCAGATCTAGACCGTGGCAAACCAAGTTTGAAATCCATAGATAAATCAATCCACGGGGAAGATGGGGCTGGTAGAGGCGTGTATAAACCAAACGGGTGTGAGGTAGATTTCGACTTCCTACATGTAACACATCTACTACACACAATCTCAACATCATGCTTCATACGTGGCCAAAAGAAATGTTCATGCAGCAAGTTTAACGTTTTAGACACACCAAAGTGACCCATTAAACCTCCCGCATGCGACTCCAAAATTAACAACTCACGCATAGAAGACTTAGGAATGCATAACTGTGAACCCTTGAACAAAAATCCCTCATGCACAAAATAACCATCAAAAGATCGAGATTTTGAGCAACAAGTCGTGTAAATCGGTGCAAAGAACTCATCACATGCATACAACTCCTTAATTGCATCAAATCCTAACATCTTAGCATGCATAAGGTTCAAGAGAACGTACCTTCGAGACAAGGCATCATCAACGACATTTTCAGCTCCTTTCTTGTACTTGATGACGTACGGAAAGGACTCGATAAACTCTACCCATCGCGCATGACGCTTGTTCAGATTTTGTTGGCCTTTCAAGTGCTTTAAACTCTCGTGATCTGTATGAATCACAAACTCCTTAGGCCATAAATAGTGTTGCCATGTATCTAAAGCTCTCTTGAGTGCGTACAGCTCCTTATCATAAGTCGAATAACGAAGGGCTGCATCTTGGAGCTTTTCACTGAAATAGGCGACTGGACGCCGTTCCTGCATCAAAACAGCACCAATCCCTTTGCCCGAGACATCACATTCAATCTCAAAAGTTTTATTAAAATCCGGAAGAGCAAGAATAGGTGCTTTACACAAACAGGCTTTTAAAGTGTTAAACGCATGCTCTTGAACAGGACCCCATTCAAACTTTCGATCTTTCTTGCTTAACTCGGTAAGCGGCGCGGCTATGCTGGAAAAATCGCGCACAAAGCGACAATAAAAGCCAGCAAGGCCATGGAAAGATCGCACGTCACTTGCGGTCTTAGGAGTCGGCCATTCCTCAATCGCCTTGATTTTGGAACGGTCTACTTCTATACCACGTTCACTCACAATAAAGCCGAGAAATACGACTTCATTCATACAAAACGAGCACTTAGACAAATTTCCATATAATTTCGAACCTCTAAGAAGCTCGAACACGTGTCTTAGGTGCTGCATATGTGTGTGCATCGTATCACTATAAATCAGGATGTCATCAAAATACACAACAACATATTTACCAATTACTTCACGCAAAACATGATTCATCAAACGCATAAATGTGCTTGGTGCATTAGTGAGACCAAAAGGCATAACAAGCCACTCATATAAACCATGTTTTGTCTTAAATGCAGTTTTCCACTCATCACCTTCATGCATACGTACTTGAAAATAACCAGAACGCAAATCAATTTTAGAAAAGACACGCGATCCAGACAACTCATCAAGCATATCATCTAATCTAGGGATGGGAAAACGATACTTTACCATGATTTTATTGATTGCTCTACAATCCATGCACATACGCCATTCGTTGTTCTTCTTTGGCACTAGAATCACGGGAACGACGCACGGGCTCAAACTCTCACGGATCTGCTTCTTCTCCAACAGCTCCTTGACTTGCCTATCGATCTCTTTAGTCTCATCGGGAGTCATCCTATAGGCTGGTCGGTTGGGTAGCATGGCTCCGGGGATGAAGTCGATCTGGTGCTCAATCCCTCGAACTGGAGGAAGCCCGCCGGATATTTCATCGGGAAATACGTCCTTGAACTCATCAAGTAAGGGCTGCACATCACTAGACAAACAATCGTTAGTAGCACTGCTCTTAAATGTAAGTAGGACAAGCGGCATACCTGCTTTCACGGCTTTCTGAACTCCTTTAACCGAAATAAACAAGCTTTTTGCAGGAGGCTTGCTAGAACTCGATTCAATCTTCTTTTCTACTGCTAGGGAGTCCGACTCAGTAGGAATGGATGAGGGAGAAGGGACGGTAATGCGCTGTCCGATTTGAGGAGCCACGGCCGAGAGCTGTTCGGCCATAGGGGCGGCGGCCGAGGCCTTCGGAGCTCGTTTCGCGGCTGCTTACTTCGTTTTTTCCTCTTTGAACTTTTCTTGCATGCGTTGCTGATCCATAGCAATGGCTTTAGGTGGTAATGGCCTCAATGTACTAGTCCGGCCATCTAAGTCGACTGTGTAGGTATTTAATTGCCCATCGTGTACAACACGTCGATCAAACTGCCAAGGTCTGCCTAACAACAAGTGTGCTGCATCCATAGGGATGACGTCGCACAAGACAGTGTCAGAAATCTTATTGATTGAGAATGAGACACTTACCTGATGTACCACGCGAATCTCGCCTCTATTGGTGAGCCACTGCAATCTGTAGGGACTCGTGTGTTGTTGAACCGGTAGACAAAGCTTTTCCACTGCGTATTGACTAATGGCATTAATCACGCTGCCACTATCAATAATCATCGAACAAATGTGACCTTTAATCACTGCACGGGTGTAGAAGATGTTTTCCCGTTGGTGTTCTTGTTCTTCTTCTCGAATGATGCTCAAACTCCGGATTGTGACCAAACTAACTTGCTGAACTTCTGGATCGATGTCTTCATGTGCTGCATCATTCTCGACTTCGTCTTCAACTGTGGTGTCGCCCACTGGCTCTTGTTCATCCTCATTGGCTGATTCGACTTCATTCGATTCTGTTAAGTACAGAACTTGTCGGTTTGGACATTGAGCTTGAAAATGGCCCCAACCTTGACATTTGTGACATTGAATGTCACGAGCTCGATTAGGGGCTGCATTAGGGGGCGTCACACTTGGTGGAGGCCGTGTAGGGTTCGGCCTTGGCGGAACAGGCGGTGTAGACTCAGGTCTACGACTGGACTGTGGTGGAGTGCGATCAAAACGTCGAACGGGCTGTTCTGGAGGACCTCGCGGTCGTGAGGCATCAGATAACATCGAACTAGAGGCTGCCCGACTTTAAGGTTGGCGTGTAGGGGCTGCACTATGATATGATCGACGTCGGCCTTCTCTCAGCTGCTTTTCTACAATCGACGCGTACTGCACCATTCTTTCAACACTGTGGAAGTCTCTCAACTCGACTTCACATGCAATATCAGGATTCATACCTTCAATGTACCGAATGATGGTAGCATTTAAGGTTTCCTGCTTCCCGACTCGGTTCAAGGCAGTCTCCAACTCCTTGTGATATTCTTCTATGGATCGTGTGCCTTGTTTGATCCGATTGAGCTTCTTTTCGAGCTCTCTCTCATAATGGACTGGAATGAAACGTCCACGCATCAACGCCTTCATTTCTTCCCAAGTGTCGATGGGAGGATTCCTGTTTCTGCGGCGTCGATTGAAGGATATGTTCTAGTTGGGCTTGGCCCATTATTAGTTTATCTAATTATTATATGAGGGCCCAATTACTTGGTAATGGGCTAATTTAGTCCAATTAGATTGGATGACTCATATATACATATATGTCTTCAATTGAGAAGAGAGACATGTATTTTTAGCACTTCACCGCTTCTACTTCATCTTCTTGGAGAAGACATCTCTCCTCTACAGATAATCGATTCCTAGTTTCTGAAAATCTGGAGAATACACCAAGCTTGGAGCTTTGCCGGAGTTGCCATCACGTGGACTATCTTACTCGGGGATTGCTTCTTGAAGTTGTGGATTGATCCATCTTGCCTCAACTCCAACATACCTGAGAAAGGTGGGTTCTTTCTCCCTTGTTTTGGTTCATGGATTTGACAGATAAATCTTGATCCGATTGTAGAGAATTTGCTTCCGCTGCTTGTTGAATCTACAATGACTATCAAGTGGTATCAAAGCCTAGGGCTTGATTTATTGTCAAATTTATGTTTTTCTTGTTTGTTTGTTTTGGGGAAAATCGGCTGACTACCCGACGTTGGACGTTGGGTAGACACAAGCTGTTTGACGGCGGCGGGAAAAATCTTGGGTTGAAGGAAACTATTATTGCTGGCCAGCGATGAGTTTGCTACTCTGTTGCAGAGTATCAATTAATCTTTATCATATTTCTCCAATTTAATTGTTTATATTTCTCTTTTGAAGAGTTGATTAAAATTGATTGAGATTTATTTGATAAATTTTTTTCTTTGTCTTTAATCTTCCGTCTGTATATATGGGTTTTTTTTCTTTTTGCTGGGCAAATTGAATAAGACTTATATTTCTTTGTTGTATTGGCAAAAGAGGCGTGAGTGAATATTTTGTTGGACAAACAATCAATTCTCATCCTTTGATCAAGTTGTTGATCAATTTTCCATGGCCAACCAATGTTGACTCAATTTGATTGTGTTGATTTTGATTTGGAATTCAAAAAAAAAATGGTATTGTTCAATTTCTTCTTTCTTGGATGGAAGAAACGGCTTTTGAGAGACAATAGTAAAAATTTTGTTGAACAAAATAACTGTTGGACATATATTGAATAGGCCCAAACAATTTCAGCCCATGGTTTGACCAGTCCAGAATTCGATTTTGAATCGGATTTGTTCATATTCAAGAAGAATTATTATTATTATTTTAGAAATAATGATGATAATAAAATATAATAATATTAATTTAGAATTAATATATTTATATATTGAATTTGAAAAATTAACTTAGAGTTAATTTCATTATTTGGAGATAATGAAAATATTTGGAATATTTATTTTACATTAATTTGGTGATTAATGTGATTTATTTGACAAGCATGCTATTTGTTAATTTTATTATGCTTGATTTACTATAGTAGTTATGAGTCCGTTATATTATGTCTGGGTAGGCGGCGCCCAGTAATTGCTTGAGACAATATTTGATATTGTTTTGCAGTTAGACTCACATGTTTAAATCCTCGAACAAAATTAAGTCTCTATTTGATAGAATTGCGTCGTCCATTATAATTGATTGAGAATACAGTTTTTTTCGTTTAAGTGTATTTACACCCCAGTGTTTGCACGAAATCGACATTACTTCAACTCTTTCACAGGTGCAATTTATTTACGACCATGTAATGGAGGTGACTTAACTAGATATATTTTGACGCCCCAGTGTTCAAAATAATCTAGTGGCGTAGATTCATTAGATGAATCAACCGAGAATTATAATTATTGTAATTATAATTGGTTTTGAGACCTACCAAATTATTTTATTGTGGTTATCAGCCCTAGCAAACGCTGCAATAATTTAAGTTTGGATCTCAGCCCACTATGATTTATATTTGATATAAATTGGTATTTTATGTTGAGGTCATAGAATATGTAAAAATAGTGGAAACTAATCAAAAAAAAATTCCTGTCTTGTTTGATTTGTTATGAAAATATGATATTACTTGTTTTGATTCTAAATTTATCTATTATTTGTCTCAGATCAGAATGTCTTTAAATACTATGAAATGTTTGTTGGAAACGAACAAGTTGATTGGATCAAACGTTCCGGATTGGCTACGCAATTTGCGTTTAGTGCTAAGGATGGACAAGATTGAGTACGTCTTGGATGAACCAATCTCTGAAATCCCCGATGAAGCTTCTGACGCCTTCAAATCGTTTGATAAGGACCGTCATAGGAAGCACATCGATGATGCCACTTCTGCTCAATGTATTATATTGGGATCTATGACTTCTGAGCTGCATAGGCAGCATGAGTACATGTTTCCATATGAAATGCGTTTGCACCTGGAGAGTCTCTATGCTGCACAAGCTAAAACAGCAGAGTATGAGATACTTAGAGATCTCTTCAGGAGCAAGATGCATGAGGGGACAAGGTCTCGGACCATGTCTTAAAGATGATCGGGTTGATTGAAAGGTGTGCTATGATTGGAATCAAGCTACCTGAGAATGTCTCACTCAATCTGATCTTGCAGTCATTGCCTTTGTCATTTGAGAATTTCATTGTGAATTTCAATATGAACAATACAAAGGCTACACTACCTGAGCTTCATAATATGCTGAGGACATTTGAATCGTCCACCACTAAGGGAAAAACTATTCTTCTGGTGAATTCATCTGCTAATTCTAACCCAAGGGGTAAGAAGAAGAACAAGATGAAAGAATCAAAGAAAGTTGTTTTCAAGCCTAAGGGTGGAATTCAAAAGAAACAGAAGTTGGCAAAAGATGAATGCCTTTTCTGCCATGAGAAAGGTCATTGGAAGAAAGATTGTCCGAAGTTTAAGGCACTAGGTGCTTCGACTTCTAACAAAGGTACATGTGTCTTTGAGAGGTTTATCATTGAGATAAACGTCATTGAGATTAACATTTCAACAAATAATTCAAATTCCTGGGTATTGGATACTGCATGTGGCTCACACATTTGTAATAATGTGAAGTGGCTAACTGACAGCAGGAAGGTGAGACCCGGAGAGGTTGATCTACGCGTTGGAAACAAAGCAAGAGTTGCTGTCGAACGTGTAGGGATCTACAGATTAGATCTACCTATGGGTCATAAACTAGAATTATGTGAATGTTATTTTGTACCCTCTTTATCGAGGAATATAATTTCCGTTCCTATGTTAGACATAGAAGGGTTTTGTACAACTTTTGTAAATCGGACTTGTACCGTTTCATTAGATGAAGTTGTTTATGGCAAAGCACCTCTTATGAATGGTTTATATCTGCTTGAATGCGAACAAAATATTCTCAATGTGCAAAACAAACGACCTAAAATGGGTAATGCGAATAATCTAACATATCTTTGGCATTGTCGACTAGGTCACATTAATGAAAAATGAATAGCAAGATTGAGAAAGTTAGACTATCTCACACCATTTGACTTAGAGTCTTATGGTGCTTGTAAATCTTGCCTCAAAGGCAAAATGACTAATAAGTCACTTTCTGGGAAAGGAATTCGAGCCAAAGATTTGCTTGAGTTGGTTCATACAGATGTGTGTGGACCGTTTTTAACTCAAGCACGAGGTGGATATTCGTACTTCATAACTTTCACTGATGATTTCTCTAGGTTTGGATATGTGTATCTTATGAAACACAAATCAGAAGCTTTTGAGAAATTTAAGGAGTTTAAGTTAGAAGTTGAGAAACAATTGAGCAAGAATATTAAAACTCTAAGATCAGATCGAGGAGGAGAATATTTAAGCTAAGAGTTTACCCATTACTTGAAATCACATGGAGTCCTATCTCAATGGACGCCTCCAGGGACACCTCAAATGAATGGGGTTTCCGAGAGAAGTAACCGAACTTTATTAGATATGGTTCGATCCATGATGAGTTTCGCAAATCTTCCAATATATCTTTGGGGCCATGCCTTGTATAGCGCTGCTTGTATTCTAAACAGGGTTCCAAGCAAATCAGTTGACAAAACACCATATGAGATATGGAATGGGCGAAAGCCTAGTCTTGCACATATTCGAACCTGGGGTTCTCCTGCATATGTGAAGAAGATGTTAACTGATAAGTTGGAATCAAAAAGTGAAAAATGTTACTTTGTGGGATATCCTAAGGAAACAAGAGGATATTATTTCTACTTTCCTGGAGAACATAGAATAATTGTTTCCAGGAATGCGACGTTTCTTGAGGAAAACTTGGTCTACAAGGAACAAGTTCGTTGTGAAATAAATTTTGATGAAGTTCAAAACCCACAAAACAACATAGAGGTTGAAAACTTGTCAAATGACTTGGAGAAGAATTCAGTGGGAGCTTTCCAAGATATCGTATGGAATGATGCGTCGCTTAGAGCACCGTCTACATCCAATGCGATTGATATTGAAGGAAATGCAGAAATGCAAGATTCTTCAATTCGGGGGGAAGATGTGACGACATTGGATGTTGAAAATCTTGACCCTCCACATGAAAAAAGCAACCAACCTCTACAAGTTCAGAATGAAGAGCCTGCACAAATGCAAATCCAACGACGTATAGGACAAAGAGAACGTAGACCAGTGCAAAGACTGAATCTATTGGTCGAGGACCAAGATGATGAAGAATTTGTAGTTGGTGATGATCCTCTAAACTATACGGAAGCTATGTTAGACATAGATTCTGTGAAGTGGCAAGATGCCATGAAATCAGAAATGGACTCAATGTACACAAATCAAGTTTGGAACTTGGTTGACTTGCCAAAAGGGGTAACACCCGTTGGATGCAAATGGATTTTCAAGAAGAAAATCGATGCATATGGCAAGGTACAAACCTACAAGGCTAGATTGGTGGCAAAAGGGTATAGTCAACGCGAGGGCATTGACTATGACGAGACCTTTTCGCCAGTTGCCAAAATAAAGTCCATTAGGATTTTACTTGCAATAGCTGCATACTATGACTACGAAATTTGGCAGATGGATGTGAAAACCGCGTTTCTCAATGGAGAACTTAAGGATGATGTCTATATGAATCAACCTGAGGGTTTTACATCAGAATCTACACCAAATGCCGTTTGTAAGTTGCAGAGATCCATTTATGGACTAAAGCAAGCTTCCAGAAGTTGGAATATATGCTTTGACAAAACTATCAAATCGTTTGACTTTGTCAAAAGCAAAGAAGATCCTTGTGTTTATAGTAAACGCAATAAAGGAAATATTGTTTTCATTATTATATATGTCGATGATATATTGATAATGGGAAATAATGTGCCAATGTTGCAATCCATGAAAGAATGGTTGACAAGTTCCTTTATGATGAAGGACTTGGGTGAAGCCTCCTATATTCTTAGAATTAGGATTTATCGAAATAGACCTAAGAGGTTGATCGGGCTATCACAATCCAACTACATAGACAAAGTATTGAAACGCTACTCCATGGAGAAATCCAGCAAAGGTTTTCTGCCAATGGGGCATGGCATAATCTTATCAAAGAAGGGCTGTCCTTCTAATGATGAAGAGAGAAAACGTATGGATGGTGTTAAATATGCTTCGGCTATTGGATCCATTATGTATGCCATGACTTGTACTAGGCCAGATGTGGCTTATGCACTTAGCATTACAGGAAGATATCAGCAAAATCCCGGTGAGACTCATTGGAAAGCTGTCAAGACTATTCTTAAGTACCTTAGAAGGACTAAAGAAAGCTTATTAGTCTATGGTGGAGAGCAAGAGTTGTTGGTTTCTGGGTATACCGATGCTAGCTTCCAAACAGACCATGATGACTATAAGTCGCAGTCTGGATATGTTTTTATTCTCAATGGTGGTGCAGTGAGTTGGAAAAGTTCTAAACAACAAACTACTGCTGATTCAACCACCGAATCCGAGTATATTGCTGCATCTGAAGCTTCCAAGGAAGCAGTTTCCGTTCTGGAGTTCTTGAAAGAACTGGGTATAGTTCTAAGTGCCTTAAGTCCAGTACCGTTGTATTGTGACAACACTGGTGCCGTTGCACAGGCAAAGGAACCAAGAGCCACAAATAGGAACAAACATGTTCCAAGGAAATATCATCTGATCAGAGAGATAATTGAAAGGGGTGATATAAGAATAGAACGAGTACCCACAGAAGATAACATTGCTGATCCATTAACCAAGCTGTTATGTATTCAGAAACATAACAAGCACCTACAAGGCTTGGGTATTAGATATGTTGGAGATTGGCTTTAGTTAGTGGGAGTTAAATATTTATGTCAAGAAACATTTTGTATAAAGACATCTATGTTTTATCACATTCTCAGTTTTAATTTATGGCATGATGCATTTATTTGAGTAATGGTTTGAAATGTTTGATTTATTCATTTAAATGTTCCCATGAGTTAATATTGTTGCTAAAATAGTGGGAGTTTAGCAATAGAATATAACTCTAAAATTAACTCCAACTAAGGATCATAAAAAAAAAGAAGGGATATTGATGATATGTTATAAGTTGGCATGCGATCTGCATCACATTCTTGGAGAATGTAGTCGTTCCCACGGCTATGAGCTATTAGATACTCGTGATGGATGCATGGATACTTTGGAGAGTATTAGTATACCCTACTAATGAATCATTTGCTTTGAGTGTCCATGATTATTAGTGTGTGTATATATGATTATCCTTTGACTTGAGGACAATATTGTTTTGCTTATAAAATGGTGTACTTTGACCAAGTACAATGCTTGCACTCCTTATGGGGTAGATACAGCTTGTGTTGGGTACATCAGGATATAAGAGAAGATGATAGTTGTGCCAAGAATAGGATTCATTCCTCGATTAAAGTTTTGAGTTGAACACTCAATTTCTCTATATTATTTGACTGTCAGACACTGGCCAGTGCAAAGGATGTGTTCGAACTTTTGATAGTTGAACATGATCTTGATGAAGTCATATAATGATAATGAGATAAAGTGTTTGAGCTAGTAGAAAGACACATGCAATTTCTAGGCTCAAACAGAGTGGTTCGAGAATGAAGGGATGTCATTATTTCACATAAAGGTAAAGTTTACTTGTCAATCCACGTAATCACGCTTCACATATCGGGTTCGCCATACAACGCAGTCTAGGAGTTTTGTATGGACCTTAATTTGATTATTGACGATAGTGAAGGCCTAAGGGTCACACTTTGTTGATTGCAATCCGGCTAAGGGTGTATTGAGATAATTGTATCTAATTGTAGTGCATCTAGTCCAAGTGGGAGATTGAAGGATATGTTCTAGTTGGGCTTGGCCCATTATTAGTTTATCTAATTATTATATGAGGGCCCAATTACTTGGTAATGTGCTAATTTAGTCCAATTAGATTGGATGACTCATATATACATATATGTCTTCAATTGAGAAGAGAGACACGTATTTTTAGCACTTCACCACTTCTACTTCATCTTCTTGGAGAAGACATCTCTCCTCTACAGATAATCGATTCCTAGCTTCTGAAAATCTGGAGAATACACCAAGCTTGGAGCTTTGCCGGAGTTGCCATCACGTGGACTATCTTAGTCGGGGATTGCTTCTTGAAGTTGTGGATTGATCCATCTTGCCTCAACTCCAACATACCTGAGAAAGGTGGGTTCTTTCTCCCTTGTTTTGGTTCATGGATTTGACAGATAAATCTTGATCCGATTGTAGAGAATTTGCTTCCGCTGCTTGTTGAATCTACAATGACTATCATCGATCCTGCTGCATTTCCCACCATGAGGCTGCGTAACCTCTAAACTCTAAGCATGCGAGTTGTACTTTCTTGACTTCCGAAAAGTCATAGCATGCAAAGATCTTTTCTACCTTACGCTCCCAATCTAAGTAGATATCGGGGTCGTGAAGGCCTTCAAACTCAGGAATGCTTGTCTTGATGTTGTTGAGCATTCCTTCTTCTCGATTTGCACGCCAATGAGGTGCACGGGGTCGATTATTGTAGTCGCCGTCCTTGTGGTGTGAAATCGGCTTCATAACCACTGGCGGCATCATCATATTCGAACCCATAGTCATGGTGTTGTTCGAATTCTTGCCTTGGAGGCGGCCTGGCTGCGGCTGGAGGCTACTGTGGCGGCTGGCGTCGGTTCTCAGGCTCAGCCTGAGGCGCGGGTTGCCTTTCTGCGTTGCCTTGAACTGTTTGGTGCTCAGATGGCTGAGCTTTAAGTCTTTGGATCTCTTCAGTTAGCTCGGCAATCTGATTGTTGAAGTTATCCTTCATCATTTGGTTCTCCCGTCTGAAGTACTGTGCCATAGCATCAAAGTTGTACTTCGCGTCTCAAGCTGCATTGGACGTGTATGATGTATCTTCCGGGGTATTGGGCGATCTAGGCTCGCCTGTGGGCAGCTCTGAAGACTCTCCTGTGGTACCTTTCTTCATAGTACCTGCAAAACGAACAAACGTGAAGAGAAAGCAAAGTAGAACCTAACAATTCCTCACAAACGCTCGTGTATGTCTCTCTTGATTTTTTTCCACTCGTGTATCTCTCAAATATGTAGTGCACGTGTGAAAGAAGTGGAATATAGGGGGTGGCTTGATCGAAAATAGCTGCTTCTCTTGACTAGCTCCTCTGGGTCTTCTTCAAGCTCCAACGGATAAAATCAAGACGGAAGGTTGCTAAGAGTAGAAGTAGGCGTGTGGAGTATGTAAGCCTGCTGATTTTGGTGTATGTAGACCACGGGTGTACGGGTGTATGGGTGTACGGGTGTATAGGCTATGTGGTGTATATGGTGAACCGGGTGTATGTGTAATTGAGCTGGAAAATTTCGAACCCTATAGATGGTAGGATTCAAAATATGGGTGGATAAGTATGGAAGATATGGATGAGGATGGAAAGAAATCTAAAAAAAACAAGGAAAGAAATCTAGAAGATAAGGTAAGAGACTTTTGGATGTGTTTTACCAAGTATGGACACAATCTAAAATCCCTAAGTATCTATCTAGGATGGAAACAAATCTATCTAACTAGGAAAGACACTAAATAATCGAAATAACAAGAAACAAAATCTGATTTTCATTTTTTTTTGTGCTGTAGGGTGTTCGAACCCTCTGCTCTTTTCTTCTTCTTCTTTTTTTCAATGAACAATTCACGTATTACAACTCGAAAGACTCAAAACGAGAAAACGAATAGAAATTGACGTATTGAACCACGAACGATAGAAACCGACGTGGCTCTTGATACCAATTTATGATGTGACCCGGGACCTATGGGACACGACACGGACGAAATATGCGGAAGCTTAGGAACGAAACTACGTTGGATGCATAAGGGATCAATACGAAACAAGAGAAAACACTAAAAGACTCGACTAGAAAAAGACTCGAAAGGTGTAGAACTTACTAGAATACGATGACACGAACTAGGACTCGATGACGAACACGTTGAACACCCTTGAGAGGCTGGACTCACGGCGAAGATGGCTACGATCACGGCGGATGTCGTTGGTGGAGGTAGGAAACTCGGCGGTAATGAGGGTAGAAGGATTGGCTAGGATCGGCGAACCCGTGTTGAATAACTCGAACGCGCACGTCTAACTTCTCCGGATAGCAATTCTCCCAAGTACTCTTTGTACCCTGAAGAACTTGAATAAGACTATTGAATTGCTAGATCAATAGAATTGTGTTTGATCAACCAAAGGATTGATAAACGTGATCAACTAAAGGATCGGTGAGACAATTGAGAAATTAACTCTTTATTTCATGCAACGTCTGAATTATGAATGTCACAGGGTGCTCCTATTTATAGGAGACATTATGGACGAAATTATAGCCCTAAACAACTAGATAAACATTGAAAAATACTAATCCTAATCAATCTAGGATAAAATCAAAAGATACCAAAAATAAGATAACAAAAATCTATCTAAATCTAACTAGATAAGGATAAATCCTAACTAACTTTGGACCTCTTATTTTCGCCACTTTTGGACCTTTAATAACACAATATGGGCTGCAATATATCATAAATAATTCGTGGCCCATATGTATTATTGCCACCTTTGCATGAAAAACAGCATCTCCCGATTTCCCATGCAAACGCGTATAACTTTTAATCCACACGTCCAAATGGCGTCATTCTTCTTCTCACGTCTTCATGCTTCCTTCTTCATCATCAATAGATAGCATGGTGATCAATCTCGTGCTGCTCGACACTTTATCTTCATGCAACTCGAATTTGCGACGAATAGAAGCTTGTAAATAAGCTTGCAACTTCTTTGCTCGCAAACGCGTCATTGGACCTCTAAACTGCAGCACCGAATCATCATCTTTATTGCTTTGCATGATCTCATCACAAAGTAATAATAACAAAAATGTTTTAGTATTTTAAACTACACTGAAATTTCGTTAAAACCCGTTTTTCAGATTTTTAAGAGCCATGTGATCACAACAACATTTTGTACTATATGGCTGGAACAAGAATGATTTTTATTTTAAAATAAGTTTAACCAAAATAATTTTTAAATGGATTCTCACGAGTTGCATAATTCTCTAAAAAAAATGTTGCAAATAAAACTCATATCATCCCAACTTTTCTTAGCCTGCGAATAAGGCATCTAGGGATCTAAATAAAAATTATGAGAAGATCCTGGAGTATTTTTAACTCAATGGGCACACTTCACCTGAAATGGAGCCTACAAGGGTCTATTTTCTTTCCTAGAATATCCTTGAGGTTAGCTCAAGATATTCTTTTAACACTGAAAAGTTTTCGATATTACACTTATTCTAACTATTCGATTTATATTCTTAATTAAATTTAGATGCTCGAAATTTGGGGTATTACAGTTGGAACTAGAACACGGCCACGATGCAGTGTTGCTGGCTGGAGAAGAAAATTGAGTGGACAAGAATTCTGATGGTGAAAGAATAAATTGTGACGAATCAGATAAAAAAAAGTATAAAATATATCAACAATTAATTAGTGTCATTAATGTTAAATTCAGTAAAATATAATATATGTACGATTTTAAATATATTTTTAAACAATACACAATTTACTTGGGACAAATAAATCACTGGTAAATTCGATTCGCAACATAAAATCATTTTACCTTATAAATGGAGCAGCAAACCACCATTTTTCATAATATGAGATTTGTAATTAAATTATAATGATCTTAGGCCTTCCATATAAAATCAAAGATACATGGTAATTAAAAACATAAATATTTTGTGTCATAAAATTTTCAAAATACTTGAAGGTAACTGTACAATTATACAAATTAATTCCGACTTTATACTATAAGACGTTACAAAAAAAAACACTAGAGTATTCATCGGGTTGAACTTTATTCTAATCGACTATTCAAGAATTTCAAAAAACGTTATTCATCGTCGAACAGGGAAGGTTTGCCGAGCACGCCTTCTAAATTTTAATTTGTTTTTTCTTCATTTAATGTTGATTAACGTGCTCTGCCACTGACAGTCGCAGACAGAAAAGCCACAGACGTGAGTTACTCACGACATTAATGGAGACCGCCAATCACTGTAGCGAACTGAACATGTGACAATCTCTGGTTTACAAAAAGAAGAACCAATTTCCACGTGGTGGCAATCCAGTGGTGAAACGCATTGTAACGACCCGTTTTTCAAAAATTTCATTTTTAAATATAGTCTTTTAATCTCATCATTACGATTGATTTAATATTCTATATATTATATTTATTTTAGTCCTTCCACCGGTAGAGAAAATTAAAAGATAATATCAAGAGCTCATAATATGAATAAAAGTATTAAAATATCATAATTTATAATCCCAAATTCCTTAACTAATCCAAAACCCATAAAATAATAATAATAATGATGATGATGATGATGATGATAATAATAATAATAAAGAATGGCAATAAATCTTTATCTAAAGAACAGTTCGATTTACCGTGAGTTTTTCCCAAATATCACGACTAATTAAACTGTAAGAGCAGTTCCTTTACTTCATTTCAAAACTCACCAAATTATGAATTCATTCTAAACATATTAGTTTTCGTTCAAATAATGATGCCTTTATATTCTCACCATTTTCTTTTTATTCAAAACTACTTTTCATTAATTTTAAGGATAGAAGAAAACCTCTACCAATTTTTATAAGAAATAGGACGAACGGAAATCAAGAATTTCAAACTTTATTTCGAAGCCAACAATCTTGAATCAAGGTATATCTTCAACTAAATTTCTTGTTAAATTCTTAAGGAATTATACCTGTTTAAACATTTTTCTTTCTTTTCTTTCTGACGCAGAGAATATATAGTTGAAAGAGACAATTCAAAAATAAACTTTCTTTTACTTTAGTTTTCGATAATTTTCAATTATGTATATCCTATATCCAAATATTGAATTAATCTTAGAATTTAGTTTTCGTTTGTGAAATATGTAGTTTTAAGTATGGATATGTGTTTTAGTTTATATAAAAATGAAGAACATACAATGTATCAAATTCCTTTTGTACGTTTTGGTTCTTTTAGTGATTTTTCGTCTATCTAATTATTCTCAGTATATATGAATCTCCCTTTCCGTGAATTTAACAAAACCGAGACTCATGAATTAATCAAACCTTTGTTTTGTTGTTAATTTATCATACTTGCTTTTGATAATTTATTGCTATTATAATTAGTTTGTGTATTATCTGAGTCATCTCAAAAATCTATCTTAATTGTTTAAAGAAATTGCCTAATACTTATTAATAACTTTTTGTAAATCACACTTACTAAAATATAGAGATTCACTAACAATATAATCCATACTCTAAATACGTAAATTATATAATTTAGTCCTTTAAACTTTATAAATTCTTATAAAGGTATAAATTGTTAAAATAATTAATTATATTCTCTGCTAGGTGAAGGCGAGTTAGTTCATTCAAGTTTTATTACAATTTGCATTGAAAAGTCGAGTCAAAGATCTGGAAAGTAAAGGTGGAGAATTTTATACGCACGTGATTATTTATTATCCATTATATATTAATCTTGTGATTTATTATTCGACTAAGTGTTTATGTGAAAGTTAAAGTTAAAGTATGCCAAAGACCGTTCATAGGTCCAGGATCGTAAAAGTTGTCCTTGGGTCGCCCACCCTACATGTGTATATGCATATACTTATTCAGAGACCGTTAATAGGTCTGAGGAGTTGCCTTTGGGCTGACTCCCCACTGTTCAAATAATTATTATTAAGTGACATGGCATTAATGTCTGAATATGAGTTACTCGTTTAATATGTTTTGGACAATGCGTATTCTCCACTGAGTGTATTCGTTATACTCATCCCTATATTATAACATTTCAGATTGAGGAGTTTGGTGATGGTAGTGAGGAGATGGATAATAGTTAAGTTTTTATTTAAATATTTAAGTTACTAAACTCATTTGACTACTAAATTTTAGTTGATATTTCAGTTGGACTATGTGATTCTAATTTTAAATATTCTTAGATGTTTAAACTTCTTAAAAACGGTTCTGCACTATGTTATATGAATTATATATTATGTAAGTTTCTTAAATAGAAGTTTATTAATGTATTATTATGATTTTCTAGTGTTAGTTTTATTAAATATTTAAGAAAATGTTTTAAATTCTATTTCGTCTATTTTTTACAAGTTAATTTTTATAAAATTGATAGCATCCTAGTTACACGCATTGGGATGAGCTCCGGGATCGAACCTTCCCAAGCGTATGCACTTTAGCCTCTGATTTTATTGGCCAAATTCTCAGGTAAGTAATCATTTTTTTATTATTGATTTTTGTCACATGTATATAAATACTAATTATGTGGTGCATGCTCCCACAAAGCATGCTCTTAGTGTAACCAAGGAAGTTGTTTGGACCTCGGATTATCCCCTGTGGTTTAGGGCTTTGGTGGCATCAGACATCGCGAGTAATAAAATTTCTCTTTTGACCCTAAAAAAATATATTTTAATTATTGTAGATGGCGTGATGTTTTAATTTTTAAGTACTAATCTACTACTATTATAAAAGTGTAATATTTTATAAATTTTGGTTTACTCATTATATCCTTCAACTTTAATTTAAGGGTAATTGTGTAATATAATATCTAATATGTATTTATAATATAAAATCTAATATAATATATTAGTTTTCATATGAATCTACTACTATAGTACTATATATGAAAATATGCATATTTTACAAAATTGAATTTAACTAATATATCCCTATAATATATATAAATTAAGCACAATAGGGTAGTATAATAAATCTACAACATGAACTTTTTTATTATCATATAGTAGTAAATATAAAATTTCTAGCGTGATTTTTATGCAAATGATCAATTATTTGATATGCATATATATGGTAACAATTAATAAATATTATTATTGACTTCCAAAATATTATATTTAAAATACATATATAATTTTGATTGGTGATCAATTTGATATGTGCGTGTGTGTATAAGTTTCTAATTTCAACTAACATATTATTTTTTAATTAAATGCTAGGCAATTCATTAATATCTTTATAAACCAATAAGTTATAAATTATGAATTAATGCATATACAATGCATAACACATGCATTCATGTCAATTTTTATTTATTTTATAAAATGAATGTCTATTCTAATTTTTTTTAGCAACAATTTAGGGATGTCGAATTTTTCACAATTTAAAAGGTGACATTATTAAAACATTTTAAAAATCATGATGAATTTAAAAATTGGTCGAGTATATAAAAATTTTATTATCTGGGAATTATAAGTATAATTAATTCAATATACTTCAAATTTAAATTTTTTACTTATAAATTAATGATTCACATCATGTGATATCAATTATTCAAATATTAGTGTATTGAAATAGATAAAAAAAAATTAGCAAAAATGTTACATAATGTACATAAATGGTAACAATTTCATTGTAACAGAGCGATATAAACTTATATGAGCACCAAAAAAATTATCATCGCCTACATATTTGTATTAAATATAGTATATGTAATGAAATGTTATTTTGGCTACTCATCTATTTTTATTAAAGATAAATTAATTAATATTATCAAAGTAATTAAATTGTAAAAATTATGTCATGCCCTCCAAATCATAAAAATGTTATTTCTAAAAAAAAAAAATATTTTATCAAAATAAACTTCACAATTACTCATCAATCTAAAGAGTTTTTTAATATTAATGTAAAATCATAGAGGATAATTTCAAATATATAGATTAGAGAAAAGAATATTATTCATAAGTGAATATATTAATTTAAATTTTATTACAAGTAATTTAATGAAAATATATATAAATCAAGAATGTGTGTGTGTGTGTGTGTCTATATATATATAAATGAAATAACACTGTCATTTTTATTATGAGCTAGGCAAACGAGTCAATCGCCGCAGGCCTCATTATTTCCATTAATATAGTTAGCTAATAAATAAATATATGTATTATCCGCATTCGATTAATAATTTTTTTGAAGTTAAGTATTTTAAATATATAAATGATCAAATCTATGGCTTCTGAATAAATTTTATCATGTCTTAATCTCTAATAAATTATTTTTTAACCATATAACTTATCTAAGATTTGAAAAATACTTATATATTAAATGATTTGATTTATTTTCAGAATTAAAGTATATGTTAATAGAACCTAGGACATAAAATTAAATACAAAATTATATGTTGAGATATTATATTATAAATAAACATGTTTCAATGCATATTAATCCTATTGGATATTATTGGATATGCTAATTATAACAATTATTTTTCGTTGAAGTAAGTTTTTAAGTTAAGTAATATGTCACGGTTTGAGATTTAGAACATTTAAAAGTGATTTTATTGTTGATAAAATGAGAAATAACGAATGAATTTTTTAAAAACATATTAGTGTATTATCTTTTAAAAAAATATTTTCCTTCTAAACATATTTATTATTTCGCATCGGTCCCCATATTGTCTCAAAGCGGCCCTAACAAGTTACTATATTTACAACAATTCATTTTAGAACACTAATAATTTTTCTAATACTATTTTATAAGTAGGAAAAAAATTTAGCTTAATTACACTATTATATTAGAGTATAATACTACTTTTATAATAGCACGTACCAATGTTATAATTAAAATTGTAGACTTTGGCTACTAAATTTGGGCAAATATAACATTTTTTTTAAATATCATTTTTTGTACTTCTCAACCAAATATTTATTTTATTACATTACAATTATTCAACTTCTCATTAGCTATCCACAAGTATATGAAGTATCTGTATTACAACGTTGAAGCAAGATCGTATACCATGAAGACTAAAAACTTAATCATAATGTTGAGTACTGCAACGTAAATCTTCTATGTATTAGATAGGTAGGGCATTCATGGTTTTGTTTTATATCTACTAAAGATAAATAATTAAATAAAGGCAAATAAAGATAAACGGAGAACATTAGGAATTGATATAATAGAAGAAGAAATAATCTAAATCATCAATTTCATAGATTCATCCAAACAATTTCAATTAAATTAAATGATTTATTTACGATTCAATTTTATTAGGACAATGTTGGGATTGTATACTAAAAACATGTCTTTTATGTATATAATTACTTTTTTTTTTAATTATGAATGAGAATAACATTCACATATTTTTGCATTTATTTTATATAAGAAATAATGCAAATCATCATATACTCAATATTGCAGATAATATGGTATGTGGAATGCATAAGGAAGATCATAATCGGTTTCTTATAAAGTATGAGAAGAGTTCACAACATATGTGGAGTTAGGCGAACTATCGGTATAGTTGTACTATGATTTGGAATTAGTCTATCTTGGCTATGAAAATCATACTAGTGCACTTTTATAGTATATTAAACTGGATCACAACGAGGTAATTCTTATGGACTGATAACACATAAGAATATAAATCTCAGATACTCATAATTCTTAATACTTGTATAATAGTAGACATGTATATTTTAATGTACATTACTTTGACCTATCAATGAGTGAGATTCTAATTAAAAAAATAATAAACCCGATAGATTGGGTTGTGATATTTCTATATATGATGGATTACTATTTATAGAAGAAAACCGTGTCTCGGTGTGGCCGAGTTGATGATATTCCCTGAGGAGCTCAAAAAGGATTATCATGTTAAATCTTGTAAGTGGATTTTTTTAATCTGACATGATAATAAAGGTTGAGTGGTACAACTCATGAATAAGCAATTAATTAAATTGAGTTGTTAGTATACTCGATTTAATTAATGGAGATTCAATATCTTAAACATGAGGAATTAATTGAGTCGAATGAGTCATATCCGTAATTATGGAATTGGGACGGTGGTGCAATATTAATTCTTAAGAGTTCTTCATCTCCAAGCTTCTACAAAGTCTAGAGGAACTTTGCCCACATGACATCTAGATCGAGGTTAGGATATACAATAGAAGATTGTGGAGTGGATAGCATAAATAATGGAAGAGCTGTAGATTTTATATCTACATCTTCTTAACGGTGTCTCTCCCATTGCAAGGTAATCAATAATCTCAATTTTTTGCTGCGCATGAGATTTACATTCGGTTTTAGCATGCAATGAGATGTGGGATCATTTTGATCAAAATTTTTATTCAAACAACACACATGAGAACTGTGTATTGTACACAACTTTTGGATATAAATTGATGATGTTTAAGTTGATAAGGTGTGTGATTTTCATAGCTTTTGTGCTCAATCATTTGGTATTTTTGATGCATTTGTGAGTTTTGCAGTAATAGTGGTGAATTTGATGATTATTTGGTGCAAAATGATCAAGTATGTTATTGGAGAGCTAAAGGAGGGACCAATGAGACTCTTGGACCGGATTTAAAGAGAAAAGCCCACTAGAATTGATGAAAATAATTCACCATAATCCAAATTGGTGATTAAAGAGCCTAGGAAAATGGATAATCGAGTTAGAAGCATTGTACAAGTTGAATCGGCTCAATTGGATGAGAAATTAGTGAGAACGAGCCGTTTTCATGAAGCATGTGCGCGCAAGGCCGACCCACAGGTCGACCCAACCCACCAGTCTAGCTAGAAGACTTGTTTTACACATGGTTGTGCCCTGTCACTCGATCCACTAGTCGATCCGGACGGACCCAGTTTGGGATTTTCAAGGCTTTTCTCCACTTTGGGCTTATTTTAATCCTAGGGTTCCCTCCAACACTATAAATACCTCCCATACTCATTAGAAAAGTAGTCTAACGCGGTCAAATACAATTCAATAAAGTACAAAGGTGAACATAATTGTGGAGGCACAACAAAGACTTTGGAAGCTACAATAAGATTGAAGGCCCCGAGTTCTTTATTGTGTTGAACAATATTTTATTTACCATGTTTTATTTTTATTCTTTATCTTTAATTATGTCTAGGTAAATTTCCTTGGATTCTAGGGATGTAAAACTACGATGGATTTTGTGGTTTGATTAATCTTTCAATTGTTCCTTTCATATATTGATTTATAAATCTTAGTTTTGATTTCTCATGTATGATTGTTTGGCCACCACTTATGCATGGTAGATTAAATAAGATGTTATATTGTGAATGTTTAGAAGTATTGACCAAGTAAATAAATGTTCATAGGAAATTATGATCGTGTGTGCTTTTAGGAGTTATTAAATTACTTAGAAGGACCGAAAGGTGAATATGTAATTTATTAATCGACTTTACAAACTTACTCGAGAGAGAAGTTTTTAATATTTTCGTGACCATCCACCATATATAAATTAAATTGATTTGTTGAATTGATTGATCTTGCATAGAAGACATTATAGGAGGAGCATGCCTTAGGATCTATTTTCTTTTATTTGATTTTTATATTATTTTCATGTTCTTTTTATTTGCATATTATTTTATTTGAACTCTCTATTAAATATAAGTATCTAGATATTAATAAGCTACCTATGTTTTAGTACTCACAATTTTATTTTCCATCACAATCCATGTGAATACGATACCCTTACTCACAATATATTACAATTCTTTCGTACACTTGCGGTTGTTTTTACTGCTAATAAAATAGTGGTCAACACATCCAAATGATCCTTGCTTGCTCCAATAAGTGGTATCAGAGCAAGAATTTGGCTCGCTTTTTTGCAGGATAACCATTCCAACTATCATAGTTTTCATGTATGGTTTATTTTCGATGTTATGAATGTGTGATTGATTTTTGATCAGTTTGATCGCATTTTTCCCATCAGAAAAATCATGAGTAGATTAGATTTAATTTTTGAAGTTCAAAAATTGTAGTCTATGTTGTTTTGACTTGTAATTCTAGTTTAGATCTAGTTGTATTTTACTTTGGACATGTATCTTCTTATGGAAGAGGTTTTTCATCCATGGAAGAGGTGCACAAGGAAAAGGCAACTAGGAGTCCAAACAAGGAGGAAAATAACTCAAAGAGAGGGAGGATGAGAGATTTAGCAGCTCCGGGTTGAGTCGGACTTGCTTGGGTCGACTTGGAGGTCGACTAGGCTTGGGTCGGCCCAGAAGGGTGTTTTTACCCTTACCTAGGTCGCCCCACGGTTCGACTGAAATTCAAGTTTGACAGTTTTTTTTTTCCGAAGGTCATAACTTTTGACTTAGTTTAAACTACGGGGCTCACAAGTACTCAAATCGAAGCTCTTTCAAAGATCTACTTGGATACATACGACAAAAATTTGGAATCATGACAATGATAGTTATATTTTCTTCCTTACTTATCATGTTTGTGTTTATGTTTGTCTAGCATGCCATGGATGTTTATTTTTGTGATGAGCATGTTATAAATTAACTAAAAAACCTTGTATTAAATGACTAAGTCGGTAATAAGATTTAATTTTAAGAATTTTATCTCATTTATTCATAGCATTAGTTTATATGTGAAGTAATCAACATGCGCGTTGGTCTTAGTGCCTTTCTCCGTAACGGATGTGTTGCATTACAAGTTTACTAGTTTAAACTAAATGAAAAATGAGATTTAATCTTAAAATTATAGATATCTTGGTGGTATCCATAACTAGTTTGTATGTGAAGTAGTTGACATACGCGTTGGTAATGGGCCAACCTCCATAATGGATGTGTCAATTATAAGTTTACTAGATTAAACATCTAAATGATGAAAATTAATAATGTGAAGTAATCAACATGCGCATTGGTAATGGGCCAACCTCCATAACGGATATGTTGTATTACAGGTTCACTAAGTATTAATTTAATAAGTTGTGGTATACACCTAGATGTAATTATTAAACAATTTTCCCAACGAAACAAGTTCTTTTTTAATTGTAGGGCCAATTTAAAGGGTGCTAACTATTAATTTCACTTGTCATAAGGCTAAGTTGACTAGATGGTGAAATTAAATGTTTAGAATCTACTTGAAAAATGTAAGTGTAAACGTCCACATTAACGTGGCTTACATTTATGTGTTCAAGGTGTTAGATGATGCATTTATATATTGTTTGAGGTTACAATATATTTATATTATCAAGAATGTGATTGAATGTATGTTTACATTTTTTTATTCTCTATTTTCATGATGTTCTTTCAACCCGCTTATTTTATTACTTAAAGATATTTACTTGTATGTGTTAATTACAATAATTGGAAAAGGTTTGGATGATTGTTCAGATTGGTAAAGAGTAATTAAATACTCAGTGATTAAATATCATCGTCTTAAAATGATAACTTTAGTGAAGATGAGATATATAGTCATAAAAGCGGTTAAGACAAATGGGATGACACAGTGTTATATTTTAACTTCTATGTAAAAATATTCTATATCATCAACATTAGGCCACGATCACTATTTTGACGAGAATATGAATCTCTAGAATTCTTCAGATACTAAAGTAGAATAGCTAGACGAATTATCATTGAAAAGTTGGTTGAAATCACTACTAATGTGGAGGCTATTGTAAATGATCATGCACTCAAAGAGATTAATAGTGAGTGGGAAATCTTTGGAGTTGAAATCAAATGAGGAACCCTAGTTGATTTCTTTACTCGGAGCAGTTAAATGTCTTAATTGACATAGTGTGATTACTTATGTTGTCAAAAAATATTTTATCTTCTAAACCAAGGGAAGATAAGAAGACAAATGATATTTTTAACGGACACATAAAAGTTTGGCAAAGAATGACATGGAATATCAAGTAGCTGTGAAAAAGCCTAAACGACAAAAACTTTTAAAAGTACAATCAACTAAGAACAATTGGAAGACATACTGTCTCTTCTCAAAAGGAAGAACATTAGTTGTGTATCCTTTTCACTAGTAGTCAAGACATTTTTAGTGGAGTATACTACCAGTTTTTGATCGGTAGATATTAAGGTCACTAATCATGAACGTATTTATATGCAGTGGTTTCGAGAAACCAGTTGACTAAGTAATTGACTACAAGTCTTCATGAGATATGCTATGAAAATAGCGGCTACTGCAGTGGGAGTTTTAATGGTAAAAATATGATTTGGTTTTGGAAAATTGTCTGTATGCGCCGGTATTTAGAAAATTCATTTTCTAAATTATATATTTTAGATATTCAGCTACTTTTGATTACAAGTTTGTTATCAATAAAAGATGAACTGTTTCATCTATAGTATTAGTTGACAATTTATGAGCCTTAGAGTCTTATTTATCCATCCATAGTGCAAAAAATATTTCATTGTCTAATTCTAAAAGGTAAACTTCACAAATGAACCAAACATAATTTTAGCTTATGTAGATTGGTCGGATTTTTACTTTAGTATAATTCAAATATTGGTAAAAGATGGACCTCTGGGGTCATTACAAGTTAAGTTTTTTCCAATTAATGAATTTCACTTGGAAAGTAAAATGACCTATGCAGCTCTTTAAGACTACGGTAAATTAAATCTAAAAGATAAGTTAGAGATGGTTCGAATATGATTTATAAGAATTCAAGAGGATTGGTTTGAATATTGTCTCATTAATAAGACATTTATTCAAATTTTCGATACATTTTAATGTATCATTAAAACTGAGTACTTTGAGGTTTGAAAGAGTACGAAGTTTGAACGAAGAAACATCATGGCATGTGTACTTAAAGAAACACTTGCATATCTTTTGAGATAATAATGGATTATTTATTAGGTGTTGGGATTAAATTCCAAGTGATTATACCTTGAAATTCCTAAATTGAATGGTTTAACGGTGTGAAAGAGTGAAGTTCTTCTAAAGATAATTAGATCGATAATAAGTTATTCAATTTGTTTATGAATATGTTTTGGAAACTTCTACATATGTTCTGTTTATAAATACGTTTGTTTGTTAGATATTCTAGATAAATGAAAGATTAATTGTATAGTCCTAAGAGATTAGAGAGTCATTGTTTGCACAAATGACAGTGTCTCATAGGAAGACTATGTAATAAATTAAGAGCCCATGAACATTTTTTGTTCTAAAGAAGATAAGAGGAGAAACGTTATTTTCAGTACCGAGTGTACATGAGATAGAACCACCAGTAACTGCACAAACGTGTCACAAAGAATAAATAAGTATCTGAATAACTTTATTCTAGTGGGAGTTTATTGTTCGTGGGAGAATCTCTGGATTTAAGTCCCAGGCGAATTGGAATTTAATTCCTAGTACTAAAATAAAATAATTCAGATAGTATTTTGACAAATTTAAATATTTAGGAGCTTGCAGATCCACCCAATAGAGTAAAATCGTTGGATGCATGCGGATCAATAGACAAAAAGAAGGATCAAACTGGAAAATAAGAACTTTCAAGATCTTTTATCCATTTTTTTGGTCTAAATCTTATGTTTTATAAGATTCGAAGATAGATGTCGAGACAACTTTCCTTAAATTGAAGTCATGAGTAAAACATCTACACAAAACAACCAATGAGATTTATTGAAAGATGCCAAAACATATAATTTACAAACTTAAGAGTTTTAATTATAAACGTCCACCTACGTGGCTTTCATTTATGTGACTTAAGGGAGCTAATAAATTGATGAACATTCATCTTTTGATCAATAAATCCATTTTATGGATTTGATCAATGTTTGGATGAGAAAAATGGTGTATAAAAAGTGTGACAGAAGCCTGGTGGAAATCTTAAGTACTATACGTAGATATTATCTAAATTATTGGGAATAGTGAGAAATTACTATCAGACGTAGGGGTATTGTTATCCAAACAATTAGATACAAAAGATTTGAGAAAAGATAGATATATCTTTGTGATCTAATGATTGCAAGAAAAAGGATATTAGCTTAACTTTGATATCCTATGTATATTAAATGTGATTTTCGTTTGGCATGTTATCCAAGAAACGAAAATACACATTTAATTTACCATTTGGCAAAGTAAACAAATTTTAGTTTAACCCTGTATAAGATACTTGTCTAAGGTAAAATATATTTTATAGTACCTAAAAAGGGCTAAAGATTATATGTGGGTTTACCAGATAGACAGATAGAATCCTATGGGTTATACTAAATTTCCAAAGTAGAAAAAGGACAAGAACAAGTTGACCTCTAGTTATATGTTTATCTTGGGAGTTATAATTATAACCATAAAGGTTATATCACTTAGTAACTTTTTAATGAGCTTAAGAAGTAGTGTCTGATTTGCGTAAAGTGTTAGGTACAATTTATTGTGCAAACACTCGTGCAGTTGCAAATTTGAAGGACTACGAGTTCATAAGTCAAGTAAACATATGGGAAGTACCACATTATAATTACAAAGATTGCATCTATAGACTTCCAAGTTAAAATTCCCATAAAATAAATGAATTGAATATCCATGTCATTTGGATTATTGAGGTCGTGGGAGTTGAATGCATAGTAAAACAAGGTAAGGCTTCAAGTATGATTGTCTAGTCAATTTTCTCATAGAATAAATGAATTGAGGGCCATATATTCATGTTATTCGAGTAGATGCGCAAATGAGAGTCAGATACTTGGAAATCAACGGAAAGCTTTAAGTATAAGTGGGAGTATAGATAGACACTAGTATACTTAAAAGCAATGCTTTAAGTATAAGTGGGAGATTGTTGGGATTGTATACTAAATCATTTCTTTTATGTATATAAGTATTTCTCTTTAATTATGAATGCAAATAACATTCACATATTTTTGCATTTATTTTATATAAGAAATAATGAAAATCATTTTTGGTTTTGTATACTGAAAAGCTTGTCTTTGTATACATTAAACAATATTAAGATGATATAAATTGAATAATAATTACAGTCACTGTGTGCATTTAATTATTTTTATATTTAATTACACCTTCCATGTACTTGCATTGTAGATGCTATGATATGGGTCAACACACGGTAAAGATCATATCACAGTTTAGATGGTCCTTAACACACCATCGGTACACCATAGAATAATCTGATAGTTAGTTTATCTTAACTAACTGATTATTCTAGTATACTGACTTGTATATTAAGGAAGATCGCGATAGGATACTGTTCTTTCTTCTGACCTTAAGTGAGAGAATAAAGATCTACAGAGTTCGGGTTAACCCATATATATTGGCGGACATATATATGTTATGTCGGTTGCTTTGATTTATATAGGAACACATTTGAAGTTGTCAAAGGATGAAGTGGGTGTGTCAATCGAGCAAACCTTGTACCAGAGTAGAATAGGTAGTTTGCTCTACCTGACTGCAAGTCGACCAGACATTTTCTATAGTGTTGGAGTGTGCGCTCGATACCAATCCGATCCCAAAGAAAGCCATCTGAAGGATGTCAAGAACATAATCAAGTACATAAAAGATACAATGGAGTTGGGATTATGGTTCTTCTATGACACAAACCCTACCTTGGTTGGGTTTTTAGATGCTGATTGGGCTGGATGCACTGAAGATCGAAAGAATACACTAGGCGAATGTTTTTTTCTTGGAAACAATATGGTTTCTTGGTTCAGCAAGAAATAGAATTCCATTTCGCTTTCTACAGCTGAAGCAGAATATATTGCAGCTGAAAGTTTCTACACTCAACTTTTGTGGATGAAACAGATGCTGCTTGACTATGGTATGCCACAATCTGTGCTTACCATCTTCTGTGACAACATGAGCGCTATAAAAATTTTAAAAAATCTTGTTCAGTACTCTCAGACAAAGCACATAGATATTCATCACCACTTTATTCGAGAACTAGTAGAAGATGGATCACTTGTGATTGAGTATGTTAGAACAGATACTCAACTTGCAGATATCTTCACTACGGTACCTGATAGTGGAAGGTTTGAAACACTTAGATCCTCCTTGGGTCTCTGTGTTATCTGAACTTCTCATTTGCGAGAAGTATCTCTGTACAGTCTTGGTCAGTGATGTATGTACAGATAATGTAAAATGACCAAGTGATTGGTGGTCTTTCAAGAAGTGTGTCTTCATGTGTGCCTGTCAGACACAAGCACAGTTTAAGCGGTTACTTTTTAACTGCAACGGCTAGTGGAGCCTTGTTTCTCGTGCCAAGTTCACTTATACTTTCCAAGGACGTGCAGAAAGGTGATGTTATGGGATGTGATGGATAATTATAGAAATTACCTTATTTTAATTTCCTAATTAAGGTATGCGGTCAGAATTGTGAAACTGTTCATCCTCAACGCATTCGAAATTTTTCAAAATTCTGTCACTCTTTTCCTCTCTCAAAGCTTCTGCATTCAAGCTTTTTCCTTTTTATATCAATGACAGGCAAACCAGGATCCTCAAAGCCTTCTTTTTTCAAGAAACTAAAAATTAACACCGCTGATTTATGGCGCGCTCTAGGAGAATTATCAAAACCCATTATTTTCTCTAAGTCTGTTCCGACTAAAATCACTTCGAGCAGAGCAGATGCTCCTCCTGCAGGAGTTTCTTCATCTAAGCCTTTTCCATTGGCTCCACCCAGTGCTCTTCTACCTGGGTCAGATATAGAGACAGTTTCAGAACCCGTCTCCTCTCCTAGGGTTTTCGTTGAACCTTCCTCACCTCCGCCAGAGATGTCCAAAGCTGTTGAAGCCACAATTGCTGCTGCTGCTGCTGCTATGAACCTTCATTCATCCTCAATTGATCAATTTGCTACTTCCATAGACGCCATGAAGTTTGTCTCTAATCCCGCCCCTTTGGCACTTATCCTTCCCCTCATGGTGACTCGCCGGTAGTCACTATCCAAGTTCTGTTGGGAGAAGTCTCTCCAACTGTTGTCGCTGATGCCTTCACCCAGTCTGAAGAGGTGAACGCCATTAATGATGTTAAGATTGAGGACGCTGATGCTTTTGCCCTCTCACCTGATACTGGATCTGTTCCACCCCAGATAGAATAAGTTGAGCCCTCTTCTCGCTCTCGCGGTGTGAAATGAAAGCTTCAACCAGTGGATGAACCAGAGGACTCTCCTGTGGTGACTGATCATCCCTCTGATGATGATGAGATTCCTATATCTCACCTCAAGTCTCGTGTTTTGGCCAAAACTGCTCAAAAAAAGGCCAAACCATCAAAAGCCCCAAAATCTAAGAAGGCCTCTGCAAAGAAAGCCTTTTTCTCAGCTAAGAAAGCTCCAGCCTTTGTTTCTGCGAGGTGTGTCACACGGAGTGTGTTTGAGTGGCTCCCGGGGTTAGCCTCTTCTTCAAGATGGCCTTTGATGAAGAATGCTTGAGCACCCACCCCTTCGGCAGAAGAGGCAGAAGTTGTGCTTGAAGATGTCTCAGACAGTGTTGTATCAGAATCAGGTGATTTTGATTCTCATAAATTTTTATCTGCTTTTCATCAAAATATTCATAAGCTGGTGGTTGGACATTCTCTGGTTTCTGAATGATCTTTGGTACCGTTTGATGTTGTTGGTACTGGTGTGGTTGAACTTCTGCATGACCTAAGGCTAGATAGGTCTGTTTATGATATCCATGTGTTTGTGAAGGCTGTGGTGCATAAATTCTATGCTAATCTGTCAAAATCTATTTGTTCTATAACATCTGATCATGTTTTTTTGGTCTATGTCGTGGATATTGGATCTATTTTTCTCATGCGGTCATAAACTCATACATGGGTCGTGAGCACTTGATTGCTCGAGAGATTGTGCCTGATCTTGATGAGGTTGCCATTGAATTAACTGGGGGAAGTAGGCTCATGTGGCCTAAAGGCCGTTCGTTGTTAGCATCCGACCTCAGCGTGAAGTACTCCATACTTCATAAGATCGCCGTGAAGAACTGGCTTTCAAGCAAGCACCGGTCCTCTTTAGGTAAGACTTTGGCGGTGTTGCTGTATAAGATTGGAACACATATGGTGTTCAACCTAGGATAGATCATTTTTTATCATGTCTGTACCCATGCCGAATCGACCTGAAGTCAGCAGCCGCTAGGATATCTAGGGATGATCTTCAACATAATAATGTCCTTGCTTGATGTGGTGACTGTTGATGATGTCTACGAGCCTGGGGAGCTCCCTCTTGTGATTATTCACAAGCTTTTTTCATCCCAGCATGCATGTGACATTCCTACTGGAGAAGCTGCTCATGTCCCTACACCTGAGCCTCTGTCTGTTCCTAGCCGACCCGCTCTCCATCCATCTGTGAATGTTGTCTTCTTTGACAGGCACATTCAGTCTCTGAAGCACGAGGTGTAATTTCTGGAGAAGTCCATGCGGACTATTCGTACCCAGAAACAGAAGATGGAGTCTCTGCTGATGGATCTCCGCGCACGTGCATTTGGTTTTGCATCTCCTCTTGACACACCAGGCATTTCTGGTGTTAATCCTAATGTTGTAAGTGCTCGTGCTGCTACTTCTCCTAGCCTTACTCTAGATGCTGCTCCTGCTACTGCCCGTGATATTGCCCAGCCGTCTTCCTCAGCTATGCCCGGATCTGACTCTGCCGCTGCTGTGCCCCAGCTCTAAAGCTTTGCCTTTTATGGCAGACATTAAGGGAGAGAAGAAGTAAATGAGGAGGCTGCTGGATGTTGATGATAAGAGCTCCCTGTGCTCTTTTAAAACTTTGATTGTAAGTTTTTCAACCATTTCTATCGGGGATGCATGTTTTGCCCCACTTTTAAGTTTTGTTCGTCTGTACTTAATTTTTGATTAACATGCACAGCCTTGTCTGTAAAAACAATGTGCGTGATGAAGAAACTCCCAGTTCATCTTCAGGGGTAGTACTTGAAACTGTGCCAGACAGTTTCTTTCAATATATCATTTTTTGATATATTTGATCTGCAAAGTTAATTCATGAATTGTGTAGATCATTAGTTATTGTCTTCCATAAACACCAAATGGGAAGATTGTTAGTGCCATCATTATGCACTAAGTTTGTATTAGCGAGATATGTTCGACAATGTTTTCGTGGGTATGTTCCTGAAGATAAATGTTGATTCCGCTGTGCAAGTAATGAAGAACAGTTGGTGAACTATTCCCTGTGATGTTCCAGACATACCCAGGAATAGTCTAATTATAGCAGTTTCCATGTTTTGAAGATCTTATGCCGATTGTGTTTGAGAGGTCAAGATCCGTTCGTTTGACTGCCTTGTTGAGTAGATACCATGCTGAAAATAATCCTCATACACAAGAAAAGAATCTACACACGTTTAGAAAGATCACAAACCTTTATTCACCTTCCATATTGCCAATGATTGAAGATCGGCGCCAACTAAGGAGTAAAGATATAAGAAGACCGATTCCTTGTAGCAATCGGTGTCCACTTAATTAGATTCTCTTAGCACATTATTTGAGAGTCATTTGGTTTGTGATTTATGTAATAGCTAGAAGTTATTCCTAAAAATGTTCAACGTGATAGTCTTGCATTTTAGTGTTTTGAGTGAAACACGTGAGGGGTTTTGTTAATCCGTTTTGTACGCAATCTCGGGAGAGATTGTAAGTTGAAGCCGTAGGTAGCTAGAGGGAGTCTAATGTCACGGTTATGAGGAGATCTCACAGCTTTTGTTCAGTGAAAGAGTTCGTGAGGAAGAACGGGCAATATAAAGAGGGAGTCTTGTATGTGTAAGTTCCTAAATACACTTCATGAAGGAGTAGTGAATGAATCTTCAAGTTTGGGCGAAGTCCCCCAGAGTAGGTTGATTAACCGAACTGGGTTACCAATCTCGTGCGTTCTTTACTGCTTTTTATTTATTGTTCTTACTTCTGTTCCCAACATATTGAAGAACACTTGTATGTAGTACACTTCAAACACACTTTGTACGGATTGAGATTTTTCACAACACATTTAGTGAATAAAAATGATAAAAAAATATAGATTTTTCATTTACCTCCAACAGAGTCAGAAAACCAGCCATCTATCTATACCCAACCCGAGAGCCCACTCCCAACTGTTTGTATAGAAAAGCTAATGCAGCTACCCCCATGCATAACCCTCAAACTGCTCGGGGTCCTCAAACAATCGGAGATAATTGTATGTGATCCGATCACCCGTCTTATCAGTGAACAGTGTATAGCCTAGAATATACACCAGGAATAACTGATGCAAGATTTACTCTCCACTATGGTTTCAATATTTGTAAAACTCGTATCAATGCCTACAAGTGTACAAGTATGTATTTGTAGCAAGGATGAAACGAGGTCGATCCACAGGGAAAAGGAATTGGAATAAGAAAATGCAAGTACCATGACAATAGACGAGCGGATATGATAAGGAGAGGGGTGATTATCATAACACAAAACCAAAACATAAATAAATGATTGAACACTAAACAACAATAAACAATCTAAATAGCAAATGTAATCAACAATACAAACAAAAGAGAGAGATTTGAAGATGATAAATAAGGGCAAGACTCTAGGACATGCATACACAATGCTCCTATTGATCAAACAAGGGTTTAAACACACAATCATGCCAAGTTCATAGATAGAAAAACCAAAAATATAGAAGAAGCATCTCTCGAATATCTCCTAAATTGCGAATGTGACAAGGATGGCTATCTCTAAAGTATTCCAAGGTCGCACCTACCAAAGGCTCCAAGGGGTCACATTTCCTTCCACAAGATTGACATTCGACTAAGAAGACAACAATGTAGATTTAATCCAAGCATGCTTATGATTACGGGATTGACTAGATGCAAGTGATTCATACATGTGATGCTAGTAAGAAGGCCACTCAAACAACATCATTCAAACTCAAGCATGGATTACAACCTTGACAAAGGATAATCATATATATAAAATCCAAATCAAGATCAATATTCACATTATTTCACCATATCCTAGAGCCTTAAGGCTCTTAGCCAACCATATTCACAATAACATCAAGAATACAAATGAAGGAACAAAAACCCATTCTAAATACAAGATTAAAAGATGAGAAGAGATGATAAAACCCAATATAGAACACTCTTCTTCAATCTTATGGCTTGAATCTTTGAATGGATGGATGAATCTTCCTCTTTCTTCTTGATCTTCAAAAATCCCCAAATGCCTTCTTTCTCTAAGTGTATTTCGAGTCTAAGGGGGTGGTAGTTTCGAGTTTTGAAAACCCCAAAAGATATATAAAGGGGTGGACCAATAATTGGATGCCAAAAGTCAATTTTAATTTTCATCTGTGCAGAACTTGACCCTAGGAACTTGCGTTTGAGGGTCGCATTTGGGACAAAGGTAATCAGGTCTCTGACGGCTCTGCAACATGGGCTTTCGGTCGCGTTTGGGGGTCGAATTTAGACTAAAGACCGAAACTCGACCCCAGGAACTCACATTTGACACCCGCGTTTCGCCCAAAGGATTTCGGGTCTCTGAAGCCTCTGCAAAACGAGCTTTTGGTCGCATTTGGGGGCCGCATTTTGGCTTAAGGCCGAGGCGCGACCTCCTTGGGTCACGTTTCTCCCTCGCGTGCCGCAATGTTTTGAAGCGCGACCCCCTTAGGTCGCATTTAGGGGTCGTGTCTTCAACAATTTGGCATTTTCTTGCTCGTTTCTTCATCATTTCATGCCTTGTGCACTCTTTGTTGATCCCATAATCAATTTGACTTTGTTTTTGCATTGTTCTAACCCAAAAATTCCCTATATTGGCCACATTAATTAAACATAAGATTAAATCAAAATTAGCAATATTTACAACATATATACATGATAACCAAGTGCAATTGCACTCAAAATGAGTGCAAATGGTGCAATTTATGCACTCATCAACTCCCCTAAACTTAAATATTTGTTTGTCCCCAAACAAAAACAAGAGCAAAAGAGCAAAGTAATTGAGCATGTTGGAATTAAGATGACATTTTGCTTTAAAACTTAAGAGATAAACAATGCATAGATGATATTGACAATCAAACATAAACAAAGAACCTCAAAATCATCATGATACAATTAATGAAGTTCAATCTCTCTAAAGGATCAATAAACGCCAACTCTCAAGTGTATAGGCTAAATGTGTATCGCTCAAGGTTAAGAGTGCACTAGAATCCTACCATATGCTTGCAAAGTGACTACAATCTCCACTACTCCACATGTGTTCTCAAACAAGAATCGTTAAGGGCTTTTCGGAAGGGTAGGAAAAATATTTGGCAAAGTGACTTCCCAAAATTACCAAATTCATTACCAAGCAATTAGAACCAAACAAGTTCTCTTCTACCCTTAATTTTTCACAACCCAAATCTCTTTGAGATTTTTCCAAATTTTTCATCATTTCTTTACTCTTTTATTGTGTGATCATAGTGTACAACTATCTCTTCTTTTCTTAATTTTCAATTCTAATCAAGATGGTTCACTTCTTTTTATCCTTTTTCCAACACAAGAGTATTTCAACATTTTACAATGGTTCCATTTGAAAGAATAAACACAATCTTGTCATTTATTTCAATCCCAAACCCAACAATATCAAAGAAACATTTCAAGGCTCAAAAGGGCTTGTAAGAGATTCAATTTGTATAGGAAGGTAAAGTATTTGAATTATCATGATGTTTAAACAACAAATGGCCTTAAGTCATTTTCAAGAAATCAAACACACAATTGTAACCTCAACTAAGTCACAAAGTAAGTTCTAGAGAAAGACTAGTGCACTATGAAGACCATCAATCACTCATCAAAGAAGAGATTACACTTGTATAATCTATGGATCAAAATCTTCCCAAGGTAAGCTTTTTCCTTCAATAATTGTACTTTTGAGATACTATAAGAACCTTGTTTACATCATTAAGTCATAAAATCATGCCTTTTATCAAATATTTTTCAAAAATTTTCAACATAAGCTCATGCTCATCATCAATTCCAATTTCATCAAAAACATGCTCTCTTAACTCCTATCATGTTACGAGAACATACACCTATTTAAGTCACAAAATCTCCGAACCACATATCATAAGACAATAAAAAAAACATAGATAAAATATCACATGCTCATGAAACAAAACGACATGCGATCAACTATCCATCAATTGCCTTCATCCACTCTATCCAACATACAAACGCAACTTAAATAAAAACCTGAGATAAAATAAAACATAAGCATGCAAGCATGCTCGATTATCTGAAAACATAAAACATAAACAAATTAACTAGGCATTGTTTTAAAATAAAGCAATAAATGAGCAGGAAAAGATCCTTGCCACCATTACTCTCTGTTGGGGTTTTTTCGAATTAAACCACCGCAGGATCATTTGGTTGTTCATTAATCCATGTTCATGCAAATCATAATTTTATGTCACATGCATGTTTATCACGTCATACACAAAACCATGAAAAACGAATCTAATAAAGTGGAAGACATAGATCCGAATTACTTACAATTGTCAGACGGTCTGAGGACAAGATTAAAGATCTAATCTTGCTGTTGAATGAATTGTAACAGGCATCCACTTTTTCCCAAAACTTTGACCAGCACAATATTCAACTCCAAGATCTTCTGTTGTATTCCCGGACTGTATCTAGATTCAGAGTGGGCTGAGATCTACTAGATATGGTTGTGAAAACTGTGGATATATTTGAGAGACAAAGAGGGGCTGACTTCTTATGCTGTAAAATTTCACCCCCCCTCCCCTATTTATATAGGGAAGTGGAGAAATTTTCTTCTCCAAACCCTACTGGGTTTGGGCCTCCATCTCAAGTTCAATATCCAGTCCACTATCAGTCAATTGGGCTACAACAGGGATCTAGAAGAATATTAAATTGGCCAACCAATTTATTTAATATCCAATATCCAATAAACTTAGGATATAATTAAATAAATTAAGTTTTACTTTTATTTCACTAAAAAAGTAAAACTGACCTACCAATTTAATACATATTTACGAATATGCTTTCTCATTTAGTCAAGCCATTCCCCGTGTTTAAGATATAATGTTCATTAATTAATTATGTCAGCCTCTGATAGCTATAATTAATGAACATCTAAAACCTTGTGTAGTACCACACAAGCTTTACCATGTAAGGAATAAATTCCACCTACAGGGTTTTAACATGAACTTGTGTTTTTTCAAGAGAACATCATCAACCTTGCGCACCAGGACACGGTGCTCATGCATACTGCTCGAGACATTATGTATACATTGTTATTACCCAAGATATCAAATTCGATCTTCAAAAAGATCTCACTCATTGATAAATCAAAGTAATAAACAACGCACACATATGCTCGCCAATATCACATGAGTTCAGAACCCGAACTCTGTGGATCTTTATTCTCTCAGTAACTGGGTCAGAGACAGAGAATAATATCCTATCGTGATCCTCCTCAATACACTAACGAATGTACTAGAATAATTAGTTAGTCAAGATAAACTAACTTATCAGATTATTCTACGGCGTACCGATGGTGTGTTCAGGACTATCTAAGCCGTGAGCTGTTTAATACAATATAAGGTTCTAATGATATGATCTTACCGTGTGACTCCCCACACCATATCATCTACAATGTAAGTATATGAAACATTGCATAGAACAATTATAGAACATAATGTAAATGCAAACAGTGACTGCAATAACTTTCATTTTATATCATCATATCATCAGAAAAGTATACAAAGACAAGTCTTCCAGTATAAAAAACTAACAATATCCCACTTATACTTGAAGCATGTCTTTCAAGCATAAAAACTGACTGGCTAACTCTCCAATCAAAACTATCAACTCAAATTGCGCCACCAGGTCTGCATCTCACTCTCATTTTCTCTACGTGACCATCAAAGGTCTTAACCGGTAGGCTCTTCATGAATGGATTAGCCAGGTTGTCCTCCGGTGCAATCTTAACCACCGCCACGTCTCCTCTCTTAATGATTTATGGTATAAGATGGTACTTTCTCTCTATGTGTTTACTTGCCTTGTGGGCTTTAGGTTCCTTCCAATTTGTCACTGCACCAGAGTTATCACACTATATCGTGATAGTCTTAGGCAAATCAGAAATCACGCCCAAGCCCACTAGGAACCCGCGGAACCGGACAACCTATTTTGCAGCCTCAGAGGCAGCTACATACTCGACTTCCATTGTGGAATCCGCAATGCATTTATGCTTAATGCTCCTCCATGCGATGGCTCCACCTCCTAATGTAAACACATGGCCCGAGATAGACTTACTCTGATCTTTGTCAGATTGAAAATCTGAGTCCGTGTAACCCAAAGGCACTAGACTATCAGAGCGGAAAACCAACATGTAGTCTCAAGTCCTTTTAAGGTACTTGAGAATGTTTTTGACCGTAGTCCAGCGACCTTGTCCAGGGTTAGACTGATATCTTTTTACCATGCCAACGACATAGCATATATCAGGCCTAGTGTATAGCATAACATACATTAAAATTCTCACAGCCGAAGCATATGATACTTTCTTCATTTCCTCTATCTCAGACTGTGTTTGGGGACACATTTCCTTGGATAGATGAATTCCATGCCTGTAAGGTATAAAACCTTTCTTGGAATCTTGCATGCCAAACCTAGCTAGCACTGTATCGATATAAGTCGCCTGGGACAGACATAACATCCTTTTCTAGTGATCTCGAATGATCTTGATGCTAAGGACATGTTCGGCTTCACCCAGATCCTTCATATTGAACTGCTCAGAGAACCACACCCTAATGTTTGACAATGTCTTCTTACTGTTTCCAATAAGCAAGATGTCATCAATATAAAGTACGATGAATGCCACTACGTTTCCGTCACATTTCTTATACACACAGCTCTCATCCAGACTTTGCATAAATCCATATGATTGGATAACCTCGTCAAATCAGATGTTCCAAGATCTTGATGCCTGCTTAAGTCCATAAATGGATCTCTTAAGCTTACACACCAAGTGCTCTTGGTCCTTAGCAATGAATCCCTCTGGTTGCTTCAAGTGAATGTTTTCCTCAAGACTTCCGTTTAGGAAAGCTGTCTTGACATCCATCTGCCAAATCTCATAATCCAAATGAGCGGTGATAGACAAGAGAATCCAGATTGGCTTAAGTATGGCTACCGGTGAAAAGGTTTCCTCATAATCGATCCCTTCTTTCTGAGTATACCCTTTTGCCACCAATCATGCCTTAAAGGTTTCAACCTTCCTGTCAGATCCTCTCTTGCGCTTGTAGACCCACTTACAGCCAATGGGTTTTCCCCCATCTAGTGGGTCTACAAGTTTTCAGACTTGATTGCGATCCATAGATCCAATCTCAGACTCCATTGCAGTTTTCCAAGAATCCGCATCTTTATCTCGAATTGTCTCGTCATAGGTCTTGGGATCCAATTCATTGAGACCCTCTGGGAAATCTGAAGCCTCTCCCAGACCAATGAATCTATCAGGTTGGCACACAACCCTCCCACCGCAATGAGGTAGTTCTTGTACTTCTATGACACGTTGTGCAATGTTTGGTGGTTCCTCTTCTTGTACAATTGGTGTAGGATTCGATCCTCCCCTTAACTCCTCAAGGATGATTTGACTCCTTGGTTTGTGGTTTATGACATAGTCTTCCTCTGAGAATCGAGCATTGGTACTAACAATGATCTTATGATCCTTAGGACTATAAAATAAACCACCTTTCGTTCCTCTCGGATATCCAACGAACAGCCTTACATTAGTACGAGGTGCCAACTTATCAGCTTCCTTGTCCAACAGGTGTGCTGGGCTACCCCAAATCTGAATATGGTTCAAACTGGGCTTTCGTCCAGTCCATAGTTATATGAGTGTAACAGGAACTGATTTCGATGGACCAAGTTAAGAATATAGGCTGCCGTTTCCAGGACATATCCCCAGAATGAAATAGGCAACTCAGAATAACTCATCATCGATCTAACTATCTCTAACAGTGTACAATTCTTTTTTTCCACAACGCCATTCTACTGTGGCGTTATAGGCGCAGTCAACTGGGATGTAATCCTATTCTCTGCCATGTAATCCCTAAATTCGCTTGAGAGGTACTCGCCACCATGATTAGAATGTAGTGACTTGATACTTTTACCTTTTCATTTCTCCGCTTCCGCCTTAAAGTCTTTGAATTTCTCAAAGCATTCAGACTTGCGACGCAACAGGTAGATATAACCGTATCTAGAGTAATCATCAATGAGAGTGATAAAATACTCGAACCCTCCTCGAGCTTAAACTGACATAGGGCCGCATAGGTCAGAGTGAATCAAATCTAATAGCCCTTCGGATCTATTTTCTTCTGACTGGAAAGGACGCTTGATCATTTTTCCTTCCAAACAGGATTCACACAAAGGAAATGATTCCAGTACCAAAGAAGACAATGGTCCATCATTTACAAGCCTTTGTATCCTTTTAAGGTTAATATGACCTAGCCTTAGATGCCAAAGATAGGTTTGATTCAATCCTGAAGGTTCTTTTCTCTTGTTAGGGTTTATGATTGATGTATTCAACAATTGTCTTTGCGTAGTGTTTTCAGTTGGTTTAAGAAAGTATAAGTGTCCATCCAATGTGCCAGAACAGATAAAATGTTTACCACTAAAGATAACTACTTTGTTATCAAAAGAAACAGAATATTCATCCATAATCAATTTAGAAACTGAAACCAAGTTTCGCCTAAACCAGGCACATAAAGACAATCTTTCAAAACCAAAGATCTATCACTACTGAAAGGTAAAATGTCTCCCACTGCAACAACCGCCACTCTCATAGCATTGTCTATGTAGACGGTGATCTCATCCTCATCTAACTGTCTTTTTACCAGGAACCTCTGTAAAGACATGCAAACATGATCAGTAGCTCCAGTATCTACTACCCATGACTGGGTAGAACAAGTTGCTAAATATGTTTCTACAACCAGAGTGTGAGATGTACCTCTCTTCTTCTTCTTGTTAGGACATGCCGCCTTCCAGTGACCTGGTTGGCCGCACTTGAAGCATTTAGTCTTAGACTTAAACTCCTCAGAAGGAATCTTTGTCTTCGGCTTATTTATATTAGGCGCCTCATCTGCAGCCTTTTTAGGTGCGTTTCTCTTCTTCCTTTTTCCAGCAAAAGAAGACGCTCCTTTTTCAGCTATGCGGGCTTCAGGATCGCTCTTTTGGAGCAATTCAGTTGCCTGAAGATCTATGAGCAGTTCAGTCAGGCTAACATCCCTTTTAATCATGTTAAAATTCAGCCTGAACTGCTCAAACTTCGAGGACAAGCTATGAAGAACAATGACGGTTTGAGAATCACCATCTAGCTCTCCATCCAAGGTCTCGATCTCAGATAAATACTCCATCATCATGAGAACGTGATCCCTAACAGGTGTGGAGTCAGACATTCTCGTATCCATTAGCTTCTTCATTGTCAAATAGCGTGCCGAGCGGTTCTGATGACCGAAAACTGTCTAAGGTTGTACATGATATCATAAGCGGTTTTCATAGGCTCATGCTGATGTTGCAACACATTTGACATAGATGCCAAGATGTAACAGCACGCTATCTCATTAGACCTAACCCACTTATCATATGCAACCTTTTGGGGCTTCATCAGAACCCTCATCTAGTTGTGGAGGACAAACCTCATCAAGTACAAACTTGTATCCCTCAGCAACAAGAACTAAGTTAAGGTTATGAAGCCAGTCATTGTAGTTTTCACCGACAAGTTTGTTTTCTTTGAGGATTGAGGACAGATTGGAGAGTGCCATTGATGATATGAAATAACTGAAATTAAACATACAGTACATTCACAAAACACGTTCAGGATAAACAGTATATAATCGAAAATCTCACAAAAATTATATACTTTTCCACCGACACTTTAAAAATGTCCTTTATAAGCCACGATAGTGTGGACGTTTATAAAATTCATTTTTAAATAGGTTAAACCTTTAATTTACCTCCAGTTGAGTTTCCTTACAACAAGCAAATTAATAGCCGGATAATAAATATGGTCATGTAATTGTCTAACTGATAAGCCACGATCGTGTGGACATTTATCAATAAATTACATCTAAGTGTGCACATCATTATCTTCACACCAAGATCACTATTTGAATTTAACCGCTCCAAATGGAGGAGTCTGTTAGTTCTAATAGTGTTCTACAACTATCCATTTAGTAGATTTAATTTCTAGAGAAATCTATGATATGACACATCCGATATGGAGGAAGACCGATGTCAACGCGCATGCCCATCACTTCTCAATTAAACCAGATTTAATGGAGATCGTATGAAATTTCTACATACTTTGGTATGAATCTCTCCTACTTAGTTATTTATGTTTGAGGTTTCATTTTATCCTATTAACGAACATGCAAATATCGCATAAAATGATAAACAACCTTTGCATGCTTCAACATAATAAGCAACAGTAATATTCCAACTATCATGGCTCATATCTCATGTTGATTGATGAGATAAAACTGGAAAGTCAGCTCTGGAAACAGGCTTGGAATGCCGCCCCCTTCACCGTGCCTCGTCGAAAACCCTAGCTCCATTTTAGGGTTTCGGGGCGTGAACCGGTGAACCTTCCTTCTTGGTGCTGAACCACTTTCCTTCTTTGAGTTGATCTTCGATCTTTATTCAATACAGACTATCTATTCCAAAAGGAAAAATTTAATATTGCTAGAATAAAAATTACAACTTAAAAACTCGGTCTAACAGCTTTATATCTATTACATTGAAACAACGTAAAATAAAACCTAGACCTAATCCATGGATTTTCTCATGGATTAAAATCACGTAGGTAAACCGGCATACGACCAACATTCATTCAACATAAACATACATCACATAAAAAGGAGCCATGATAGTTGGTAAACCTGCAAACAAATACAGTCTACAAATCCAACAATCATATATTATATGATCCACATAAAATAACATATGATATCTATGCATGAATATTAAATAATAATCTAATTTTACAATTAATTAAATTAATTAATTCGATATTATGCACAAGATAAAAATTGGAAATTAAAATAATTATCCACCAATTTAAATCTTGTATATTTCAAAAATATCCTTAAAATAAATCTGGAAATTAATTAAAATTATCAACCAAATTTATTTAATATTTTCAAGCCACCCTAATTAAATAATACTTGGATATATTGATATAAATCAAAAAACTAATCCAAATATTATCCATAAGAATCTAAATCTTTAAGGATAAGGTTTGAAGATTTGATCCACTTCAAAATCTTCCAAAACCTATCCAAAATTAAATTTTTATTACAATTGAATTTTGATAATTATTCATATATATCCAAAATCACCTTATCCAATTCTAATATATAGATTTTCGAAAATTACTAGATTAATAAATCTGGAAATTTGATCCACTTCAAATTCTTCCAAACTTAAAAAATCTATTTTCAAATATATCTAGATTAAAATTAGGTAAATTAAGATATACATCAAATAATATCAAATCTTAACCCAATCTCATAATTTTAGAACCTAATCATTAAATAAATCTGGAATTTTAATTTCCATTAAAATTTCCTCCAAATATAATTTAATAAAATTGAAAATTACATAAAATAACATATTTGAAAATTTTGACATTATTCAAAAAACTATTCCAAACAAATAACATAGATTTCGAAAATTTTAAGAAAAATAAATTTGAAAATTTGACCCACTTCAAATTTTTCAAGATTTAAAATTTTATTTTCAAATCTATCTAGATTAGAAATAGATAACTTAAGATATACATTAAAGATTACCTAATCTTATTCTAATCATCTAAAATTTTGAACCATATCAAGAATTAAATCTGGAAATTTGATATTGATAAAAAAAACATCAAAAATTAATTCCATAATGGCTGAAAATTTTAGAGACAAATTAGGGAATTTTTCACTTCAATTTTCGAAAAATTGAAGACCAAATTTTCGAACACCATGAAGATTAAATCTGGAAATTTGAAGAACATCAAATATCATCCCAAATTTATATTCATGAAGGCTAAAAATTCAAGCCTACTCAAAACTATAATTTTTGAATTTTACATAAAAAATTATTCCAAGTTTTGAATACCATAAAATCGAAATACATAGCTAATTAAATCTGAAAATTTAAACACCATAAATTTATCATCAAATTTAATTATGTAATTTGAAATCATACCCGGATTAATCCTAGAACAGTGCCAAAACCTGCTCTGATACCAGTTGTTGGGGTTTTTTCGAATTGAACCACCACAAGATCATTTGATTGTTCATTAATCTATGTTCATGCAAATCATAATTTTATATCACATGCACATTTATCACGTCATGCATAAAACCATGCAAAATGAATCTAATAAAGCGGAAGAAATAGATCCGAATTACTTACAATTGTCAGACGGTCTGAGGACAATATTAAAGATCTAATCTTGCTGTTAAATGAATTGTAACAGGCGTCCACCTTTTCCCAAAAATTCGACCAAAACAGTATTCAACTCCAAGATCTTCTGTTGTATTTCCGGACTGTATCTAGATTCAGAGTGGGCTGAAATCTACTAGATAGGGTTGTGAAAACTGTGGATAACTTTGAGAGACAAAGAGAGGATGATTTCTTATGCTGTAAAATTTCACCCCCACTCCCCTATTGATATAGGGAAGTGGCGAAATTTACTTCTCCAAACCCTACTGGGTTTGGGCCTCTATCTCAAGTTCAATATCCAGTCCACTATCAATCAATTGGGCTACAACAGGGATCTAGAAGAATATTAAATTGGCCCACTAGTTTTACTTTTATTACAATGGATAACTTTGAGAAACAAAGAGGGGCTGATTTCTTATGCTGTAAAATTTCATCCCCCTCTCCCCTATTTATATAGGGAAGTGGCGAAATTTACTTCTCCAAACCCTACTGGGTTTGGGCCTCTATCTCAAGTTCAATATCCAGTCCACTATCAGTCAATTGGACTACAACAGGGATCTAGAAGAATATTAAATTGGCCCACTTATTTTTTTAATATCCAATATCCAATAAACTTAGGATATAATTAAATAAATTAAGTTTTACTTTTATTCCACTAAAGAAGTAAAACTGACCTACCAATTTAATACATATTTAGGAATATGCTTTCTCCTTTAGTCCAGCCATTCCCCGTGTTTAAGATATAATGTTCATTAATTAATTATGTTAGCCTTTGACAACTATAATTAATTAACATCTAAAACCTTGAGTAGTACCACACAAGCTTTACCATGTAAGAAATAAATTCCACCTGCAGGGTTTCAACATGAACTTGTGTTTCCTCAAGAGAACATCTTTAACATGGCGCACCAAGATACGGTGCTCATGCATACTGCTCGAGACATCATGTATACATTGTTATTACCCAAGATATCGAATTCAATCTACGAAAATATCTCACTCATTGATAAATCAAAGTAATAAACAATGCACACATATGCTCGCCAATATCACATGAGTTCAGAACCCGAACTCTGTGGATCTTTATTCTCTCAGTAACTGGATCAGAGATAGAGAATAGTATCCTATCGTGATCCTCCTCAATACACTAACAAGTGTACTAGAATAATTAGTTAGTCAAGATAAACTAACTTATCAGATTATTCTACGGCGTACCGATGGTGTGTTCAGGACCATCTAAGCCGTGAGCTGTTTAATACAATACAAAGTTCTAATGACATAATCTTACCGTGTGACTCCCCACACCATATCATCTACAATGTAAGTATATTGAACATTGCATAGAACAATTATAGAACATAATCTAAATGCAAACAGTGACTGCAATAACTTTCATTTCATATCATCATATTATCAGAAAAGTATACAAAGACAAGTCTTCAAGTATACAAAACTAACACTCTCTCCCCCTTCCCCAAACTTATTTTTATCCAAGAGAGGAAATAAGTTTGGAGGCAAAAAGATGATGGCAAGGTTCACTAACGGCTCATTGAGGTGGATACACCTGGTGGTGTGGAGACTGCTGCCGAAACTGCTGTGAAAATGATGAAGGCATGAATTAGGAGGTCTGGAACTACTGGAATTGCTGAGAGAAGGTTGCAATGAATTGGCCTATCGGTATCTGCTGGAATTGCTGAGAGGAGGATGAGGACGCCAAAATCTATCCAGTTGGAAAATGCTGCATCGACTGGAACGACTGCTGTTGGAACTGCTACTGTGGCTGATAGGAGTGGTAGGGAGTCAACTGTTGCTGATGCTGAGATGGAGTGTAGGGCTGCTGCTGCGAACCAGACCCGCTGTTCATTCCTCTGAAGAGTCTGGCTAGGTCCTGAATCTTTGATCGAAATGAGCCCATGTTATCCGCTAGACCCCTAATGTCACCTCTAAGGCCCGTGAACCTCTCATCAATATCCGTCTGTATGGCATGAAATCTGTTATCAACGCTGGACCGTATATGCCCCATTCTGCCGTACATGTCGTGTCGGATATCATCGAACCTTGTATACATGTCTTGCCTCAGCATTCCAAATTTGTCGTGCACATCACTCCTCCAATTCTGCATGGTCTCAACCATGGAAGTCATGTAGCCATCCAATATGTCAAAATGACCGGCAATCTGCTTTTATGTGTAGCGTCTCCCTCGTCTGAATGTGGTAGTGGAGGATCCCTCTCCCCCATTATCGCCATTGGCCTCTCCTTGGTCCTCAACGGAGGCTCGAATCCCCCGTGGTACTTCAGCTATAGCTATAGCTAGGAAGTGAGCCATCGTCTTCATCTTTCAATTTGTCCTCTCTTGGTAGTTCGACACATGAGTAAGTGCCGTGTTGGGCAATGAAAATGTCCCACCAGCTCTCATGTTCAGTAGATATGTATTCAAATCTAAACTCAGGATCTTCACATTCCTCAAATAGTTGAGGTTCAACAACCTCGAACCCTTGTTATCAAGATAATCCTCAAGATTGATGCCGAAGTGCTCGGCAATTGGAGTGATCATCCCTCTAATGCAAATGTGCCCGCTATCAAGGTGTGACTGTCTGTAAAGCTGCTCCATGAGGAAAGCACCAAAGCTCAAGTGGACCCCATTCAACATGGCCCAAAGTGCAAACAACTCTGTAGTTCTCAACCTGCTATTCTCTCTTCGAGCAAAGACTGTGCTTGCTAGTATCCTGTGCAGATATCGAAAAACTGGGTTAGGCATTGCAGATGACTTTGCTGTGCTAGAGTTGTATTTTTCTGTGTCTGATTCTATGAGGTATAGGAGGCGGTAAGCTACATCTTGATTGTATTCTCGAGGCTGGTGATAGATACCATCAGTAGGAGCATCAAAAATCTCATTCAGTTTGTCCACTGTGAGATCGCGGTTTGTATTACTCATCCGGAATGTACATTGAATAGGTCCCCTCCTTGTCGTCCTCTTCATGTCGAATGTGCTCAGCATCTCTCTAACCAAGAGAGGAAACGTCATGAAATTCCTATCCATGGCTTGGAGCCATCCTATTTGGTCCAAGAGTCTGCACATGTCGTCTTGGATCCCGATAGCCTCACAGGTTTCATGGCACATAAACTTTATCGTAACAAGGTTAACATTGAATAGTCTTTTTTAATTTTCCAAGTATTCGTCACTTTGGAGGTAAATCTAAAATCTCATCGGGTGACTCACCGTCAAATCCTCATCTTGTTCTTCCTCTTGAGCCTCGACCTCGGGATCAGATTTGATTTCGAGCTCGGCTCTTCTTGAGGAATTTCTCTCTCTTCTTGGCATCTTTGGTTTGTGGGATTGGTACCTGGAATTCTTGTGGAATGGAGGGAGAAGGAGTGAAATTTTGTGTGTTGTGCGAGTAGGTGCAAGAGTGATATGAAATGTGAGTGTAAAAATGAAGAGGAAGGGTTAAAAACCCGTCTGGAGTGTGACGAAACACGACAGGAGTCACACTCTGTGCTCGCGTTCTGGGTCTGGGATGAAACGCGACTTCAATACGACCTATAGGTCGCGTTTGAAGACCGCACCTTGGCTTTTTTGTGAAACGAGACTCACAGAGCTCGCGTTCAAGGCCCGCGTTTCGTCAAGTCATCAAAACGCGACTGAAAAAGTTGCATGTGTCTCTCGTGTTTTCATTGAATTTGATTTTCGAGCCTTTTTGGGCTCCTCCTTCATACTTTGTATATTCCCAAACTCCGAACACCATTTCCTACAACATTTCACTCTAAAAACATAAATTTATAAACAAGAACAAACATGGAAACTAATTAAATTAACTAGGCAATTGAACCATAGACAAACATAACAAAAATAAACTTTAAAACAACAAAAACTAAAAAACCATTGGGTTGCCTCCCAATTAGCGCTTAATTTAACGTCGTGAGCTCGACGGGATATGGTGTTTATCAAACATTCTTCAAATGGAGGACAAACACCCCGGCTTGCTTCCTCGCATTGTAGAACTTCTTCACACGTTGCCCATTGACAACAAATCTACTTCCGTCCTTGGCTTGCAATTCCACAGCTCCACTTTCAAAAATTCTTGAAATCAAGTAAGGACCTCCCCACTTTGTTTTGAGTTTCCCGAGAAACAATTTCAATCTCAAATTAAATAGCAACACGGCATCTCCGGGTGCAAGTTTTTTCTTCCTCAAGAACTTTTCGTGGTAGAGTTTGGTCCTCATTTTATAGATGGAAGAATTCTCAAAGGCCTCAAGCCTAAATTCATCAATTTCATTCAAGCGGAAGATCCTTTCCTTTCCCGACATCTCAAAGTCGAGGTTGAGCTTTTTGGTGGCCCAATACGCCTTGTGAGTGAGCTCAATAGGAATGTGATAAGACTTGCTAAACACCATTTGATAGGGAGACATTCCTAATGGAGTCTTGTAGGCCGTTCGATAGGCCCAGTGCTTCATCGAGGTGGCTTGCCCAATCTTTCCCGTTCATCTTCACCACCTTTTGGAGGACTTGTTTCACCTCTCTATTTGCAAGCTCAGCTTGCCCATTTTCTTGAGGGTGGTAGGGAGTCGTCACATTATGTTTTACTCCATGTCGAGCTAGGAGACTTGTCATCCACTTATTGCAAAAGTGGGTGCCTCCATCACTAATCAAGGCTCTTGGAGCTCCATATCTTGTCAAGATGTTCCTTTGAAGGAATTTGAGCACAACCTTTCAATCATTTGTCATTGTGGGAATTGCTTCAATCCACCGGGATAGATAATCCACCGTTAAGAGTATGTAGAGATTTTCTTCAGACCCCACAAATGGTCCCATGAAGTAAATCCCTCATACGTTGAACAATTCAAATTCAACTATGGCGCTCATCGGCATCTAATCTCTCTTTGAAATAGAGCCCATCTTTTGGCATCTTTCGCATGCCTTCACAAATTCCCCACAATCTTTCAATATGGAGGGCCAATAGAACCCACTTTGTAGAATCTTTCTAGCGGTTCTATTGGATGCAAAATGGCCTCCACAAGGTGAATCATGGCATGCCTTCATTATCTCAATCCATTCTTCCTCCGGTACACACCTTCTAAGGATGGAATCTGTACATCTTCTGAAAAGATAGGGCTCATCCCATATGTAAAACTTAAGATCATGGAAGAATTTCTTTCTTTGGTAGCTCTCCATCTCTACGGGCACGACTTTGGCAACTAGATAGTTAACAATATCCACAAACCATAGGACTCTTGTTGATGCCGACATTATTCTCTCATCGGGAAAGCTTTCATTGATCGGCCTCTTAGTCTCCTCTTCTTCTTTCATGTGCTCTAGCCAGGACAAGTGATCCACCACCATGTTCTCGCATCCTTTTTTATCTCTGATCTCTACATCGAACTCTTGGAGAAGGAGAATCCATCGAATGAGCTTCGACTTTACATCTTTCTTTGCAAAGAGATATCTCAAGGCAGCGTGATCAGTGTGCACAATAGTTCGGGCCTCAATGAGATAGGGCCTAAACTTGTCAAATGCATAGACAACCGCTAAGAGTTCCCTTTCCGTGGTGGTGTAGTTGACTTGAGCGGGATCCAAGGTCCTACTCCCATAGTAGATCACCCGGAACAGTTTGTCTTTCTTTTGGCCAAGAGTGGCTCCCACCACTATCTCACTTGCATCACACATCACCTCGAACGGCTCATTCCAATCGGGTGTGATAAGCACGGGTACCGTTATGAGGGCCTTCTTCAATGTTTCAAAAGCCTGCAAACAATTAGCATCGAAATCAAATTCAACGGCTTTTTCTAGTAGACGACAAAGATGTTTAAAAACTTTGGAAAATTCTCTAATGACGCCTGTTGGTCCCGAGCGAGTCGATATCAGTTTAGAAGAGGGGTGAATAAACTGATAAAAAACTTTTACTTCAAATTACGGAATAATAAGGGCCCTTGACTCGCTTAGTAACCTATCTATGCACAATGTGGTTGAGCTCTTTTCACAGCTTGAGTGCGGATTGTGTGAGCTTGTGTACAGTTCAAAAATATGCAAGTAATCAAAACAGTACAACACACAAATGATTTATAGAGGTTCGAAGTCTCAAACTTCTACGTCCTCTCTTCCTTCCGGAAAAGGGCAGCTTCAGTATATAACTTGAGTTTCTTTACAAATTACACAATGAAGGACAGTTGGCTGAACCTAGTAACTGCTCGCTACCTCAGCGGGTCGACGACTCATACTTGAAGTCCCTAATTGCTCGCTAGGAAGGTAGGTGCTATTGACGTCTTAACAAGATTTTAGATCTCTTTCGATCTTCAAGAGGTTAGTCTTGAACAGGGGGTATCAACTGATGTGCTCCTTCAATTAAGCTGGATAGTTGATCGTTGTATTGCTGAAACTGAGAATGCTGCCCTGGCTGGTTTATCAACAGCTGGCTGAATGTTTTGACTCTATGAATTCTTCTTCTCAGTTGGACTCTCGAAGTGTTTAGCAAATGCTGAACTTGAGCTATGTGGGAGGGAGAAAGAAAGTTCTTCTTGAATGAAGGCTTCAAGAATAAGTATGGCGAAAATTCTCGGAGGCAAGAGTGTTTAAAAATTTGATTCACTCGTCTTTTATAGAGGAGTGATTTTATGACCGTTGAGTTCCATTGATCAGTGGCTCTGTTGGTTCACCAATGGCAGATGGTCTTTATTGATCGCTGGAGCTTTTGATTGAAGTAGCCATTGTTTTGCCAATCGATCTCCATTGGATATTTAATTCCAGGATCTCCATTGAAGCATTTATTCCAAGATTTTCCGGTTGGGCAATAACTCCAGGGTTCTCTGGCTGGCAGTTCTGAGCCTCAGTTTTAGCAACTTTGAGTTCCAGTTGGCAGTTCTGAACTTGTCTGTTCAGTTCGGCTATTACTCCAGCTGGCAGTTCTAAGCTTCTCTGCTCAGTTTGGTTGTTACTCCAGTTGGTAGTTCTAAACATGTCTGCTCAGTTCGGCTATTGCTCCAGTTTGCAGTTATGAGCTTGTCTGCGCAGTTTGGTTGTTACTCCAGTTGGCAGTTCTGAACCTGTCTGCTCAGTTCGGCTATTACTCCAGTTTCCAGTTCTGAGCTTGTCCCTTCAGTTCAGCTGATCTCAAGTTTTTGGCTAGCTTGTCAGTTTGACTAATCATTCTCAAGCTCTCTTGTCAGCTTGACTATTCATAAGTTGTTAACTAGCTTGTGAGTTTGACTGCTTTCTCTTGAGCTTTCTTGTCAGCTTGACTAATCACAAGCTGGCTGACTCCAGTTCTGACCTTTAGCTGGTTTGTCTGTTCACTTCAGTTTGGCCATCAGTTGTATACTTCCAGTCTTTCAGTTTAAGCTGATCTCGTATCAGTTTCTTCAGTCTAGTCGATTCTTTTCTCCCTCAGCTAAGCTGACTTAGCTGTCAGTTTGTTTCGACTGGTTTGTCTCTTCGAATCCTCAGTTGAATTGAGTTCTGACTGGTTGGCGTATCCTCTCAGCTGGTAGACCATACTCCAGTTTGGTTGACTTCAGCTTTGATTGAGTTCCTCTTTGATGCTCTAGATTGGTCAGCTTAGATCTACAGCTTGAATTTTAGTCAGTTTTTTTATAAATAGTTTTGACATCTCATCAAAACCTTATATAGAGGTTCCTTAATAGTTTTTCCTAACAATTTTCCCCTTTTTGATGATGTCAAAACCTTGTCAATGATGATGGAAAAACTGCAAATGTTCGTTTGATAGACATGCTGTAGTTTGCTTAGGCAAATTCTTGAAATCAGAGCACGTTAGAGCATGAAATTCAAGTATCAGAGCATTCAAAATCCAAGTATCAGAGCATTCAAGGAATACTTTCATTTTGGGCATACTTTTACTTTATTAGAGCATGAAATTCAAGTATCAGAGCATTCAAAATCTAACTATCAGAGCATTCAAGGCATACTTTCATTTTGGGCATGCTTTTACTTTATTAGAGCATGATTATCTAAATATCAGAGCAAAGCTTATATGCATGGTTATTAGAGTATCAACGAATGTTTATAAGCATGATCAAGGCTTGATATGAAGTTTAAGCATGATATTTGAATAATTGAAGTATGTATTATATATTCAATCAAAGCATATTATATCAACTTTCGATTCTTAATAGTAGTTAGAACTACTAATTTACTTCCTTAGCTGCCCCTTCTCTTCCTGCTTGATTCTCCTTTTTTTGGACTCCTTGTGTTCTCCAATCTTTCCTCTGAAGCTGAGCTTTCCCTTTATGATGTATTTCTCTTTGGATCTGATCCCAAAGAGTTAAGTTTTCATCATCATACTTTCCATCTTCCCCCTTTTTGGCATCATCCAAAAGCTGGGGTAGATCGCATGATGGTATTGATAGGTTTGGCAAGAAGGTGAAGGCACTTGCCAAATTGTCATCATGGACTGAGGAAACTAAAGGAATGGGCATGGGTGAGGAGAACCTTGCATAGGCCTCTTCAGTTGTCATGAATTGACCACGATCAGTGGTGAGAGAGACTTCTTGATCTCTAAAGTCCATAGAGGCCAAGCTGGTGAAGATCTCATCAGGTGAAGCGATTGGTAGATCTTCGAGGAATGGGGTGCAAGAGGAGTTGGCTGGTTCGTTGTCGGGAAGAGGAGCGTCGGCTGGTATACTGAGCTGGATTCTTTTGATCATCGAATCCATTATCTCCGAGAGCGTTCGCGGTGAGTAGAGTGGATGATTCATCCAATGTCTACTTCATTTTCCTTCGTTGATCCATAAGAGGGATCCACGAATGCGGATGAGGTGGAACATTGTAGCCTCATCGAGTTGGAATCGCCAGATGTGGTACTGGAGGTACCGTTTCAGTTGCTCGAATAAGGAGGGATCGGTGACCTCAGTGAGACCGAAGCAGTTTCTTAGCTGATGGTCTAGAACTACCTCAAACTCAACCTCAATTGAGTCGTGATGGACTAAGGTTAGAGATTGTGATTTGGCTGGTATGGTAGACAGATCACACAGTCTAGCGAGGGACTCATTCTCAATCAGCAGCTGCCTTTCTTCTGAGGAGCTGGCATAGGTGACTACCGGATGCTTTCCACGACTTGAGTCGGGAGTTCCTGATTGGCGGGATCTCTTCAGGATCAGATGGCGGTAGTTGGAATGCTCTCATCAAACTGGCTTAGAATGATGTGGCTTATGTGACCCATAAACCTAATATTCTCTCGGAACGAGCTAGTTGATGGATCATATTCTGCTCACTCGACATTTGCTCATAGTTGAGCAAGAATAAAGAAAGCCCAGTCGGCTTTACACCCGAAGTATAGAGCGGCCGTTAGATGGACTTTGAGTTTTGAGAATTGGACTGTCTCAAAGTTCCCATGCAGGATATGGCCGGTGATATCCAGGAGTTGGATGATCTCGCTGGTCAGGCTTTCCTTCAGCCTGTGTGAGCAGTCATGATGGTGCATGTGAGGATGTTTCCAAAGACCCCACAGTGCATATTTGCACGGTAGTTCCAGTTCCATCACGTCTGGGCCTTCGCTGGGGAGGAGAAGTGTAGAAATCATCGTATCTTTTGTCACTGTGATTACTTTGTTCTGGATGGTGGAGATGATGTTGTTGCCGGAGATGGTTGCGTTGTGGTAGAACTCCGCAACATGGGAAGGTATATTCTTGACTGGCATGATTGTCAAGAATGGCAGCAACCCAGTTTCCTCCAATGGCCGATAAATTCTTTGAAAGTTATCTGGGCCAAGACATGCATTAAGAAGCTCTAGATTAAGAGTCTTATCTTTCTTCATCTTGTTCATGAGCAAGTTGACATTTACCATCTGAAATGAAGGCTTCATTTCTGCAAAGAGATGGTGTTGTTAGATATGCAAGTGTGTTGAGAGAGAGAGAGAGTTTGTAGGTGATCAGAGCAAGGATGAGAGAGAGTTTGTAGATGATCGGAGCCTGCATCTCCTTGCATATATATATATATATATATATTCAGTTTTGCATGCATTGATCGAGGACACTTGATTGCTTCTCTTGGCTGATCAGCTATCCGATCTGATGGATGATTAGCTGAATTAATGATGCATGCTTCCCAGTCGTTCAATAGTGAAACAAATTTATGATCATGTAGCTGAGATGGAGTTATTTTGAAAATTGGGTAGTTGCCATAAATAGAAAAATATTTTCTACAGATTTTGCTATTTATATCGCATTAGAAAAATATATTTCCCTTTTCTTCTTTGAAGAATTGATTTAATATCGATGCAGAGATATTAATGGCAACTTGAGAGAGAGAACCCTATTTTCAAATGGTAGCCGTTGAATATAATATAAGAAATTTTATAATCACAACGGTAACAATTAAGTTATAATAATCATGAGGATTAGGAGAAACTTATCCGGAGTCAATTAGGATACAGTCCAACTGATTGGTTTGGCGATTCAGCAATTGGATGATCAGTTTTGTCATATTTTAAGTCATCGCTGATGAGCTGACAGAAGCTCTAACTGATGTGAACTGATCAGTTCATTTGGTCAGCTGCTTGACTTTCTTGAGTCAATTTCCTCTTTTTGAAAGGCCGAGTTGGACTAGTTCTAATGCTTCCTTTCGAGCAGTTTGATCGCTTTGAAAGTGCGGGCCTTGCTGTCTTCCGGGCTTGGTGAAATCGCTGAATGGCAACTGATGAGTTTTTCATCCTTTAGTTGAGGGATTGTGAAGTTACCTTTGGCGACGATCTGAACTGATCTCTTTTCATAATCAACTGCACGCCTTTTGAGCTGGATGTGAGTAGGGGAGTGACATAGCTCTTGGATAGGAGACTTGGTGATGTGGCAGTATCCTCATTATCACTATCGCTCTCATCATGTCTTGGATTCTTTTGAGGAGCCATGACTTCAGTATATGATAGATGTGGTTTTATCCTCTCTGTGGCAGTTGGAGTTCGTTGTGGTAGCTCAGCTGACTGGCTTGATAAATTATCAAAGTTCAGTTTTCGGCAAAGCGAGCCAGTTAGGCAGTTGACTGATTAATTTGCAACCACAACTCCTTGAGGCATGATGCTTGTCTTGAATTCAGCTAAGCTAACAAGGCGGTTGCTGGAATTTTGTTGACAAGCCGGTGATTCATGATGTGCTGGACTTGTACAATGGTTGGAGGGAATGGATTTGATGATCCTATCCATTTAATGCTCCAAGTTTCTTTACGTTGCTAGTAGCTCATGCCATGAAAGGCAGTTAGCAGAAAATGAGACTGGATGGACATGGAATGTCTCCAGTTATACCAATAGAAATATCGGTGGAGTTATTTGAACAACTCTTGGTCACGTTGTGCAACAAAAGCAAAGTTTGTGAGAAGGAGATTAGTCACTTCCTTTTGTGCGCTTTTTACTGTATATTCACCACTATAGAAAGTGCGAATATTTTCTTCAGTCAGCTGGAGAGGAGGGCATGTGCTTCTGAAATAGTCCGCTCCATAGTTTGGATGAAGGATTCCAATGAATGGAATAAGCTCATCTGGATCAGAGTAAACCTGGAAGTCAACTGGCGATCCGTTCTTTGATTTTGGAGAATGAATGGTGTTGGCAGTTGAGTTGCTCGAAGTGTTGTTGCTTGTCTTTGCCTTGGCTTTTCTTTTCTTTCTTAGTGATTGAAGATGGGCAGTTCCCTTCTTAGGAATCCAATCAGAGATGAGAACTGGTAGTGCTTCATCACTTGGGAGCTTCAGCAGGTCTTCAAGCATTTTGATCATTCTTAGAACAAGTCCTACCTTGGACTCAAATTTACCAGATTTCTTTAAGTTAGAGGCCTTGATGACTTGATGTTTAAATTGTTGGAAAACAAATTCTGCCCAGTTTATTTGTCACCCTTCAGCAAGGTGAATCATGACTTTGTGTCTCTCTTAGGTGGGTTGACTCAGGCTTCCAATGGCCCCAAACATCATCTTGTTCGTTATATCGAGTAGGACGCCATACTCGGGCTTCAGATCAGTTTTAGTTGTTGTAAAACTAAATTGCTTGTTGCAGATGGAAGCTTTCCATTCTCTCCAGTATAATTATGTAGATTCCTTTAGTTCTTGAACGGATAAACCTTCTTGTGGAAGCTTGAACACTTCTGCAATTGTTCTTTCAGTGATTTGGAGTAGCCGTCCTTGAATCACTGATGATACTGTCTTTCCATCTGCAGACAATTTTGCTTTAAGCAAAAATTCACTCACCAAATTTTGTCTAAAGAACTTTGGTGGTGTTTCCAGGTAGTGAAGAATTCTTGTCTTGTGAAGATTTGACAAAATGATTGGATTGTTCGATTCATTTGAAATTTCTTCCTATCGAGGAGTTTGTCTCTCATAAGTTTCTCTTTGAAGGAATTTAGAGATCTGGATAATTCGGCCATCTTTGAGATTGGCTGAGATTTTGAGAAATTTCAAGAACTTTGAGAGAGAGAGAGAGATATAATTTTTGAGAGCGAAGGAGGAGTATTTCTAAGAGGCTTGAAAGAGAGGGCTTTTTATGAGTGTTTGGGCAGGCTCCTAGATCTAATGGTTGGAATGAGACTAGCCTCTGGCCTCTTTTGGTTGTTGGCATTTAATGACTTTGAAACGTGTCATTGTTTTGCAACGGTCAAAATATTTAAAAAATAAATGCGAAGTTCGATATTTTTTTGAAAATAAAAAGATAATCTTTTTATATATCAAAAATAAATAATGACAAACTGAATTCTAAGAAGTAAACTAAGGGCTTTCTAATCAGTTTGAACTTGATCAACCACTAGTCCTTCTTGTGATCAGTTTTCCTCCTCTTGGCAAGCGGTTCTGTGACGTTACCTTCCTCATCATCATCACTGCGTGATGACTCAGTTTCAGCTAAATGGAGTCTTGGATGAGCTTGCAACCGCTGGATTATCTCCCTGTGCAGTTTAACCTATTGCTACAGGCTGTGGATCAGTTCCAAATAGTAAGCAGGGAGCTGAACTGTAGAACTGCTTGGTTGAGCATTGAACTGAACTGCTCTTGAGTCAGCTTCTTCGCCTGCTTCAGTTCCAATCAGTTCCTCACAAGGAACTGTGTAGGTTAGCTCGTCCGTCTCCATGATGATGGTCTCATCATAACTTGACTCTGATGAAATCTCCGGTGCAGCATCTTGTGCAGCAGCTTGAAGAGCTCTTTGAATTGGATCAAAGTACACAGTTATTGCTAGTGTACCTTGATAGGCAGGTTGATCATTGACTTGAGCTGTCTGTTCAGCTGGCTGATCAGACTCAGCTGTCCCTGGAGTTGACTCTTGGGGAGGAGCAGTTTCGGGTTCAGTTGGCTCCTCAAACAATCGAGCCTTTTCAGCTGACTTCTCTCACTCTTCATCACTTGGAAGAACTGGTAGAATAGGAGATTTGAGCATTTCTTCGAACTCCAGATCACTGGCAGTTCGCTCATCAACTGCTTGCACCTTTGGAGAATCATTAAGGAGATTGATGATGATGTCATCTGGTCGAAGGGATTCTTCGAAAGGTAACTGCCTAGCAACAGATGCTATGACAGTTTGCCTTGAGCTATAAACTTCCACAGTTTTAGTACCTTGTTGACTGTTCTGGGCTTCTCTGTTGAACAGAGTCTGTCCCTGCTGATGCTATTGTTGTCTGAGGATGAGCAGTTCCCTAAGCAACCAATGCTGTTGAACTTGGGGATTCTTCCAATGTTGTTGTTCAGCCTCAGTTTGTAGAGGTGGCAGTCGGATGTTGGCCCAGATGAGCAGATCATTCATCACTTTCAACAATGTTTGTTGTTCTGGGTGAGGGTGGTTCCTTCGAATGGCAAGCATTCTCTTCAGTGTGATAACTGGATTTTGTTCAGGAGTCTCCTGTCCAGCCCATTGCATCTCTCTTCTTTTCTCCAGAAGCTCATCCCATGAAGGGTGGCTAGGAGAAAGTGGGCTTCAGAGTTAAAGCAGTGTCTCCATAGGTACCAGTATACGTACCTTGAGAGAACTTTATACAGAGTAGCCGTGCAAATCACATCTTCAACAAAGTTTTCAGCAATGAACTTGGTCACTTGTTCATCAGCCCCTCTCTTGATGACTTCAGCTTTTAATAGAGCTCTTATATTCTCTTCAGTCTCTACCATCGGGAGGCACGCAGTTCTGAAGAAGTAAACTCCTGTGTCCCATGGTGGAACTCCCCTGAGAGGCACAATGTCATCTCCTTTAACTGGTGCCATATCAAACACCTTGAAGTTAAAAGGAGGTAGTTTTGGAGGGGGTGGAGGCCCTGATTGCTTCTTCTTCTCTTTTGGTTGAGATGCTGCGAGCTTCTTCTTTGATCTGCCAGTTTCTTCCTTGGCTTGAACTGGCCTGGTAGAGGTCTCTTCTTCAGGTGAATCAACCGTTGATCCACATCGAACTTGTCACAGAGGCTTGGCTCTGATTGTGGTTCCCAACATTTGGCTTATTGGGACATTGTCTTCTGAGTCAGAGTCCTCTTGATGTATCTCTGTAGTGATCTCTTTGTCTTCTCTCTTAGCAGATTTATCTGCTTTCTTTGAGGGGGCATCAGTTTGGCGGCTGCTTTTGATGCTTATGGACTTTGAAGCTGGTTGTCTTCTGCCAGTTGAGGGTATGAAATCCAGCTTATCAATCATCAATGTGTCAGTTTCTTCTGCCATGGAGTTAAGTGTGCTCTCCAGTATGCTGCTGATCCTGCAGGCATAGCATATCTTCTGATGGAACTTAGTTTCTTTCCAATGTTTTTCAATAACATCGACATACTTCTTGATTTGTTCAAAGAAGTACTGAGCCCAGTTTACTCTGACGTTTCTGGTGATTGCTTCATAGGCTTTATATTTGTGCTCTGACATCTCTGAGTGACTCCCAGACCCAGTTGTGCCAACAATCATTCTAGCTGCAACTGATGCTAGAATTCTGTATTCTTCCTAGAAGCAGGACATGAGTTTACTGCTTTTGTAGGGATCTTCATAGTTCACTTTCTTCCAGAGATGGTAGGCCTGTTCTTGATCCATTTCCATGTCTTGCAAACTTATCCCATCAATGGGCAGTTGAAATATCCTTCAGAGCAGTTCTGGAGTTATTATCAGTTCAACTCCACGAACTTCAGTTATGATCATGTCGTCGTATCCTTTTGAGTTCAAATAGAACTCAACTACTGCTTCAGGATAGATCTTTGATGGATAGACTTCAGTGAATTACTTTAGTCCTGACTTATCGATCTTTAAGATCAATGAGTTGCAGAGTGGAGAATCCGAGCATTTTTCTCTATATGCGATTTGATCTAGGAACTTATCTCTGTATAGATTCACTTGGAATTTTTTAGAGGATTCACTAGTTCTTCTGAAGTTGAACTTTCGTGGAACAGTTGGTACGCTCTTTTTAGCCATGGAGTTTTTAGTGAGGTTTGACGAATGATTTGGAGAAACAAATAAATTGGTTTTGACTATATTTGGAACTGGATCTTTAACTTTCATAACTATTTTTGCAGAGCAGTTTGAGAAAATGAAGAAAGAGAAAGGCTTTAATTCTTTACTGAGTTTTAGATCGGTAAAAGTGAAATTAGAATTCAGCCATCCTTTTTATAGGAGGAGATGGGGTTCATCCAACGGTTGTGTCGATTCGTATGCCTAAGTTCAACGGTCAGATTAATTCAATTGACCCGTTGATTGGCCTTTCAATTCTATCTGTTGGGGATGAATGAAGAGAGAGAGAGAGAGAGTTCAACGGTAATATTTGAGTGACATGTGTTTTTACCGTTTCCACTATTGAAAATTTTGAACTTATCTTTTCTCTCTAGCTATGTCTTCTTGGCTTGAAATTGATTACGTCATCAGTTGGCTTCGACTGTAGCTGATGATTTCCATGTTGATCAGTTCCAACTGAGATATTTTCTCATCAGTTCCTTACTTCCTCAACTGCTTGAACTTTTAATTCAGCTGTTTTTTGAACTGATGTCTCCTTATTGAGTTGAAGCCTGTTCCTTTCATTTCTCCATCAGTTTGATGATTTTGCAGCTGTTATGTTTTGCTTGACTAACAGGATCATCAGTTGAGACCATTTGACCAACTCTGCCTTGCTTCTTTCCTCAGTTTGAGCAAATGAACTGATGATTCAGTTGAGCTGATGAGTTAGGCTGATCAACTTCTGTTTACTTTGTTTGCACAGCTTCTTGCTTCATTTCAAACTGATAGCTTATATGTCCAACTGATGTGACTCAGACAATGAATCCAAGACACGAGATATATACATACGGAAGATTTTTAGATCGAAACACGTCAGGCAAATGAAGGGTTCAATCCGACAGATAACAAGACACAGATAATGACTAAACTATGAAAAATAAGACTCGAATAAAATCTGAACTAGACTTGATATTTAAGATACCTAAGAAATATGACTCAACTAACCAAAACACACACAAAAATAAGAATCCTCATTGGTAGCAATGAACTCAGATGGTAACATAACGCTCGACTCTACTTGAACCACTTCATTTTGCATCATCTGTAGACTCTCCAACCATTTCTCTATCTCAATGGCGTATTGCACCATGTCTTTCAACTTGTCAAAGCGGTACAATGCTACTCTTTCATGAATTTCCCTTCGTAGACCAGCTAGGAATCTATCCATGGTATCTTCTAGATACTCTTCTACATTAGCTCGTCTCATGGCTTTAATCATTTTGTTGTAGTAGTCATTTACACTTCGATCTCTTTGTCTAAGCTTGTATAGCCTTTCCTCCAACTCCCATTGGTAATGGTCTGGAATGAAGCGATTCCGCATCAAATCTTTCAACTCACGCCATGTGTTGATAGGTGGAAGGTGTTCTCGGTGGTATAGATCTTGCTGGAATTCCCACCATGTTGCTGTGTAGTCTTTAAACTCCAAGGAAACTAAGTGCACTTTCTTTGGCTCGGGGAAGTAGTAGCGCTCAAAGAACATATCAAATCTGTGTTCCCAATCTAGGTACGCTTCTGGATCGTATAGACCCTCAAACTCTGGGATGATTATCTTGTTGCGGTGTAGACCATCGGCATCTCTGAATCGATTTCGATGGACTCGGACTGGATCCATCTAACTTGATGATGTGGGGTTGCTGTATAGACGATGTAGGTAAACTTGCTGATTGGTGTATGTGGACCACGAACGTATGGGTGTACGGGTGTATGGGTGTATGTGTGTATCGACTATGTGGTGTATAAGGTTAACCGGGTGTATATGGGTGGGATGAAGAATTTTGAATCCTAGAGGTGTAAGGATCGAAATCTATGATGGATAAGGATGGATGATCTTGATTAGATATGGATTAGGATGGAAGATATCTAATCAAGGTAGGAAATCTAGTGGATAAGGTAGAATATTTTTGGATAAGTTTGACCAAGTTTGAACACAATCTAACAAATCCCAAAATATCTATCTGAGATGGATTCAAGCATATCTAGACTAGAAAACAACAAGAAATCAAAATAAACAAGAAATAAAATCTGATTTTTTTTAATCGACATTTTTTTTTCATTTTTTTTTACCGAATACTCTTTTCTTCTCTTTTTTTTTCAATGAATAACAATCAGATTACAATAGACTCAAAACAATACGAAAATTAAATGACACGTATTTGACACGTCAGATTGAACCACGACCAGCAGAGCTGACGTGGCTCTGATGCCAAATTTATGATGTGACTCGGACAATGTATCCAAGACATGAGATATACGCATGCGGAAGTCTTTTAGATCGAAACAGGTCATGCGAATGAAGGATTCAATCCGACAGATAACAAGACACAGATAACGACTAAACTATGAAAAATAAGACTCGAATAAAATCTGAACTAGACTTGATATTTAAGATACCTAAGAAATATGACTCAACTAAACAAAACACACAAAAATAAAAAGATAGATAGGCAATTTGGGACAAATTTGTTATACGTGTTAATTAAGGCGAATTGGACACGTATAGATGATGGATGATTTATGGCGATGAATTATGGCTAGATTATGGATGATAGCTGATGATGAAACGTACGTAGGTGGTAGATGAAGGATGGTGATCGATGGAGATGAATTGAAAAGGTAGAAGAAGAATACTTACTCGAACCCCGTCTTGCCGTGAAGACGAAATGCGATTTCTCGTACTCTTTGATTGGATAGAAATTCTCCCAAGTACTCATTGTACCCTGAAGAACTTGAATAAGACTATTGATTTCCTAGAATAATAGAATGTTTGATAAATGGGTGATCAACCAAAGGATCGTGAGACAATTGAGAAATTAATCTTTTATTTCATACAACGTCTAAATTATTAATGTCACATGGTACTCCTATTTATAGGAGTGTATGGAACGAAAATCTAATCCTAAAATCTAGTAAAAATCAAAAATACTAAGATTTCTAGTCAAACTAGAATAAAATCAAAAGTTACCATAAATAAGATAAGAAAAATCTATCTAAATCTAACTAGATAAGGATAAATCCCAAAGTGGATTTTGGGCCTTCAAAACTCACCATAATGGACTCCAAATAACACAACATGGGTTGTTGGATTCGTCCATGTTGTGTTCGAACTCTTTACCACCTTTGCATGAAAAACAGCATCTCTCGGATTTCCATACAAACGAGTAGAACTCTTCATGCACACGTCCAAATTGACTCGAACTTCTTTCTAAGCTCTTGAACAAGATTCCTCATCATTAATGGACGTAACTTGATCCATCTTTGATGCCTAGGCTGCTCGTCGTTCACTGAAGTTTTCCAAACACTTGTGTTCTTCATGCCTTGATCTTCTTCAAATCTTGATCTCCAATCTTTAATCTTGAACAACATGATTATCTTTGAAGCACTCAATGGATTTCTTGGATTTGATTCTTTTATGCTTTTCGGGTTCGTATTACCAACTGATCAGTTTAATGACTTTTTCAGTTATGAACTACTCATTCGGATGAGTTGAAGCCTTTTGGTTCAGTTCCTCTCTTCAGCTGGAATGGTTTCTTAGCCTTTTTCTTCCAGTTGACCGTCTTCATCCTTTGATGCTAGCTCAAGTAGCCCTAGTTGTATGCATAGCTCCATAAACCTTGCCTCAGGCAATGGTTTGGTGAAGATGTCAGCTATCTGCTTCTCCGTGTTGACCTATTTGATGCATATGTCCTTCTTCTCGATATGATCTCTGAGGAAGTGATGTCTTATGTCAATGTGCTTAGTTCTTGAATGTAGAACTGGATTCTGAGATATTGTAATTGCACTATTGTTGTCACAGAATATATGTGCTTCTTCAGTTTCGACTTTGTAGTCCTTCAACTATTGCTTCATCCAGAGTATCTGAGCACAGCAGCTTCCCGCAGCTATATATTCTGCTTCAGTTGTTGACGTGGTAACTGAGTGCTGCTTCTTGCTAAACCATGATATCAGTTTGCTTCCAAGAAACTGACATGTTCCACTGGTGCTTTTTCTGTCAATCTTGCATCCACCAAAGTCTGAATCCGAATAACCAATTAGACTCAAACTGTCATCTCTGGGATACCATATTCTGAGATTTATGGTTCCTTTGAGATATTTGATAATCCTCTTTGCTGCTTCAAGATGGCTTTTCTTTAGGTTGGCTTGAAACCATGCGCATAGACCGACTGAATAGGAGATGTCTGGTCGGCTAGCTGTTAGATAAAGTAGCGACCTAATGATTCCTCTGTAATATGTTTGGTTAACTGATTCTCCTTCTTCATCAAGAGTTAGCTAAACTGATGTATTCATATGAATCTTGAGAGTTTTTCCTTTATTAACTCCAAACTTCTTGACTAGCTCCTTAGTGTACTTAGCCTGGCTGATAAAGATCTCATCTTTTAGCTGCTTCACTTGGAGTCCTAGGAAGAATGTCATTTCTCCCATCATGCTCATCTCAAATTCGCTTTGCATCAGTTGAGCGAATCGTATGCATAGATCTTTGCTTTTTCATCCAAAAATTATGTCATCCACATAAATTTGAACCATTAAGATCACAGTTGATCATTCTATTCGGAATAGAGTTTGATCAATGACTCCCTTTTGAAACCCATTTTTTAGCAAGAATGTTGTGATAGTTTCATACCATGCTCTAGGAGCTTGTTTCAGTCCGTAGAGGGCTTTCTTCAGCTTGAAGACTTGATCTCCAATTTCAAAGTCTGGCGGTTGCTCGACATACACATCCTCCTTGAGCATTCCTTGAAGAAATGCACTCTTGACATCCATTTGGTAGACTGTGAAGTTGAAGTGGGCTGCATAGGCTAGGAATAGTCTGATGGCTTCCAATCTTACAACTAGTGCAAATGTCTCATCAAAGTCGATCCCTTAACTTTGTGAGTATCCTTTGGCTACTAGTCTTGCCTTGTTCCTTGTGATCACACTTTGTTCATCCAGCTTGCTGCGAAAAACCCATTTTGTACCAATGACCTTCTGAGATTTTGGTCTATCGATAAGAAACCATACATCATTTCTTGTGAACTAATTCAGTTCTTCTTGCATGGCCATAATCCAGTCTGAATCTTCTAAGGCTTCTTTGACGTTTGCTGGTTCTGTTTGAGATATGAAGCATGTGAATAATGCATGCTCAGTTGAACTTCTGGTTTTAACTCGACTTCTTGGATCACCAACTATCTTGTCAGTTGAATGGCTTCGGAGCCATTTGGGAAAAATAGCTTCAGCTGGTTCGATTGTGGTGACATCATCAGTCGCCCTTTCATTAGTTGGTTCGGCATCTTCATCAGTTCTTCTCCCTGTTTCAGTTGTGTGGTTTGTGGTCTCAGCACGATTTGTGTCTTCATTGACCAGATTGTTCTCAACTGTTTAGTACCAGTTTTATCACCTTCTTCTAGTGAAACCTCAAGCCGTTCTGGAACAATGTGATCCACATAGTCCTGCGAGTTCTCAGTTTCACTAGGTAGTACTGGAACTTATGTATCTATTGTTTCTTTGTTCCTGTACTCATTAGCAAATTCATCAAATACCACATGACATGTTATTTCCACAACAAGAGTTCATTTATTGAACACTCTGTAAGCTTGTTCGTGAGGCGAATTATACCCAAGAAATATTCCTTCATCAGCTTTAGCACTGAAGGCTTTCAGTTGAGTCTTGCCATTGTTGTGAATATAACATTTACAGCCAATTACTTTAAAATATGAAATGGAAGGCTTACGACCCATATACAGTTCATAGGGTGTTTTGTCATGTGCGGTGATAATGGCACTTCGATTTTGAGTGTGGCAAGCTGTGTTAACTACTTCAGCCCAGTAACCTTCAGCTATGTTGGCATCAACTATCATTGCTCGAGCTGCTTCTTTAAGTGTCCGATTTCACCGTTCAGCTACACTATTTTGTTGTGGAGTCCTTGCAGCTGAGTGTTCATGAATGATTCCAAGTTTGTTGAGAAAACTGATCATTTGCTGATTCAAAAATTTAGTTCCATTATCGGAGCGAATCCTTTGAACTGATCTCTCTTTTTTCGTTTGTAGCCTTCTGATCAGCGCCGTTAGCTTGTCGTAAGTTTCATCTTTGCTCCTCAAGAATTCTACCCACGTATATCTTGAGAAATCATCAACTACAACAAGAGTGAATATTTTTACTTTTGGGTCTGTGGTCTGACTGGACCAAACAGATCCATATGTAGCAGTTGGAGGCAATCAGTTGTTCCTGGTGGATGACTCCTATTCTTGAAGGATGACTTCACTTGCTTCCCTCTTTGGCATGGTCCACACATACTTGTTTTCTTATATATCTCCTTCGGAAGCCCCTTAACTAGCTCTTTCTTGGCTAGATAGTTGATTGTTTTGAAGTTGAGGTGGTTCAGTCGTCGATGCCATAGCCAGCTTGTTTCAGTTGATCCCTTTGAAAGAAAGCAAGCTTCTGAGTAGCCGGCTGACCAGTCAACAATATACATGTTGCCTCTCCTTATTCCAGTGAGAAGAATTACTCCAGTTGACTTGTCTCTTATGTTGCAGGACTTTTTGGTGAAGTCAACTGAGTAGCCATTGTCGCATAGCTGGCTGATGCTGAGTAGTTTTTGTTTTAGTCCGTCCACATAGGAGACTCCATTTACTACAACTTTTCCCTTGACCACGAACCCTTCTCGAATGGTTCGGCTCTTGGAGTTGTCTCCAAATGTGACAAGTAGACCTTTGATTTCTTCATAACCGTCGAGATCTTCTCTATCTCCGGTCATGTTCTTGGAGCACCCGCTATCTAGATACCAGATATCTTTAGTTATCTTCATAGATAGGATGCTCTTATCCTGCAAAAATAAGGATTAGCATTTAGGGACCCATTTTATATCGGGTCCTTGTTGATACATTAAGCTTTTTGGAATCCAAACTTGCCAAACTTTTGGCTTTTTATCATTTAGTGATCCAACTGATTTGGATCGCTTGACCAGTTTCGATTTTCTTTCAACTCTTCTATTTTGAGTTGAATTAGTTGAATGGTACCTGCGCTGATAGTTGGTAGGATAAAACAATTCAACTAAAATGTTGTTATCTCGAGACCTTTGAGCCTTTCGATCAGGCCAATGCCTTGTGTGTTTCCAGTTTACTGGATTGAACCCTTTTGTATCAGTTCTCAGTTCATTTCTAGAATCTAGGTGCTCGTTATAGTGATGATAAGGTTGAAATGAGTTTCTTTGATCTCTCCTATAGGTGTTCTGATTAAACTTCTTGGCAGAATAGGCTTGAGATCTAAACTGGTTTTTCCTTCTAAAATTTTCTGATCTATCAGTTTTCCTTGAAGGCATTATGTGCTGAGCTGGTAGTCCCTGTTGAACTTCAGAGTTACTTTTTCTCATGGATCTCTTGCTTGAGTTTTTGATTCTCAGCTTCTAGATCGACAGTTCTTAATTTTAACTTTTCAACTTCCACAAACTGGGACTCAAGATAATGCATTCTTTCATGATCAATCCTCAGTTTTCTAACTTTATTTCTCAGTTCGTCATTTTCATATTTCAATTCAACATGCAAGCAGGATATTGAAGCTAATTGATCTTCTAGCATCATAAGTTTAATATCAAGTTCATTGCTAGAGACAGTTGCTTTATTAATATGATAGAAGGAGGTTTGAGAATCAGCTGTACTAACCTCTTCATCATTGTCAGCCATGAGGCAAAATAGTGCTTCATCATCTGAGCTATAGCCGTCAGAATCAATTCTAGATGGATAGTTTAAATCATCTAGCACAACATTCTCGTAGTTTGCAACCATTGCTTTCCTTTTGAAGAAGCTGCTCCTCACTTTAGCTTTCTTGTCTTCAGGAAGTTCTGGACATTCATATATGTAGTGTCCTTATTTGTGGCAATTAAAACATTCTCCTAGATTTCGATTGCCACCCCTGAACGGTTCAGCTGATCGTTCAGCTGGTTGATGAGTTCTCTCATCTTTTGGGATTTCATCAGTTTAAGGTGGAACTAATTGTTTATCCCGAACTCTCTTCAGCTTTTCTAACAACCTGGTAACTGACTGAATTTGATCATTGATGTCTTCAGTCAGGTTCTCCTTCTTTTCAGTTGTTTCTATTTTTCGTTCGGATGAAGATTCGCCTTGATTTTCTCTGGCTGGTGAGCTCCTAGGTCGGAAGTTGTTCCTTCCTCGAGTATCTCTAAATCGATTCCTTTCACCATAGAAGGCTGCATCTTAAACTAACGATGTTGATGCTTCCTTCTTTCGGTTTAGGCTGTACCCATGAGCTTTGAGAGAGCCAAACAATTCTTTAGGAGTGATGCTATTTAGATTTCTTGATTCTTTTGTAGCTATTACTTTCATGTCCCATTCTTCAGTGAGATTATCCAAAACTTTGGAATTCATCTCAGAATTTGGATAACTTCTCCCGAGGTTGGTCATCTCACTGATGATGCCTAGAAATCTAGTTTCAAGGCTTGAGATGGACTCTTCTGGCTGCATTTTGAAGGACTCATATCTGTCTACTGCTAGTTGGAGCTTGTTTCCTTTGATGACTTCGGATTGTTGACATAGATCAGCTAGTAAATCCCATATCTCCTTGGCAGTTGTGCAGTTCTTTGTGTCCTTTATTCTATCCTCATCTAGAGTTTGAAATAGTGCAGCTTGAGCAATGAATTCTAGATTCTTCAACTTCTTCTCTTCACTGTTGAGAAGATTAGTTGGCTTTGGGATCCTTGCCGGTTGATTGATATCAACTATTTGAGCATCATTGTCCATCATAATGATGATTGGACCATCTTCAATAACTTCCCACATGTTCTCATGGATCAAGCAGAGATGCGCCTTCATTCTCCTACTCCAATTTATCATAATTCCTAACTGAAAACAAAGGTAGCAAGGTTTCCCATAGCTTGAAATGTTAGCACAGATAAGTAGATCTGATTCAGTTGATCTGCAGAAACGACTGATCCTTAGAATCAACCACTATGATACCACTTGTTGGTCCCGGGCGAGTCGATATCAGTTTAGAGGAGGGGTGAATAAACTGATAAAAAACTTTTACTTCAAATTGCGGAATAATAAGGGCCCTTGACTCGCTTAGTAACCTATCTATGCACAATGTGGTTGAGCTCTTTTAACAGCTTGAGTGCGGATTGTGTGATCTTGTGTACAGTTCAAAAATATGCAAGTAATCAAAACAGTACAGCACACAAATGATTTATAGAGGTTCGAAGTCTCAAACTTCTACGTCCTCTCTTCCTTCCGCAGAAGGGCAGCTTCACTATATAACTTGAGTTTCTTTACAAATTACACAATGAAGGACAGTTGGCTGAACCTGGTAACTGCTCGCTACCTCAGCGGGTCGATGACTCACACTTGAAGTTCCTAACTGCTCGCTAGGAAGGTAGGTGCTATTGACGTCTTTACAAGATTTTAGATCTCTTTCGATCTTCAAGAGGTTAGTCTTGAACAGGGGGTATCAACTGATGTGCTCCTTCAATTGAGTTGGATAGTTGATCTTTGTATTGCTGAAACTGAGAAGGCTGCCCTGGCTGGTTTATCAACAGCTGGCTGAATGTTTTGACTCTGTGAATTCTTCTTCTCATTTGGACTCTCGCAGTTTTTAGCAAATGCTGAACTTGAGCTATATGGGAGGGAAAAAGAAAGCTCTGCTTGAATGAAGGCTTTAAGAATAAGTATTGCGAAAAGTCTCAGAGGCAAGAGTGTTTAAAACATTAATTCACTCATCTTTTATAGAGGAGTGATTTTATGACCGTTGAGTTCCATTGATCGGTGGCTCTGTTGGTTCGCCAATGGCAGATGGTCTTTATTGATCACTAGAGCTTTTAATTGAAGTAGCCGTTGCTTTGCCAATCGATCTCAATTGGATATTTAATTCCAGGATCTCCGTTGAAGCATTTATTCCAAGATTCGTTGGTTGGGTAATAACTCCAAGGTTCTCTGGCTGGCAATTCTGAGCCTCAGTTTTAGCAACTTTGAGTTCCAGTTGGAAGTTTTGAACTTGTTTGTTCAGTTCGGCTATTACTCCAGCTGGCAGTTCTAAGCTTGTCTGCTCAGATTGGTTGTTACTCCAGTTGTCAGTTCTGAACTTGTCTGCTCAGTTCGGCTATTGCTCCAGTTTGCAGTTCTGACCTTGTCTGCGCAGTTTGGTTGTTACTCTAGTTGGCAGTTCTGAACTTGTCTGCTCAGTTCAGCTATTGCTCCAGTTTGTAGTTCTAAGCTTGTCCCTCCAGTTTGGCTGATCTCAAGTTTTTGGTTAGCTTGTCAGTTTGACTAATCATTCTCAAGCTCTGTTGTTAGCTTGACTATTCACAAGTTGTTGACTAGCTTGTCAGTTTGACTGCTTTCTCTTGAGCTTTCTTGTCAGCTTGACTAATCACAAGCTGCCTGACTCCAGTTCTGAACTTTAGCTGGTTTGTCTGTTCACTTCAGTTTGGCCATCAATTGGATACTTCCAATCTTTCAGTTTAAGCTAATCTCGTATCAGTTTCTTCAGTCTAGTTGATTCTTTTCTCCTTCAGCTCAGCTGACTTAGCTGTCAGTTTATTTCGACTAGTTCGTCTCTTCGAATCCTCATTGAATTGAGTTCTGACTGGTTGGCGTATCCTCCCACCTGGTAGATCATACTCCAGTTTGGTTGATTTCAACTTTGATTGAGTTCCTCTTTAATGCTCTGGATTGGTCAGCTCAGATACAGCTTGAATTTTAGTCAACTTTTCATAAATAGTTTTGACATCTCATCAAAACCTTATCTAGAGGTTCATTGATAGTTTTTCCTAACAACGCCTATAAAACCTGGCGTGTCCCAAGAAGCTCCTAACTCCCTTTTCATTAGTTAGAGGAGGTAGTTTCTCAATGGCAACAATCTTTGCCCGGTCCACTTCATGACCTTCGCCCGACACCTTGTGTCCTAGAACAATGCCATCTCTTACCATGAAGTGGTATTTCTCTCAATTAAGCACAAGATTGGTGTCTTCAAACCTCTGCAAGACTTGTGTTAGATTATGAAGACATATATCAAAAGAATCCCCAAATATAGAAAAATCATCCATAAACACCTCCATGATGTTTTCAATCAATCCATGAAAGATGGACATCATACACCTTTGAAAGGTAGCGGGTGGATTACACAACCCAAAAGACATCCATCTATACGCAAATATGCCATAGGGATAAGTAAAAGCGGTCTTTTCTTGATCTTCGGGAGCAATCATGATTTGGTTATAACCCAAATAACCATCTAGAAAGTAATAAAACTCATGACCCGCCAACTTATCTAGTATTTGATCAATGAAAGGTAATGGAAAATGATCTTTCCTAGTATATACATTCAAGGCCCTATAATCTATACACATTCTCCAACCTGTTACTACCCTTGTAGCAATCATCTCCTTATTTTTATTTTCAATCAACGTCATTCCCTCCTTCTTAGCAACAACTTCAGTAGGACTCACCCACTCACTATCCGAATAGCAAAGATTATCTCGGCATCTAGCAACTTTAAGACCTCTTTCCTAACAACTTTTTGCATAATAGGGTTGAGTCTTCTTTGATTTTGCAGTTTAGGTTTGTAGTCATCCTCTAATAAAATTTTATGCATGCATATTGAAGAATTTATGCCCTTTAGATCGGAGATTGACCATCCTATAGTGCTTTGAAATTTTCTCAACACCCTTAACAATTTTTCTAATTGCTCATCGGATAAGAGAGAAGAAACAATTACCAGTTTTTGCTTTGCTTCATCAAGGTAAGCATACCTCAAGTGTGTAGGTAGGGGTTTCAACTCCATTTCCTCATTTTCTTTCAACTCTTCCTTTTCCTTTGATGTTTGGTCCTCGTCTCTCAATGGCAAGAACTTTGGCTTCCTCAAGTAGGATTCCTGAAAAGAATTCATCATAGAAATAGAATCACATAAACCAAAATCATCCTTAGGCAAAGAATTAAAGATAGAGTTAGAAATGCAAATCTCAAGGGGATCTTTTGATCTAATCAAATTCTCCTCTTCTACATACTTATCCACCATTTGGAGCGCCTTGCACTCCTCTATGATCTTTGCCTCTTCATCGACATGTTGCATTGCTTTTGGAAGGGAAAAAGTGATCTTTTCTTCATTAACTCTCAAGGTAAGTTCTCTCTTCTCCACATATATCAAGGCCTTACCCGTGTTCAAAAACGGTCGCCCTAGGATGAGGGGAACTTCCTTGTCTTCTTCCATGTCAAGCACCACAAAATCAATCGGGAAAATAAACTTGTTGATCTTCACTAGCATGTCTTCTACCACCCCTTTCGAATACGTCAGAGATCGATCGGCCATTTTAAGACAAATTGTGGTAGGCTTGATTTTTCCCATTTTTAACTTTGAAAAGAACGAGAGGATAATCAAGTTGATGCTTGCCCCTAGATCACACAACGCCTTTCCCACATGATTTTCTCCGATGGTGACCGAGATGTTGAAGCTTCCCGGATCTTTCATCTTTGCGGGCAAATTCCTTTGTAGTAGAGCACTACAATTCTCGGTCAAGTTGACCGTCTCATACTCCCCCAATCTCCTCTTCTTCGAAATCACATCCTTCAAAAACTTTGCATAGTTTGGCATTTGTTGAAGTGCTTCAACAAGAGGGATGTTGATTTGTACCTTTCTAAAAATGTCAAGGAACCGAGAGAATTGCTCGTCACTCTTCACCTTTTAGAGTCTTTGTGGGTATGGTATAGGAACTTTGTACTCCTTCGGTATCTTTCTTGTTGGTACTTCCTTTTCTTTCCCCTTTTCAAGTGAAACATTATTTTCCAATTTGGGACTTAAGTCCTCTTGACCTTGTCCTTCTTCTTTCTTCTCTTGTCTTGGTTGCTCATCAACCCTTTCTTGATTTTCTTCTTCATCCGGCATGACGGGGCCATCATAGCTAGTTCCGCTTCTCAAGGTGATTGCCTTGCATTGTTCCTTCGGATTCACGGTTGTATTGCTTGGGAACTTGCCTTGTTGATGTTGGCTTCCCAAGATAGTTGCAAATTGACCCATTTGCTTTTCTAACATGTTGACTTTGTTGCCAATCGCTCCAACGGTATTCTCTAACTTCCCAACACGAGTTTGAGATTCTTTCATGTAGTTCTCCATTTTCCCCATAAATGCCATCAAAAGGTCATCCATTTTTGGCTTTTTCTCCTCATCAATGACACCATTCGTAACCGAAAAACCGGGAGGTGGTTGGATGGCATTGTTTGGGTTACTATAGGACAAGTTTGGATATTGAGCTCTATTTTGGTAACCTTGATTTCCACCATATTGACCTCCGTATTGTGGCTTGTACCCTGAATTGAATGGTCTTTGTTAATTTGAATAGTCTCCTTAGTTTACATAGTTAACCTCCTCAAATAGGCTTTGAGAGGTCTTGGCTCTTGGATTGGTAAAGGCTTCAATTTTTGAATTTAAGGTTGCCATTTAAGCCGTCAAAAGTCCAAGTGCATCCGAACTTGAAGTAGAAGCCACTTTCTTTAGAATTTGGATTCCCTCTCTTGCCACCGGACATTGAAATGAATTTGAAGCCATTTCTTCAATTATTCTCAAGGATTCTTCTGGTCCTCTTACTAAGAGTGATCCTCCCGCGGCCGCATCCATGAGTGTTCTCACTTCATCTTTGCTTCCCCTATAGAATATGCACACTTGATGATCGGTTCCAAAACCATATCTGGGGCACTTCCTTAGCATCTCCCTAAAGTGCTCCCACGCCTCATATAAGCTTTCTCATCCCATTGCTTGAACACAGTGATATCTCCTTTTAACTGTAGAGTTTTTCCGGGTGGAAAAACTTATGAAGAAATTTCATCACCAATTGGTCCCACGTTTGGAACGAACCTTGGGCGTGGCTCAACCACCATGTTTCCGCCTTGTTGGTCAAAGAGAATGGAAAGAGCCGGATTTGAATTGCATCTTCTGTGACTCCATTCATCTTCATTGTTCCACTATACTCAAGAAAATTGCAAATATGCTCATGTGGATCCTCCATAGGTGTCCATCGGAACCGGTTTTGTTAGATCATGAGTATGAGAGAGGTCTTGAACTCGAAGTTGTTGGCTTGAATGGGTGGTCCATTGGCTACCCCTTGATCAACAACGGGTTGGAAGAGGTTTCAGATTGGATCCTCCACATTCCTATTATGAGCCTGCTCTTGGGCTCTCAATTGTTCTTGCGTAACTTCTAATTGCCTTTGCATTTGGGCAATCATTGGATCTTGAACCAGTGGAGGATTATCCGTCATTCTCCTCCGTCTACGTGCGTTGTTATGGCGCACCATTGCTTCAATTTCTGGATCCAAATCGATAGATGGCTCACCTCTAGATTGAGTGTGCATACACTACCTGTCAAAGAACTAAGAAATCAATGCAAATTTTACAAACAAAACAAAAGTAAAATGTCTAAACTAACCCACTCAATCGTTATCACAATATTGCATAAATCAAATAAATTCCGTTTCCCCGGCAACGGCGCCAAAAACTTGATGCGAGATTTACTCTCCACTATGGTTTCAATATTTATAAAACTCGTGTCAATGCCTACAAGTGTACAAGCATGTATTTGTAGCAAGGATAAAACGAGGTCGATCCACAGGGAAAAGGAATTAAAATAAGAAAATACAAGTACCGCGACAATAGACGAGCGGAATATCTAGACTATGATAAGGAGATGGGTGATTATCATAACACAAAACTAAAACATAAATAAATTATTAAAAGCCAAACAACAATAAACAATCTAAATAGCAAATGCAATCAACAATACCAACAAAAGAGAGAGATTTGAAGATGATAAATAAGGGCAAGACTCTAGGACATGGACACACAATGCTCCCATTGATCAAACAAGGGTTTAAACACACAATCATGCCAAGTTCATAGATAGGAAGACCACAAATATAGAAGGAGCATCTCTCGAATATCTCCTAAATTGCAAATGCGACAAGGATGGCTATCTATAACGCATTCCAAGGTTGCACCTACCAAAGGCTCCATGGGGTCACATTTCATTCCACAAGATTGACATTCGACTAAGAAGACAACGATGAAGATTTAATACAAGCATGCTTATGATCACGGGATTGACTAGATGCAAGTGATTCATACATGTGATGCTAGTAAGAAGGCCACTCAAACAACATCATTCAAGCTCAAGCATGGATTACAACCTTGACAAAGCATAATCATATATATAAAACTCAAATCAAGATCAATATTCACATTGTTTCACCACATCCTAGAGCCCTAAGGCTCTTAGCCAACCATATTCACAATAACATCAAGAATACAAATAAAAGAACAAAAACTCATTCTAAATACAAGATTAAAAGAGGAGAATAGATGATAAAACCCAATGTAGAACACTCTTCTTCAATCTTATGGCTTGAATCTTTGAATGGATGGATGGATCTTCCTTTTTCTTCTTGATCTTCAAAAATCCCCGAATGCCTTCTTTCTCTAAGTGTATTTCGAGTCTAAGGGGGTGGTAGTTCCGAGTTTTGAAAACCCCAAAAGATACATAAAGGGGTGGACCAATAATTGGATGCCAAAAGTCATTTTTAATTTTTGTCTGTACGGAACTCGACCCTAGGAACTCACGTTTGAGGGTCACGTTTGGGACAAAGGAAATCAGGTCTCTGAAGGCTCTGCAACACGGGCTTTTGGTCGCGTTTGGGGGTCGAGTTTAGACTGAAGGCCGAAACTCGACCCTAGGAACTCACGTTTGACACCCGCGTTTCGCCCAAAGGATTTCGGGTCTTTGAAGCCTCTGCAAAACGGGCTTTGGGTCGCATTTTGGGGCCGCATTTTGGCTCAAGGCCGAGGCGCGACCGCCTTGGGTCGCGTTTCTCCCTCGCGTGCCGCAATGTGTTGAAGCGCGACCCCCTTGGGTCGCGTTTAGGGGTCGTGTCTTCAACACTTTGGCATTTTCTTGCTCGTTTCTTCGTCATTTCATGTCTTGTGCACTCTTTCTTGATCCCAAAATCAATTTGACTTTCGTTTTGCATTGTTCTAAACTAAAAATTCCATATATTGGCTACATTAAATAAAACATAAGATTAAATCAAAATTAGCAATATTTATAACATATATACATGATAACTAAGTGCAAATGCACTCAGAATGAGTGCAAATGAGCGCAATTTATGCACTCATTAATGCCCTCGCTGTACAAACTGCATCAAAATCATCATCGCTGGAAGTCAACTCACTAAACCTAGTTTGCAGCCACCTTAATTTGATGTAGCTACCCCGGTCACTCACTTCTGAAATTGTTTCCTCAGCCGACACTCCAAGCAAATGATGTACCATATGTTTTCCCCCAACAATATCCTTCCCAATAAACTTAACTGGTCTACCCTCCGTCCTAAGACCAGTCAAATAGTACACATCCTTCAGTGTAATGGTCATCTCACCAAATGAAAGGTGAAATGAATTGCTCTTCAGATGCCAACGCTCTACAAATGCCGAGATGAGATTCCTATTAGGTGCTCTATAGGCTAATTTTCTCAGCCTCAACAAAACGGACTTCTTTACTAAAGTCTTCCATGTGTTTGAATCATCTACGGCTGGCCACTTCAGTAATGTCATAGTTAGACTATGGCATTTTAGGACTTCTCTTTCTTCACCCCTTCATATTGCAGTTGCAACGCGTGTTTTAAAACTGCGCATCACTAATGTATCTGTAGGGCCTCCAGGGAATGGACCTTTCAAGATCTCATCATCATCCTCCTCTATTTGCATCACCCTCTTCATTTGGCATGTCATCACCCTCATTACCCACCACCTCTTCGTAATGCATTTGATGCCTCATCTGTTCTTTGGCTTGTGCATCGTGTTCTGCTTGATACCGTTTCAGTGCTCCTTGCCACCTCGCGAATGCAGTTGGTCTCCTTCTATATTGAGCAGCTACACAAAAACACCAAGTCAGAGCTCTGTTCGAACTGAAGAAACCAAACATAAAGGGTATGATCGAACTTCAGGCACTGATCCATACTTAGCCAAATTTCAGTATTTTTTCAATTCGAATTCTAAAATTTGAACAGTAAAGGAATTATCGAACTCTACAAGCCGAACTATACTGAACATGATGTAAACTGAAAATTTGTTCAAGTATAGTTCGACTTATAGAGTTTGATCATTCATTTGTTGTTCGGCTTTTCGAATTCAAACTAAACTAATAAAATCGAAATATGCAGACCGAACAAAATGTGCAACATGGGACAAAATTAAATCAACAACTCGACACAAACCTTGATTTTTTGCGTACAATCAACTCAAACTAGCATCTAATCATTCTAATAACCTATCCTAGTATCTTAAACTATTGGAAAACTCGATTTAAACAATGACCCAACAATTTTTAATCATATGAAATAAAATGTATAAAGTAACTCAAATCGAACATGAAACTCACCAAATCGGTCCATGAATCTAGCTTCGAAGTTGTCGGGCTTGGAACAAAATTGTCGTACAATGTCGAACAATTTCCTTCGGCTCGATTCTAGACAATCGACGGGTTGAAAATTTTTTTACTGTGTTTTTTTTTAACTGTTTTAACTTTTTTTTAAACTGATTTTATTTTTTTAATTTTTCTGATTTTAAGTTTTTTTTTATGTAAGAAACATATTTTAGATGGGAGGGTATTATTGTCAATATTGGTGGCGCAAAGAGTAAAAATAGTAGTCCATAGAATAGATGTAGTGCAAAGAGTAAATTTAGTAGTGCAAATAGAAACTCTCGGTAAGAAATTTCAACCGGAGAGATTGGGGTTTAAATTGGTTCCCAAATTTTCCCATTTGCAACTAAAAAAGAAAAAGAGAGAGAGAGAGAGAGAGAGAGAGAGAGAGAGCTTACGTCCAGTCTCATGGGCAACGTGGGCGAAGAAGGTGGCGATCTCTCGCTTAGAATCGTCGGTGAAGCCAATGGTCCCAATACTGGGCCACGAGGCCAACGCCTCCACAAATCTGGAGCGCGTGTTGGAACCCTTTGCCACGTAGTTTGGACGGTCCTGATTCACCATGATCCCATTGAAGAAACCAACACTCACAATATCCGAAACTTTCACTCCGTTGCGTTGCCTGTACGGCCCCGACCTGCAGTTAGGGCCGCAGTGGTTGTTTTCGTTGTCGCAGCCTCCATATTTTCTGGTATAAAAAAAATAATCGGTTGAATTTAAGATCCACCTCTTCTAAAAAAACTTGTTATTGTTTTGTTGTGTAATTAATTTGTAGTGTCACTTTTGTTTTCCCAACCTTCGTATGCTCTCTCGATTAATGTTAGTAATTATCACATTCTTCCCATGGCTTAGAGCACTTCAAATTCTATTGAATCATCTATTACATATTTTGTGTTGCAAACTTGCAGATCATGTTCCAATATAAAATTGTAATTTTTTTATACTTGTTTCTTCAATTTTGTGAAATTTAATTTAATTTTACAAAAATTAATTAGGGTCTATTATACTCAATTATGGTATACAATTATTTTTTAGTATTTAATTTTCAATCTTTAATTAATAAATGGTTTTTATATTGCACAATTAGAATTTGTAAATTTTTAAATTATTTTTTATGATAATTGTTTGACTAGAGTTAATTATATTATAATTAATTTAATTTTTATAATAACTGTTAATCAAATCATAATTTAATATTGTAATATGAAATGTGTAAGAGGTGATCCCAACGGGCTTTAAATTAGTAAGCGTACCAAAATGTAGATAATGATTACATGGAATTTAGTGACTAGGAAAGGTGGGAAAGTAGTTTTCAAAAGTTGAGCTAAGAAAAGCCAAGAAAAATAAAAAGAGCACCAAGTAAATTTCCACATTTCCTACTTTTCATTCAATTGAAGAGGAAAAAGATACATATATTATTGGTCGTGATAAACATAAATCTTAATATTAGAATATTACTTGTAATTCTTGTTGTAATATCTTTCAGTTGTATCTTTCTCCTTTTTCCACTCATGTATATCTTGTTTAGATCTTCTAGATTATATTAGGTTAAGCGTTATTATTTATACGAGTTTGTATCTCTGGTTTAGTATTCTAATGAAAATACTTTCTTATAAACTCTAAATGGATTAGTCTCTCCTATGTTTCCTCCTTTGAAAAACTGTGGTCAACCTCCAAACTACTGAAAGCTTCATATATTCGGTTGCATGTGCTATTCATGGTTAAAACCATACACTAATCACAATCTTCAATCGAAATCCAAACTGTGTGTCTTCATTGGTTACTCCTTGTCTCAAAGTGCATATCATTGTCTTGATGTCACTCATAATCGTGTATATGTTTCTTGGCATGTCAAATTTGTCGAGCAAGTATTTCCTTTCCTTGTAGGTTCATCATCTAAGGCTGCCGCTGTGCCCACGCCATGTTCACTGCCTCAGCTAGAGCTTTCGGTGTCTCTCCGTGCAGCTCTCACCTCTCCCAATGCTACCTATCTCTCACCCAGCACCCTCTCAACCTCAACAGCCCACACCACATGTCTCACCATAAAACACATCTCACCAGACTTCCCCTCTTGTGTAAGATAATCCGTCTTCACCACAAAATACATCTCCATGGCCTTCATCTCCGGTGTAAGATAATCCATCTTCAAACACAACTCATCATCAAACCAGTTTCACAAATCCCCCGCCTCCTTTAAACTCTCACCCAATAGTCATACGTGCCGAAGCTAACATCCATGAACCTTCAAATCACCTCACCATGTCTGTTACTGCCTCTTTAACCGAACCTATATGTGTGTCCAAAGCAATGCATGATCCCAAGTGACGTTCAGCCATGTTTTATGAATTCAATGCCCAACTTCGCAATGGAACTTGGAAGCTTGTTCCTCATTCATCAGATCAGAATCTTCTAGGTTGTAAATGGGTCTTTCATATTAAATGAAAACCAGATGGCTCAGTTGATCGCTACAAGGCTCGTCTGGTCACTAAGGGTTTTCATCAATGCCCTGGTATCGACTTTTCTGAAACCTTCAATCCAGTTGTCAAGCCTACCAGAGTCAGAGTTATTTTGAGCTTCGCTTTAGCCCGTGGCTGGCCCTACGCCAGCTGGATGTTAACAATGCATTTTTACATGGGCACTTACCTGATGATGTCTATATAGTTCAGCCACCTGGTTTCATTGACAATCAATTTCCTCACTATGTATGTCATCTTCAGAAATCTCTATATGGTCTAAAGCAGGCTCCTCGTGTGTGGCACACGGCTCTATCTTGATTTCTCATCTCTATTGGTTTTATTCAATCTGTAGCTGATTCTTCTCTTTCATTTTTCACAAAGATAACACTCTTAGATACTTGTTGGTTTATGTTGATGACATGGTTCTTACAGGAAGCTCCTCAACCTTCCTCCATATCGTTGTTCGTCAACTTTCTACTACATTCTCTATTAAAGATCTCAGTCAGCTTTCATATTTTGTAGGTGTTGAAGTTCTCTCTTGTTCAGATGGAATTCTCCTCTCCCAAAGAAAATATGTGGAGGATATTCTTCAAAAAACAAAAATGTTAGATGCTAAAGCTGTACGGTCCCCAATGGCGTTCTCACCTACACTCTCACTTTCGGCGGGCATGACACTCACTGACTCTCAAGAATATTGCTCAACTTTAGGGAGCCTTCAGTACCTAACTCTCACTCGTCCTGATGTAGCTTTTGCAGTTAACAAGTTATCACAGTTTATGCATCATCCTACCTCTGATCATTGGGTTGCAGTCAAACGTCTTCTTCACTATTTAAGTGGCACTCTTGATCTTGGCCTTTTTCCTCCGTCGTGGCTCTCCTTTGCATCTTTATGCATACTCTGATGCTGACTGGGCGGGTAATCCTGATGACTGCTCTTCCATGAGTGCTCATATTGTATTTTTAGGTCACAATCCCATCTCCTAGGCCTCAAAGAAACAAAAGGCTATAGCAGCTCCTGTACCGAAGCTGAGTACAAGGCAGTTGCCTCAGCCACTTCCGAGGTTATCTGGGTTTGATCATTGCTTGCTGAACTTGGTATTTAACTTCCCTCACCACCACCGGTGTATTGTGATATTGTCGGCCCCACGTATCAATGTGCAAACCCGATTTTTCATTCTCACATGAAACATATAGCCATTGAATTTCATTTTGTCTGCCACCTTGTGCAGAAGGGTGACATTCGTAGCCCTCATCTTTCCTTTATTGATCAGCTCGTAGACGCTCATACAAAAACAATCTCAACTCCTCGCCTAACAGCTCTAAGGTCTGAGATTGGATTCTGCTCGACGTCCATCTTGATGGGGCGTGATAAACATAAATCTTAATATTATAATATTATTTGTAATTCTTGTTGTAATATATTTCAGTTGTAACTTTCTCCTTTTTTAACTCATGTGTATCTTGTTTAGATCTTCCGGATTAGATTAGTTTAAGCCTTATTATTTCTACGAGTTTGTATCTCTGGTTTAGTATTCTAATAAAAATACTTTCTCTTAAACTCTATATAGATTAGTCTTTCCTATGTCTCCTCCTTTGAAAAACAATGTAGTCAACCCCCAAACTACTGAAAGCTTCGTATATTCGGTTGCATGTGCTATTCATGGTTAAAACCATACACTACTCACAAGTTTGAATCGAAATCCAAACCGTGTGTCTTCATTGGTTACTCCTTGTCTCAAAGTGCATATCATTGTCTTGATCTCACTAATAATCGTGTATATGTTTCTTGGCATGTCAAATTTGTTGAGCAAGTCTTTCCTTTCCTTGTAGGTTCATATCATCTAAGGCTACCGCTGTGCCCACGCCATGTTCACTACCTCAGCTAGAGCTTTCGGTGTCTCCCGTGCAGCTCTCACCTCTCCCCATGCTACCTATCTCTCACCCAGCACCCTCTCAACCTCAACAGCCCACACCACATGTCTCACCATAAAACACATCTCACCGGACTTCCCCTCCTGTGTAAGATAATCCGTCTTCATAACAAAATACATCTCCATGGCCTTCATCTCCGGTGTAAGATAATCTATCTTCAAACACAACTCATCATCAAACTAGTTTCACAAATCCCCTGCCTCCTTCAAACTCTTACCCAATAGTCACCCGCGCCAAAGCTAACATCCATAAACCCTCAAATCACCTCACCATGTCTGTTACTGCCTCTTTACCCGAACCTACATGTGTGTCCAAAGCAATGCATGATCCCAAGTGGCATTCAGCCATGTTTGATGAATTAAATGCCCTGCTTCACAATGGAACTTGGAAGCATGTCCCTCATTCATCATATCAGAATCTTATAGGTTATAAATGGGTCTTTCGTATTAAATGAAAACCAGATGGCTTAGTTAATCGCTACAAGGCTCGTCTGGTCACTAAGGATTTTCATCAATGCCCTGGTATCGACTTTTCTGAAACCTTCAGTCCAGTTGTCAAGCCTAACAGAGTCAGAGTTATTTTGAGCTTCGCTTTAGCCCGTGGCTGGCCCCTACGCCAGCTCGATGTGAACAATGCATTTTTACATGGGCACTTAACTGATGATGTCTATATGGTTCAGCCACCTGGTTTCATTGACAATCAATTTCCTCACTATGTATGTCATCTTCAGAAATCTCTATATGGTCTAAAGCAGGCTCCTCATGTGTGGCACATGGCTCTATCTCGATTTCTCATCTCTATTGGTTTTATTCAATTTGTAGCTGATTCTTCTCTTTTCATTTTTTACAAAGATAACACTCTTACATACTTGTTGGTTTATGTTGACAACATGGTTCTTATAGGAAGCTCCTCAACCTTTCTCCATAACGTTTTTCATCAACTTGCTTCTACATTCTCTATTAAAGATCTCGGTCAACTTTCATATTTTGTAGGTGTTAAAGTTCTCTCTTGTTCAGATGGAATTCTCCTCTCCCAAAGAAAATATGTGGTGCATATTCTTCCAAAAACAAAAATGTTAGATGCTAAAGATGTACGGTCCCTAATGGTTTTCTCACCTATGCTCTCACTCTCGGTGGGCATGACACTCACTGACCCTCAAGAATATTGCTCAACTGTAGGGAGCCTTCAGTACCTAACTCTCACTCTTTCTGATGTAGCTTTTGCAGTTAACAAGTTATCACAGTTTATGTATAATCCTACCTCTGATCATTGGGTTGCAGTCAAACGTCTTCTTCGCTATTTAAGTGGCACTCTTGATCTTGGCCTTTTCCTCCGTCATGGCTGTCCTTTGCATCTTCATGCATACTTTAATGCTGACTGGGCGGCTAATCCTGATGACCGCTCTTTCACGAGTGCTCATATTGTATTTTTGGGTCACAATCCCTTCTCCTGGTCCTCAAAGAAACAAAAGGCTATAACACGTTCCTGTACGGAAGCCGAGTACAAGGCAGTTGCCTCAGGCACTTCCAAGGTTGTATGGGTTCGATCATTGCTTGTTGAACTTGGTATTCAACTTTCCTCACCATCGCCGGTCTATTGTGATAATGTCAGCACCACGTATCTATGTGCAAACCCGGTTTTCATTCTCACATTGAAGCATATAGCTATTGACTTTCATTTTGTCCGCCACCTTGTGTAGAAGGCTGACATTCGTGTCTCTCATCTTTCCTCTGTTGATCAGCTTGCAGACGATCTTACAAAAATAATCTCAGCTCCTCGCCTAACAGCTCTACGGTCCAAGATTGGAGTCTGCTCGACGTCCATCTTGATGGGGCGTGATAAACATAAATCTTAATATTAGAATATTATTTGTAATTCTTGTTGTAATATGTTTCAGTTGTAACTTTCTCCTTTTTCCATTCATGTATATCTTGTTTATATCTTCTAGATTAGATTAGGTTAAGCCTTATTATTTATACGAGTTTGTATCTCTGGTTTAGTATTCTAATGAAAATACTTTCTCATAAATTCTATAGGTTGTACTTATTTACTCTTATTGGTGGTTTGTGAGTTATTTGCCACGCAATAGATGTAGAATTTGTAAAGAGCGCAACTTGATAACAGTCATAAATCTCTCGAGAGGGGAGTGGAGAAATATTTCTAAATGGGTTAGTCTTACGTACACTAATTGTATATACATATTTATAAGGTAGAAAAAATATCACGTTTATTTTTAAAAGTAATTTTATTTTATTTTTATATAAAAAAGTGATGTCAATTTTGTAACTATACTATATTTTTTGAATTGAAAAGAGTATCACTTCTAATAATAAAAAATATCACATCTAATACTAAAAATTATCTATTTGATATAAGGCTTAGCTTATACAGAATGAGTGTACGCATCAAGTATCTGCCGTTCTAAATTAGTACTTTATGGAAATTATTTTTATTTTATTTTAAAAAATAAAACATTTAATTTATTGTTTTTTATAAAATATAAATTAGTAAACATGTGATGTGATGAGTATGAGCTTCGGCTTGGTAAGCCCAACGGCGATACAGGTAGAGATTGGGTCGAGGTTATGTCCGAGGTCATAAATCTACCCTTGTGGTAGTGCCTTTATTTTTTAGAAAAATAAAAAATATCTATTTATGTAATGTTTTCTTTAAATATTTTATATGTAATTTCTATTGTCATGATATGTTGAGATTAATTATATGTGATGCAATATTTTTTTTAATCTCGTACTATATAAATGAAATTGAGTTATTTTTTTTAAATAAAGAAAAACACCTCCCGTCCCAAAAAAAATCCAATGTTGTGTGAAGAAATGAGGAAAAATGTGAGAAAAAAGAGAGGGGAGAGAAACTTTTCGATTGAATCTCAAAACTCATTAAAATCTACAAATCATAGCTATTTATAGCAAAGCTAGATACACATTATTAAAAATAATTTGGTTATTAACAATACTAATTAACATCTAATTATTAAAAGCCTCAAAATTTACTTCTATAGAAAATGATTCATTTCTTTTCAACTATGTATAACTAGATAATATAGAGGAATTGTTGCATCACACACACACATACACACACACACACACACACACACACATATAAGGTTTCATTCATTTGTGAACACGTCTCATGTGTAATTTATGAACAAATCCTATCCATTTATATTTTAAGATCAATTGTCACTATTAATCAATGGTGAAAGGTATAAAAATGTTATTTTTCCAATTTCATATGCACTTAAGGTTAAAATTGTACAGTCAATTTTTATTATATTTGGTAGTAATGGTTTCTATGGGATTTATTGTTGCAAATAGGATGAAATAAAGCATGCCATCTTCTGAATTAAAATAATTTAGGATGACGATACGACACTGTATTAGGTTAACTTATTTTACCAATGTTTAGTTGGCATTAAGTTGTTTCAATGCATTAGTCTGCTTTTTTGTTCTTAATTAAAAGATTTGCATCAATAAATCAATGTAGTGCAGTGCTTATGTTTAAGAACCACTACCTACCAAACAATGGTTATTCTTTGTCCATCCTACACATTGATACACTAATGAATGTTTCAATAATAACACTATGCAAAAAACAAGCATTACACAAGTATAAATAACATTAATCAATGCCTCATTGTCTAAATTATTTTCATTCTTTTTGGAAAAATTTCTTATTTCAATTGCTTATCTATATATATCTAAAAGTAAGATAGTCGTCACAAATAGAAATAGTAAATTTTCCCGCCTAAATTAATTTTCTAATAATAGTGATATTATTATACATGCAATTAATTATGAAATTAAGTAAAATAAAAACTATAAATTAATTAATCGTATTACAAAAATAATGGAATGTGCGATTCTCTTTCTATGATATGAAAATTGCATATAGCTTCCTAAATTAACATATTAATATTTAGACTGTAAATCAATATATATAATTAAATCACTAATTCCATAAAATTCGTGTGCTAGAATCTTGATATTAATTAATAATTATATTGCAAGGCTACATTATATACATATTTACCATATTTAATAAATATGCCAATATTTCTCTAAATCATTCTCTATCTAAATATAAAATTAAATAATCTTAATCTTATCTTAATATATATATATATACATCTAAAAGTGATATAGTATACGAACTTATCTATATTTTTTAATTATTTATTTTCCATGTAAAACCGTCAATAATAATATATTTGCAATATATTATTATACATTTTCAGAAATACCAGATTACATGGAGAACAATTCTATAATATAAGAAGCTATTTATATTATATATATCAATATTGAATCTCTATATATAATACGATGCTAATTAAATCCATATATAATATGCAGTTACTTATATATATATATATATGTATATAGGAGTTGGTTCAAATAAAAACTTATCTTGGTGTGAAAACTGCGGACTATGCTTTTTTAGTGTATTTTTAGTGCTTTTCTTTATGTATTTTGATGCTAATTTTTTTAATACTTTTCTTATTGTGTTTTGGTGATAGATGTTTTTAGCACCAAAATACAGTAAGTAAAGCACTAAAAGTACATTAAACAAGCATAATCCGCACGTTTTCACACCAAGATAAGTTTTTATTATAACCAACCCATATATATATATGTGTGTGTATATGTATATATATTGATTGATATTGACTTGCGAATCAATGCCGAATTAAATGAAGGGTAATTAATTATTTCTATAATTACATAGATATAGATTATATTATATAAGGTAAATATATAATTGCGTTAACCCATAAATATAATTTTGCCTTAGCCGTGATATCTATAATATGTTATTGAAAATATAGTGTAAAAAGATGGAAGCAGTCGATTATAAATGCATCTTCATTCTTGGTATCTTCTTAAACTCATTTCAAGAGCAGTTTTTTATTGCTTCACTGTCACATCCGACGACAATATGCCCCTAAAGAGAAGGGGTAGCTTCAATTACACTTCGATTATATTGATAATCAAAATGCTGTCGGAGTTTTGTGATTTTTTTCTCTGTTATTTCTCAATTGTAAATTTCATTTTATTTTTGTATCTATAATCAATAAATTCGTTGGTGTTGATTTTACAGGAGACGGGCATCAGTTCACGTACAGAGTTGATTTGTATAATTATTATTCTACTATGATTTAGGTGAATGGAGTTTATTTGGATGTCATTGTTGTGTCCATATTGCAGTTTCATGCATTTCGGACTCGGAAGCTCATAGAAAAATCTCTAGCAGCACCCTATTCGCGATGCGAAGTAATTCTCTTATTTGTTGAGTTTAAGCACACATGATATGTAGTTAATTTAATTGGTTATTGTACATTATGTTTTGATTCTACGAAATGACCTGTTTTTTATCAAGTTTATTAGTTTAAGGTTATTTATGTATTGTGAATTTTGTCATCATTGTATTATTTAATCAGTTGCCCAAGAAATATATACAATTTGCCAGTTTTAAAGATATTGGTGTCCGTTGGTGTCCGTGTGATGTCGCAACTTCACCATAATCCCCCTTTGATTGGGCTACTACTCCAGAAAGTTTGAATGATATTTTTAATTTAGTTTTGGAAAACAATGCATAAATGTTAGTATTAGACCATTGAGAGTGGACCTCGGAGTAAAATAAGAAGATTTATCATTTAATTTTTTCATGTTTTGAAGTTGGTTTGAATTTTACTGAGTGTGTATTGATCATAACTTCCCGTTTCTTTATTTGGTAACCGCATATCAACAACATAGAATTCAAGTTTCCACCCAAAAACAACTCATACAAGATTTGGCACAACAACGTACTCAGAGCAACTCCCCGACATGGCCTCGCCCTTTCACAAAATTCTTTTTAAGCTTCGGAAAACTAGGCCATTTTGATATATTAGATGGAATGCAAAATGGAGAAATAAAATGAAGTCATTTTAAACTTTGGAAAATTAGGCCATTTGGTTTTAGCGTATCTTATATTAATGAATTTCTTTTTTTAAATTCAAATATAAATAAATTATATTTTTTTTTATTGAGATATATGAAATTGACATGGACTCACCCTTTCACGGGGTTCTTTTTATGGTTTTTTTCAATATCTTATTTGATTTAATTTAGTTTAGATTTAGATAGTGTACATGATTGTATAAGTTTTGGTAATTATGAATAGATGATTGCATGATACTCTCTACTGATTTCAAATCCTACTAAGATATATTTTTCTAAAAAAATGCATATTCTCTATTTAGAAAGGGTTAACATTGAGAGAAAGTGCTAGAAAATATGGTGAAATTTTGAAACAAACTAAAAATTCTAAAATGACAATTGATTTGAAGCACATGGATTAGTAATTATAAAATATGGTGCATCATACTTTCAACTTCACTTTGTTTTTACTTCACTTAATAATAAAATAGTTTAAACCTATTAATTAATCCAAATGTGTTCTTAGGTACATCTATGGGTTATAACCTGCAAAATTAGAAAAAAATATTTTTTTTTATCAATTCAGAATCAGAAAAAAAATTATCAATTAGGACTCTAAAAATTATGTATTTTATTTTTAGAAAAATTATATTCATATAAATTTTCATCAAAAACTATTGTATTGATTATTTTTTAATTTTAATAAAGAATATGTTTTAAAAAATGATAATTAAAAAAATTACAAGAATCAAAGTACATGATCGAGTTTTTTGAGTCATAGATTGATATATTTTTATCATATAAAGTATCTATAATATGAAAATCCAAACAAATGTAAAAGTATATTAAACGGTTTTATAAATATTTAAAAAATAATTTATAAGATTTTGGATATTATTTACAAAAATAATATTAAATTTATAGTTGGGTGCATGTAGTTATAGGTAATGAAATAAATTACTACGACCAAATAACATAATTATTCATTTAGAAAGACAAAAGCATTATAAAATTCATCAATGATATTTTCTTTTATAAAGTCGAAACAGTTGATTGACACATTCCATAAAAAAATTCACAAGTAGAGATAAGAAAATACCATGCATCTATAACAATAATTTCATGATACCATCCAACATTTTTTTTTAAAAATTCATGTAGTAAAGATTTATCATTTTTTTATCTCAAAAGAAGGTATTATCGTTTTCTTTCTATTATCCTTAAACGAAAATAACATGCTTATTTATATACTTTACCATTTTCATAGTATAGGTGAAGAGGCAATCAAATATTATAAATTATTAATTTCACAAACCACTATCATTTAACTGTTGTTTTTATTGCATATTGCTCCTTTAGTCCTTTACATAGTTCGTCTCAAATTTACATAGTTAAGGTGTTCACCATTATTGTGGCTAAGACATATGGGTAGTAGATCGAGTAAGTTTTACCAATCATTACATTTGACTATGATTTAGTTTTTTTTTTTTGTAACCTTTATATTTTTTATTTTTTTTTTACATCTTGCATATCTTACATTTCAATCCTAATCTAATATTGCCTTAAATGATGCAACACTTACATTTTCAAACTCCATTATTTTTAAGTTTGTTTAAAAATTAACATGATTCTATTAAATATCATTTAATATATATTTGAAATTGATATTAGGGAAGTTATAAAGGTTGTGATAGAAAAATCAATATAAAGTCACGATTGATTTTTTTAGATTATTGAGATTTTGTTATATGAGCGAATATCATGCATAATTTCATATTTTTTAAACATATTTGGTGCAAGTAATCTTTTAATAATTAGAATAATAAAATTTATTATGCCATTTTAATAAAACGCTAAGTTTATGTATCTTATCCGTGCATCGCACGGGTGATATACTAGTATCTTCTAAAAAAAGAATAAGCAAATGCAACCTTATTATAACTTAAATATATGTCCTCAATTTTTATTTTTATTTTACTTATTAGATGTTTTGTATATATCTAAGATATCATTTGTGAATTATACTCTAGTGTGTTAATTTGTGAACAATGTTATTTTTCTAATTCTAGATGCCTATATTTATTCTTTGTGATGCTATTTTTCTATAATGGTGTTTTATGTTTTTTTTTATTGTTCAAAATTGAGAGGTTTTTTTATAACATATGTTGTTTTCTAATTCTAGGTACTTATATTCATACTTTGTAATGCTATATTTTTTTTTCGGAATCGAGGCGTTTTTTTGTGTGATAACACGTCAGCAAAATTCTAATTCTAGGCGCTTACATTAATACTTTATAATGCTTTTTTTTAATTTGTAATTGAGGTATTTTTTGTGTGATAACACATCAGCAAAATCTTCGAATGCTATTTTTCCTATTATTAATGTTTAAATTAAGGCTTGGTAATGTTATTTATGTATTCACATATTCACATTTTAAATAAAAGCACTATAAAACAAAGACAAAAACTTGTATGAGACCGTCTAACGGGTCTCTTACGTTAGACGGGTCAAACCCGTCCAAACCCGCCCCCACGCACAGGCGCGCACCCCCACGCGCGGCGCGTGTAGCTCACACGCCTGTAATAGTTTTTTTTTTCCGGCTGGGCAGCAGTGTTTTTGCATTTCTTTTTCCTTTTTCTTTTACTTTTCATTAGTTTAAACTTCTTTTTTTTCTTTTTTCTTTTAATAATTATTGTATATCAAGTGCAATATACATGTTTAAATAAATTTTATTTAAAAAATAAATTAATTCAATTCAATTTTAGGGTTCACTAATTTCAATTTAAGGTATAGATTTATTTCAAATTTTTTTTTTTGGTGGTTGACTAATTATTGAGAAAAAAAAGAGATATCATTAGTTATAAGGTAAAGTATCATTATCTATGATATAAAGTATTAGTAGCTTTGAGGTTAATTAAACATTAATTATCAAACCAATAACAAGAAGTATCAGTAACATTAGCTATGAAATGAAGTATCATTAACTATGAAGTTAAGTATCATTAGATATAAATTTTGCAAAATATCATTAACTATTAAGTGAAGTATCATTTGATATATATATTTGGTGAAGTATCATTAATTGTGTGTGAAGTATCATTAATTAGGGATGAAGTATCGCTAATTGCAGAAGAAAGTATCACTAATTGAAGAAAATTATCACTAATTGCAGAAGAAAGTATCACTAATTAGAAGAAAAGTATTACTAATTGCAGAAGAAAGTATTACTAATTGAATAAAAGTATCACTAATAGCAGAAGAAAGTATCACTAATTAGAAGAAAAGTATCACTAATTGCAGAAGAAAGTATAACTAATTAGAAAGAAAAGTATGAGTTCAAACATATTACAATTCAAAAATTAAATCATTAGCTACATAAAATAAAATGTTGCAATTCAAAAATTGAACATGATAGTGAGCAGTAACTACTCATTATATTAGTGATGCTTCATTTTTTATTACAAGTGATACTTACTTCACAATTAATGATACTTCTCTGTTGTTAATTTAATAATTACTGCTTAATCATCGGCAATTTTCATTTTAATGAAAATATAACTTTTATTCGGTGAAGTATCATTTATTGTGATGTGAAGTATCATTAATTATGGATGAAGTATCATTAACAAAATCATTATAAGAAAACACAAAAAAAAGAAGAAGGAAAACTACCAAAGAAGAAGGAAAAAAAACTGCCAAAGATGAAGGAAAAAACTGCCAAAGAAAAAAAAAGAGAACACGTTTCTGGAAAAGAAAAAAAATGAGAGAGATAACACATTTTTGGAAAAGAAAAAAAAAGAAATTAAAAATTGAATATAAAAAAAGGAAGGGGGGATCATTAAAAAAATGAAAAAGAAAAGGAAAAAGGAGGGGGGACCACTTTAATGGGTCAAATAATATCCGTTTAACGTAAGGGGATCCGTTAAACCGTCTAACAGGAGTGTGCCCCTAAAGAAGCATTACAAAAGATGTATAAAATATTTGTCAATAACTTATTATATTATTTGAATTATTTGTTTCCCTTTCAGAAAAGCATATGTATGATCTGATAACCCTAAAAGGCTAAAATCAAAACTTGATCCCCTTTCATATTATCACAATAACAACCTAAAAAAAAGAACCAACAAACAACAAAATTAATAAATAATTATTCGATATCTCAGTAAATTAAAAACCATGTAGATCTTATAGGGATTGATTATGTTATTTAAGTAGAACATTTCATCTTCGTTCTCAAATCCCTTAAGAACCATTACAAAAAAAAAGTTAACTGTACAAGTTTACACACATCCCCTATGTTCACATGCATAATTCCTGTTAAGGTTTTGATGAAATGTCAAAACATGTCAAAAAGCTTTGAAAAACTGAAAGAAAATCAAGCAGAAAATCGAGATTGATCAAACAAAAGATTGAGCATACAAAGCGAAAGAATGATCAATCCAAAAGAAAAGGAAAAGAAAATTAAAAAAAAAAAGAAAGAGAAAAGGAAAGAAAAGAAAAGAAAAGAGAGAGAAAAGAAAAGAAAAGAGAGAAATACAGCCAAGGGCTGAGAAAAAGAAAGCTTGATTGCTAGATCAGTTAGCAAGACAAGCAAACTGAAGATGCAGGAACTGACAAATTCAAAAGTACTAATTGAAGCATTTCAGTCTACAGTTCGTGAGCTGAAAAAAGTGCCAGCTCAAGGCACCAGTTCAAAAGTGCCAACTGATCATCAGGATCAGAATGAATTCCAGCTGAAGAAACAAAATCAGCTGAAGAATGTACCAATTTAAGTACAAGCTGAAGAATATGCCAGGTCAAAGAAGTACCAGTTGAAGAATGAAGTACCAACTGAAGAGTGTACCAGTTCAAGGTACAAACTGAAGAATATGCCAGCTCAAAGAAGTACCAGTTGAAGAATGAAGCACCAATTGAAGAGTGTACAAGTTCAAGGTACAAGCTGAAGAATCTGCTAGCTCAAAGAAATACCAGCTGAAGAATGAAGTACCAGCCGAAGAATGTACCAGTTCAAGGTACAAGTTGAAGAATATGCCAGATCAAAGTACCAGTTCTGAGAATATCAGCTAAAGATACACCAACTCAGAATACCAGCTGAAGAGGCACTAGTTCAATATCCAAACTGAAGAAAGTACCATTTCAAGAAGTTCCAGCTGAAGGGACATCAGTCCAAAGTACTAGCTGAAGAAAACACTGGTTCAATAATACCAGCTGAAGAAGACTAAACTGGAGCTCAGAAAGCATCAGGCCAGAGCCCAGAACTTCCAACTGAAGCTCAGAACTGACGATGAAGACAGAAGCCAAAACTAGAATTTAAATTTCCAGAGCTGCCAACACGAAGATCTTGAAGTTAATGCAACCAAGATCTTGGAGTAAAAGCTTGTCAGAAAATAAACGCACCACAACGGCTACTTCAAAAAAAATCATCTCAACGGCTTTAACAAATCAATGAATCATTTATGATCATTCATTGATCTGCAAACGGTCACAAGCCACTCTCCTATAAAAGATGAGTAATACGACTTGTGAACAGACTTTTGCAAACTAAAGAGACTTTAGTAAAAATCTGAGAAAAGACTCTTACAAACCAGAAAGAAAAATAGTTATCTCTACTGAAGAAAGAATAACTTTCAAAGCTCAAAGCTCCAACTCATCCATAGCAAAAGTCCCAACTGAGAAGAAGAAGAAGCACATCGCTCATCAAGCTAGTTGTCAAAGAAGTCCAGCTAGAGCCAGCTTCTCAGTTTGAAGATTTACATCGATCAACTACCCAACTCAAGCCAAAGGAGCACACTAGTTGATAATAGTTTTAAGATTGAATTCTTGAATATCAAAATAGATTTAAAACCTTGTAAAGACAGTTAATATCACCTTATCTCTCCAGTGAGCAGTTGGGGATTACAAGTGTGAGCTATCGACCTACCGGCTAAGGAGGCTGTATTCATTAGATTGCCATTTCCGGGACAGCACCAGTTGAAAAGGAGGCTGCGACTCGTAAAGTCACCATTCGCCAGGTTCAACACATTGTCTTCGCTGTGTAACTGTAATAAAGAAACTTTACACTTGCATAGTGGATTGCCCTTTTCAGTAAGGAAGAGAGGACATAGAAGTTTAAGCTTCGAACCTCTATAAATCATCTCTGTGTGCTCAATTTATTGTTTTCAGTCGCATGCATTAACTGCACACCTCCAGTACACAAACTGCACTTTGAGCAAACTGACCATCTCAACTGATCAAGTGCACCGATAAGTTTCTATCGTGAGTTAAGGGCCCGATATATTCCGCAACTGTTTTAAGTTTTGGGATCAGTTTATTCACCCCCTCTCTAAACTGATTCAGACTCACCCCGGGACCAACAAGTGGTATCAGAGCGGTTGATTCTAAAGATTAGCCATTTCTACAGATCAACTGAATCAGATCTACTTATCTGTGCTAATCTGTTAGCTATGGGAAACCATAAGCTACCTATATTTTCAGTTGAGAACTACGACAATTAGAGCAGGAGAATGAAGACTCATCTCTACTTAATACATGAGAACATGTGGAAAGTGATAGAGAATGGTCCTATCACAATCATGATGGACAATGAAGCCCATATAAATGATGTCAATCAACTACCTAGGATCGCGAAGCCAACTCGTCTTCTCACAAGCGAAGAGAAGAATTTGAAGAACCTAGAGTTTGCAGCTCAAGCTGCACTTTTTCAAACTCTAGATGAGGATCGAATGAAGGATATGAAGAACTACCAAACTGCCAAGGAGATATGGGACTTACTTGCAGATCTGTGCAAAGATTTCCGAGGTAATTAAAGGAAACAAGCTCCAACTGGTAGTTGATAGATACGAATCCTTCAAGATGCAGCCAGAAGAAACCATCTCCAACCTTGAAATAAGATTTTTAGGCATTATCAGTGAGATGAACAACTTGGGAAGAAATTATCCCAACTATGAGATAAGCTCCAAAATCTTGGATAATCTTACAGAAGAGTGGGATATGAAAGTGATTGCTATAAAAGAATCAAGAAATCTAAATAGCATCACTCCCAGAGAATTATTTGGCTCTCTCAAAGCTCACAGACAGTCTAAACTGAAACAGAGAAGCATCAACATCATCATCAGTTCAAGATGCTGCTTTCTATGGAGAAAGAAATCGGTTTAGAGAAACTCGAGGAAGAATCAGCTACCGACCAAGGATCACACCAGCAGAGAGAACCAATGAGGGTCAATAACTGACCGAAGGTGAGAAACAATGGAGAAGAAGGGAAACTTGACTAAAGACATCAATGAGTAGATTCAGTCAATTACAAAGCTGTTAGAGAAGCTGAAGAAAATCAGAGACCAACCATCAGTTCAACCTCAAACTGATGAAGTGCCTAGAGCTGAAAGAACTTATCAACCAGCTGAAAGAGCAGCTAAGCAAATCAAGGGAAATAACAGAAGCTTGGGTGAATGTTTTCACTGCCACAGAAAAGGGCACAATCGATATGACTGCCCTGAACTCCCTGATGACAAGAAGGCAAAAGTGAGAAGAAGCTTTTTCAAAAAAAAATTATGCTGGCCAACTCAGAGAATGTCGTACTAGATGATTCAGACTACTCATCTGGAACTGACTTAGACGGTTATAGTTATGATGATGAGGTACTGTTCTGCCTCATGGCTGATAATGATGAAGAGGTTAGCACTTCTGACTCTTTAACCTCTTTCTATCATATCATGATGCATCCATTTCTAGCAATGACCTAAATGAACAATTAAGAACAATTAAGAATGCTAGAAAATCAATTAACGACTATATCCTGCATGCATGTCGAACTAAAGGATGAGAATGATGAATTAAGGAGTAAGGTAAAAGAACTGAGTGTTGTTCATGAAAGAATGAATAATCTTGAAGCTCAGTTGTTAGAGGTTGATCAGTTGAAGTCTAGGATTGCTGATCTTGAAACTGAAAACCTGACACTCAAGCAAGAGATCCAGGTCGATCAATATTTTACTATTTGCAAATTCGTGTTTTAAATATTTTACGAGGTTGATCAGTCGAATGTGCGAATAGTAAATTTACTATTCACACATTCGTGTTTTAAATATTTTACGAAATTTTCCTTTTTGATCTAAGGCTTGCCTCGTCAGGTCTATTTTATGGTAATCGACCTAAGAAATCTGTTTGCGTCACGGATTTCCATTCAAAGATCAATCGAATGCTCATGAGTGTTATCTGGCATCCGAAATGATAGCAAATTTATTTTTAAAAAGGAAATCTTTCTTCATTTTTCTTCAGATGACTTTCTCATCATCCCGAGTCCGGTTGGTTCAATAGGACTTGAGCCAACGAGTCTCCCAGGGTTTTCAAATTTTATGTTGGAGGTCATTTGGACCTCACCATTGAATAAATCAACTTTTAATCAAGTCCAAAAATCACTTTATTAGTATTTTAAACCTGAAATTCCGTACCGGATACCCTCAATTTTTACCTATAAATAGAGGCACCCCCACTTCATTTTTCATCCCACTCCTCATTCTAGGGAAAGAGAATGGGGAGAGAAGAGAGAGAGAGCCGTGAGAGAGAGTGTTGTAGGTGGCGGAGGCGGCAACGATGACGTGGGGTAGCGGCGAGGGGGGTCAACGGCAGAAGAGGGCTGATGGTCCGGTGGCCGAGCCGGCTATCAGCAGTATGTCAGGAGGTAAAGGTGTCGTCAGGCAGCAGTGGTGTAGCTATGCTGCCGTTGCAAACCGCCGGAAAGTCGACGCCGGCCACCTTCTTTCGATGACTCGTTTCTATTCATTCTTTGTCCGTTCAAGCCCAATTTATAATATGTTGTGTATTTAATTATATATTTTATTTTTTCTTTTGAATTCGTTGTCATTCGAGAATTGAAAATAGGCCAAACGATCAGAAAACGGTCGTAGCCGCCGTTACCAATCAATTTTGATTTTTTGAGGTTTCAGGGCCTTTCAGGATTCCGAATTTAAAAAGTTTGTTTTGAAAATATGTGAAGATGTTGGAATAGCATGTTATTGAATTTTATTTTTGAATATCCCATCATTTAGAATTTTGCCTAAAATGTTTAAATTTTATTTTGGATGTATGAGCTGTCAAAAATTTCCAAATGTATAGACTTTAATTCCTGTATGATAAGGATTGTCTTTTCATTTATTTTATAATTTTTGGATAAGTATAAAGTTTCGTTGATATTTATAATTGGTTATCTCATCAATTTCAATTTTTATCGAAAGTTTGTGATCTCGAAAAATTCCCAAATTAATGTGGTATAGTTTTCGCATACCCGGGATCATTCTCCATTTATTTCGTAATTTTTGGAAGATTATTAACCTTTGTTGGATTTTTGGGTAAATGTTGAGAACACTACAAGAAACAGAGATTTAGCGACAGAAATGGTGACAGAACACATTCTGTCAACGCGGATGATGAAAAGGCGACAGACATGTCCGTCGCCACCTGGGACGACGGAACCATCGCCACAGAAGGCGACGAACGTATTCTGTCGCCTTTTATTTTTTTTATTATTTTTTTTAATTTCGGAAAAATAAGGCGACATAATTGTTCTGTTGCCTTTTGTTTTTTATTTATTTTTAATTCTGAGAAAATAAGGCGATAGAAGTATTGCGTCGGCTTATTTTATATTTTTTTTTCCCTGAATAATCACCTTTTTTTTAACATTTAATTTTATAATATCGGGCGACGAAATGGTCTGTTGTCAAGTCCGTTACCCGGTCTTGTAATATTCAGGCACAAAGCCCTTCTTCCCCATTTTTCTCCCAATTCACCCAAACCCTAAATCCCCCTAACTGTTGCATTAACCGCGACCTCCGAGCCCCCCCAATGGCGGATCCAGGAATAAATATTTGGGGGGGGCGAAATTGTATTGTAAAAAAAATCCACACAATGAAAGTAAATATATATTAACACATATATTATCAAATAAAAATCACAGATTTAAATAAAATGGAACTATATAAATATTTAGTACATTAAAAATGTGCTAAAAATTGACACTTTGTGAGGTTGACAGTTTGAGGAAGTGGTGACAGCTGAAATTTGCGTGTATCCATCGATTGAAAACGCTGCAAAATCGGTTGTTTTCAATTGTTAAAAGCATATCCCTCTCAATATATACAATTAAACTGTCATTTATCCACTCATCTACCATTCGGTTACACAAACCAGTCTTGACAATCTTCATAGCAGAAAACACTCTCTGAACAGAAGCATTAGCAATAGGTAACACCAAAGCCAACTCAATCATACGATAAACCAATGGAAAAACCAAACTCTTACCAGATTTGACCATTTCCTGAGCAAGAATTCCCAAGTTGCTAATTGTAGAAAATTGAGGATCCCGCCTCACATTAACAATGTAATTGCTAAATTGTTGCGGAAGAAACAAACAATCGGTTGTCGAGAAGTCCCGAGGATAAAAATGAGTAAGACGCATGAGTTGATCAACATTAAATCGCGAATAAGAATCCCTCGGATCAAGAAACGCTATGCAATGAAGCAATTCTGTGCTAGCTTCTGAAAATCGATTATTTATTTCTTGGATGATCAAATCAACAACCTCACAAGAAGGAAAAAATGCAATTAATAACAAGTAAATATTTTCAACAAATAAAATAAACAAAATATTTAGAAATAATACCTGATAAAAAATCTCAACACGATAATAATGCAAATTGGAGATGGCTTGTGCTCCAAGTTTTTTATGGCCACGTCGTGATATATTAACATCCATATCAATCTGAGCAATACCATTCAATTCACAAAATTTACCCACTTGTTGCAAAATTTCTTCCCATCCATCTTCTCTAAAGTTTTGCAATTGACATTTCATGGTGTCAATCAATGACATAGCTTGAATAGCATTTTGGTCTTTCTGCTGTAAATAAAGAGACAACTCGTGTGTCACTCCTAATAAAAATTTCATCAAGTGTAGCACAAAAACAAACTCATAGCTATCCATTTTATCAATCAAACCCCCTTGTGGTACTTCTACTATCAGATAAAGTAGCTTCATCACGTACATTTGGCAACACTTGCTCAACTGAAGACCATAAAGAACATAGATGGATCAATGTCAAATAATGTGAACCCCAACGAGTATCCCCAGGCCTTGCCAAATTGGACTCTTGATTCTAACCTCTTCCACTAACTATTTCTCCAGTAATGAGTTCATTAATCGATCTATTATGCTCCAACATCCTAAGTTGATCTCTTCTTTTACAAGATGCTCCAGTCGTATTCACTATCATGGAGACATAAGTGAAAAAATCTTGAACCATATCATTTCCTTTAGCAAAAGCAACAATAGTTAACTGGAGTTGGTGAGCAAAACAGTGAACATACATGGCACATGGATTTTCTTCCAAGATTAAGGATTTTAATCCATTAAACTCGCCTCGCATATTTGAAGCTTCATCATATCCTTGGCTTCTCAATTTGGATATTGATAAACCATGACGTGCAAATAAAGTATCAATAGAATCTTTCAAGCAACGAGAACTAGTGTAAGCCACATGCACAACTGCAAGAAAACGCTTAATCACACACCCTTCTTTGTTCACATTTCGTACAATAACTCTCATTTGCTCTTTCACTGAAATATCCCGAGCCTCATCAACTAAAAGAGTAAAAAATATATCTCCAATATCATTAATTATGACAAGTGTAACTTCTGAAGCACAAGCATGAGCGAATTGTTTTTGAATTGAAGGAGCAAGCATTTGATTATTTCCAGGAGCATTTTGACCCATAACATTGGCAATGTCGGGACACCGCTGACAGTACCAGTGGATCATTTCAAGAAAATTTCCTCTATTTAAAGAACTAGGCGACTCATCATGTCCACGAAAGGCCGTCCCTTGTTGTAAAAGAAAACAAGCTACATGCAATGATGTTGTTAAACGAGTGCGATAAGCAACATCCATTTCATGAGCATTTGATCGAAATAAATTTGATACACTATGCATTTAATCTTGAAATGACTCGAATTCAATTCTAGTATAGTTTTGACAACTATTTGAACCCTTGACATGCTGTTCACACCTTTCGTTTATCCTTTTCCAGTTACAAAATCCATATACTGTAAAGACTTTCACTCTATATCGACCCCTTTTGTATGATTCTTTAAAAATATAACACCAAAAATAAAATATTGCATCTTTCGATACGCTATACTCTAGCTATGGGAAAGTTTTATACCAATCCTCTCGAAAACCTCTTTCATATTTTCCAATTACTCTTTTCAGATACACAATACCAGTTGGTCTGTAAGGACCCCTAGTCAAGTACTCTCTCCGTACTTGATCCCGAATAGAAATATCAAATTCTTCAATTGGTTTTCGCAATCACGGATCACTAACAATATCAATTGGGTTTAATTCTACTTGTACTCGAGGTCATTTTTCCCTGACTCATTAACACTAGGTACATCATGAAAGGCGGAGGAAGATGCGCCCTTACTAATTTTTGAAAAAAAAAAACTTCTCCATATTCTACATTTAAAAAAATCAAAACAAATTGATACGAATAATAATATTAAATCACAATGCACAGTAAATATAAGTTCAATAATGATATTCAACCCTAGTCCCTAAATCCCTAATTCCCAATCCTAAATAAATAATAAATTCCATCCAATTGAACTAGTTTTAATTAGTTTTAACTAATTGAACTAAGTATTTGTATAATTGTATTTCGACCACTACAAGAAATATGAGATATTCTAGGGTGCATAAATGGATCTAATTATAACTGGTAAATAGCTTCGTTGAATTCAGCAATTTCAATGAACATTCTCGAGAATATAATTAGCCGAACAAAGATAAATAAACAAACCCTAAATGAAAAATAATTTAATTGGTACCTTTTCACCGATGCAGCTGGAGGGACAGTCACAAAGCAGCAGTGCAGCAGTTGGAATGGTAGAGGCGTCCACGTCTGGAGGTTGGAGCGAAGGCGCAGCCGTGGAGCAATGTGCAGAGCAAATAGATTGGGTAATTAGGTTGATAAGGGTTTTTTTTTAAATTCTAACTCCTCACTTACTAGCCCAACCCTCTAGCCCACAGCCCAAGCTAATATAAGTTCTAGATATTCAACCCAACATACATATATATATATATATATAAAAGAATGAAATTGATCGAAAAAAAAATTGTAAGACATATATATAAAAAAATTTAGAAATGTTGGGGGGGGGGGGGGGGGGGGGCAATTGCCCCCCCTAAACCTCCTTCACATCCGCCCGTGCCCCCCTCCACGCTGACTCTCTCTCTCTCTCAGTGAAATCGCATCGGACCACCCTGCCACCGACGAGCCCGCCTCCGTCTGCCCGTCGACGAGCCCGCCTGCCTGCTATCGTCGACGAATCCCACCTACCCTCATCTACCAGCTGCTACTGATGAGCCTGCTTACCGCCAACCTGGTAAGTTGCCTATTGCTTTTTTTTTTTTAATTTTAATTCATTTGATTGTATATTATATCATGTCCAATTTGATTGTTTAATTGTCATTTTTATCATCCAAAGGTGAAATGAGACTTGGATTGTCCAATTGCCGTTGTTTGGTTAGACTACTTTTAACGGTGCACAAATGTGCAACCGTTCGACCGCCAACAAGGCAAAAAAAATTAAAATAAAATAAAAAATTAAATGGTTGCATTTTGGTGTTCGACCAAGGGAGGCCAAGCGAACGCTGGTCTCCCTCTCTCCTCTCTCTATTATATTATTATTTTATTTTATTTTTGCAGTTTTTTTAATTTTTTTAATGTATTAATAAAAAGAATTATATCCATTATATTTAGATTTTGTTAGATATGTAAATTTTATTTGAGCACTTGTCTCTATTTTATTGAATATGTAAATTTTATTTGGATAAATAGATATAATGCATATATTTTTAATAATAAATTAAAAAAATTCGACAATCAACACTAAATTTATAATTTTCATCTATTTTAATTTTCGTTTGTTTGTTTTCAATTCATGTTGAGTTTACTGTTATTTATGTTCTTATTTTGTTTATTTTGTATTTTATCATATTGTTTATTTTATAAAAATTTATTATTTTGTGTTGTTATAATTTTCAATAATAATAATAATTGTTTATTTAATTCAAATTAATTATATTATATTTATTAATAAAAGAAAAAAATAATAAACTATGAAATTGTACGTGGTTGGGTTGGATAAAATATTGGTGATGTGGAAGAAAGAGAAATTAATTAAATATTGAGGGTGGTTGCCCAGTTGGGATGTTTGCCCGGTTGCTGATAATGGTAGTCTTAATGTTGATTGGGATTGGTTTAGTATTTTAATTTGGTTGCATGAAATATAAACATCACTTCATGATTTTAGATATTTTCGTATGTTGTTATTTTTCTTTGATTTTTTTTTTTTAAGATTTCAACTGTTTCTAGCTATTTGGATTTTGTTGGGATTTTGATTTTTTTTTATTTATTGTTGGAATATTGATTATAAATTGTGGATAGTGGATACTCATTATTCCAAGTTCATGAAGCTTAAATATTTGTTAGTATTGATTTGGTTTGCAAACCTAAAAAATATCGAATTTCCTGTACGTGAGTGAAAAAGACAAACTATCAAAATCATTTAGGAACATATTAAAGTGGAAATTGAGACAACAAAATTGAGGCCCACACCCCATTTTTCCCAGATTTTCCTTACAAATTAAATACTTAGTTGAAACCAAATTTTTCTAAAACTAAAACTAAAATTTATAAAGGAAATTCAAAGATTTTACAATAAAGGAGAATGTATGAAAATGAAGCTCAATTCATCTAATTCAAACTACTCTAATGAGCTTGGAAAAAAAAAAACAAATGGGCTGAAATATAACTGAGGTAATGGGATGGAAAGGAAAGGCCCACTAAAGTTTACAAAAAAATGATAAAAAGTTCAAACACGAGAAATTGTTAAATTTTTTTAAAAATCTCCACAAATATTGTAAGGGAATCTACTACAACGTTAACCTCAACATTAAAAGCTGCCATTCTAATATCCACACAAGTGTGCATATAATAAATTAAACCATCTCATTCAACAAACCAAATTCAATAAAGTAAATTAACTAGAGAAAATAAAATCAAACATTCTTCTATCATCAAAATTGATTATTTATTTGAATTTATTAACGCATGTAAGTTGAATTTCCTCAAGCATGTTAATTTGAATTTATTAAAGCATGTTATTTGAATTTATTGGAGCATATTAGTTGTATTTATTAAAGCATGTTAGTTGAATTTATTAAAGAATGTTACTTGAATCTATTAAAGCATTTTAGTTAAATGGGACGAGGGTCCCTGGACTTCTCTATATTAATTGTACATAGTTAGATTGGGACGAGGGTTCTTGGATCCGTCTATTTTAATTGTACGTAGTTATATTGGGACGACGGCCTCTGGATCCCTCTGGTGTTTGGTTTTGCTAGTTAATGAACCTAGTTAAGTTACGTCAATGACTTGGTTAAATATAGGTTTCACGTCGTTATGTTGTCGAATTTTTTTCCTAATTAATTATATAATTTAGGCAAGTATGAATCGAGTTCCTAGTCGAGCTTGGATGTATCAACGGAGTCGCGATGTATCTGCTTTGTTAAAATTTGTAAATAAGATCGAAAGTTTTATTGACTTTGCCACTAGCTATCTAGCCTTTTTAGATGGGAAAAATATGTAGTGTCCATGTGCAAAGTGTAAGAATAGGCCTTATAGAAATTCATTTAAGGTCCGAATGCACATTTTCCAGCACGGCTTTATGCCGAATTATTACATATAGACCTTTCTTGGAGAGATGAGTCCGACTGAAAATTTAGTTGACACGTATGAACCGAATTCGTATCACACGATGGTGATGGATGCTAGCCCGAAGTTTTGTTTTTGATGAGATGAATGGCGTTGAAGAAGCTCCCAATCCTGAAGCTCAACGCTTTTATGATATGTTGGCTGCTGCGGACAATGAATTGTGGCCGGGCTATGAGAATCACACACAATTATCTCTTATGGCCTATTTGATGTCCTTGAAGTCTTGGCACCATTTCTCAGAGAGGAATTTTAATCAATTTACAAGTCTTCTGAAAGAGGTTGTGCCAAAAAATAATATGGTCACTAGTAACTTCTACAGTACAAAGAAACTTCTGTGTGGTATGAGGTTACCAGTGAAGAAGATCGATTGTTGTACAGACAATTGCATGCTTTATTGGAAGGATGACATTAATTTGATTAGATGCAAACACTGCAATAAAGAACATTACCACACTGTAAGACGATCTAACCAGAACAGGTAGATGAAGAAGGTAGCTCAGAAAAAGATGTACCGCTTCCCTCTTACTCCAAGATGAAGAGGTTGTACGCATTGAAAGCTACTGCGGAAGAGATGCATTGGCATGCAACATCAATTAATGACGGGGTTATGCATCATCCAGCCTACTCACCTGCGTGGAAGCACCTAGACATGACATTTGCTAGCTTTGCAGTTGAAAACCGAAATGTTAGATCGGGTCTTTCCACTGATGGTTTCCAGCCATCTGGACAAGCAAACAAATGATATTCATGGGCCTGTGATAGTTACACCACATAATCTACCCCTTGGTTGTGTATGAAAGAACAACACCTATTTCTTATGATTCTTGTGACTGGTCCAAGGAATCCGAAGGAGAAGATTGATGTGTTCTTACAACCACTGATCGATGAACTTATACAACTGTGGGATGAAGGTGTGCTAACGTATGATATCTCATTAAAGCAAAACTTTTAGATGCGTGTAGCTTTTCTTTGGACTATTAGTGATTTTCCTGCATATTCAATATTATCTGGGTGGAGTACAGTAGGAAGGTTGGCTTGTCCACACTGTATGGATAAGACAGATGCTTTCATACTTGCTAGTTCTGGTAAGCAATCATGGTTTGACAACCATCGAAAGTTCTTGCCTAGTGATCACCAATTCCGTAAAAATAAAACTGCATTCATTAAGAACAAGATATGTTCGAAAGAGCCTCCACAATGGAAATCCAGAGTTGAAATTTTGAGAGAAATATAGGGATTGTGGTTAAGGAAGGTGACTGAGTCGAATGATAATGCTGCAATATGTAAATCTACAGGGTGTGGCTGGAAAAAAAAGCATATTCTGGGATTTGCCATATTGGAGTTCATTGTTGATCCATCATAATTTAGATGTCATGCACATAGAATAGAATGTATTTTACAATATCTTCAATACCGTGCTGAATGTCAAAGGCAAAACAAAAGATACTTCAAAGTTGAGATAAGAATTGAACTTGTATTTAAATAAATCTGTTCTGAAGCTTGATCAGCGCACAGAAAAGTACCCGAAAGCGAGTTACACTCTGAAGAAGAAGGAGATAAATGTTCTGTTTGAATAGGTAAAAGAACTAAAATTCCCGGATGGCTATGTATCGAACATGAACAGATGTGTTGATATGATTAAGCTAAAGATGTTTGGGATGAAGAGTCATGATTGTCTCGTCTTCATGCAACGAATTTTGCCTATTACTTTTCAGGAACTTCTCCCGCCTAATGTTTGAAAGGTAATCACTGAACTGAGTCTATTTTTCAAAGATTTGTGCTCCAGAAATATTAAGAAGTATGATATGTGTCGCTTGCACGAGAATATTCCCATCATACTGTGTAAGCTTGAACGCATATTCCCTCTAATTTTTTTGACTCGATAGAGCATTTTTCAGTCCATTTGCTAATGAAGCTTGAATTGTTGGACTAGTGCAATATCAATGGATGTATCCATTTGAAAGATACTTGAGAAAGTTAAAGAACAATGTTAGGAATAAAGCAAGAGTTGAAGGATCAATTTCCAATGCTTATTTAGTTGAAGAAGCATCATCCTTCTACTCCTATTATTTTGAGGATCATGTTATGACGAGGCATAGGAGCATGCCTCGAAATTATGATGGTGGATGTGATAATTTCAATGATCTTGAAGATAATTTGTCAATTTTCACGCTTCTAGGACGAGCTTTTGGTAAAGTGTCAAGTAGGTGGTTGACAAATGGTGAATATAAAGCTGTACAAATCTCCGTATTGCTTAACTATCATAAAGTGACTAATCAATATGTTTCATAAGTTATAATAACCCAATCTTCATAAAGATCTTTTGTATATAATATAATTAATTATAATATTCATGTATTTTCTTATTAAAGGCTGTTTGTTGAAGAATTGACAGCTCGTAATCCGAATATCTCAACATCTGACATTGATAAGGAAATAGATCAAACATTTCCAAATTGCTTTGCCCATTTTGTAAGTTTGTCTATTTTCTATAATCACAAATCATTGAAATGAAATATTAATTTGTCCTACTTTGCGTGTTTTCATAGGCTCAAGATCCTTCAAACAATGTTAATAAGTTATTGGTAGATCTCTCGATTGATCCATCACATAGGATTAATACTTGTCACGTTTATTTCATGAATCGATATAAGCTTCATATGGTGTCACATGGGTCACAAAGAGCCATAATTAACAGTGGTATGTGTGTTAAAGGCACTAATTACACCACCGAGAAAAGTGATTACTTCGGGAGATTGTTGGAGGTTGTGGAGGTTGAATATCCAGGTCTTCCAATTAAGAAGATGACTTTGTTCAAGTTGAATGGTTTGATACGTTAACACGGGGGAACAATGGTCCATTCTGATTATAAAATGATATTCGTTCACCAAGGACGTAGATATGCAGAAGATGATGTATTTGTGCTGGCTACCCAAGCAACTCAAGTGTTCTATTGCTCATACCCGAATTTGAATCGATCTAAGAGTGATTGCTTGGCAGTTTGTAAGATAAATGCCAGATCGAACGTAGATGTTCCCTCCAATGCACCACCATAAGGTATATCTCCATGATTTCAAAATGTTGAACACTTTGAGTTACATGCTCTCGTTATAGACGTTGATGACAATCCATCACCTATTCACCCAGCGGGTGGTTTGATAGATATTGGGGAAACCAATCTTGATGAATCTGCTACTGATGATGAAGAGATCAGTTTATCTGATGAATAACTTAGTGATGAAGAGATATATGATGATATTTGATAGTGTTAATTATGTTTGATGTCCAAAACAATTAATTGTTTAGTATTGAAGAATTGATCATCTTGAATATCTTCATGACTTTGTCGTTTTGAATTTTATGTTTTTTTTAAGATAATGTGTGTGTGTATATATATATATCTTTATGATTTGTTTTTGCTAGATGACTAGAGGTGGTGGATCTCACGGTGTTAAGTCCCGAGCGATGTCATCCATAGCATACGCCGACAGTACCGTTGATGATAGCATCGGTCAGAATGGGACCGATGCTATGAGAGAGGAGTCCCGTACAGTTGACTTGAGACATGAGGTTGGGCTCGAGACGGTGGGCAGGAAGAGCTATGTTTAGATATATATATATATATATATATATATATATTGATATATATTCAATTAATTTACTTTATGTAAATTATAATTCACTATAATTTACATTTTCAAAGTCATGGTGCCCTCGAATGCCACTTCAAGGGCAATTACAGCTATTTTCAAGAGGTATCTTCATCCTATAGGTTTTTCTTGGAAGAAGGTGTCCATGGATAGGAGGATGCTATATTAGGCGGAGTTCAAGGTATTTGTTTATTTATATGTATTTGTGTTATCTAATATTGTTACTAATGGCGTTGTTTATTTATATGTTAATAAAAAAGGATTTTAGGTAGACTCACATAGATGAGGAGGTGTTTCCGCTATTCTAGAAGAAGTGCCAGGTACAGGGACATGGTCTACCATATGAAGAAGGACGACTACCTTGCGGGCAAGAAGCCCAATTTTGTTAGACTTAAGGACTGGCCTGCATGGGTAGCATATTGGCAGACAGAGAAGACTTAGGAAGATGCTCGATTGGCTAAGAAGAACCGCCTGACCGAGCCCGATGGCCCAGGATCGTCCAGCCAGATTTACCACAGAGGTGCCAAATGTGTCGTGGATCATATGCGCGATCTGGTATGAATTATAATAATTATTCAAGTTTATAGCATTATAAATTAACACTTTCTAATGGATTTCATTTTATTTTGTTTAATCAGGCTAGAGAGCAACACCTGTCCGAGTGGGAGGCATGCTACTATACCTACCTCAAGCTTCACTGCGTAGACGACCATTGAACCACCACCAAGGTGAAGGAGAACAAAGTAAATTTTTACTAATATTTTAATATATATATATATTCACGTATATATAAATAATTTATATGTATAAGTGTGACGCCTTGACTGAGGAGATGAGAGCTGAGGGTAGGGAGGTGGACATGGGCGAGATTTTTCACCAGTTGCTGACGCATGATAGGAAAGAGAGTGCTATTAGGCGGGGAAACATAGCCCCTGTCATTCGTTACCCTTCTGCAGCTGGAGGATCCTCATCATCATCGATCCAGGGATCCGGGTCACTATATACCCAGGTAGAGCTCGATGCGAGACTGGCTGAAATGCAGACACAGATGGATGAGACACCGAGTGTCCAGCAGGCGATTGTGCAGTGCTGGAGAAGCAGGCCACAATGGAGTCTCTGCTTGAGCGGCTTCTCAGTCAGCAGTCAAGTGGTACTAGTGACGGATCCGAAGGGTCTGGTGACGGATCCGGAGGGCTTAATGGCGGGTCGAGGTCGTAGCTGCATGTATTACTATTATTATACTACACTTTTAGTATATATATATGCATTATACATTTGTATTAAATTATGTACAATTATATATATATTAGTTTTATAATCTTTTATTATATTTAGCTCCCGATAAATATTTAAAAAGAAAAAGGAATTAAAAAAAATTAGCGACGTAAATGCTCTGTCACCCGATTTTTTACATTTTTTAAATTAAAATAATTTTTATTTAGTGATGGAACAATTCTGTCGCCATTTTTATGGTGACAAAATTGTTCCGTGGCCTTAAATTGGCGACCATTTCACGCGACAATTTATGGCGATGAAAAATTCCATCACTATAATTAGCGAAGGAAAATTCTGTTGCTTTCTTTTATTAGTGACCAAATTTAGGAGATGAACTTTTTCCATCGCCATTCCGCCGCCTGTTCAATTGGCGACGAAAATCGGATATATGGCGATGAAAAATTCCGTCACCAGTTTCTAATTTTCTTATAGTGGAAAAGGTGGAGATGACAGAGTATCCTTGTTTACCAACCTCTCGATTCGGTCAATCTCGAATTAACAAATTATTGAAACTCTATTTATGTTTTGAGTTGAGTAGATGTCTCTAAAGTCGTACATTCAATAGTCGGGTTCTAGACAAAAAGATAGGAATCTCGTTTAAATTATTTTGAGCTTTAGGATCTTTGATATAGATTGCTAAGTCAATAATTGACTTTTGTAGGACAAGCGGAGCTCTAGAGGAACTCGAGAAGGAACTATGGGTCATTGTTCTACCTCCAGGACCATGATCGAGGTAGGTGATACTATACCTATCTATGATTTAACCTAGTGAGCTCTACAAGCATGTTATGGCAAGATAAAATATCCAATTAAATATTTGTATGCTTTGTATGATTAGTTTCTGGACGATGAAATATTATGCTATGTGAATTGATAATGTGAATTGTTGTTTGAGCTCTTAAGCATATTATATAATGAATGCTGACATGATGTGATACCATATAGCTGATGGAGTCAGAATGGGCCCAGAGGAAGTAAAATGTTTTGCACATATGAGGAGGACTTTTGCATTTTGCTTCCCATATACTGCCAGTTGATGTTAGATATTTCTAAATTTTCAGAGCTTTTTTTATAAACCCCCCACTGAGTGCAATTGTACTCAAGTCCTTTTTTTCAAATATTTTTCAGATTGAAATGGTGAGGTGGATGGTGGCTGCGAAAGTGGGTTGGCTGCTGAGATCATGTTTTGAAACTATACCATTATTCTCATTGTGTTTCTTGCTACTCTGATGAATTATGGTATTATGTTGCATTGATTTTAGGCCAAATGTATACTTATGTCTTGAACTTTGGCTATTTTTTAAAAAATGTCCCGAATTTTAAATAATACCAAAATATGTCATGAACTTTGACATTTTTTTTCTAAAAATGTCATGAACTTTGACTTTTGTCTAAAAATGACCCGAACTTAAAAAAATTCAAAAAAAATGCCCTGAACTTTCCAATTTTTTTGCAAAAATGTAATGAGATTCAATTTTCGGCGGTGGATTAGTGACAAGGCATACTGAAGTCTAGCATATCAAAGTGACATCGAATTCATAATTTTATAAAAAAATAAAAAAATAATGACAACATTGTTTTCCACTTTCATCTCCAAAACCGTAACTTTTCATTCCAACAAATGTCTCATATCAATCCAATTTGAATAGAAAAAATGATTTCTTTCCATTCATTTCAAAATTCTCAATCCTAATGAAAAAAGAAAATTAAGTGATTTCTTCTCATTGAAGTTTGTTGAAAAAAAACTATATACCCTTCAAATTTGTTGAAAAAAAACTATATACCCTTCAAAATCTCAATCCGAACAGAAAACACCCAATTTGTTGAAAAAAACTATATACGCTTCAAATTGAGATTTTTTAAAAAATAAATCTATTTCAGTTTGACACACTAGATTCTGGTATGCTTTGTCATAAATCCGATGCCGGAAACTAAATCTTATGTCATTTTTACAAAAAAGTGGAAAGTTCAGGACATTTTTGTTATTATTTGAAGTTCAAGACATTTTTAGAAAAAATGTCACAGTTCAGGACATATTTTGGTATTATTTGAAGTTTGGGACATTTTTAGAAAAAATGTCAAATTTCAGGACATAAGTATATATTTGGCCTTGATTTTACATATGATTACGCTACTCTAATCATGAACGTTTGTTGACTTCCTAGTTAGCATGTTTCAAATGTTTAACTATATAATTAATCTAAGGGTAGGAAGCACCAATTTTTGCTATGTACTGTATATTTGTTTATTCATCTTTCATCTATCAAGAGGCTACACTTGTTAGCATGTTGATTCCGTTGACTTTTAGTTGACTTATAATGATTCTTAAGTTGTTTTATTGCTTTGGTCCTATAAATGGGACACAGTATAATTTAATTGTCTCTGACCTATTGATGAGTCTTAGTTGTTGTGATCTATTAAGAGGTATTGTTTATTTGAAGAGTCAAAATCCTATTTATTAACTATTGGATTTTGTTTAAGTTTTGATTGGCCTGTGAATAGGCAGTCATTTGACTTGATTAAATCATTTGACTCCTTTGATACGATGAAAACGTTAATTCCTTCCACTTATAAGGTTATGCTGTCTAAAATTTTGAGGCGCTAACTTAGTTCGATTTTAGAAGCACCTATGGATTTCTAATTAAATTACTTTTTTTCCTGCTATTTTTCTACATAACGTCCCCATCCTAGTTCTCGAGACCGGGTTGTTACAGAGCCTGGCCCGACTTGATTTTTGCCATTGGCCCGACAGGCTCGGGCCGTGCCGGGCAACCCGAGTTGGCACCCCTATGTATAGTGTATAATGTGCAAAATTTTAACAAAATATTGTTATTAAAGGCTATAGTATGCAACAATTGAGGTAGAATATGTAACGGTTGAAAACAATTACGTATAATCAATATACATAAAGGTTTTTTGAAAATAATTACGTATATTTGATATACATAACAGTAGTATAAATAACATCACTATATGTAATGGTTTAAAGATGATATACGTAATGGTTAAAAACTTTTACATATGTGCATTAATTTTGTAGTAGCTAATGACATTTTATATAACTAGCAGAGGATACATGTGTTGCACGTGATTTGTCCTCTTTTTTGTTTAGATATATTAATATAAGTTTTATAATATTTTAATGTTAAATATTTTATATAGTTCTAATCATAGTAAGATTAATTGACGAAGAATGAAAGTAGTAAATATAACATAGAAAAGAGATAAGTGATGTTATAAAAATAACAACTACAACTTATAGTAATTCATAAATAAATATTATTGATGAAAAGAATAAAATTTGAAAAAAATATCACAGTGTTAATATGTTTGAATGATTTTAACAAGAGTCTATATTGACTTTATTTTTTTTCTTGTTTGATTTTGATGAGTGGAGAAGCTTTGTTTTTCTTCTTTTTGGTTTCAGTTTTTTTCTCAGTCTTCACGTGAAACAAAGGAAATGTCCTCTTTTGTTTTTCACACATTAATATTTGTACTAGGACATAATTCTTATCTGATTCTTAACTAATAAAAGTTAACATGCATCATAACAGCCATATCAACTTGATGACTTAAATTAGAGAATTTTGGCTATACATCAAGACAGATTAATTTCTATAATCATGATGAATAAAGAGAGTGAAGAAGAAACACAATGGTTGAAAGTGTTTGTCTTTATTTTCCATTATTGAATGGAAGAGAACTATAGCCTTCTATCAAGTTGTTGGTATCAGAAGAAACAACTGAGAAACTGACTATATCTTTAAGATTGCTAACAGAGTTTACTACAGAATTGGAAGAAAACTAAAAGGTACTTACTCATCTAACAACCAAAATTAAAAGTTACTCATTCATCTAATAACCAAAAACTTCACTAATGTCTAAAGACACCAATATTATCAAATAGAGTAAGATGACTATTTTGAGAAATAAGCCAGAATATGATCATAGAATATTTCTATCTTGTCTGTTTGTTTCAACATAATCCTCTTATCGGATTTGATGCCTGAGAAAGATGACAAATTGATTATTGTATGAGTAACTAATATTATTTTAAATATTTTATTAAAAAAATGTGCATGTTAGAACTTGTGTGTACACAATATTCTTGGTGAACATTTTTCCTCCGATATTTAATTTGTTGTGTCTGGCTTAATCAATACTTTGGTGGTAGACATTGAAGTTCCCCTTGAAAGAGCTACATATAATTGTCACAGGAGATGCCAAGTACACACCATTGTTTGGTATAGTTTGGCCTTGAGCTTTATTTATTGTCACAGCGAAACAAAGCCTGATTGGGAATTGCTTTAGTCTAAATTGAAATGGATAAGCCTCATTTTCTGCTGGTGAAAGAGGTATTCTTAGAATAAGAACATGTTTTACCATATGTTGACCAAATATTACCTCTGCGTTAATTTCATTTTCCTTAAACTCTCTACACACCATTCTTGTACCATTAGATAAACCATTAGTCGGATCCAAATTCCTTAGAAGAATTACTGGGAAATTTCTTTTCAATATCAACTTATGTAGAGGTAAGCCATTTGGAGTCAAAGAGTTCAAAAAGTCTACCTCATAGTGTTTTCATGTCTCGTCAATAGCTTCATCAAAACTATTAAAAATTGATTCATCACTTGGAAACATAGATATCAACTCATTATTTAGTTTATCCACATGTTCATTCTTACCTGTTAATATTGATCGATTTATCATGTACTCTGCTGAATGTGCGTTTTTTTGTAAATTCGGGAAAATGGCTTTGATTAGCCTTTTTACAGAATTTTCTTCATTATCATATTCTATGACCATTTCATTTGGAATTTTGATGTTGCCTTCAGAATCTATTGGTTCTTCACTATTTCCAACTCTGAGCAAGAATTGACTGTATTCTAGGTCATTCTTCGATCTCATATTTTTTGATAAAGTTATTTTTTTCATTCTCGGCCACAAAGAAGACTTAACCAAACTTGTTGATGTACTTTGGTGAATTGTAGCTTTGGGCACTACGGACAATACTTTCCTAAAATCTCCTCATAATACTACAACTTTTCCACCAAAATCCTTATCATTCCCCATTACATCCTTCAATAGTTCATTTACATATTCAATTGCCCATTTTTTTGCCATAGGTGCTTCATCCCATAATAATAATTATGCTCTACGCAACAATTCTGCAGTTGCACTCTGTTTAGAAATTGAACATTCGCTTGATTTATCTGCATTTATTAGAATTTTGAATCGTGAATATGATGTTCTTCCTCCCGGCATTATTCCAGCAGCAATTCCGGAAGTTGATGTTGTAAGTACAATTTTTTTTCTTAATCTGAGATGAGCTAATAATGCACGGTATAAGAATATTTTTCCAGTTCCACCCGGTCCATCTATAAAAAAAAATTCACCTTTTCCTTTCTCTATGCTTTCCAAGATAATTGAAATTTTTTTTCATTGTTCAACACTTAACGTTAACTCTACGTCATGATTTTCTTCTAGTATTTCTATTGACATTTCATCTTGTATCTCTCTAGGACATGCATTGTCTGTTGTGTCAATTGAGATAGGAATGTCTGGAAGATCATATGAGTTTATATTTTTCCCCATGTTTTCCAAGAAAATGCTCAAGCTTTTAATGTTTTAGAAACTCGTTGTTCAACTGAAAGATCAACTTACCTTTTGAAATCTTCAGACAATGCATCAAAGTATATATCCCAAATTATTCTTACATCAGTTGGTGCACAATGTACCAAGATTATTGCAAACAACCTTCGTAATTCATTTGGCATTTGAAATGTCACTTCTTCATTTAGACATTCAATAATGCTTTGATCAGCTTTTAGTAATCCTCTTTTTTGCGCTGCTTCATTGAAACTTGAGTACTCTATACTATTGACTATTAACAAATATTGAAAAGATGTTGCTCCCCTAACATGATTTAAGAGCAATCTAAGATAATATCTTTCTCCTTCAATCGGATTTACAGTACAAATTCGCCTAATAACATTTCCTTTCTTCCTTTCTGCCCAACATTTGCTTTTTTTTTGTCCCGGACATAGTGCTTAGGAAATTCTCTGTAAAGATATTTTCTTACCTTTTCACTTGTAGCAAACATTGCAAAATATTATGTGAGCATTGTTTTTGAAGCATGATCTCATACCAACATATTTTCCAAATTTTAGTTTTCGTGGTAAGCTACAAATTGTTTATTTGGTAGATGAAGTTGTAAGTTGACGACTGCTGGGTATATGTCCTTTAAACTAAATTCAAAAATTCTCCACATCGTTTCTTGCGAAGATACCCAACGTGTATCTTGAAATTGTTTAATTTCATCAACTTGGTTTTGGTCATCATTTTGGGTCATATTGATTGCCACTCTATCATGTCATCTGTAGATATATTTGTACAAATATTTTACATATCTCAAAATTGATATGACAATTATATCTTGATAATAAATATGCATTGTAAGGCACGACCCATTGATTGTCTAGATCTGCATTACGAATATGAATCATTGATCCATCATTGCTTCTTCTATAAATTGGATATCCATCTTTTTCTTGTATTGTGCTTTCGCAGTATGTCGTGGATAATAACATTTGCATTTTCCTTTTATCATGCAAGAATTTTTTAGATTCTTCTCTCCACAAGGACCGTGTATCATGTGTTTCTTCACTAATTTATACAGTTTGGTATTCTTTTCCTGATTAGGGAGTTCAACACTAATAAACTTATCAATTTCATCTGGATTATTTATCTTATGCTATAACTTGAAAATTATCAACATGTGGACATGTGGCAAACCCATTTTTTGAAATTCAATCACATGAATATGTGCAACTACATTTCCAAATATCTCCTTCCTAAATAATTGATCTTTCAAGTCTTGTAACTTTGCTGAAAATACTCTTGATGTTAAATTCGGACAAGCTTGAGCTGTTTGCCCGGCATGTAATTATTCTTCTATTTCCTTCCACTCTGGATTGCAAGTCATTGTAATAAATAAATATGGCTTACCAATTTTTTGTACTAATATCAAGGCATCAAGATATCTACGTCTCACATCTCTTGGACCACCAATAAATGTTGCAGAAAGAACAATTCTTTTACCAAATTCTTTTCCTTTCAATTCTCCTTTGAAGACACTATCAACAATTCCTTGACACAATTCAGCTCTCAAATTTGATTGGTTTTGAAGGAAAAAATCTAGTCTTGTCGTCTCCAAATTTATATACATATCAATTACATAGGCAATTAGTTGACGACTTCGCTATCAGACTAAAATATTAAAATTCTAACCTCGTTGATATCATATAAAATAAACATCTATTAAATAATAAATTAAGTTTATCTTTCCTAAAAAACAACTAAATTTATCTAAATAATAAATAATTATCTCAGAAAAATAGAGTTCAATTACATCAAAATAAGATTTTAATAAATTTAAATTTACCTGAAGATGAACTTGATGAGGACGATTCATTATGAATATTCATAATTGTGAAAATATAAAAATAATGAATGTGTTATGTTGAGGTGATTGAATTTTTGTAACAATTGGCAATGAAATTTGTAAAGTGAGAATGGATTTCTGAATTATTGTTCGTAACAATTAGCAAGTTGAAATCCAATAATTTTTTTTTACATTCACACACCCGACCTGTGGTATTGAGAAGATTTGAACCCGTAACCTTTGGTCTCCAAAAAATCTCACTCCACCAATAGGCCATCCCCACCGGGATGAAATCCAATGATTTATATCTAGATAATTTTAGAATCCTATTATAACTATGAGAAAAATTATATTAACATAATATAATTATTATGATACCATTAACAAATAATTCACTTATATAATTAAAAGTAGTAATAAAACAAGAGTGGCTTGGGTTAGCCGTGTAGATACGTCGCGGTTTGGTCAATGCATAAATTAGATGAAGTCAAATAGGTTACTTTGTTATCCAAATTGCCGGTGATGGTATGGTTACGTTCATGCATCACCTAAGGAAAACAAATAATAATAATAATAATAATAATAATAATAATAATAATAATAATAATAATAATAATAATAATAATAATAATAAAATATGATCTTATATCTATATACCTTATTAAAGAAATAAGTTTGTTATTACTGTGGGATAATATAATAGGTAAATCATATTTTGTAAGAAACATACACACTTTTTACATAGGTGTCGTGTTTAAAAAAAATGTTAATATTATAATTTTAACGGTAACTACCTTTTTATAATGAAAATAACTGTACATAGCATTAGCTTTTTATACTAAAAAATAATAGCTTTTTGCACTAAAAAATATTATGTTTAATTAATTTCAAGTATACCTTTGTTATTATTGTGTGATAATTTTATAAAATAGAGTTCAATTACAACAAAACTATTGAAATAAATATAAGAAAATATTCAATTTAATAAATTATGTATCAACTTAATTACGTAGGCAATTAGTTGACGACTTCACTATCATACTAAAATATTAAAACTATAACCTCGTTGACGTCATATAAAATAAACATCTATTAAATAATAAATTAAGCTTATCTTTCCTAAAAGAACAACTAAATTTATCTGAATAATCAATAATTATCTCAGAAAAATAGAGTTCAATTACATCAAAATAAGATTTTAATAAATTTAAATTTACCTGAAGATGAACTTGATGTAGACAATTCATTATAAATATTCATAATTGTGAAAATATCAAAATAATGAATGTGTTATGTTGAGGTGATTGAATTTTCGTAACAATTGGCAATGAAATTTGTAAAGTGAGAATGGATTTCTGAATTATTGTTCGTAACAATTAGCAAGTTGAAATCCAATGTGTTTTTTTTTACTTTCACACACCCGACCTATGATATTGAGTAGATTCGAACTCGTGACCTTTGGTCTCCAAACAATCTCACTCCACCAATAGGCTTTCCCCACCGGGATGAAATCCAATGATTTATATGTTGATAATTTTAGAGTCCTATTATAATTATGAGAAAAATTATATTAACATAATATAATTATTATGATACCATTAACAAATAATTCACTTATATAATTAAAAGTTGTAATAAAACAAGAGTGGCTTGAGTTAGCCGTGTAGATACGTCACAGTTTGGTCAATGCATAAATGAGATGAAGTCAAATAGGTTACTTTGTTATCCAAATTTCCGGTGATGGTATGGTCACGTTCATGCATCACCTAAGGAAAACAAATAATAATAATAATAATAATAATAATAATAATAATAATAATAATAATAATAAACTATTATCTTATATCTATATACCTTATTAAAGAAATAAGTTTGTTATTATTGTGGGATAATATAATAGGTAAATCATATTTTGTAAGAAACATCCATACTTTTTGCATAGGTGTCGTGTTTAAAAAAAAATGTTAATATTATAATTTTAACTGTAACTACCTTTTTATATTGAAAATCACTGTACATAGCATTAGCTTTTTATACTAAAAAATATTAGCTTTTTGCACTAAAAAATATTATGTTTAATTAAATCCAAGTATACCTTTGTTATTATTGTGTGATAATTTTATAAAATAGAGTTCAATTACAACAAAACTATTGAAATAAATATAAGAAAATATTCAATTTAATAAATTATGTATCAGCTTAATTACGTAGGCAATTAGTTGACGACTTCACTATCAGACTAAAATATTAAAATTATAACCTCGTCGACATCATATAAAATAAACATCTATTAAATAATAAATTAAGCTTATCTTTCCTAAAAGAACAACTAAATTTATCTGAATAATCAATAATTATCTCAGAAAAATAGAGTTCAATTACATCAAAATAAGATTTTAATAAATTTAAATTTACCTGAAGATGAACTTGATGTGGACGATTCATTATAAATATTCATAATTGTGAAAATATCAAAATAATGAATGTGTTATGTTGAGGTGATTGAATTTTCGTAACAATTGGCAATGAAATTTGTAGAGTGAGAATGGATTTCTGAATTATTGTTCGTAATAATTAGCAAGTTGAAATCCAATGTGTTTTTTTTTTACATTCACACACCCGACCTGTGGTATTGAGGAGATTCGAACCCGTGACCTTTGGTCTCCAAACAATCTCACTCCACCAATAGGCTTTCCCCACCGGAACGAAATCCAATGCTTTATATCTTGATAATTTTAGAGTCCTATTATAATTATGAGAAAAATTATATTAACATAATATAATTATTATGATACCATTGATAAATAATTCACTTATATAATTAAAAGTTGTAATAAAACAGGAGTGGCTTGAGTTAGCCGTGTAGATATGTCACAGTTTGGTCAATGCATAAATGAGATGAAGTCAAATAGGTTACTTTGTTATCCAAATTGCCGGTGATGGTATGGTCACGTTCATGCATCACCTAAGGAAAACAAATAATAATAATAATAATAATAATAATAATAATAATAATAATAATAATAAAATATGATCTTATATCTATATACCTTATTAAAGAAATAAGTTTGTTATTATTGTGGGATAATATAATAGGTAAATCATATTTTGTAAGAAACATCCACACTTTTTACATAGGTGTCGTGTTTAAAAATAAACATGTTAATATTATAATTTTAACGGTAACTACCTTTTTATATTGAAAATCGCTGTACATAGCATTAGGTTTTTATACTAAAAAATATTAGCTTTTTGCTCTAAAAAATATTATGTTTAATTAAATCCAAGTATACCTTTGTTATTATTGTGTGATAATTTTATAAAATAGAGTTCAATTACAACAAAACTATTGAAATAAATATAAGAAAATATTCAATTTAATAAATTATGTATCAGCTTAATTACGTAGGCAATTAGTTGACGACTTCACTATCAGACTAAAATATTAAAATTATAACCTCGTCGACATCATATAAAATAAACATCTATTAAATAATAAATTAAGCATATCTTTCCTAAAAAACAATTAAATTTATCTGAATAATCAATAATTATCTCAGAAAAATAGAGTTCAATTACATCAAAATAAGATTTTAATAAATTTAAATTTACCTGAAGATGAACTTGATGTGGACGATTCATTATAAATATTCATAATTGTGAAAATATCAAAATAATGAATGTGTTATGTTGAGGTGATTGAATTTTCGTAACAATTGGCAATGAAATTTGTAGAGTGAGAATGGATTTCTGAATTATTGTTCGTAATAATTAGCAAGTTGAAATCCAATGTGTTTTATTTTACATTCACACACCCGACCTGTGGTATTGAGGAAATTCGAACCCGTGACCTTTGGTCTCCAAACAATCTCACTCCACCAATAGGCTTTCCCCACCGGGACGAAATCCAATGCTTTATATCTTGATAATTTTAGAGTCCTATTATAATTATGAGAAAAATTATATTAACATAATATAATTATTATGATACCATTGATAAATAATTCACTTATATAATTAAAAGTTGTAATAAAACAGGAGTGGCTTGAGTTAGCCGTGTAGATACGTCGCAGTTTGGTCAATGCATAAATGAGATGAAGTCAAATAGGTTACTTTGTTATCCAAATTGCTGGTGATGGTATGGTCACGTTCATGCATCACCTAAGGAAAACAAATAATTATAATAATAATAATAATAATAATAATAATAATAAAATATGATCTTATATCTATATACCTTATTAAAGAAATAAGTTTGTTATTATTGTGGGATAATATAATAGGTAAATTATATTTTGTAAGAAACATCCACACTTTTTACATAGGTGTCGTGTTTAAAAATAAACATGTTAATATTATAATTTTAACGGTAACTACCTTTTTATATTGAAAATCGCTGTACATAGCATTAGGTTTTTATGCTAAAAAATATTAGCATTTTGTACTAAAAAATATAATGTTTAATTAAATCCAAGTATACCTTTGTTATTATTGTGTGATAATTTTATAAAATAGAGTTCAATTACAACAAAACTATTGAAATAAATATAAGAAAATATTCAATTTAATAAATTATGTATCAGCTTAATTACGTAGGCAATTAGTTGCCGACTTAACTATCAGACTAAAATATTAAAATTCTAACCTCGTCGACATCATATAAAATAAACATCTATTAAATAATAAATTAAGCATATCTTCCCTAAAAAACAATTAAATTTATCTAAATAATAAATAATTATCTGAGAAAAATAGAGTTCAATTACATCAAAATAAGATTTTAATAAATATAAATTTAGCTGAAGATGAACTTGATGTGGACGATTCATTATAAATATTCATAATTGTGAAAATATCAAAATAATGAATGTGTTATGTTGAGGTGATTGAAGTTTCGTAACAATTGGCAATGTAATTTCTAAAGTGAGAATGGATTTCTGAATTATTGTTCGTAACAATTAGCAAGTTGAATTCCAATGTTTTTTTTTTTACATTCACACACCGGACCTGTGGTATTGAGGAGATTCGAACCTGTGATCTTTGGTCTCCAAACAATCTCACTCCACCAATAGGCCATCCCCACCAGGACGAAATCCAATGATTTATATCTAGATAATTTTAGAGTCCAATTATAATTATGAGAAAAATTATATTAACATAATATAATTATTATGATACCATTAACAAATAATTCACTTATATAATTAAAAGTTGTAATAAAAGAAGAGTGGCTTGAGTTAGCCGTGTAGATACGTCGCAGTTTGGTTAATGCATAAATTAGATGAAGTCAAATAGGTTACTTTGTTATCCAAATTGCCGGTGATGGTATGGTCACGTTCATGCATCACCTAAGGTAAACAAATAATAATAATAATAATAATAATAATAATAATAATAATAATAATAATAATAAACTATGATCTTATATCTATATACCTTATTAAAGAAATAAGTTTGTTATTATTGTGGGATAATATAATAGGTAAATCATATTTTGTAAGAAACATCCACACTTTTTACATAGGTGTCGTGTTTAAAAAAAACATGTTAATATTATAATTTTAACGGTAACTTCCTTTTTATATTGAAAATCGCTGAACATAGCATTAGCTTTTTATACTAAAAAATATTAGATTTTTGCATTAAAAAATATTATGTTTAATTAAATCCAAGTATAACTTTGTTATTATTGTGTGATAATTTTATAAAATAGAGTTCAATTACAACAAAACTATTGAAATAAATATAAGAAAATATTCAATTTAATAAATTATGTATCAGCTTAATTACGTAGGCAATTAGTTGACGACTTCACTATCAGACTAAAATATTAAAATTCTAACCTCGTCGACATCATATAAAATAAACAACTATTAAATAATAAATTAAACTTTTCTTTCCTAAAAAAACAACTAAATTTATCTAAATAATAAATAATTATCTCAGAAAAATAGAGTTCCATTACATCAAAATAAGATTTTATTAAATTTAAATTTATCTGAAGATGAACTTGATGTGTACGATTCATTATAAATATTCATAATTGTGAAAATATCAAAATAATGAATGTGTTATATTGAGGTGATTGAATTTTCGTAACAATTGGCAATGAAATTTGTAGAGTGAGAATGGATTTCTGAATTATTGTTCGTAATAATTAGCAAGTTGAAATCCAATGTGTTTTTTTTTTACATTCATACACCCGACCTGTGGTATTGAGGAAATTCGAACCCGTGACCTTTGGTCTCCAAACAATCTCACTCCACCAATAGGCTTTCCCCACCGGGACGAAATCCAATGCTTTATATCTTGATAATTTTAGAGTCCTATTATAATTATGAGAAAAATTATATTAACATAATATAATTATTATGATACCATTGATAAATAATTCACTTATATAATTAAAAGTTGTAATAAAACAGGAGTGGCTTGAGTTAGCCGTGTAGATACGTCGCAGTTTGGTCAATGCATAAATGAGATGAAGTCAAATAGGTTACTTTGTTATCCAAATTGCTGGTGATGGTATGGTCACGTTCATGCATCACCTAAGGAAAACAAATAATAATAATAATAATAATAATAATAATAATAATAATAATAATAATAATAAAATATGATCTTATATCTATATACCTTATTAAAGAAATAAGTTTGTTATTATTGTGGGATAATATAATAGGTAAATTATATTTTGTAAGAAACATCCACACTTTTTACATAGGTGTCGTGTTTAAAAATAAACATGTTAATATTATAATTTTAACGGTAACTACCTTTTTATATTGAAAATCGCTGTACATAGCATTAGGTTTTTATGCTAAAAAATATTAGCATTTTGTACTAAAAAATATAATGTTTAATTAAATCCAAGTATACCTTTGTTATTATTGTGTGATAATTTTATAAAATAGAGTTCAATTACAACAAAACTATTGAAATAAATATAAGAAAATATTCAATTTAATAAATTATGTATCAGCTTAATTACGTAGGCAATTAGTTGCCGACTTAACTATCAGACTAAAATATTAAAATTCTAACCTCGTCGACATCATATAAAATAAACATCTATTAAATAATAAATTAAGCATATCTTCCCTAAAAAACAATTAAATTTATCTAAATAATAAATAATTATCTGAGAAAAATAGAGTTCAATTACATCAAAATAAGATTTTAATAAATATAAATTTAGCTGAAGATGAACTTGATGTGGACGATTCATTATAAATATTCATAATTGTGAAAATATCAAAATAATGAATGTGTTATGTTGAGGTGATTGAAGTTTCGTAACAATTGGCAATGTAATTTCTAAAGTGAGAATGGATTTCTGAATTATTGTTCGTAACAATTAGCAAGTTGAATTCCAATGTTTTTTTTTACACTCACACACCGGACCTGTGGTATTGAGGTGATTCGAACCCGTGACCTTTGGTCTCCAAACAATCTCACTCCACCAATAGGCCATCCCCACCAGGACGAAATCCAATGATTTATATCTAGATAATTTTAGAGTCCAATTATAATTATGAGAAAAATTATATTAACATAATATAATTATTATGATACCATTAACAAATAATTCACTTATATAATTAAAAGTTGTAATAAAACAAGAGTGGCTTGAGTTAGCCGTGTAGATACGTCGCAGTTTGGTTAATGCATAAATTAGATGAAGTCAAATAGGTTACTTTGTTATCCAAATTGCCGGTGATGGTATGGTCACGTTCATGCATCACCTAAGGTAAACAAATAATAATAATAATAATAATAATAATAATAATAATAATAATAATTATAATAATAATAATAATAATAATAATAAACTATGATCTTATATCTATATACCTTATTAAAGAAATAAGTTTGTTATTATTGTGGTATAATATAATAGGTAAATCATATTTTGTAAGAAACATCCACACTTTTTACATAGGTGTCGTGTTTAAAAAAAACATGTTAATATTATAATTTTAACGGTAACTTCCTTTTTATATTGAAAATCGCTGAACATAGCATTAGCTTTTTATACTAAAAAATATTAGATTTTTGCATTAAAAAATATTATGTTTAATTAAATCCAAGTATAACTTTGTTATTATTGTGTGATAATTTTATAAAATAGAGTTCAATTACAACAAAACTATTGAAATAAATATAAGAAAATATTCAATTTAATAAATTATGTATCAGCTTAATTACGTAGGCAATTAGTTGACGACTTCACTATCAGACTAAAATATTAAAATTCTAACCTCGTCGACATCATATAAAATAAACAACTATTAAATAATAAATTAAGCTTATCTTTCCTAAAAAAACAACTAAATTTATCTAAATAATAAATAATTATCTCAGAAAAATAGAGTTCAATTACATCAAAATAAGATTTTAATAAATTTAAATTTATCTGAAGATGAACTTGATGTGTACGATTCATTATAAATATTCATAATTGTGAAAATATCAAAATAATGAATGTGTTATGTTGAGGTGATTGAATTTTCGTAACAATTGGCAATGAAATTTGTAAAGTAAGAATGGATTTCTGAACTATTGTTCGTAACAATTAGCAAGTTGAAATCCAATGTTTTTTTTTTTACATTTACACACCCGACCTGTGGTATTGAGGAGATTCGAACCCGTGACCTTTGGTGTCCAAGCAATCTCACTCCACCAATAGGTCATCCCCACCGGGATGAAATCCAATGATTTATATCTAGATAATTTTAGAGTCCTATTATAATTTTAAAAAAAATTATATTAACATAATATAATTATTATGATACCATTAACAAATAATTCACTTATATAATTAAAAGTTGTAATAAAAGAAGAGTGGCTTGAGTTAGCCGTGTAGATACGTAGCAGTTTGGTCAATGCATAAATTAGATGAAGTCAAGTAGGTTACTTTGTTATCCAAATTGCCGATGATGGTATGCTCACGTTCATGCATCACCTAAGGAAAATAAATAAATAAATAATAATAATAATAATAATAATAATAATAATAATAATAATAATAATAATAATAATAATAAATAATGTAGCACCCCAAATCCGGAGGGGTCAGGGTGCTAATGGAAACACAAGCGATGGAGAAAATCCCATGGAAAAATTTCCAAAATTGAGTTATCAATTTGAGATTTGCTATATCAAAGATGCTTACGTTTACTAGTCAAACACCAAGAATCAATATATTTGACTAATCAAGAACCAATAGAAATAGATCTTAAGAAAACTGACTGGTCAACTACATCCAAATAATAATAGTCAATTCATGAAACATAACATGACCAAAACGCTCATAGGCGTACACGTGGCAAAATTCAAGGTTCAGCAGAAGCATAGAAATTAAGAATCATACAGTTGACCATCAACAAAGCATACAGCGGAAGCATATAAATCATATAATAGTTTGACCATAACTAATAAATTCAAAGGATGGTCAACTAAAAACAAAAGGTCCCCATTGGTCCACATCCGCCACCTGCCGTCATCAATTACCTGAAAAACATTTTAAATAATGGGTCTGAGTGCCAGAAAACACTCTGTGGACATACTCATACATTCGTCCCATAATTTGCATAAAAGAAATAACAATAATCATAATACCGATTTCACATTTCACGTCACAATTCATACGCTCATTAAACATAGTGGAGACCGACCCTAATGTGATCACATATCATCTATATCATATTCATAACATATTCGGATATCCTCATATGAGTCGTATCAAATCCACAATGAGCAACATAAACATAAAATCATAATTCATTTTTCCATATTGGACGAAAGTTTAAATACATTTTCAAAAGAGTTTTAGTAAGTAAGCCCACCTTCTAGCTAAATGTAGCTGTCGCTTTAATCTCAAATTGCACGTGCTAAGCCTGCTGCCTCGGGTTAAGACCTACACATAAAGGTTATGTCTTAGAAACTTATTTGGGTAATTAACCTATTCTATAATGTAAATAAGGGTATAAGGTATATCTATAAAATAAAGTCACGAGCTAATCCTAGCTTTAAGCTATACCCGAGCCCTTGATCGAGTATAATATATGGATTAAAATCATAATAATTAAAGTAAGACTTTAATAATAATAATAATAATAATAATATTTCAATACCAATAGAGTATCACTTATAATACAATATGCTTAATTTGAATTAAATCCAAAACTAAACAAAAATAGAAAAGAAGTAAAATAATTAAATGCATAAATAAAATTGTGGTCAAAAGGATTTGAACTCATGACTTTAAATGTAAAATAATGATACTTTAACCACTATACTAAATGATTTTATACAATATAAAACAAACTGTTTTAATTAAATAGCTTCATAAATGCTGTGAATTAATTACACAAAATGAGAATTAAAACTGCATCAAATGATTTTGAACCCTGGACCTCCTAAACACAATCAAAACACTTAATCATCTAAGCCCTATTTTTGAAATTAATCATCTATAATTAATTATATATATAATTAATTATCCATTAGACTAAGCCCTATTTTCGAAATTAATCATCTATAATTAATTATATATATATATATATATATATATTCCAGAAAACTTTTATGATAAAAAGATTAAAAATAAATAAAATTACTTCAATAGGATTCGAGCCCTTGAATTCTTAAGTATTAATCTGAACACTAACCACTAAACCATATGCTATTTTCGAAAATTAAATGATGTTATTAATTATATAAGGTTTAAAATCCTCTTAGATAAAAATGATTAAAAATGAAATAAAATTGCATTAAAGAGAACTCGACCCCCTCCCCTTTTAATTAGCAAAACTAGACATATCCATTAAACTAAATACATTTTTCAAGATTTACAACATGCTTTTATTTAATTAAAGTTGAAACAGAGGACATTAATTACAATAGAAGGGATTTAAAAAAATGCATGCATGAAGATTTGAACCTTAGACCTTTTGATTAATAAATCTGAACATATCCATTAAAGTAGTTACCATTTTCGATATTTATACATGATTTTAATTAATTTAAAGTTGAAACAAGGGACATTAATTACAAAAAGAGATTTAATAAAAGTGCATGCAAGAAGATTTGAACCTTAGACCTTTTAGCATTGTTTTAAACATTAACCATTGGGCTACACAACCTTATGGGAATATTAACCTATACTCTTTATTAAATAGTTTCATAGAACTAAAAGAAAAAAAAATAAAAAAAAAATAGCACACACACAAACACATGCCCAGAACACACACACACACACACACACACACACACAACTCATGGCAACACACATTCACACATCTCGCATTCCTTTTTTTTTCTTTCCTTTTCCTTTTTATTTCATCAACAACCATTTAATATCTAAAGAGTTCAAGAACATCATGAATAAAATTTAAAATATATATTAAAGTCATCCATCCAAAACAGCCCTTAAATAACAATATAGATACTAAAATCAAAAATAAAGTTGAAATATAAAGAAAGAAATGAGGTATTAAAAGGCTAGGGACTAACCCATTTTTAGATCTGAAAATCGGAAGCCTAAACCTCAAAATTTCTTAAAAATAATCGAAGAATAAGAAAGAGGAGAAGAAGAGGATTCCAAAAATGTAATTGCATGTGAAAATAAAGGTGGCTGGAATTTTTCCGACCGGCGGCTCCGGCGGTGATGACGGCGGCGCCGGTGACGGGGAGAAGGGGAGGCGAGAGGGAGAGAGAAGAGAGGGGGGGCTGACCTAAAATGGATCCTCCAAAAATGACCTAGCTAAGGAGTGAAATGAGTATTTATATCCCTCCATATCTTAACCTAAAATTTAATTAAATTCCTAATTAAATCATAACTTGGTCAAATGAAGTCCCACTTAGGTGAAATTAGTCTCTATGGATTCGTAACGATGAGTACTATCATCTACCATATGCGATCATCTCGTTCCGATAACTATAGGTCTCGAAAATAATTAAAAATGTAAATGGGCTAAAAAGCCCATGAATTGGGCCTAAATAATAAAATGCCTAAATTTATTCATTTGAGCCATGAAATCATGATTAAAAATAGATTTGGGCCTATTATAAAATCTTGGGGTGTTACAAATCTACCCTTCTTAAAAGAATTTCGTCCCGAAATTCAAGTACCTGGTAAGGTTAGGTTTGGATATTGCCTCCTGATTTCTTCTTCAATTTCCCATGTGGCTTCATCCTTTCCGTGCCTGCTCCACTGCACTTTCACTAGCACTGTCTCTTTGTTTCGTAAATTTTGAACCTTGCGGTCGAGAATCGCTATTGGGGTCTCTTGGTAGGTAAGATCAAGATCTACCTCCACATCTTCATCGTGTACAGTGTGACTTGTGTCAAAAACATATTTGTGTAGCATCGACACATGGAATACATGATGTACTCCTCCTAGTTTGGGTGGCAAAGCCAGCCTATAAGCAACTTCTCCTACTCGATCGAGAATTTCATAAGGGCCAATGAAACGTGGTCTCAACTTCCCCCTTTTTCCAAAATGAATTATTCCTTTAACCGGGGTTATCTTAAGGAAGACTTTATCTCCTACTTCAAAGTGTAAGTCTCTTCTACGCTTGTTCGCGTAGGACTTCTGTCTATCCTGAGCTTCTTTAATTCTGGTTCATATTTTATTGGCGGCTTTCTCTGTGGCTTGCACCAATTCAGGGCCCAGAATTTTCTTGTCTCCAACCTCATCCCAATAGAGTGGTGATCTGAACCTTTGACCGTACAAAGCCTCATAAGGTGCCATCCCAATGGTCGCCTGATAGCTATTATTGTATGCAAATTCCACTAAAGGCAAGTAGTCTTCCCAACTTCCACCTTGATCTAAAACTACAGTCCTCAACATATCTTCATGAGTTTGTATGGTTCTTTTTGATTGGCCATCAGTTTGAGGATGAAAAGCAGTGTTAAAATTCAGTCTAGTTCCCATAGCATCTTGTAAACTTCTCCAAAATTTTGAGGTGAAACGTGTATCTCGATCTGAAGTAATAGACACAGGAACTCCATGCAAACGAATAATCTCTTTGATGTAGGTTTAAGCCAGCTCATCTAATCCTAACTTATGTCTTATTGGCAAAAAGTGTGCTGATTTGGTCAATCTATCAACAATAACCCAGATTATCTGGTTATTGCGTACTGTTTTAGGTAATCCAATGACAAAGTCCATTGTAATGTGTTCCCATTTCCATTCAGGAACTTCGAGTGAGTTTAAAAGTCCAGCAGGTCGTTGATGTTCCATCTTTACTTGCTGGCAAACCAAACAGTGTCCTACGAAAGTCGCAATATCCCTCTTCATGCCTTTCCACCAAAAAGTTTCCCTTAAATCTCGATACATTTTCGATCCTCCGGAATGAGCAGTGTACGGAGTGTTATGCGCTTCTGCTAGTATCTCACGTTTTAACTCATCATCTTGGGGTACACACAGTCGACTCCCAAAAGTAAGTGCTTGATCATCGGTTACAATAAATCCTTGGTTGTCTTCAGTGCGGCTCTTTCCTCTCATCTTCTCAAGAAAGTCATCTTGGCATTAAGCCTAAACTATACGAGCTCGTAGTTTTGGTTTCACTACTAGAGTTGCAATTCGAGCCTCCATGCTCTCCGGTGGTATGATCACCTCCAAATTCAATTTAGAGAAATCTCTAATCAGTTGCTCTTATTGGGTGAAGAGACAATTCAGTGCTACCATATTCTTTCTGCTCAAAGCATTGGCTACGACATTTGCTTTCCCGGAATGATACAAGATGGTACGATCATAGTCTTTCACGAGTTCCAACCATCTCCTTTGCCTCATGTTGAGTTCCTTTTGCTTAAAAAAGTACTTTAGGCTCTTGTGATCCGTATAGATCTCACACTTGACTCCATAAAGATAGTGCATTCAGATCTTCAAGGCATGAACAACGGCTACAAGCTCCAAATCATGAGTAGGGTAGTTGACCTCATGTGGTTTCAACTGCCTAGATGCATAGGCTATAACCTTCTTGTTTTGCATCCATACACATCTTATTTCTTGCAGAGATGTATCTATACAAACGACAAAACCTTCTGCTCCATCACGAACAGTTAACACAGGAGCAGTTACCAATTTCTTCTTAAGTTCTTGAAAACTTCCTTCACAATCTTCTGTCCAAATGAATTTCACTCCCTTTTTTAGTAGTTGGGTCATAGATTTTGCAATCTTGGAGAATCCTTCAATAAATCGTCTATAATAACCAGCTAAGCCTAGGAAGCTATGAATTTCATCGACATTAGTAGGGGACTTCCAATCACTCACTGCCTCCACCTTGGAAGGATCTACTTTGATGCCTTGAGCCGAAACTATGTTGCCTAGAAAGATAACTTCGTCCAACCAGAACTCGCATTTGCTGAACTTAGCATACTACTTTTCTTTCCACAATGTCTTCATTACTACTCTTAGATGTTCCTCGTGTTGTTTCTCATCTTTGGAGTAGATGAGTACATCATTAATAAATACTAACACAAACTTATCTAAGTATTGGTGGAAAACTCGATTCATTAAATCCATGAATAAAGCTGGCGCATTGCTCAGTCCAAATGGCATCACCACAAACTCATAATGACCATACCGTGTCTGAAAAGATGTCTTTGGTATGTCATCTTTCTTCACCTTCAATTGATGATAGCCCGATCTCAAATTAATCTTGGAGAAAACTCTAGCACCCTTGAGTTGATCAAACAGGTCATCAATTCGAGGTAGAGGGTACGTGTTTTTGATTGTCAATTTGTTTAACTCCTTGTAATCTATGCACATGCGTAGTGATCCATCTTTCTTCTTGACAAATAACACAGGAGCTCCCCAAGGTGAAACACTAGGTCTGATGAACCATTTATCAAATAATTCTTGTAGTTGGACTGTTAGCTCTTGAAGTTCCTTTGGCGCCATTCGATATGGTGCTTTTGATACTGGGGCCGCTCCAGGGATAAGGTCGATAGTGAACTCTATTTGACGATCAGGTGCGATTCCAGGTAACTCCTCAGGAAAAACATCTTGGTAGTTATGAACAACAGGCACATCTTCAATGGTTACTCCTTTGGTATTGTCCCATATCAAACTTACAAGGAAAGCCTGACATTCTTGCTTCTTGATCATCTTTGTTGCTTTCATAACAGATATCATAGGTATCGTCATCCCTACTTTAGATCCATAATAAGTGAACTCTGGCTCTCCTGACGGTTGGAGCATTATTTCCTTCTCGCGACATCGTATTGTTGCACGATTTACTTTAAGACAATCCATTCCAAGAATTATATCAAAATCATTCATTTCTAGCACGTGCAGGTCTGCCCTAAGATAGTTATCACCGAAGTTTAACTCTAATCCAGCACGGATCATACTAGCTACAAGCATTCTCCCTGATAGTATACTTACTTCTAGGGGTTCACTCAATTTTTCTCCTAAAATTCCCAACTTCTTATATGTTCTCATAGATATGAACGAGTGTGTTGCTCCAGTGTCAAAGAGTGCAAGTATTGGGGTGTTATGAATATTAATCATACCTGCCATGTTCCCAGGTGCTTGAGCTGCTTGTTGTTAGTTCAAGGTAAAGGCACGTGCATTCCTAGGTGGTTGTTATCCCTGGTTGTTTCCTTGATTGTTCCTTGCATTGTTTCCTTGGTTATTCCCTTGATTATTCCTATAGTTATTCCCCTGATTGTTTCTCGGGTTATTCCCCTGGTTGTTCCTCGGGTTATTCCCCTGGTAGTTTCCTTGGTTGACCCTCTGATTATTTCCTTGGTGGTTTCCTTGGTTAACTCTCAAATTATTCCCTTAGTTGCTCACTTGATTTCCCCTATTTCTAGGACAGTTATGAGCACTGTGCTAGGTTGCTTGCACCAAAAGCAAGCATTCATCCTCAGAAGACAAGTACCATTGTATCTCTTATTGCATGTTTGGCATAATGGCTTCTCCACCTGTCTTCCAGAATTAACAGGTGGCCCATTTCTTGCTTGCTTGTCATGCCTGGATTCATTCTGGTTCACGTTATCCCATTTCCTTTTTTCTTTTGAATCATGGTTCCTTTTTTCTTTCATCATGAGTAGTGATTCAATATCTTGAACTCTGATGAGTGTTTCAGCATAAGTGGTTGTACCTCATCCAGCAATAGGGATCGCAATCTCGGTTCTTAGGCCCCTTCTAAAACGGAGTGCTTTCTTCACATCAGTATCCACTAGGTAAGGGGCATAGCGAGATAGTAGATTGAGCTTCTTATCATAGTCATCCACTGTGAGAGTTCTTTGCTTCAGATAAGTGAACTCATTTTCCTTGGGTTCTCAATAGCTATCCGGTATGTATTTCTCCATCACAGCTTGTTTGATCCCAAGTGAGTGCAGCAAGATCTTCAGGTGTCATAGTCCTTGTATGTGATTCCCACCAATAGCCAGCATCTGCAGAGAGTTGATAGACTGCACATTCCACACGATGTGCATCACAACAAGCTATGTGTGTGAAAACTCGATCCAATTTGCACAGCCAAAGTTCCGCCTCTAATGGCTCCCCTTGACCATCGAATGTTGGTGGTTGATGACGTCTAAATAGCTCGACAATTTCAGTAGTATCATCAGCCGGGGCAATTTAGTTTTGTGGTTGACGTCTCCTAGACGGCATCCTATATTCATGTATTAATTATGAGACATTAATTGCTAACACGATTTGGCAACATAAGTAGCACAAAAATATAGTATCATAAGATTTGACATAATAAATTCATCAGTTTATATCATAGAAGTGTCATAGCTCAGAGCTATAATCACGGTGCCTCAAGAGAGGACTATTTCATACATACGTAATAACCATAAGTCAACAAAATAACATAGGAACTACATACTAGGCCAATACTAACCTACCTCATATGGTGGTATACAAAAAGAGGATTAAATCCACATAAAGGCCTCAACAGTGCCTGAGCTATCCATGTGCTCCTCGTAGTCCTCCTCAGGATCCTCGTCATTGTCATCCTCTATCAACCATCCATTGTTATGTGCCTCCGAATGTCGAATAGGAATAGGCGCTGGGGCCGGTGCAGGCACAGGGGCCGGGACTGATGCAGGTATCGGAGCTGGTACAGGCATCGGGGCTGGTACAGGTGCCGGGATTGGGGCTGGCTGTATGACCATCCAATCTGCAGGGGCAGGGGCAGGCATCGAAGCTGGTGCATAGAGAGGGTGCATGAATCTAGGTCCAATGACCAAAGCTGGCGCCGGTAGATATGCTGAGGGTTCACCCCATGTAGCCCATCTCTGATAAATATGCGATGAGAAGCCCGGATAGTCTGTGATGTAATGCAGGATCGTAGGGTGGATCTCTGTTGATGAGTGCATAAATTGCACTTATTTGCACTCATTTTGAGTGCATTCGAACTAGGTTATCTTGTATATATGTTGTAAATAGTGCTTATTTTGATTTAATCTTATGTTTTATGTAATGTGGTCAATATAGGGAATTTTTGGGATATAAAGAGCAAAAACAAAGTCAAATTGATATTGGCATCAACAAAGAGTGTACAAGGCATGAACTAATGAAGAAATGAGCAAGAAAATGCCCAAGTGTTGAAGACACGACCCCCAAACGCGACCCAAGGGGGTCGCGCTTCAGACCACTTAGAAACGCGAGCACAAAACGCGACCTAGGGGGGTCGCGCCTCGGCCTTGAGCCAAAATGCGACCCCCAAACGCAACCCAAAGCCCGTTTTGCAGAGGCTTCAGAGACCCGAAATCCTTTAGACGAAATGTGGCTATCAAACGCGAGTTACTGGGGTCACGCCTCAGTCTTCAGTCGAAACGTGATCCTGAAACACGACCCAAATGTCGTGTTGCAGAACTGTCGGAGACCTGATTTCCTTTGTTCCAAACTTGACCCTCAAACGCGAGTTCCTGGGGTCGAGTTCTACATAGACGGAAATTAAAAGTGACTTTTGGCATCCAATTATTGGTCCACTCTTTTATATATCATTTGGGGTTTTCAAATTACAGATCCATTGACCCTAGAGATAAAAATACACTTGGAGAAACATCACATTTGGAGATTTTTGAAGATTAAGAAGAAGAAGAAGAAAGATTCATTCATCCATTTGAAGATTCAAACCTTTGGATTGAAGAAGAGTGCTCTACATTTGGTTTTATCATCTCTTCTCCTCTCTTAATTTTGTATTTAGAATGGGTTTTTGTTCCTTCTTGTGTATTCTTGATGTTATTATGAATATGGTTGGCTAGAGCCTTAGGGCTCTAGGATGTGGTGAAGCAATGTGAATATTGATCTTTGATTTGAGATATATGTATATGTTATTACTTTGTCAAGATTTTGATCTATGCTAGGGCTTGAATGGTGTTGTTTGGTTGGCCATCTTACTAATATCACATGTATCATGTATGAATCACTTGCATCTAGTCAATCCCATGATCATAAGCATGCTTGGATCAAATCTACGTATTTGTCTTCTTAGTCGAATGTCATTGTGTGGAAGGAAATGTGACCCTTAGAGCCTTTGGTAGGTGCGACCTTGAAATGCGTTAGAGATAGCCATCCTTGTTGCATTCGCAATTTAAGAGATATTCGAGAGATGCTCTTGCTATAGTCGTGGTCTTCCTATCTATGAACTTTGCATATATGTGTGTGTAATCCCTTGTTGTAGATTAATATGAGCATTATGTAGCCATATCCTAGAGTTTCTCCTTATTTACGATCTTCAAAACTATCCCTTGTTTGGTATTTTCTCTTGTGTGCAAAGTATATTGATAATTATTGTTGTTTAAATGATCATGTCTTTTGTTCTTGTTTGGTATTGTGTTTAGTTTAAAACACACCCTTTCCTTATTCATCATCTAGATATTTCGCTCGTCTATCGTCGTGATACTTGCATTGTCTAATTTATAATTCATTTTCCTGTGGATCGACCTCGTATCATCATATCTACAATTATATGCTTGTATACTTGTAAGCATGACTCGAGTTTATAAATATTGAAACCATTGTGGAGAGTAAAAATCTGCGCATCAAGTTTTTAGCGCCGTTGCCGGGGATACGGAATTAATATGATATATGTGATATTGTGCCAACGATTGAGTGGATTAGTTTAGACATTTTACTTTTGTTTTGTTTGAAAAATTTGCATTGATTTCTTGGTTCTTTGACAGGTAGTGTATGCACACTCGATCTAGAGGTGAGCCACCAATCGACTAGGATCCAGAAATTGAAGCAACGGTGTGCCATAACAACGCACGTAGATGGAGGAGAATGACGGATAATCCTCCACTAGTTCAAGATCCGATGATTGCCCAAATGCAAAGGCAATTAGAGGTGATGCAAGAACAATTGAGAGCCCAAGAGGAGGCTCAAAATAGAAATGTGGAGGCACCGATCTGAAATCTCTTCCAACCCGTCGTTGATCAAGGGGTGGCCAATGGACCACCCATTCAAGCCAACAATTTCGAGTTTAACACCTCTTTTGTACTAATGATCCAATAAAACCAATTCCGAGGGACACCAATGAAGGATCCACATGAGCATATTCATAAATTCCTTAATGTTAGTAGGACAATGAAGATGAATGGAGTCCCGACAGATGCAATTCGAATCCGACTCTTTCCATTCTCATTGATCAACAAGGTGGAAACATGGTGGTTGAGCCATGCCCAAGGAACATTCCAAACTTGGGACCAATTGGTGACGAAGTTCTTACACAAGTTTTTCCCACCCGGAAAAACTCTGAAATTAAAAGGAGAAATCACCGTGTTCAAGCAATGGGATGAAGAAAGCTTATATAAGGCATAGGAACGCTTCAGGGAGATGCTAAGGAAGTGCCCAGGACATGGTTTTGGAACCGATCATCAAGTGTGCATATTTTATGGGGGAAGCAAAGACGAAGTGAGAACACTTATGGATGCAGCTGCGTGAGGATCACTCTTAGCAAGAGGACCGAAAAAAGCCTTGAGAATAATTGAAGAAATGGCTTCAAATTCATTTCAATGGCCGGCAGCAAGAGAAGGAGTGCAAATTCTAAAAAAAATGGCTTCGACTTCAAGTTCGGATGCACTTGGGCTTTTGACGGCTCGAATGGCAACCTTAAACTCAAAGATAGAAGCCTTTACAAATCCAAAAGCCGAGTCCTCTCACAGTCAATTTGAGGAGGTGAACTATGTGAACCAAAGAGGCTTCTCGAATCAACAAAGGCCATTTAATCTGGGGTACAGGCCCCAATATGGAGGTCAATATGGTGGAAACCAAGGTTACCAAAATAGGGCTCAACATCCAAACTTGTCCTATAGTAACCCAAACAATGCTATCCAACCACCTCCCGGTTTTTCAGTGACTAATGGTGTTATTGATGAGGAGAAGAAGCCTAAGATGGATGACCTTTTGATGGCATTTATGGGGAAGACGGAAAACTACATGAAAGAATCTCAAACTCATGTTGGGAAGTTAGAGAGTACCGTCGGAGCAATTGGCAACCAAGTCAACATGTTAGAAAAGTAAATGGGTCAATTTGCAACTATCTTGGGAAGCCAACATCAACAAGGCAAGTTCCTAAGCAATACCACCGTAAATCCGAAAGATCAATGCAAGGCAATTACCTTGAGGAGTGGAACTGCTTATGATGGCCCCGAGATGCCGAATGAATAAGAAAGCAAAGGAAAGGTTGATGAGCAACCTAGTGAAGAGAAGAACGAAGAGGGACCAAGTCAAGAGGACTTAAGTCCCAACTTGAAGAAAAATGATGAACTTGAGAAAGGGAAGGAAAAAGAAGTACCACTGTAATACCCCAAAATTTTATTATCTAAATTTAATTAGGAATATACATCTAATAGTTAGAATAATTGAAATATCCAAAAACTTTTAAGTATTAAAATAATAGCCTATGCTTGTCGAGTAGATTAGAGAGGCCCCAACTATTGTTGTATTTTTATTACAAATCCCGAATGTTATTTTATTTTATTTTATTTTCTAAACCTAAAATGTGCTTGTTATTATCACTTCGGGTATTAGAAGATGATTTTAGGATATGATCATATATGATCCTAATAATTAATTATCTAGATAAATATAAATATTATCCTATTATATGTTATTATGTTCTATCCAAATATACTATTATTTTATTTAAAAAAAAAATTAAGTTATCTAAGTATATATATATACTTACGGGAATGCTAGATATATATATATATATAGATAGCCTTAATTAATTGTTTAACTATTTTTTTGTGCAATCTTGATTTGCGTGCGTGTATATATATATATATATAACACACATATATAGTATAATTATATACGTATATATATTGGAATGGCAATGCTAGATATTATAATGTTAATAATGGGTAGGATTTATAATTAAAAAGAAAAGAAAAAGATTAAATAAAAATAAAGGTACAACCAATGCATATATATAATCAAAAGTTGTGAAGGTTACCATATGAGGTACACGTGCTCTTAGAGATCATAGGTGGATGGGAATATAGTTCTACACGTGTACCTTAGGAAGAATAGCTAATCTCCATATGCATGTTATTAGATATATTTAATTGCTGAACAAGTAGGTTGACCATCTGAACTTCTCTTAATTAACCAAGAAAATAGTTCATGCCCAAATCCATAAAATCGATCCGACGAGAAATTAAAGTTGCAGGTTAATGCTTTGAATTTCTTTTATACATGTACTTTGATTAATTTACTATTTAAAGTGTGTAGTTAGTCATGACTAGTTATATTTCCAATAATATCTTAATTAGCAAAGTGATTGGATTGTGCTTCAATGAAATAATTTATGATCAAATTTTAGCTTGGAAATATATATTATGAGTTACTATGAAAACCGATACATAGGTATAATTAAATTAGTTTATATATTTAATTGTACAATTAACATTTTTATTGTTAAAAATTTATAATATACCAAATTAATTTTGATATAAAATTGTTAATTTCATTAGCATAAAAAAATTATGCGTTCAGCCAATGAAATGAACTAAATAAAATGGTAAGGTTAGAATTTTCATTAGTAAGGGACGAATTAAGTAAAGGATAAATCTACTTAATTTGAAATATTAATTGAATATCAATAGTTATGGTTATTCTGTTTGATCAGTTGTATATTAAATTTGGTAATTTATATTTGCTTAGACTTTATTGAGAGTTTGTGGTCTAGGATTTTAAATATCATAAGCTTTGGATTCAAGATAAGTAAAATTCCATCTGCAATTGCAATGCATGAACATATTCTAAAAGAATCAAGATGAGTTTAAAACCCGAAAGTTTCTAAATAAAATATAGAAGTTTAATAAAAAAACTTTAATTGAAATGGATTTTAGAAATTGAGTTTTAATAGAGACCCTTTAGTCAAACTAAATCAAGGTTGGTTGTTGTAGGCCCAGAAGAAGTAGCAGAAACCGAGCAGAACCAATCCAAAGTTTGAAACTTTATCTTTTATCCAGGTGGGCTATTATATTTTTGCAAATTGTATCTTTCGAGCTATTAAGCTCTGCTTTGTTAAAATTGCATATGTGACTATCTGTGTTAAATATTTACATGCTACTGTATGTTGTCGGAGTCTCATATACCAGCGCTGTGTCAATGTGAGTAGCTACAGTATGCATGCTTTATTTGTCATGCCCTACTCCTTGTCGGTGAGACAAAAATGAAACACTTATGGGTTATACTCATTGGGTATACTTGGCCATACTCAACTTTACGCGTGGTGATGTAGTACGGGTTGCGGGCAGTGACTGGTTACACCCTTAAGCGCTTCACGATAAAATATTTTGGTGAACTTAGGTTGCTTTAAATTTTAAAACCTCCTAAGCTTCACTACCTGCATGAACACAGATAGATTACTTTAATAAAATGATTTGCATAACTCGAATTGTAAAAACTTGCCCACTGAGTGCACTAGTACTCAGCCCAAATATTTTCAAATATTTTTCAGGTCAGTAGGCTGGCGCGTGGAGGTGATGACGCTGAGAGATGGCTTTTGTTATTTATGTATTTTCCCATTGTCTCCTTTTGTTAAGTATCATGTTCATAATAAAGTCTCCTTGTAATATCCTTTTGTTAAACACTAAGAGCTCTGATCTTGGTGTTATGAATATGTATATATTATTATACAGCATGTTTGATTATTCTGAGTCTTCTGTTGAAATTTTATTAATCAGGTTACCCCTTTCTTTCCCGCTTCTTAATTCCAACCCCCGTGGCGTCCATTTCCACGGTCTTTCGGGACCGGGGCGCTACAGAGTGGTATCAGAGCAGGTCTTGCAACTCTGCAAACCTGTTGGGTCAACTTATTTTGTTTTTCTTTTTCATTAAATTCCCGTGTGATATTATATAAGCCCTCAACTCGTCACTAACGCAACAGCCAAAAGGTACGCATGTTTTTATGCGGTTTTTAGATTTTAAAAGTTTACATTAATTGGTGAAATGTTAAGTTGGTTTGGAAAAGAAAGATTGTGATTTTCCATGTTGGCGGGAATGCCTTGAAAGATTGAGTCTTACACTGATTACTTACTGGTTTTGAGAATGAAATATGCCTATGGGCGTACAGGATTTTGTGTTAAACCATGCTGATTCTATTGTATACATGTGAGGAATTTGTTTATCTATGCTTTGGGCATACTTATGAATGTTTGATATATGTTGATTGCACACATTGATAGTTGATTTGTATTTGATGTTGTGCTCTAGATGAGTACTTTGACTTGGAATTTGAGAACTTAAGATGAACTTAGCCTGTAGTTGTTGAACTTAGGCTAAACTTGAAAGAATTTATGAAAATGGTTGAACGTAGACTGATTGAGAAATTATGCTAAGTAGATGGCGGGGTGGCAGGTGAGACCTCGAAAGAGGTGTCGTACTCGTGTTACAATGGATGAGCGGATAGAGAGGTTCCGTGCATGTATCAGTAGACCAGGGGAGGATGTGCCAGAGTTCACTGCACGTTTTGTGACTTTATGGATGACTGTCTCAGGTATCGGTGGTATTACAGAGGTGGAGGCTACAGCGAGATATATTATTGGACTACCTCAAGCCTGGAGGCCATGGGCTGCAAGAGTTGCTGATATTTTCTCAGAGAGATCTCCGCCTACCTTTGCAGAGAAAGTCTATTTCTCGAGATTCTTCACGTATGTGCTACGGACTTGGGCAGATAGACGATGTGTGGCTCCACAATTACCCATAGTGGAGGAGGATATGGATATGTTTAGAGTACCATTTACATCGGTCTTACCAGAGGAGAGGACGATAGAGATGGATCGTTCGGCACCACCTGCACCAAAGCCGCCACTTATCACGATAGCATCGCATGATGATGAGGCTGGTCCATCTGGGACCCAGTTAGAGCCCATTGCAGAGGTGGACCCGGAGGAGGATCCCGATGAGGAGCCAATGGAAGTAACTGATGGAAGTACGACGCTCCACTTTCGATGTGATTTCGATGCGGAGGGGCGTCCTGGGCACTGGTATATTCCGTCGTCTCCATAGATATATGTATAGTTGTAGTAGTTTGAGTAGTTTAGTATATACTGATGCTGACATTTTGTTGTATCATTAGCTCAGTAGCTTTTGTTAGTCGGAAACGTTGTCGTTGTTATAAGACCGTTCCAACATGAGGCATTTGATAGTTAGCCTCTTTTTGACTTAGTGGACTAGACGGTATATTATATTTTTGATGTATAGATAATGTATGTATAGTACTCCACTCTTTTATATAAAAGTTCTGTTTCAGGATATCTTTTAGATTTATATATATATTGTATATATATTTTTAAAAGGCTTGCATATATACATTTCATTTCCTTTACGAGATGTGTAGTTATTATTTTTTATTTTCTTTTCGAATCTTTACGCAAGTGTTGATCGATTGGAAATTTGACTAGTTGCAGAATGCCAAGAGGAAGACCAAGAAATGTGAACTTGGCGGTACCGGAAGTACCGAATATTCCACAAGGTCAGGGACCACAAATTGAAATGGAGTTCAGACGCCACAATCCCCCAACTTTCAATGGAGAAGGGGATCCACTCACAGCCGAACGTTGGGTTCGAGCACTTGAAAAGATATTTAGGTTTTTGCATTGTAGTGATAAAGAAAGGGTGGCCTGTGCCCTGTATCAACTTGTGGATGATGCAGATTTCTGGTGGGAGTCAGTTCGAAGGACAATATCTGATGCAGATTGGGAAGTGTTCACATGGGAGAACTTTAAGACGATCTTATATCAAAAGTACATACCGGCTCATTATCAGCATCAGAAGGCTAATGAATTTTGGAATCTCAAACAGGGGAGCAAATCAGTCGCAGAATATGATTTGCAGTTTAATAGGTTATCTCGATATGCACCACAGACCGTAGACACAGAAGCAAAGAGGATTGAAAAATTTCGAATGGGTTTGAAACCGGAAATAGGCACTGCACTGATCGGAAAGGATGAAGCAAACTATGGTCAAATACTGAGTTGGGCACTTAGTATTGAGGCAATGCAAGGAACATCAAAGACTTCAGCATCTCAACCAGTAGCTAGGGATCAGAAGGGAAAACGAAAGTGGGATGGACCACAACGAGGTTATCAAGGGAAGAATTTTCAGCATAACTATCAAGGAGGAAGGAACTTTGGACCAAGGCCTGCAGGGCAAGTGAATGTTGCACCAAAATCTCAGGGCTATCAAGGAAATTCACCGTTGTGTGCAACTTGTAACAGATATCACTTTGGACCATGTGTCCAATGCTATCGATGTGGTCGACAGGGGCATTATGCTAATAAATGTCAACAAAATTTGGGAACACAAGAGCAGCAGCAGCAGAGGCCACAGTTCAGACAGGGCATGAGAAATATGAGACCACAAGGTGGAGGAGGTCGAGTGAATAACAACAACTATAGAAGTAATCCCAGACCTCAGCAAAATCAAAATCAAGGTCCTCGTGCACCACAACAAGCCAGAGCGTATGCTCTCAACCAGCAAGAGGCAGCTGGGAACTCTGGGAATTTGGCAGGTATGATTAGTTTGTGCGATATACCTGTGCTTGCTTTATTTGATACTGGAGCTTCACATTCTTTCATATCTAGAGATGTATGTAAACGTCTTAATCTAGAGCTAGAATTAGCAGGAGAAGCCCTAGCAGTAAGCATTCCTTCAGGGCAAACACTTTTAGCTGATTGTGTTTGTAAGAACTTGGACTTGGTAGTAGGTGAAAAGAATTTCACAACTGATCTCTATGCTCTTGAGATGCGGGACTTTGACATTATATTTGGGATGGATTGGCTAATGAAGGAAAGTGCAACAATACGCTGTCATGAGAGAGAGATAATATTTCAGAAGCTAGGCAAGGAAGAAGTGAAGTTTTGTGGAGCAAAAATGGGAAATATAATTCCCATCATTTCAGCATTAAAGGCTGTAAAGTTGTTACAAAAAGGAGACTGTCAGGCATTTTTAGTAAACCTTGTAAGCAAGAAAGAAGAAGGTTTAACAGTGGGTCAGGTACCAGTGGTACGGGAATATGAAGATGTATTTCCAAACGATTTGCCAGGTCTGCCGCCAGACAGACAAGTAGAGTTTACCATAGACCTAGAACCGGGAGTAGCACCGGTATCCAAAGCCCCATATCGTTTAGCACCGAATGAGTTACAAGAGTTAAAAGTGCAACTGGAGGGATTATTGGAATTAGGTTTTATAAGACCCAGTGTATCGCCTTGGGGAGCACCGATTCTATTCGTCAAAAAGAAGGATGGTACTATGAGAATGTGCATCGACTATCGGGAGTTGAACAAGTTGACAGTGAAGAACAAGTATCCACTTCCAAGGATAGATGATCTTTTTGATCAGTTGACTGGTGCAAAAGTCTTTTCCAAGATTGATCTACGATCTGGGTATCATCAAGTTAAAGTAAGAAAAGATGACATACCCAAGACTGCATTCCGAACAAGATATGGCCACTATGAGTTTTTAGTGTTGCCTTTTGGGTTAACAAATGCACCTGCAGTCTTTATGGATTTAATGAATCGGGTTTTCCATGAATATTTGGATAAGTTTGTGTTGGTCTTTATTGACGACATATTGATCTACTCAAGAAATAAAGAAGAACACGAGGAACACTTGCGACTAGTGCTAGAAACACTAAGGAGAGAAAAGTTATATGCCAAATTCAGCAAGTGTGAATTTTGGCTAAATGAAGTAATGTTTCTCGGACACATTGTGTCAGCAGAGGGGATCAAGGTGGATCCTGCAAAGGTTGAGGCAGTGAAGAAGTGGAAATCACCAACCAACATTCATGAGATAAGAAGTTTCCTCGGTTTAGTAGGATATTACCGGAAGTTCATTAAAGATTTTTCGAAGATAGCAAGGCCAATGACACAACTTTTGAGGAAAAAGGTTAAGTTTGAGTGGACTAATGCATGTGAACAGAGTTTTCAGGAACTAAAGACAAGATTAACAACTGCACCAGTCTTAACCTTGCCAGAAGGAGTAGAAGGATTCGTGATATACACTGACGCGTCTAAATTGGGTTTAGGATGCGTGCTGATGCAAAATGGGAAGGTGGTAGCATATGCTTCACGACAATTAAGACCTCATGAACTGAACTACCCAACCCACGATTTGGAGCTTGCCGCCGTCATACATGCACTCAAGATTTGGAGACATTATCTTTATGGGGTAAAATGCGAGATTTACACAGACCATAAGAGTTTGAAGTATATCTTCGAACAAAAAGAGCTTAATATGAGGCAGAGAAGATGGTTAGAGTTAGTGAAAGATTATGATTGCACGATACACTACCATCCCGGGAAAGCAAATGTAGTAGCCGACGCATTGAGCAGAAAGAAACAAGGAGTGATGGGATATCTACTCACAAATAAGGAGGAACTTGTGAGAGAAATAGAAAAGATGGAATTAGAATTGGTGTTTGCACCAAGTTCTACAGTAAGTGTGATAGCCGCAGTGGTAGCTAAGCCAGAACTACGATCGAGAATCATAGAAGCTCAGCAAAAAGATGAACGATTGGAGAAGATAAGACAAAGAGTCAAAGCGGGCGAACCGAAAGAATTTAGGGAAGATAACGACAGAGCTTTAATGTTCCATGACAGATTATGCGTTCCTAGTGATGACACATTGAAGCAAGAAATTATGAGAGAGGCTCATAATACTCCCTACATGGCACATCCAGGCAGCACAAAGCTATATAAGGACTTGAAGCAATATTTCTGGTGGAATAATATGAAAAGGGAGATAGCCACATTTGTGGAGAGATGTTTAACATGCCAGCAAGTGAAAGCGGTACATCAACGACCTTCGGGGTTATTGCAGCCGTTGGAAATTCCAGAGTGGAAATGGGAGCATATAACGATGGATTTTGTGGTAGGCTTACCACGATCAGCGAAAGGAAACTCATCAATCTGGGTCATCGTAGATCGATTGACCAAATCAGCACATTTCGTGCCAATCAAAACAACAACGGAATTAAGCAAATTGGCGCAAATTTATGTGAAGGAGATTGTTCGACTACATGGAATTCCAGTTTCTATCACGTCAGATCGTGATACTCGCTTCACATCAAGGTTTTGGAAGAGTCTTCAAGAAGCAATGGGAACGAAGCTGAACTTCAGCACTACTTTTCATCCTCAAACAGATGGTCAATCAGAGAGGACGATACAAATTCTGGAGGACATGCTACGAGGAGTTGTGTTGGACGGAAACACAAGCTGGGAAGATGTTTTACCCTTGGTGGAGTTCGCTTATAACAACAACTACCAATCAACTATAAAGATGGCACCATATGAAGCCTTGTATGGTCGCAAATGCAGATCACCCCTATACTGGGATGAAGTTGGAGAAAGAAAAATTTTGGGTCCAGAGATCGTGCAAACCACTGTCAAGATGATCGACCAAATTCGAGCAAGAATGAAAGAAGCACAAGATAGACAGAAAGCTTATGCAGAAAAGCGCAGGACAAACCTAGAGTTCCAAGTTGGTGAAAAGGTTTTCTTAAAAGTATCTCCAACACGAGGTGTTGTGAGATTCGGAAAACAAGGCAAACTGAGACCAAGATTTATTGGCCCATTTGAGATACTAGAAAGAATTGGTGAAGTTGCTTACCGATTAGCTCTTCCGCCAAACTTGTCACAAGTTCACGATGTGTATCACGTTTCAATGCTCAGGAAATACGTGTTTGACCCAGAACATGTTGTCAAAGAAAGTGAGTTGGTTTTATGTTCTGATATGACGTATGAGGAGAAACCCCACGAAATTATTGTTAGAAAAGTTCAAGTCCTAAGAAGCAAGCAAATTCCATTAGTGCTTGTGCAATGGAATCATCATGATCGAACTGAAGCAACGTGGGAACTAGAAAGCAAAATAAGACAACAATATCCTGAATTATTTGAAGGTACGTGAATTTCGGGACGAAATTGTTTTAAGGGGGGAGGAGTGTAATACCCCAAAATTTTATTATCTAAATTTAATTAGGAATATACATCTAATAGTTAGAATAATTGAAATATCCAAAAACTTTTAAGTATTAAAATAATAGCCTATGCTTGTCGAGTAGATTAGAGAGGCCCCAACTATTGTTGTATTTTTATTACAAATCCCGAATGTTATTTTATTTTATTTTATTTTCTAAACCTAAAATGTGCTTGTTATTATCACTTCGGGTATTAGAAGATGATTTTAGGATATGATCATATATGATCCTAATAATTAATTATCTAGATAAATATAAATATTATCCTATTATATGTTATTATGTTCTATCCAAATATACTATTATTTTATTTAAAAAAAAAATTAAGTTATCTAAGTATATATATATACTTACGGGAATGCTAGATATATATATATATAGATAGCCTTAATTAATTGTTTAACTATTTTTTTGTGCAATCTTGATTTGCGTGCGTGTATATATATATATATATATAACACATATATAGTATAATTATATACGTATATATATTGGAATGGCAATGCTAGATATTATAATGTTAATAATGGGTAGGATTTATAATTAAAAAGAAAAGAAAAAGATTAAATAAAAATAAAGGTACAACCAATGCATATATATAATCAAAAGTTGTGAAGGTTACCATATGAGGTACACGTGCTCTTAGAGATCATAGGTGGATGGGAATATAGTTCTACACGTGTACCTTAGGAAGAATAGCTAATCTCCATATGCATGTTATTAGATATATTTAATTGCTGAACAAGTAGGTTGACCATCTGAACTTCTCTTAATTAACCAAGAAAATAGTTCATGCCCAAATCCATAAAATCGATCCGACGAGAAATTAAAGTTGCAGGTTAATGCTTTGAATTTCTTTTATACATGTACTTTGATTAATTTACTATTTAAAGTGTGTAGTTAGTCATGACTAGTTATATTTCCAATAATATCTTAATTAGCAAAGTGATTGGATTGTGCTTCAATGAAATAATTTATGATCAAATTTTAGCTTGGAAATATATATTATGAGTTACTATGAAAACCGATACATAGGTATAATTAAATTAGTTTATATATTTAATTGTACAATTAACATTTTTATTGTTAAAAATTTATAATATACCAAATTAATTTTGATATAAAATTGTTAATTTCATTAGCATAAAAAAATTATGCGTTCAGCCAATGAAATGAACTAAATAAAATGGTAAGGTTAGAATTTTCATTAGTAAGGGACGAATTAAGTAAAGGATAAATCTACTTAATTTGAAATATTAATTGAATATCAATAGTTATGGTTATTCTGTTTGATCAGTTGTATATTAAATTTGGTAATTTATATTTGCTTAGACTTTATTGAGAGTTTGTGGTCTAGGATTTTAAATATCATAAGCTTTGGATTCAAGATAAGTAAAATTCCATCTGCAATTGCAATGCATGAACATATTCTAAAAGAATCAAGATGAGTTTAAAACCCGAAAGTTTCTAAATAAAATATAGAAGTTTAATAAAAAAACTTTAATTGAAATGGATTTTAGAAATTGAGTTTTAATAGAGACCCTTTAGTCAAACTAAATCAAGGTTGGTTGTTGTAGGCCCAGAAGAAGTAGCAGAAACCGAGCAGAACCAATCCAAAGTTTGAAACTTTATCTTTTATCCAGGTGGGCTATTATATTTTTGCAAATTGTATCTTTCGAGCTATTAAGCTCTGCTTTGTTAAAATTGCATATGTGACTATCTGTGTTAAATATTTACATGCTACTGTATGTTGTCGGAGTCTCATATACCAGCGCTGTATCAATGTGAGTAGCTACAGTATGCATGCTTTATTTGTCATGCCCTACTCCTTGTCGGTGAGACAAAAATGAAACACTTATGGGTTATACTCATTGGGTATACTTGGCCATACTCAACTTTACGCGTGGTGATGTAGTACGGGTTGCGGGCAGTGACTGGTTACACCCTTAAGCGCTTCACGATAAAATATTTTGGTGAACTTAGGTTGCTTTAAATTTTAAAACCTCCTAAGCTTCACTACCTGCATGAACACAGATAGATTACTTTAATAAAATGATTTGCATAACTCGAATTGTAAAAACTTGCCCACTGAGTGCACTAGTACTCAGCCCAAATATTTTCAAATATTTTTCAGGTCAGTAGGCTGGCGCGTGGAGGTGATGACGCTGAGAGATGGGCTTTTGTTATTTATGTATTTTCCCATTGTCTCCTTTTGTTAAGTATCATGTTCATAATAAAGTCTCCTTGTAATATCCTTTTGTTAAACACTAAGAGCTCTGATCTTGGTGTTATGAATATGTATATATTATTATACAGCATGTTTGATTATTCTGAGTCTTCTGTTGAAATTTTATTAATCAGGTTACCCCTTTCTTTCCCGCTTCTTAATTCCAACCCCCGTGGCGTCCATTTCCACGGTCTTTCGGGACCGGGGCGCTACAACCACCAAGAAAGATACCGGAAGAGTACAAAGTTCCAATACCATACTCACAAAGACTCCAAAAGATGAAGAGTGATGAGCAATTCTCTCAGTTCCTCGACATCTTTAGGAAGGTGCAAATCAACATCCCTCTTGTTGAAGCACTTCAACAAATGCCAAACTATGCAAAGTTTTTGAAGGATGTGATTTCAAAGAAGAGAAAATTGGGGGAGTATGAGACGGTCAACTTGACCGAGAATTGTAGTGCTCTACTACAAAGGAAGTTACCCGCAAAAATGAAAGATCCGGGAAGCTTCAACATCTCGATCACCATTGGAGAGAATCATGTTGGGAAGGCTTTGTGTGATCTAGGGGCAAGCATCAACTTGATGCCCCTCTCTTTGTTCAAAAAGTTGAAGATGGGGGAGATCAAGCCTACCACCATTTGCCTCCAAATGGCCGACCGATCTTTGACGTATCCAAAGGGTGTGGTAGAAGACGTGCTAGTAAAGGTCAACAAATTCATCTTCCCAGTAGACTTTGTGGTTCTTGACATGGAGGAAGACAAGGAAGTTCCCCTCATCTTAGGGTGACCGTTTTTGAATACGGGTAAGGCCTTGATAGATGTGAAGAAGGGAGGACTTACATTGAGAGTGAATGAAGAGAAAACCACATTTTTCCTTCAAAAAGCAATGCAAAATCCTGAGGAAGAGATAAAGAATATTGAGGAGTGCAAGGTGCTCTAAATGGTGGAGAATGTATAGAGAAGGAAGAGTTGAGGAGCCCAAAAGATCCTCTTGACATTTGCATTTCTAACTCTATCTTTAATTCGTTACCTAATGATGATGTTGGTCTATATGATTCCGTTTCTATGATGAATTCATTTCAGGAATCATACTTAAGGAGGCCAAAGTTCTTGCCATTGAGGGACGAGGACCAAACATCAAAGGAAAATGAGGAGTTGAAAGCAAAGGAGAAAATAGAGTTGAAACCCCTACCTACACATTTGAGGTATGTTTACCTTGATGAAGCCAAGCAAAAACCGGTAATTATTTCTTCCCTCTTGTCCGATGAACAATATGATAAATTGTTAAGGGTGTTGAGGAAATATCAAAGCACTATAGGATGGTCAATTTCCGACCTTAAGGGCATTAATTCTTCTATTTGTATGCATAAAATCTTGCTTGAGGAAGATTATAAACCTAAGGTGCAAAACCAAAGAAGACTCAACCCTATTATGCAAGAAGTTGTTAGGAAAGAGGTCTTGAAGTTGCTTGATGCCGGTATCATATTTGCTATTTCGGATAGTGAGTGGGTGAGTCCTACTCAAGTTGTTGCTAAAAAGGAGGGAATGACATTGATAGAAAACCAGAGCAAGGAAATGATTGCTACTAGGGTAGTAACCAGTTGGAGAATGTGTATAGATTATAGGGCTCTAAATGCTTACACTAGAAAAGACCATTTTCCATTACCCTTCATTGATCAAATGCTAGATAGATTAGTAGATCATGAGTTATATTGTTTCTTAGATGGGTATTCAAGGTACAATCAAATCATGATTGCTCCCGAAGACCAAGAAAAGACCGCTTTTATTTGTCCCTACGACATATTTGCATATAGATGGATGTCTTTCGGGTTGTGTAATGCACCCGCAACCTTTCAAAGGTGTATGATGTCCATCTTTCATGGATTGATTGAAAACATCATAGAAGTGTTTATGGATGACTTTTCTATGTTTGGTGATTCGTTTGATATATGCCTTGATAATTTAACACAAGTTTTGCAAAGATTTGAAGACACTAATCTAGTGCTCAATTGGGGAAAATGCCACTCCATGGTGAGAGATGGCATTGTTCTAGGACACAAGGTGTCGGGTGAAGGTCTAGAGGTGGACCGGACCAAGATAGTGGCCATTGAGAAACTACCTCCACCAACAAATGAAAAGGGAGTTAGAAGCTTCTTGGGACACGCCGGGTTCTATAGGCGCTTTATAAAAGATTTTTCCAAAGTTTCTAAACCTCTTTGTCATCTACTTGAAAAGGCCGTTCAATTTGATTTTGATTCTAATTGTTTGCAGGCTTTTGAGACGTTGAAGAAGGCCCTAATAACGGCACCCGTGCTTATCACACCCGATTGGAGTAAGCCTTTTGAAGTAATGTGTGATGCAAGCGAGATAGTGGTGGGAGCCGCACTTGGCCAAAAAAAGGACAAACTCTTCCGAGTCATCTATTATGGGAGTAGGACTTTGGATCCCGCTTAAGTCAACTACACCACCATAGAAAAGGAACTCTTGGCGGTCGTCTACGCATTCGACAAGTTTAGGCCCTATCTCATTAGGGCCCGAACAATTGTGCACACCGACCACGCCGCTTTGAGGCATCTTTTTGCCAAGAAGGATGCAAAACCAAAGTTTATCCGATAGATTTTTCTACTCCAAGAATTCGATGTGGAGATCAAAGATAGAAAAGGATGCGAGAACGTGGTAGCGGATCACTTGTCTTGGTTAGATCATATGAAAGGGAAAGAGGAGACCAAGAGGCCAATCAACGAAAGCTTTCCCAATGAGAGAATCATGTCGGCATCAACAAAAGTTCCGTGGTTTGCGGATATTGTCAACTTCCTAGTTGCCAAAATGAAACCCATAGAGATGGAGAGCTACCAAAGGAAAAAGTTCTTCCATGATCTCAAATTTTACATATGGGAAGAACCTTATCTATTTAAGAGGTGTGCCGATTCTATCCTTAGAAGGTATGTGCCGGAGGAAGAATAGATTAAGATGATACAGACATGTCACGATTCTCCTTGTGGGGGCCATTTTGCTTCCAATCGAACCGCTAGGAAGATTCTACAAAGCGGGTTCTATTGCCCTCCATTTTTAGAAATTGTGAAGAGTTTGTGAAGACATGTGAGCAATGCCAAAAGATGGGCTCAATGTCAAAGAAGGACGAGATGCCGATGAGTGCAATTGTAGAAGTGGAATTGTTTGATGTATGGGGGATTGACTTCATGGGACCGTTTGTGGTGTCCGAAGGAAATCTCTACATACTCTTGGCGGTTGATTATCTCTCACGATGGATCGAAGCAATTCTAACCAAGACTAATGATTCGAAGATTGTGCTAAAGTTCATTCAAAGGAATATTTTGACAAGATTTGGGGCTCCAAGAGCCTTAATTAGTGATGGAGGCACTCACTTTTGCAATAAGTGGATGACGAGCCTCCTAGCACGACATGGAGTGAAGCATAAGGTGACGACTCCCTACCACCGACAAGCCAATGGGCAAGCCGAGCTTACAAATAGAGAGGTAAAACAAGTCCTCCAAAAGGTGGTGAAGACAACAGGAAGGATTGGTCAAGCCATCTCGATGAAGCATTATGGGCCTATCAAGACTCCATTGGGCATGTCTCCTTATCAAATGGTGTTTGGTAAGTCATGTCACCTTCTAATTGAGCTCACACACAAGGCATATTGGGCCACCAAGAAGCTCAATCTCGACTTTGAGATGTCGGGAAAGGAAAGAATCTTCCGATTGAATGAAATCGATGAATTTAGGCTTGAGGCCTTCGAAAATTCTTCTATTTACAAGATGAGGACCAACCTCTATCATGACAAGTTCTTAAGGAAGAAAGAACTTGCACCTGGAGATGCCGTACTGCTTTTCAACTCGAGGTTGAAGTTGTTTCCTGGGAAACTCAAAACAAAATAGGGAGGTCCTTACTTTATCTCAAAGATCTTTGAGAATGGAGCGGTGGAGTTGAAAGCCGAAATGGGAGCCTATTCGTTGTCAATGGGCAACGTTTAAAAAAATTCTACAATGCGGAGGAGCAAGCCGGAGTGTTTCTCCTCCATTTGAAAAATCTTTGAAGAACCGTATCCCGTCGAGCTCACAACGTTAAATTAAGCGCTAATTGGGAGACAACCCAATGGTTTTTAATTTTTGTTGATTTACTTTGCATTTATTTTGGTTTATGTTGATTTACTTGTCTAGTTAGATTAGTTTAAATGTTATTTTTGCCTTGCGGAGGCATTGTTAATTACGTTTTATGTTTTTTTTGTAGTAAAATGTTATAGGAAATGGTGTTCGATGTTTGGGAATGTACATAGTGCGAAGGATGAGCCCTAAAAGGCTCGAAAATTCAAAATCAATAAAAACTCAACCCAGACACGCGACTTCCTCAGTCGCGTTTCGATGAACAGCCAAAAAGCGAGCCTAATCCGTGACTTCCTTAGTCGCATTTCACAAAGCCAGCAAAATGCGGGCCTTGAACGCGAGACTTGAAGGTCGCGTTTCACCAAGAGGCCGAACAACGACCTTAAAACGCGACCCATAAGTCGTGTTGCAGAGCCTTCAGACACGGTACTCTCTTCAGCAGGAACGTGACCCAGACACGCGACTTACTGGAGTCGCGTTTCAGAAGAAGGCCAGAACGCGAGGCACAAGCGCGACCCCAGTCGCATTTCACCGCACTCCAGACGGGTTTTATTCCTTTTCCCCTCATTTTATATCACATTTCATAAACTCTTTCACTCACTCTCACTCGAATACACACGGAAATTCCAACACTCCTCTATTTCACAAGGATTCTAGGTAAATTTCTAAACCTACTCCAAGATATATTTTACATTTTACATAGAGCATATTTCTTAGAATTACACGTCCATATGTTTTGAAAATTTGGGGAAAATTCATACTTGGTGCCCTTGGTTGAAATGGATGAATTTTTTCATAAATATGCTCTCATTGTGCTTACATTCGAAGTATTATGAGATTAATGGCATGGGTTTGACATGAATGGGATCAATTTAATCATTTATGATGGAGTTTGTTGAATTGTGGTGATTTTAGTTTGAAATCTTCATTAATTTGGGCAAGAACTTTTTGGACTTCAAATTTTCTCATGCTTTTGGTTTTACTTGTCCAACTTAATGCTTAAAAATTGGTAGTTGCCATCTTGCATAAACTTGAAACCATTTGTTACTCAATGTCTATACTTAAGATCATAAAGAATGAAATTTTGAGCTTTGATTTTGCAAATGAGGTATACAATGCTAAATGTTTGCATCATTTGATCCTCTTGATGAAGTTAACTTGCTCACATTCATCTTTATATAGTTCTAAGCAAAATTCATGAGAATGGATTTTTGTCGTGGAGCATGCTAGATGAAAAAGGGGTCTCTTGTGATTTGATTTTGTCATGTGTGTTTGGAGTCTCTCTTGCAAAAATTTTATACCTTTGTGACTTGTGTTTGAGTGGAATTGAGTAAATCTTTAGCATGTTAAAATCACTTGGAACAAGCTTTGTTTATAGCATTAAGTATATTGAATGGGCGTTTGTGTTGGATTTTGTCATATTTATTTAGGTCATTTCAATTGTGAAAATGGTAACAATGCTTCTGTTTTGGAGGCACTTCTATCTTGCATTTACTTTTGATATTGTAAATATGGTTTGAGACCTAAAATGTCAAGATAAATTTGTGCTCTTTGTTTCATGTGTTGTTGTTGGTAATATGGATAGTTTTTGGTGAATGAACAACTTTAGAAAGCATGAGTTGCTTAATGTGGGCTGGAAACTTTAAATGCAATAAAGTTTTAAAGTGAATATGTTAAGATATTGTCATATGCTTAAATCACTTTATACTTTGTTGATATTGTGAACTGATCTCTACTCCTTTGCCTAAATTTTGTTTAACTCTTGTCTTAGGTACCAATCCCACAAACCAAAAATGCCAAGAAGAGGTAGGAAATCTTCAAGAAGAGCCGAGCCCAAAACTGAATCCGATCCCGAGGTCGAGGCTGAAGAGGAAGAACAAGATGAGGATTTGATAGTGAGTCACCCGATGAGATTTCGGATTTACCTCGAAAGTGATGAATTTTTGGAAAATTGGCACAAACTATTCAATGTTAAGCTTGTTACGACAAGGTTTATGTGCCGTTAGACATGTGAGGCTCTCGGGATCCAGGATGACGTGTGTCAACTTTTGGACCAAATGAGATGGCTCCAAGCCATGAATAGGAACTACCAAATGTTCCCTCTCTTGGTTAGAGAGTTATTAAGCACGTTTGAGATGAAGAGGATGACAAGAAGGGAGCCTGTCAAATGTACCTTCCGGATAGGTAACGCAAACCACGAGCTCACAATGGACCAACTGAATGAGATTTTTGATGCTTCTACTGATGGTATCTATCACCCGTCTCGTGAATACAATCAAGATGTAGCTTACCGCCTCTTATGCCTCATAGAGTCGGACACAGAAAAGTACAACTCCAGCACGGCAAAGGCATCTGCAATGCCTAATTTGGTTTTCCGATACCTACACCGCATCTTAGCAAACACAGTTTTTGCTCGAAAAGAAAATAGCGGGTTGAGGACTTCGGAGTTGTTCGCATTTTGGGCGATGTTGAATGAGGTCCACTTGAGCTTTGGTGCTTTCCTCATGGAGCAGCTGTATAGGCAATTACATTTTGACAGTAGACACATTTGCATTGGGGGGAATGATTACTCTGATTACCGAACACTTCGGCATCGATCTTGAGTGCTATCTTGATAATAGAGGATCGAGGCTGCTGAACCTCAATTATTTGAGGAATGTGAAAATTCTGAGCTCAGATTTGAACACATATTTGCTAAACATAAGAGCTGGATGGACATTCCCACTGCCCAACACGGCACTCACTCATGTGTCGAACTACCAAAAGAGGGCAAATTGGAAGATGGAGATGATAGCTCACTTGGTGGCTATTGCTGCAGCTGGAGTACCAAGGGGATTTGAGCCTCTGTTGAGGACCAAGGAGGGGCCGGTGGTGATAATGGGGGAGAGGGATCCTCCACTGCCACATTCAGACGAGGGCGGCGCTACACGGAAGAACAAATTGTTGGCCGTTTCAACACATTGGATGGCTACATGACTTCGATGGAAATTGACGAGTTTAGAGCACTAAGGCAAGACATGTACACAAGGTTCGATGATATCCGACACGACATGTATGGCAGGATGGGACATATTCAGTCCAGTGTTGACAGCAGATTTCATGCCATACAGATGAATATTGACGAGAGGTTCACGGGCCTTAGAGGTGACATCAGGGGTCTAGTTGATAACATAGGCTCATTTCGATCAGAGATACAGGACCTAGCCGGACTTTTCAGAGGGATGAACACCGGGTCTGGGTCACAGCAGCAGCCCTACACTCCATCTCAGCATCAACAACAGCTGACTCCATACAACTCTTACCAGCCTTAGTAGCAATTCCAGCAGCAGCCATTCCAGTCGATGCTGCAGTTCCTGACTGGACAGTTCTTGGCGTCCTCATCCTCCTCCCAGCAATTTCAGCAGATGCCGACGGGCCAATTCATGGCAACCTCCTCTCAGCAGTTCCCGCAGTTCCAAACCTCCCAATTCATGCCATCATCATCATCACAACAATTTCCGCACCAGTCTCCACATCACCAGCAGCAACCACCTCACTGAGCCATTAGTGAGCCTTGCCACCATCTTTTTCCCTCCAAACTTATTTCCTCACTTGGATCAAAATAAGTTTGGGGGAGGGGGAGAGTAGTGGTTGGCAAAGATCTTTTCCTGCTCAATTATTGTTTTATTTTAAAATAATGCCTAGTTAGTTTGTTTATGTTTTCGGATAATTGAGCATGCTTGCATGCTTTTCTTTATTTATGTTTGGATTATGTTAGGAGTTTATTTAAGTTTCCTTTTGTATGATGGATTGATTGGATAGAGGCAATTGATGGATACTCGATCGCATGCCGTTTTGTTTCATGAGCATGTGATGTTTTATCTATGTTTTTGTTCGATTATCTTATGATATGTTGATCGGGGATGTTTTGTGACTTAAATAGGTGTATGTTCTCGTAACATGATAGGAGTTATGAGAGCATGATTATTGATGAAATTGGAATCCTTGATGAGCATGAGCTTATGTTGAAAATTTTTGAAAAAAATTGATAAAAAGCATGATGACATGGCATGATTTTGTAATACAAAGTTCTTTAATGTCTCAAAAGTACAATTTGGAAAGGAAAAACTTACCATGGGAAGATTTTGATCCAAAGATTACACAAGTGTACTCTTTTCCTTGATGGGTGAAAAATGGTCTTCATAGTGCGCTAGTTTTCTCTAGAACTTGCTTTGTGACTTAATTGAAGTTACATTGGTGTGTTTGATCTCTTGAAAATGATTTAAGGCCATTTGTTGTCTAAACCTCATGATAATCCAAATTCTTTACCTTCCAATATAAATTAAAAACCTTTGCAAGCCATTTTGAGCCTTGAAATTGTTTTATTGATTTTGTTGGGTTGGGAATGGAATAATTGGCAAGATTTGTGTGGACTTTTCAAATGAAACTTTTGAGAAATCTTGTAGAGAGGAAAAATGTAAAACAATGAAATACTCTTGTGATGAAAAAGAACACAAAGAAGTGAATTATCTTGATTAGAATTGAAAATAAAGTAAAGAAAAGATAGTTCTACATGTATATCACAAACAAGAGAGTAAGAAATGTTGAAAGAAATTTGGAAAATCTCAAAGAGATTTGGGTTGTGAAGCAATAAGGGTAGAAGAGAACTTGATTTGTTCTACTTGCTTGGTAATGAGTTTAGTAATGCTGGGAAGTCACTCAGCCAAATATATACTACCCTTCCGAAAAGCCTTCACTACAACCCAAAAAGACCTTGATGATTCTTGTGTGAGAACACACATTAAGTAGTGGAGATTGTAGTCACTTTGCAAGCATATTGTAGTATTCTAGTGCACTCTCGACCTTGAGCGATACACTTCTAGCCTTTACACTCGAGACTGAGCGTTTATTGAACCTTGAGAGAGTTTGAACTCCACAAATTGTATCATGATGATTTTAAGGTTCTTGTTTATGATTGATTGCCAATATCATCTATGCATTGTTTCTCTCTTGATTTTTGAAGCAAAATGCCATCTTGATTCCAAAATTCTCAAAACCTTTGTTCTTTTACTCTTGTTTTTTGTTTGGGGACAAACAAATATTTAAGTTTGGGGGAATTGATGAGTGCATAAATTGCACTCATTTGCACTCATTTTGAGTGCATTTGAACTGGGTTATCTTGTATATATGTTGTAAATAGTGCTTATTTTGATTTAATCTTATGTTTTATGTAATGTGGCCCATATAGGGAATTTTTGGGATATGAAGAGCAAAAACAAAGTCAAATTGATATTGGGATCAACAAAGAGTGCACAAGGCATGAACTAATGAAGAAATGAGCAAGAAAATGCCCAAGTGTTGAAGACATGACGCCCAAATGCGACCCAAGGGGGTCGCGCTTCAGACCACTTGGAAACGCGAGCACAAAACGCGACCTACGGGGGTCGTGCCTCGGCCATGAGCCAAAACGCGACCCCCAAATGCAACCCAAAGCCCATTTTGCAGAGGCTTCAGAGACCCGAAATCCTTTGGATGAAATGCGGGTGTCAAACGCGAGTTATTGGGGTTGCGTCTCGGCCTTCAGTCCAAACGCGACCCTGAATCACGACCTAAATGCCGTGTTGCAGAGCCTTCAGAGACCTGATTTCCTTTGTTCCAAACTCTACCCTCAAACGCGAGTTCCTAGGGTCGAGTTCCGCATAGAAGGAAATTAAAAGTGACTTTTGGCATCCAATTATTGGTCCACTCTTTTATATATCATTTGGGGTTTTCAAATTACAGATCCATTGACCCTAGAGACGAAAATACACTTGGAGAAAAATCACATTTGGAGATTTTTGGAAGCCTCCCAACCTGAGACTCCCGCAAGCGTGTCTCGTACCTCCATCCACATCTCAGTCATAATCGCGGTATGTCGGCCTACACTGTGTGCTGGATCACGTACATAGGCACGGTACTCTCCCTGACGCCGAACTTGTGTGGGGATAAATCCTACCCTCTTTCTAGGTCCGTGAATAAAGTTTGGCATCTGTAGGAAAAGCACTTAAGTGAGTCTAGGATCAATATACTATATGGTCAGACATGAATAACTTAAAGGCAGTCTATATCCTAATAATCCACCTAGGTTCGTCCTTATGGTGGGTGACATAACATATTTTCAAAGCAACTGTAATCGAAATAAATTTGACCTTATTTCAATCATATCATACATTAGTCAAAGACATAATTGATCAATCAAAATTTTAGTCACATAATTTATACCTGACTGACGAGGCTTGGCATGGACGTGGGACTAAGGATAGTAGCATATATACAAAATGCAAACAGTAGAATTTTAACAATTAACAGGCTTTCAGAGGATTGAACCTGGCTCTGATACCATATGTAGCACCCCAAACCCGGAGGGGTCAGGGTGCTAATGGAAACACATGCGAAGGAGAAAATCCCATAGAAAAATTTACAAATAGAGTAATCAATTTGAGATTTGCTATATCAAAGAAGCTTACATTTACTAGTCAAACACCAAGAATCAATATATTTGACTAATCAAGAACCAATAGAAATAAATCTTAAGAAAACTGACTGGTCAACTAGATCAAAATAATAATAGTCAATTCATGAAACATAACATGACCAAAGCGCTCATAGGTGTACACGTGGCGAAAGTCAAGGTTCAGCGGAAGCAGAGAAATTAAGAATCATACAGTTGACCATCAACAAAGCATACAGCGGAAGCATATAAATCATATAATAGTTTGACCATAACTAATAAATTCAAAAGACGGTCAACTAAACACAAAAGGTCCCCATTGGTCCACATCCGCCACCTGCCGTCATTATTTACCTGAAAAACATTTTAAATAATGGGGTTGAGTGCCAGAAAACACTCCGTGGACATACAAATACATTCATCCCATAATTTGCATAAAAGAAATAACAATAATCATAATACCGATTTCACATTTCACGTCACAATTCATACGCTCATTAAACATAGTGGAGACCGACCCTAATGTGATCACATATCATATTCATAACATATTCGGATATCCTCATATGAGTCGTATCAAATCCACAATGAACAACATAAACATAAATCATAATTCATTTTTCCATATTGGACGAAAGTTTAAATACATTTTCGAAAGAGTTTTAGTAAGTAAGCCCACCTTCTAGCTAAATGTAGTTGTCGCTTTAATCTCAGCTTGCACGTGCTAAGCCTGCTGCCTCGGGTTAAGAGCTACATATAAAGGCTATGTCTTAGAAACTTATTAGGGTAATTAACCTATTCTATAATGTAAATAAGGGTATAAGGTATATCTATAAAATAAAGTCACGAAAAGACGACACCTAAAGATCAAACGGGTAATCCTAGCTTTAAGATATACCCGAGCCCTTGATCGAGTATAATATATGGATTAAAATCATAATAATTAAAGTAAGGCTTTAATAATAATAATAATAATAATAATAATAATAATAATAATAATAATAATAATAATAATAACAATAATAATAATATTTCAATACCAAAAGTATCACTTATAATACAATATGCTTAATTTGAATTAAATCCAAAACTAAACAAAAATAGAAAAAGAAGTAAAATAATTAAATGCATAAATAAAATTGTGGTCAAAAGGATTTGAACCCATGACCTTAAATGTAAAATAATGATACTTTAACCACTATACTAAATGATTTTGTACAATCTAAAACAAATTGTTTTAATTAAATAGCTTCATAAATGCTAATTACACAAAATAAGAATTAAAACTACATCAAAGGTTTTGAACCCTGGACCTCCTAAACACAATCAGAACACTTAACCATTAGACTAAGCCCTGTTTTCAAAATTAATCATCTATAATTAATTATATATATATATATATATATAGTCCAGAAAGCTTTTATGATAAAATGATTGAAAATGAATAAAATTACTTCAATAAAATTCGAACCCTTGACCTCTTAAGTATTAATCTGAACACTAACCACTAAACCATATGCTATTTTCAAAAATTAAATGATGTTATTAATTATATAAGGTTTAAAATCATCTTAGATAAAAATTATTAAAAATGAAATAAAACTGCATTAAAGAGGAATCGAACCCTTCCCCTTTTAATTAGCAAATCTAGACATATCCATTAAACTAAATACAATTTTTGAGATTTACAACATGCTTTTATTTAATTAAAGTTGAAACAGAGGACATTAATTACAATAAAAGGGATTTAAAAAAATGCATGCAAGAAGATTTGAACCTTAGACCTTTTGATTAATAAATCTGAACATATCCATTAAACTCGTTACCATTTTCAAGATTTATACATGATTTTAATTAATTTAAAGTTGAAACAGGGGACATTAATTACAAAAGGAGATTTAATAAAAGGGCATGCAAGAAGATTTTAACCTTAGACCTTTTAGCATTGATTTAAACATTAACCATTGGGCTACACAACCTTATTGGAATATTAACCTATACTCTTTATTACATAGTTTCATAGATCTAAAAGAAAAATAAAAAAAAAATAAAATAAAAAAAATAAAAATAAAAAATAGCACACACACAAACACACGCCCAGAACACAGACACACACACAACTCACGGCAACACACATTCACACATCTCACATTCCATTTTTTTTTCTTTCCTTTTCCTTTTTATTTCATCAACAACCATTTAATATCTAAAGGGTTCAAGAATACCAAGAACATCATGAATAAAATTAAAAATATATATATTAAAGTCATCCATCCAAAACAGCCCTTAAATAACAATATAGATACTAAAATCGAAAATAAAGTTGAAATATAAAGAAAGAAATAAGGTATTAAAAGGCTAGGGATTAACCCATTTTTAGATCCGAAAATCGGAAGCCTAAACCTCAAAATTTCTTAAAAATAATCGAAGAATAAGAAAGAGGAGAAGAAGAGGATTCCAAAAATGTAATTGCATGTGAAAATAAGGTGGCCGGAATTTTTCCAACCGGCGGCGATGATGGCGTCGCCGGCGACGGAGAGGAGGGGAGGCGAGAAGGAGAGAGAAGAGGGGGGGGCTGACCTAAAATGGATCCTCCAAAAATGACCTAGCTAAGCAGTGAAATGGGTATTTATATCCCTCCATATCTTAACCTAAAATTTAATTAAATTCCTAATCAAATCATAATTTGGTCAAATGAAGTCCCACTTAGGTGAAATTAGTCTCTATAGATTCGTATCGACGAGCATTATCATTGACCATATTCGATCATCTCGTTCCGATAACTATAGGTCTCGAAAATAATTAAAAACATAAATGGGCTAAAAAGCCCATGAATTGGGCATAAATAATAAAATGCCTAAATTTATTCATTTAGGCCATGAAATCATGTTTAAAAATAGATTTGGGCCTATTATAAAATCTTGGGGTGTTACAAATAATAATAATAATAATAATAATAATAATAATAATAATAATAATAATAAATTATGATCTTATATCTATATACCTTATTAAAGAAATAAGTTTGTTATTATTGTGGGATAATATAATAGTTAAATCATATTTTGTAAGAAACATCCACACTTTTTACATAGGTGTCATGTTTTAAAAAAATCATGTTAATATTATAATTTTAACGGTAACTACCTTTTTATATTGAAAATCACTGTACGTAGCATTAACTTTTTATACTAAAAAATATTAGCTTTTTGCACTAAAAAATATTATGTTTAGTTAAATCCAAGTATAACTTTGTTATTATTGTGGGATAATTTTATAAAATAGAGTTCAATTACAACAAAACTATTGAAATAAATATAATATACTAAAGAAATAATTTTGTTATTATTTTGGGATAATTTTATATAATTGAGTTCAATTATACCAAAATTATTGAATTAAATATAATATATTATATTTATAAATAATTATTTATAAATAGTTAAATATATTATATTACTTTTTTACCCTTAAATTAAGTGTAGATCATGGATATAATAGGCAAAACATATTTTGTAAGAAACATCAACACTTTTTATATAGGTATAGATTTATACGATCATCTATACCTATATAAAAAGTGTGGATGTTTCTTACAAAATATGATTTGCCTATTATGTCCACAATTTGCACTTAATTTAAGGGTAAAAAAGTAATATAATATATTATAATTTTTTTGTAAATATAAATTATTATATTTATTTCAATAGTTTTGTTATAATTGAACTCTACTATATAAAATTATCCCTAATATAAAATATTAAAAATAATTAGTTGTAAATATAATATATTATATTTATTTAATTTCTTACAAACTATGATTTGTCTATTATATCCATAATATGCACTTAATTTAAGGGTAAAATAGTAATATATTATATTATATAATTAATTATTCAATATAATATATTATATTTATTTCAATAGTACTGTAATCTTTCAATTCTTTATATATCAACATCATATTAATTTTCTACCAATTATTTCTCTATCATATCGACCACAACAAACAAGAAAGAAAATAAAAAGTATAATCCAACAATAATACAATATATTAGATAATTAATTCAATAGAATTGTAGTATTATGATTTTTATTCACACACATGAATTAATTCTCCATCAATTACATCGTCTATATAAATTACATCCGAATGAAGAGATTAAAAAATAAAAACTTGAATTTATAGAAAGATTATAAATTAAGTCGATAATACTTGAGAAGTTATCTATCATAAATCAAGAATTTTTTCTCCATCAATCATTATATATTTAATTATTCACCTGTAATATATTATATTTATTTCAATAAATTCACCACCAATTATTTCTGCATCATATGAGTCATATCAAACAAGAAAAAAAATACATATTATATATATAAGTAATTCTCCACATATAATATATTATATTTTATAATTTAAATGTTATTTCAATAGAATTGTACTATTGCATAGTTTATACATATTACATCCCAATGAAGAGATTGAAAAATAAAAACTTAAATTTATGAAAAGATTATAAACTAACCTTATTGTTCTTAAGAAGTTATATGTCAATATTCAAGAATTACATCTTCATCAATCATTAATGTGGGGAAAAAAGATAAGAGGATCAATTGGAATGACATTCAATCAGTGATTTGATTCATTTAATATAAGCTATTTAAGTAGTTTTTAATAGAAAACATGTAATTTTAGTTGTGGCAACTATAGTGTGTGTGTGTGTGTGTGTGTGTGTGTTCTGAATCATGTTATATGGTATGAAAGAAAATTGAAAAAAAAAAATAGCTCCATAAGTATACAACCAAAATGTTAAGTTTTAATTTATTCCTTGAAATTTATGTGTTCATTCTCATTCATATGATTAAAAGTAGTTTCAATTAAATTTATTGAAACTAAATTTCAACTTCTTTATTTATTGTCGGTCTCGGATATTGTTGACTGCACCAACAAGACATGTAGATGATATATGTTGAACTATTAGAAAATATATCTATTAATGTGAAGAACACCTAAAAAAAGTCTATGATAAAATAAATATAAGAATTGATTAATGTAGAAAAATTTGGGATCTCTATTTTGAAAGTTGCTAGACGAAGTTTTAAAATATGGTTAATAGTAAAAGAAATCACCCAACTTTAAATGAATTTAAAATTTATATATTGCTTTTAAAATAGTACAATAATAAGTGATTGATTGAAAAAATAAAATTTAAATTTTGGTTCAAATGTTTTGTTTTTCTAGCTTATTAATTTATAATTTGAGAAATTTAGAATATTGGTTGGTTTGATAATTATATATAACATATTTTATATTAGATTATTCAATTAATTAAGAATAGTTTATTACACATGTAGGGGGAGGAATGAATATTGCACAATTTTTTGGAATATGGATTATGTAACACCCCAATTCTGAAAATCTGAGGCGCTACACAAACTCAAATAAAATTTCTATTTTTATAACCATTTTACCTTTAAAAAGAAAATATTTTTATGATAATTTCTTTAGAAATAAAATCCACCAATCATCATTTTAAAAGACCTTTCAAACAACCAATCACAATTATATTTCACAAATGACTAGTCAATGTTGAAAGTCTAATATTTGAACAAGTCAAAAATAACGGTGGAACATGTATGATTTTAATATTCATAAATATTCAAAATATTCAGCGGAAGCATAATACGTTAAAATATTGACCAAAGTCAATATTCAACATTCAAAATACAATTTTGAATAGTCAAAACTTATAGAACCCCTATGTCCACGTCAGTTGCCTGCGTCACCTTGTACTTGAAAAATATTTTAGAAAACGTGGGCTGAGTACCAGAAAACACTCAGTGGGTTTATCATATTCATCTAAACACACGTGTAAGGATTTTTAATATAAAAATCCAACAATCCAATATTTAAAACCATATTTCTGCGCTTAGGAATATTTATTCAAAAGCCGATAAGTCAATATTCGTTCAAATGTCTATGCACTTAAGAATAGTTATTCAAAAGCCGATAAATCAATATCCATTCAAATACACATGCGCTTAAGAATAATTATTCAAAAGCGAGCAATTCAATATCAATTATCATGTCCATGCGCTTAAGAATATATTTATTCAAAAGCGAACAATTCAATTAAAAATCAACGCGCTCAAAAGACCATGCATGGATATAGACCATATGTGATCACATACTATGTTTCAATATAATTGACCATGCCAGAATTCATCATGCAGGTCAAATCATATCTACGATGAGCGAAAACAGTCGTAAATCATATATGGACGAAAGCATTTTAAAAACATATGTTTTAGTTAGCAAAACCTACCTTATAGCTAATAATAGCTGAAGTCGTTATCACGTTCCTAATAATTTCTAAGCTGGATATTCTCGTACAGGGCCTACAAATAAATGAGATTCTAACTTAAATAGCTCGTCTCGGCTAATAACTGATAGCTAAAATACAATATTGCTTTAATAAAAGTTTTCCTAAAGTTTAGGATCAATCAAATCTGAAATAGACGAGAATTGTGAATTTGATGCATTGTGAACTAAATGTGCACTATAATTAGTACAAACTACAAACTGAACTCTTTATAACAACTAAAGAGTTTGTTTGACCTCGATTGATGATGAATTTATGGAAGAAGCTCGTTATAGAAGAACTTACTAGTGATCCGATAATTTTCATAGTCAAAGAAACTTTCAAAAATATAAACAAATCCCAATAGAATTATATTATTTCCTTTTCTTTAAATTAATACAACCCCTTTAGTCACTTAAGATCATTAATTCGATCAAAAGGCTACAACCCGTTTACTCCAAAGAAAAAGAAAAGAATTCACCCAACAATATCTATCGGATAATACTTTAAATAAAAATCAAATCTCAACGGCAACCATAATCAACCTTTTTCGAACATCTTTCAGCAAATCCTTATCATTATCTTAATCACGAGTTTAATCGGCTGAAACAAAGTTATAAACTTTAAATGTGAAATTCATACAGATAAGTTGTTGTTCTTTCCCCGATTTCCTTCTTGAAAATCAATGTTTTTAATTTCAATTGCCTCCAGTTACGCCAAAATCAACATTCATCCTAAATTTCCAACCTTGAGCACTTAGTCATGATTTAAAATATTTTAATATCACTCCACTCTAACATAAATTAACCAAAACTTGGCAATTTCGTGATTCTTGATCAAAGATTCAATCAAATTACACATGCAAACACAATCTGATACATTACTTTGAAATCAAGCCATTTCAACTTCACATGACCATTACTCAATTTTAAAAGAGATCGTGAATAGAAAATGGTTCATTTTAAGATTTTAAAAGATGAAATTTACTAATTTCAAACTGTAGTGGGAGATTGAAAATACATCTAAAACTTGGAAGTAATGAAATGAATACCTCACCACATGAGATTCAGTTTGGAATCTAATTTCGATTGAGAGGATGGCCAGAACTGTCCATCCGTTGTTATTGCGTCGCCGATTGAAAATGGTAAGAGAGAACTGGAAAGAAAAGGAAAAAGAGAGTTTATGTACTGTCAATGGAATAGGTGGAGAGAGATGAACTTGTTGGGTATTGTTGTAATTGCCAAAGAAACCATTCTCTAATTACACCGTTTTTCTCCAGAACAATTTTATTGATTAATGATGGCTCAGACTCGTTCCACAAAGGAATTCGGCTGATCGGTACAAAATTGTTACTCAAAGACCACAGATGAGATAACACACTCAAGAAGCCCTAATCTGAAGCCGCCAACAACCCAAGCAACACAAGCTCTAACTAGAACACTCGATCCACCAAGATAGTGAATCTAAGAACCCCTCTCAGTTAGAAATCAAGAGATGATATACAGAGATTACACAATATCTCACGAACTCTCACAGATTTCACTCAGAGAAAGAGGAGGACAATCTAGAAGACTACTATAGCAGAATTAATCGAATAATAGTGTTGAGCAGCAGAAGACAGTATATAAATAGTTTTTACAAGCTGGACCGGGTCTTGGTGCTACCAATGGGCCGAGTTGCATTCAGATCTTGGGCCTTGAGGAGTCTAGCCCAATAAGCAAGATGGGCCTATCCTCACATTCTCCACCTTAGGACCATTTGAGAAACATCTTGTATCAGCACAACTTGCATCATTGTCAGGTTCCCTATTTATGACAATCACAGAGGAAAAATCATATATAGAGAATTAGACACATAGTCTATTAGGGGAATGTTAGACCCCTTCTTTTAAGTGAGAGTCATCAAAGCACAAAGCAGTGAAGAGCTAACACTCCTTGTTCAACAAAGTTCCTTTACCAGCAAGCCACTTAAGCTTACACCAAAGAAATATAAATAACCAGACACCCTGAAGTATACACAAAGTAAAATCATAGAGAGCAAATATTGAACTGCAAGCACAAAGCATGCATCAGACTTTAATTCACTACTAGTCAACCATTATCAATATTTAAGATGCGCATGCAAGAAGCATGCTTTTCTGCAGGTAGACACTTTGTTCCCATATCAGCAGGATTATATTCAGTAGGAATCTTCTCAAGTAATACATGCCCTTGTTCAACCACATCACGAATGAAGTGAAACCTAACATCTATATGCTTGGTTCTATCATGAAAGATAGGATTTTTACACAATTGGATAGCAGATTGACTATCTGAAAAGACAATGACATTTTTCTTTAAAAAACTAATTTCAGATAATACACCTTTTAACCAGATTGCTTCCTCGATAGCTTCAGTGATAGCCACATATTCTGATTCAGTAGTGGACAAGGCAACAACAGGCTGAAGTTGGGATTTCCAACTAATACATGCACCACATAGAGTAAACACATAGGAGGTATTGGATTTTCTATTGTCTTTATCAGCAGCATAGTTAGAATCTACATACCCAGACAGAATCACACCTTTCTCATGCTTATGAAAAGTAATACCAATCTTAGCAGTGGACAGAAGATACCTGAGCAGCCATTTTAAGGCCTCCCAATGGGGTTTACCAGGATTAGACATATACCTTGACAAACAACTGACTGCATAGGCTATGTCAGACCTGGTGCTGACCATCAAATACATCACAGATCCAATAGCATTAGAATAGGGTATCTTTTTCATAGCAGCAATTTCAGAATCAGTGTCAGGGCACTGACTTTTACTTAGCACAAAATGAGATGCAAGAGGAACATGAACAGCTTTAGCAGAGGCCATAGAAAACTTTTCCAGAATTTTTTCAACATAAGAGGTCTGGTTCAACACAAGAGTACAAGTTTTTCTATCCCTCACAATGTTCATCCCTAAGATCTTCCTAGCATCTCCTAAGTCTTTCATTTCAAAATTCTCACTAAGACAGCTTTGAACATGAAGAACTGACTTGGTACAGGGACTAATTATTAACATATCATCAACATAGAGCAATAGGAACATAGGTACAGAGTCAGTGCTCTAATAGTATAAGCAATGATCAAACTTACTTCTCACAAATTGCAGGGACTTCATACATTGATCAAATTTAATGTTCCATTGTCTAGGAGATTACTTTAAACCATATAAGGATTTCTTCAACAAACACACATAGTCTGGTTTAGAAACATCAACAAAACCCTCAGGTTGAGACATGTAAATAGTTTTGTCCAAATCACCATTTAAGAAAGCTGTAGTAACATCCATTTGCTTCATTTCCCAGTTAAAATGAGCTACAAGAGCAAGCATCATGCGCACAGTAGTGAATTTAACCACATGAGCAAATATTTCAGCATAATCTACACCTTCTTTTTGAGTAAACCCTTTTGTAACAAGTCTAGCTTTGTACCTCACAGATTTAAGCTCATGTTTAACTTTAAACAACCACTTATAATCAACCACAGATCATCCAGTAGGTTTAGGAACTAACACCCATGTATTATTGACTTTGAGAGATCTCATTTCATTTTGCATAGCACTTAGCCATTCATTTGCTTTTTCAAACTTTAAAGCTTGTTTAACAGTCTTAGGTTCATCACTGACTAGAGATTCATAAACATTGAAAGTATAATTAAACAAGCAAGACTCAATTTTAGAGGAATATCCTACAAATCTAGTAGGCTTCACAATATTTCTTTTCCCCCTATCTCTAGTCAGCTGATAATTGCTCAAGTCATCATGCTCATTAGATGCAGTGTTAGTAACATGCTCATTAGATGCAGAAGCAGACTCATGCTCAGGTTCCTCATGCATTTGTTCATGTTGGTTTTCAGGCTCAAGTTCAGTGTCAATAGGTTCATTCATCACAACAGGCAAAGGAACAGGTTGAGTGACTACAAACTGAGACTCCACCTCAAACAAAGCATCATTAGACTCAAAAACAGAAAGGGGCTTGTTCACATTAGAAACAGAAGATAAACATGGGAACTCAAGTTCATTGAAGATAACATCTCTACTGATTGCATTTTTAAAATCAGGTTCATCTCTCACCCACAATCTATAGCCTTTAACACCTTCAGGATACCCCAAGAACACACACTTTTTGGCTCTAGGTTCTAATTTGTCAGTTTTTTGATGCATAAAGGCAGTGCAACCAAATACTCTCAAATTAGAAAGATCCACAGGTTTATTTGTGAAAATAGATTCAGTACACTTGCCATTTAGAGGGACTGAGGGGGATCTATTCATAAGATAAGCAGCAGTACACAATGCTTCACCCCAAAATTTCTTAGACAACCCAGACATAGTTCTCATACTTCTAACTTTGTCTAGAAGAGTCATGCTTATTCTTTCAGCTACCCCATTTTGTTGGGGTGTATAGGGAACAGTTTTATGTCTCTTAATCCCATGGTTAGCACACAACTGATCAAATTGGACATTACAAAATTCCAGACCATTGTCAGTTCTTATAGCTTTGACATTCTTATTGGTTTGAGTCTCAATGTAAGTTTTCCAGATTTTAAACTTATCAAAAACATCAGACTTTTTTGACATTAAGAACACCCAAACCTTTCTTGAATAATCATCAATAATAGACAAGAAAAACCTGTTTCCCCCATGAGTAGGAATACTAGCAGGTCCCCAAACATCAGCATGCACATATTCAAGAATATCATGACTTTTGGGGGCATAAGAAGGAGGGCTTAAAGGAAATTGGAGTTTATGTTGTTTCCCTAACACACAAGTATCACAAAATGGTAAGGCAGTGATCACATCAGAATGCAAATAAGCATTTTTAGACAAGATTTTCAACCCTTTTTCAGAGATATGTCCCAATCTGTTGTGCCATAACACAGTGTTATCATGCTTTATAGAGTTGGCAGAAGGAGAAGGTTTTGTGTCACACACATATAGGTCACCCAGCTTGTAAGCAGTAAACAAGGTCTGTGAATCATGAATAATTGACATCATGCATAATTGACATCATGCCATTTCCCCATACCCCATGCAGACCATCCCTTTCCAAAGCACCACAAGACATTAAGTTATGACCTACCCTAGGAACATGTCTCACATTTTTTAACACATAGGTGCAAGTGTCAGAAAACTTTAAACAGATATCTCCAATACCCAGTACCACTCTTTTCATGTCATCAACCATAAGAACATAAGAATTTTGCATAGGTTTATAAGAAGAAAAAAGGAACTTGTTTAGAGAAATGTGAATAGAACATCCAGAGTGCAAGAGCCAATGAGTGCTAGACAGAGGTTTAGTTACAGAGTTCACAGAAGAAAGCACACAAGCACCATTATCCACTATAAAGCATTCTCCCATATTACATTGAGTAGCATTATTAGCACTACCCTCAAAATTATCTCTAGGTTTATATGGGTTTTGACACTCTTTAGCATAGTGGCCAGTTTCTTGACACTTGTAACATTTTCTATTCTTTTTATTGCTTTTGGTCTTAGACTTATCTTTCTCATTTTTCTTTTCCTTCTTTTCTTTCTTATTTTTCTTTTCAGTTTTGCCCTTATCTTTTCCCTTACCCTTGGCAAACATAGCTCTCTGATTAGAGCTACTTCCCCCTTGCTTAAGATCCATTTCTTTTCCTTTTAAGGCATTTATCACAATATCAAGAGATAAATCATCTCTGCCATACTTAATGGCAGATTTCACCTCATTGAATTCATCAGGAATAGCATTGAGCAACACAAAAGGGGTGTAACATCCCACATTTACGTGATTTAAATTATTTCAATTATTTAATTACTTTAAATTTAAGATTTAATTTATTTGATAATGCTCAACAAAACTAAATGGATTTGAGGAAGTCTGGTATTGCGCCCCTAATTTAGAAGAGAAATTTTAGAACTTAAACTTGGGCCTTAGAATTATTATTTGAGCTTGTTAAATATCTTCAAACTTACTTATTACATTCTTTCGAAATGCAAAGAATTTAATTTATTTAAGGATAAATATGAGAAAAATAAAAACAATATCCTTTAAATTTATCTTTAAAATTTATTCATATGCTTATCTTTTTATTCTTAAAATTTATCCAATTTTTTTTTATGATTATCTTCTAATTTTATTCTTAGAATTATCGTACCCTAGAAGCTTCCTAGCTACCCTTATTCACATATAATGAAGCTGTCATCTCCTGTACATTCTTCTTCAAGCAAAATCAGCAAGTCTCCAAAGTAAATCACCTACATAATCACCACTTTGCCCTCATGATCTTCAAAGTCATTTTCAAAGAAGGAAGACCAAAGATATTCACCAAGCAAGGTTTAACTCTTCTCCAGAATTTATCTCAATTACTTTCTAATATTGTAAGGTTTATTATTCCCTAATTCTAGAGACTCCACCACAAGACCACAGCTAGTTAGTTCCTAATTAATACACACAAGATTATAAAAAAATATAGAAAAAAAAAGCTTTACTCTCAAATTCATAATCCACCAAGCATATAATTTGATTAAATTCATTCTTAAGTAGACACACGTGAACTTCATATGTATGAACACAGTAACAACTTCAAAATTTGGAAACTATGGAAAATCAGAAAAAAATAAATAGAAATACATAAATTAACAAAATAGAACAGAAGAGAAGAGTCTTGGTCGAGTTTGCGTCGGATTTGGGGTCTTAGCCGGAACTGGGTCTTCATCGTCGTTAATCGGTAGGTCGTATCTTTGATTGGGACGGCGGTGTCCGTTCACCGGAGTTTATAGAAGAAGAAATTGATGTATAGAATCTTGCTTTCAAATTGGAGATTTCTATTTATTTTGTTCTTGGTTTACTGTAGAGAGAGAAAGAGAGATATAGTGAGAGAAAGGAGAGAGAGTTGACTTAAATGTTTTGGAATCCAATTGAGTTTGTCTCGTTTTTAGAAAGGAAGGGATGGGGGCTAATAGAAATTAAAACTCTTTGTATTCATGACCCATTTATTCTTAGAAATTACTAATGATTCCAAAAGATTATGAACTCTAGATTTAGCTCTCTCATTTTATTTTAAACCTAAAATCTAACCTTAAATATTTTTTTTAGAACATAGATTTTTGCCAATAATTTTATGTATATAAATTAATTAAATAAGCTCATAAATTTCTTATTTTCAAATTTTATTTAATTTATAGTTGACTCAAATGATTTATTTAAAATTAATTATTTTGAAACTAGGTGCGGCGCAATTAGGACCCTTGCCTACTTTGTGATTCTCTATACAATTTTACGTGCTCGTTATTATCAGGTGGGTGAAATTATTATTTTTGAAATAAAAGTATATGTTATATGCTTTTTGAGTCAGAAATGATTTTAATCCAACTTAAATTATCGTGGATGGAATGTGGATAGCGTTTTATACGCACATAATAGCGTTTCGTACGCACATAATAGCTTTTCGTACGCATAAAAGCGTTTCGTACACACCAGATTATGTCCTATGCACAGTTCAAGATGTATTCTAGAATCAGAAGAAGAGTACCCTAAATCCATGATTCCTGCGATTTATTTCAGTTGGATAAAATAGAAAGAAATGTCCATAATCCCCACCACTGAGTACGTTTTAAAAGTGCTCACCCCACATTTTAAAATATTTTCAGGTCAGTGAGCTGGGAGCGGCACGATGAAAATGGGGGTGAACTTTCTCAAAATGTTTCCAACGCTTGACCTTAACTTTTGCACTAGTTTCTGAAAGTAAACTATTTTGAACTTGATATTATGTGCATGTTTAGCTGTTTTTGAACTAACTTAATGTAGTGGTTGTATATTATGGTTTTACCAATGTTCCAAGTTTGAATTTAATATTTTTGAACTTATGAGTTATTTTGTGAAATGAACTTGGTGTTTATGAAATGCAGGTATTTTGATCTAAGTACATATATTTCTGAAAATATATGGTTCTATTTTCTTATTAGGATTTCTAGCATGATTATTTTAGAAAGGAAAAAAAATAATTACTTGACCAATTATTATTGGTAATCATTTTCCGTTTTGAAGAATAGAAAGAGTAACATTTTAAATTATAGAATATAGGGTGTTACATTTAGTGGTATTAGAGCAGGTCTACCTTCCTGTAGACTAAATATGTTTGAAAGAATTTACATTCTTTGATTTTATGGTACGCCACCCATTTCTGCCACGTGCTCCTGCTCCAAGGTACTTTGTTTGATTCATTTATTTATGTTTGCAAAGTTGTTTAATGTGGTGAGCATTAAGAAAATTTCAGATATTGTGTGAGAATGATGAGAAATGTTGAGAAGTGATTTATGCAGAAAAGTTTTTATTATGTTTAAATGCATTCGATGAATGAGAAAGAAACTATTTTAGTCCTCGAAATTTTGAGTGAACATAGAAATATTTTTCAATAAATGGTTTCCCTATTTAGATTCAAAACATTCAAATACTTATCATTTGGCTTGAACTTAGTAGTATGTTCTTCTTCGTTTATTTATACGTATTACAGAAGTATGAGACGTGGACGACCGCCTCTCAATTGTAATCCACCACGGAATCCCGAGGCCAATCAACCACCAAATGCAGGCGGTGGCAACTTTGTGCCAGAATTGATTAGAGCACTACAGGGATTCGTACAGCAACAAACACATGCTACAGTGAACCAAAATGCAGCACCTAATGCACCTGTCCCGCCAACCACTAATCAGGTGATCGAGCAATTTCGTTGCTACACTCCACCTAGATTCAATGGTAGGAGTGGACCACTCGTTCTCAAAGAATGGATAATGGAGCTCGAACGGATTTTCAAACACATAGAGTGTGATGATGCACACAAGGTCTCATGTGCAGTCTTTCAATTCACTGAGGATGCTGGCCACTGGTGGAAGTCGTACAAAACCGGCATGACCGAAGAGGAACGTCAAGGCTTGACTTGGGATAGGTTTAAAGAGATCGTTATGGACAAGTACTTTTCTCGTGCTTTTCGTATGCATAAGCAAACTAAATTTTTAGAATTGAAGCAAGGAAATATGTCTGTGACAGAGTACAAGCAAAGGTTTAATCAGCTCTCGCGTTACGCATCACGTCTTCTAGACACTGAAGATCAAAAAGCTGACTGGTTCATGAGAGGTCTTCGACCAGAAATACGTGGAATTTTAGCGGCACAGAGGATTGTTGACTATGGGCAGGCTGTCAAACAAGCTCATGAAGTAGCTACTGGACTAGAAGTAGATAAAGCTCTTCCAAGAAATGCGGATTCTCGTGGGAAGAGGAAGTGGGACAATCGAAATAGGGGAAATGTGAATTTTCCCATCAAGAAGAAGAGGATGAAAGCACATCCCGCAAATAGAGCACCTATAGGAGTTCCTCCATGTCCAGAATGCAAGAAGCCACATACAGGACCCTGTTTTTGGGATAAAGGAGTTTGTTATACATGTCATGAGCCAGGACATATCTCAACAAATTGTCCCAAGAAGCGACGTGAGGAGCCGAAGAAAGGTGGTAATGCACGACTGTTTGCCTTCACACAACAAGAAGCTGGGAAAAATAGTGGCACAATGTCAGGTATGATATCAATTCTTGGAATGCCAGCTTTAGCTCTGTTTGATTCTGGTGCTTCACACTCTTTTATTTCAACTGAGCTTTGTGCTAAGTTAGGACTAAGTTTAGAAGTAGAAAACTTAGCCCTTAATGTTAGAATCCCTGCTGGAGAGATATTGAAAACTGATAGGCTTGCTAAAGATGTTAGATTGGATTTTGGGGGGAAAGAGCTTGTAGCTGATTTACATGCTCTCAAGATGCAAGAATTTGATTTAATCTTGGGAATGGACTGGTTAAGCAAAAGTTTTGCGACTATATGTTGTCGTGAACGAGAAGTAGTATTTCAAAAACCAGATGAGGAAAAGTTTATCTTCCACGGAGCTAAGTTAGGTGGAAGACCAAGAATTATATCAGCAATGAAAGCTATGAAGATGTTGAAGAAATGTGAATGCCGAGGATTCTTGGTAAGTATTGTTGGGACTACGCCAACTAACCCAACATTGGATGATGTGCCAATAGTTAGAAATTTTGTGAATGTATTTCCCGAGGAGATACCCGGATTACCGTCAAATCGACAAGTGAAGTTCACGATTGACTTAGTGCCAGGAGCAACACCAATGTCAAAGGCACCATATCGAATGGCACCATCAGAGTTACAAGAGTTGAAGGTCCAACTTCAAGAACTACTCGACAAATGATATATTCGGCCAAGTGTTTCGCCATGGGGAGCGCCAGTTCTATTTGTGAAGAAGAAAGATGGTAGTATGAGAATGTGCATAGATTATCGAGATCTAAACCGTCTCACAATAAAGAATAAGTACCCTTTGCCGAGGATTGATGATTTATTTGATCAACTTCGAGGGGCTAGTGTGTTTTCAAAGATAGATCTGAGATTAGGATACCACCAATTGAAGGTAAAGGAAGACGATATTTCTAAGACGGCCTTCAGGACAAGATATGGTCATTATGAGTTTATGGTGATGCCTTTTGGATTGTCTAATGCACCAGGAGTGTTCATGGATCTAATGAATCGGGTATTTCATCCATATTTAGATCAATTCGTCATTGTGTTCATTGATGACATCCTGATTTATTCAAAAGATAAGGAGCAACACGCAGCGCACCTGAGAGTTGTGCTGGAAACTCTAAGAAAGGAGAAATTGTATGCTAAGTTCAAAAAGTGTGAGTTTTGGTTATATCGGATAGCATTCCTTGGGCATGTGGTGACTGCTGAAGGTATTGAGGTTGATCCAACAAAAGTAGAAGCTGTCAACAATTGGAGTCCACCAACAAATGTGGGAGAAGTGAGAAGTTTTCTGGGAATGGCTGGATACTACCGGAGGTTTATTGAAGGATTCTCCAAGATAGCTGGACCACTCACAGAGCTGACACGAAAAGGGGTACTTTTTGAATGGACAGAAAAATGTGAGAAGAGTTTCCAGGAGTTGAAACAGAGATTGATAACAGCCCCAGTATTGACCATTCCTGATGGATCTAAGGGATTCGTGATTTACAGTGATGCATCAAAATAGGGACTGGGATGCGTCTTGATGCAATAGGGAAAGGTAGTTGCTTATGCTTCTAGACAATTGAAGCCTCATGAGTTAAATTACCCTACTCATGATCTAGAGTTGGCCGCTGTTGTACATGCATTGAAGATTTGGAGACATTATCTCTATGGAGGTAAGTGTGAGATTTATACGGATCATAAAAGTCTTAAATATTTCTTCACTCAGAAGGAATTGAATATGAGGCAAAGAAGGTGGCTGGAATTAGTTAAAGACTATGACTGTACGATCATGTATCACTCCGGAAAAGCCAACATTGTGGCCGATGCACTTAGTCGAAAGAAAGTGAATCCTACTAAGGGAATCACGCAGCAAGAAGAGTTCATTAAGGATTTTAAGAAGTTAAGTCTCGAGGTTATGTCCACACCAGAAGAAGCTAATGCTATAATCGCAACATTAGTAGTGCAACCGATGCTACGAGATAGAATCAGAGTCGCACAAAGGGAAGATGGTTTCCTAGAAAAGATGTGAGCAAGAGAAGTGTCAGACGATTCTAAAGGATTCACGATCTCATCAGATGGAACTCTACTCTTTAAGGGCAGAATTTGTGTGCCGAACAACGAGATAATGAGAGAAATTTTGGATGAAGCGCATCGAACGCCTTACACAGCACATCCTGGAAGTTCTAAGATGTATCAAGACTTAAAACGAAGTTTTTGGTGGTATGGCATGAAGAGATCGATTGCTGATTACGTTGCACGATGTTTGGGTTGTCAGCAAGTAAAAGCGGAGCACCAAAGACCGTCAGGATTGTTAAATCCTCTGGAAATACCAGAATGGAAATGGGAGCATGTTACCATGGATTTTTTGGTCAGACTTCCCAAGACCGTGAAGAATCACGATGCGATTTGGGTTATAGTTGATCGACTGACAAAATCAGCTCACTTTTTACCCGTACGAATAACGTTCACTATGGATCAACTTGCTCAGCTATACATTCGAGAAGTAGTCCGATTACACGGAGTCCCAGTGTCCATAATATCAGATCGAGATCCCCGTTTCACATCAAGATTTTGGACGAGCTTACATGCAGCATTGCGCACGAAGCTAAAGTTTTCAACAGCATATCATCCTCAGACAGATGGCCAATCAGAAAGAACTATACAAACATTGAAAGATATGTTACGAACTTGCGTCATGGATTTAGGAGGTAGCTGGGAGGCGCATCTACCGTTAGTGGAATTTGCTTATAACAATAGCTTCCACTCTAGCATTGGCATGGCTCCATATGAAGCGCTATACGGACGAAAATGTAGATCACCGGCGTATTGGGATGAAGTAGGAGAGAGAAAAATTTTAGGTCCCGAAATAGTTGAAAGAACGGTGGAAGTAGTGGAGAAGATTCGAGGTAACATTAAAGTTGCTCAAGATCGACAGAAATCGTACGCCAACAAAAGGAGAAAAGATTTGCATTTTGAGATAGGTGATAAAGTATTTTTGAAGGTTGCTCCTATGAAGGGGGTGTTGAAGTTTGGAAAGAAAGGAAAATTGAGACCTCGTTTTATCGGACCTTTCGAAATTTTAGAACGAATTGGTGATGTGGCTTATCGCCTAGCTCTACCACCTAGATTGTTGTTGGTGCATGATGTCTTTCATGTTTCTATGCTAAGGACGTATTTGCATGAGCCAAGTCACACCATCAACTATGACGAGATAAAACTCAACAAAGACTTGACCTATGAAGAGAAACCTGTCGCTATTCTCGATAAGAAGACCCACGAGCTGAGAAATAGACAAGTTTCGTTAATTAGAGTACAATGGAGTAGGCACGGGAAGGAAGAAGCCACTTGGGAACGTGAAGAGGAGATCCTAGCTAAATACGCATCCTTAGGACAACCTGGTAAGATAAATTTCGAGGACGAAATTTTTTTTAAGTGGGTAGGATTGTAACATCCCACATTTACGTGATTTAAATTATTTCAATTATTTAATTGCTTTAAATTTAAGATTTAATTTATTTGATAATGCTCAACAAAATTAAATGGACTTGAGGAAGTCTGGTATTGCGCCCCTAATTTAGAAGAGAAATTTTAGAACTTAAACTTGGGCCTTAGAATTATTATTTGAGCTTGTTAAATATCTTCAAACTTACTTATTACATTCTTTCGAAATGCAAAGAATTTAATTTATTTAAGGATAAATATGAGAAAAATAAAAACAATATCCTTTAAATTTATCTTTAAAATTTATTCATATGCTTATCTTTTTATTCTTAAAATTTATCCAATTTTTTTTTATGATTATCTTCTAATTTTATTCTTAGAATTATCGTACCCTAGAAGCTTCCTAGCTACCCTTATTCACATATAATGAAGCTGTCATCTCCTATACATTCTTCTTCAAGCAAAATCAGCAAGTCTCCAAAGTAAATCACCTACATAATCACCACTTTACCCTCATGATCTTCAAAGTCATCTTCAAAGAAGGAAGACCAAAGATATTCACCAAGCAAGGTTTAACTCTTCCCTAGAATTTATCTCAATTACTTTCTAATATTGTAAGGTTTATTATTCCCTAATTCTAGAGACTCCACCACAAGACCACAGCTAGTTAGTTCCTAATTAATACACACAAGATTATAAAAAAATATAGAAAAAAAAAGCTTTACTCTCAAGTTCATAATCCACCAAGCATATAATTTGATTAAATTCATTCTTAAGTAGACACACGTGAACTTCATATGTATGAACACAATAACAACTTCAAAATTTGGAAACTATGGAAAATCAGAAAAAAATAAATAGAAATACATAAATTAACAAAATAGAACAGAAGAGAAGAGTCTTGGTCGAGTTTGCGTCGGATTTGGGGTCTTAGCCGGAACTGGGTCTTCGTCGTCGTTAATCGGTAGGTGGTATCTTTGATTGGGACAGCGGTGTCCGTTCGCCGAGTTTATAGAAGAATAAATTGATGTATAGAATTTTGCTTTCAAATTGGAGATTTCTATTTATTTTGTTCTTGGTATATTGTAGAGAGAGAAAGAGAGATATAGTGAGAGAAAGGAGAGAGAGTTGACTTAAATGTTTTGGAATCCAATTGAGTTTGTCTCGTTTTTAGAAAGGAAGGGATGTGGGCTAATAGAAATTAAAACTCTTTGTATTCATGACCCATTTATTCTTAGAAATTACTAATGATTCCAAAAGATTATGAACTCTAGATTTAGCTCTCTCATTTTATTTTAAACCTAAAATCTAACCTTAAATATTTTTTTTGGAACATAGATTTTGGCCAATAATTTTATGTATATAAATTAATTAAATAAGCTCATAAATTTCTTATTTTCAAATTTTATTTAATTTATAGTTGACTCAAATGATTTATTTAAAATTAATTATTTTGAAACTAGGTGCGACGCAATTAGGACCCTCGCCTACTTTGTGATTCTCTATACAATTTTACGTGCTCGTTATTATCAGGTGGGTGAAATTATTATTTTTGAAATAAAAGTATATGTTATATGCTTTTTGAGTCAGAAATGATTTTAATCCAACTTAAATTATCGTGGATGGAATGTGGATAGCATTTTATACGCACATAATAGCGTTTCGTACGCATAGAAGCGTTTCGTACGCACCAGAATATGTCCTAGGCACAGTTCAAGATGTATTCTAGAATCAGAAGAAGAGTACCCTAAATCCATGATTCCTGTGATTTATTTCAGTTGGATAAAATAGAAAGAAATGTCCATAATCCCCACCACTGAGTACGTTTTAAAAGTGCTCACCCCACATTTTAAAATATTTTCAGGTCAGTGAGCTTTCTCAAAATGGGGGTGAACTTTCTCAAAATGTTTCCAACGCTTGACCTTAACTTTTGCACTAGTTTCTGAAAGTAAACTATTTTGAACTTGATATTATGTGCATGTTTAGCTGTTTTTGAACTAACTTAATGTAGTGGTTGTATATTATGATTTTACTAATGTTCCAAGTTTGAATTTAATATTTTTGAACTTATGAGTTACTTTTTAAAATGAACTTGGTGTTTATGAAATGCAGGTATTTTGATCTAAGTACATATATTTCTGAAAATATATGGTTCTATTTTCTTATTAGGATTTCTAGCATGATTATTTTAGAAAGGAAAAAAAATAATTACTTGACCAATTATTATTGGTAATCATTTACCGTTTTGAAGAATAGAAAGACTAACATTTTAAATTATAGAATTTAGGGTGTTACAAGGGGTATAATCATCAATATGCTTATCACCAGATAACATCAAATCAAGGATAAGTTTGTTAAAAATATCCAGGTTTTCATCAATATCTTTGCTCAAGTCTAATTTGAAATTTATGAATCTGTCAAGCAAGAACATTCTACCAGGCAAGGAAATTTCAGTGTATACTTGATTCAGAGTATCCCATAAGGTTTTAGCAGAATTAGGTTTACCAGAATCACTAGGGGCAACCTTTCTAATCACATCATCACTCAAATTTAAGATTAGAGTAGAATAGGCTAAATCATTTATTTCAGCCTTTTTGGTGTCAGTAGTTCCACTAGGATATGACAGATCAATAGCTTTGAAAACATGTTGTTGTATTAAAATACATTTCATTTTCTGTTTCCAAATATTGAAATCACCTTTACCATTGAACACAACCACACCAAAAGAGGTATTCACAGAATTATTAGCCATTATGTACCAGGATACACAGAATAAGAAATACAACTTCCACAAAATCACAGCAGAATTGGAAACACAAAAGCAAAACACAGGGATTCTTGACCACACACAGACAGGTGGCTTTCCCAGTTCGCAAGCACTCGATTTATCGAGGGCGCAGGGGGTCAACACCTGACTTACAATCAAGAATCAAGAAATCAACAATTTCTTTAAGTTCTTTCGAACTCCAAAGGAGGTTTTACACAAAACCTCGAGGGAAAAAATGAAAAGACAACATATCCACAAGATTCACAACACAACAAGAGAAAACCAGCAGGCAGAAGGTGAATAAGCAGAGAATGCAGCGGAAAGAGCCTCGCAGGCCAAGGAGCACAGAACCCTAGACTACCAGAAGACCAAGCCTATAGCCACGCACAGCCAACACTAGAAAAAAGAAAGAACCGAGAGGATCACGCCGCTTTACCTGAGCAGAGCCCTAGGAGAGGGTACTCCGTCTTACCTTATGCGTATTCGAACGCGACGACGAGGGCTCAGGTGCGGGGGCTTCAGAGGCAAGATAACCCAGCTCTGGTGCCACTGTTGAGTATCGTTGTAATTGCCAAAGAAACCATTACCTAATTACACCGTTTTTCCCCAGAACAATTTTATTGATTAATGATGGCTCAGACTCGTTCCACAAAGAAATTCAGCTGATCGGTACAAGATTGTTACTCGAAGACCACAGATGAGAGAACACACTCAAGAAGCCCTAATCTGAAGCCGCCAACAACCCAGGCAACACAAGCCCTAACTAGAACACTCGATCCACCAAGATAGTGAATCTAAGAACCCCTCTCAGTTAGAAATCAAGAGATGATATATAGAGATTACACAATATCTCACGAACTCTCACAGATTTCACTCAGAGAAAGAGGAGGACAATCTAGAAGACTACTGTAGTAGAATGAATCGAATAATAGTGTTGAGCAGTAGAAGACAGTATATAAATAGTCTTTACAAGCTGGACCGGGTCTTCGTGCTACCAATGGGCCGAGTTGCATTCAGATCTTGGGCCTTGAGGAGTCTAGCCCAATAAGCAAGATGGGCCTATCCTCATAGAACTAATTAAGAGATTGGGATCTTAGATATGTGTTATATTACATGGTGTAGAAAAATATAAGCCACCTGGCCTCACCTTACTTGGGCTTTCTTCTAGACCCTAAATTTTATTTACTTTGCAGGCCAAATTTTATCCCCAAAATTAAACCATGATCCATTATTATTACTCATATAATACTGTTAAACATTAGAAATTTAAATTCAAAAATAAAATAAAAATCTAGGGTGTTACAGATTATATTAACTACTCATAATAATGTGACTGAGAATGAACATAGTCCAATTACTGATAAAATAGTTGAAATAGAAGAATTGAATATTTACCACTTAAATTGAACTACTAATTATTTAACATAAATTCTCAAACTATTTAGCTAAATATAATATAGAACAAAAATATAATACGTAGTTATATGTACAAGTGTTATACAATAGGATTTTTTTATAGAATGATATATATTATGTGTTGTGGTTGAATGAGATGATTAAACTCCTCGAGTGGAAGGAATGATATATATTATACTACTAATTAAATTAGTTAGCCATTGAATCAAGAATTACAACTGCCAATCAAATTGTATTTTTCTTAAAAAAATTGTAAACAATGTATAATATTTCGAAAAAAATATTGAACATGAAACCATGAACACAATATATCACAACAAACTATTAACCAAACTTTGAATTTTTATCATTTCTTTATCATCGAGCAACATATGTTGCTATAATAATAAGGTTTATATATATATATATATATATATATATGGTTGGGTTCCAGAAGGAACCATACCCCACATGAGAACCGAGAACCAATCTCAGCCATAGATTGATCCTATTTGTACGGTCAAGATCACATCAAAAAAAAAAAATGGTGGCATTATTGTAATAAATCACAACTTCGGTGCCCCTGAAACTCGTCGAGGTTAAAATCGTAAATTTAAACGTATTCAAATTCTAAAGCAATTTTTCAGAGAATTTTTCAGAGAAAATTCTATAGCACGAACTCGCGCAAAAACCAAAACAGTAAAGATTTTAAAGATAAACCGAAAATACTTACAAATCAACCGTAAAAAACTCCGAAACAATCAACAAAATCGTCATAAAAACATGAACACTCAAGGTAATATGTATTTCATTCTTATTTTGAGAAATTTAATTTTTTTAGCGATTATACTGTGTTGATTTATCAGTTTACTTTTGCTATAAATATCAATTTAGCATTATATCATGATAATGTAACAATGTATTTTCTATTTTTCTAAGCGCAACACGTACAAAAACCTAATCTTGCACAAACTGTATTTATTTTTATTGCATGTAAATTTTTCTATTTCATTTTGTACTGTTAAATGACGGATAACTTGTATAAACATGTTAAACCTAACAATGTTTGCAATATATATGTGATTTACATGTATATTTTTTATTTTAGGGTTTTAGCATTCTCATTCTCCTATTTTAGCAGTATCATGACTTATTTTAGCACTCTCGTGATTTATTTTAGCGTTCATTTTTTAGCAGTCTAGTGATTTTATTTTAGCATGACACTTGTTTCAAACATCAGCATGAAACACTTTTATATGTTTTGTTTAATTTTAGCATTCAGTTTCTGTTTCTTTAGCACTGAACTTTTATAGTTTAAATGTGATATTTTAGCAATCAGATTCTATTCTTTAGCATTATAATTGATTTAGGGATTTCATATTTTGTTTCTTTTTTATAAAACTAACACCTTTTTTCCCATTTCCTTCATTTTAGCACTCTAGTTTACAATTTTAGCACTGTGATGTCATATTTTAGCATTCAGTTTCTGTTTCTTTAGCATTGCAATTGATTTTTAGGAGTTTTCATATTTTGCTTCTTTTTTTGCCACACATACATAACGCCTTTGTCTATCTGTGATTCAACTGCACATTTTCTTCATTTTAGCAATCTAGTTTATAGTTTAAGCACTGTGATGTGATATTTGAGCATTCAGATTCTGTTCTTTAGCATTCTAATTGATTTGGGGGTTTCATATTTTGTTTCTTTTTTATAAAACTAACACCTTTTGTCCATTTTTTGTAATTCAACTTCGTATTTCCTTCATTTTAGCACTCTCGTTTACAGTTTTAGCACTGTGATGTCATATTTTAGCATTGAGTTTCTGTTTCTTTAGCATTGCATATTTTGTTTCTTTTTCTGTAAAAATCACACTTTTGTCCATCTTCAATTCAACTAATTCTATTTTCTTTAGCATTGCAATTGATTTTAGGAGTTTCATATTTTGTTTCTTTTTTTCTAAACATAACACCTTTTGTCTATATGTGATTCAACTGCATATTTTCTTGATTTTAGCACTCTAGTTTACCGTTTTAGCACTATGATTTCATATTTTAGCATTCATATTCTGTTCTTTAGCATTGTTATTTATGTCTATTTGTGATTCAACTATATATTTTCTTGATTTTAGCACTCTAGTTTACAGTTTTAGCACTTTGATTTCATATTTTAGCATTCATATTTTGTTCTTTAGCATTATTATTTATGTATAGTTAACAGAATTATACATGAAAATTACAGGTGCTAAAAGAAGTGGAGAAGGTGAAACTAGCACACCACAAATAGTACAAACAGCCCCAAACATTGATAGATATCCACTATTACAAGCAACAACATTGCCATCAATTCTATCACAGGCAGTTATGGAAATGAATAAAGCACAAGAGGAGGCAGTGAGACAACTGGGCTTTGGCAGCATTCTTCATTTGGATATAATTAAATTGCCACAAAAGATAACATACTGGCTGCTTGAAAACTTTGACCCAGTATCAAGAGAACTTCAACTACAACATGGGAGAAGGTTGAGGATTGAGGTCTCTGATGTGTCTGTGATCTTCGATTTTCCCAAAGGACCACACAAGATACAAAAGAGTGTTAGAGGCCAGATATGCCAGGTCATGCAGAAGGATGACTTACTCACTAGCATACTCTCAGATACAACAGCAGGAGAATGGTTCAAGATGAATTTCATGATTCTGGTAATTACTTCCATGATCGAGAACTATGACGACGGACATATTTACAAAAACTTGATGGACTGCCTGCAAGATATTGACAACGTTAGTCAATATGACTGGTGTGACTATGTCTTGAGATCATTGGTGACCCACACTGTCAAGTGGAAGAGCAACAAAACCATGCCCTTCACAGGTCCCATTCTGTTTTTGTTGGTAAGTCATATTAATTATTTATTTTTTATTGTAGTTCTTGTATAATAAACAGGAAGTGTTTATAGTTTCTTGTATAAACACTGCAACCATTTATCTATATACATTACTAAAAAAAACTGTCAACTTCAAACAGATGATGTACTTGGATAGAGTTGAAGTGTACTTCCGGGAGGTGCCGAGGTACATCCCAGCATTCCATGAATAGAAAGATACTTTGCTTGCTGATAGGGAGTTAACAGAGCTTGCTACTGGAAATTTCGGAGGTGGCTACCCTTGGCTGGCATACACAATGGCTGAGTTCATACAAGAAAACAGAGAGAGAGCTTGTCAGGTAGAAGAAGTTCGACAGAGAGAAGTCGAACAAGAACAGAATCCAACTGTGAATGAGCAAGACATCGTGTCAGCTCATAAGGTCATATACCATCACTAATATATTTTTATGTTACTAATTTCGTTCTTTAGAATCATCACCAAATTCTATTTTTATAAATAACTATTTACTTATCTAATTTGAACAAAAAACATATCAGAATCAAAGAGAAGGTTTGGCAGAGGAGAGACAGCAGCAAGAGAAAGGGAAGGGATTAGCTGTTGAGATCCCTGAGACAGAGAGATGCAGTTCAAACACTCCAGTAAGCATTTCAATAATTATATAATTTAGAATTCTTCATTCATTGTTTAGCATTGTCATCAAGTTTAGTAATAATGTTCAGAATAAAATTTACAATATTATGAAATGATTGCTAAAATAGGCAATCAAAAGGCCCAGAGAAGAGGCATACAGTGAGATGCCCACACAGACAGCTGAAACAACAAGAGTCAGCAAAAAAAAGGTGTTTACCACATAATATTAAATATATAATATCTTATATTGTTAACAGGTTTTTAATTCCAATTAACATCTAAAAATACACAGAAGGCAGCGATACAAACAAGCACAGTCTCCACAAGGTCAAGGGCCATAATGAAGGAACCTGACCATTTTAGAAACCTTGTGGACACAAGAGAGACACTGACACCTTCTGACTGTGAGCTGCACTATTGGGCGATGAAAAACAAGAGTGATGATGAAAGGTACATTTATAATACATTACTATTAATATAAATAAAAATTATAAGTGCCATTTTGTTCTACCAGACTGCACTTTACACTAAAAAAAGAAATTTATCCAAAATTAGGGAGGTTGTCTTGTATGCTGATGAGCGGACAGAGTTGAGGAAAGATGAGATGCTGAGTTTGAACAAAAACACATACATCAGTTCTGCTGTTATTGATGTATGGAGTAGCATATTAAACCATGCTCAAGCAAAGCTTCCTGAACAAAAGACTCCAAGGAGATTTTTCCTAACAACCAACGTTTCCGTAAGTGAAGAATTTCATAGTTACTATTTTCTACTTAACTCACTTTATTCTCTTTTAAACAACACTGCACATTCATGTTCAAAATTCTGTATTTGTCTTTATAGAACTACACGGTTGTTGCGCCTTCAAAAGAATGGAATGACCAGAAGGTATCAAAGCTGTTTGTTGACAACATACAATATGAACTGAACACATATCCACATGTGGAAGTAGATAAGACGGACATGGTACGTATTCATTATTAAAATTGCAAAAAGTCATCATGATAGTAACTAAAATGTACACTATTTTGTTTGCAGTTTTTCTTTCCAATAATCCAATCAGAACACTTCTACATTATTGTCATTGATACAAGAAGAATGGTGGCTGAGATCATTGACAATTCAAATGCCATGGGAGGAGAGCATGACGACCCCCTATTGAAATATGAGCATATCCCTGCAAAACTGGTAAGAAAACATATCTATTTATTGATTTTTTTCACTACTGAAACAAATTAAAAAAAACACATTCAATTCAATAATAAAAATGAACTAACTTTAATCATAAATTTCAGATCAAGCTCTTCGTTCACTTCTTGAAGATGACTAGGCTTGAAAAACTATCAAAAGAAGTGTCTGAAAATATCAAGAGCATGAACCGTCTTCAAATGCCATGGAGAACTTCAACAAACAAGACTGATTGTGGGGTCTTTGTAATGCGTCATATGGAGACGTATATGGGGGATGCTGTGAGGAATTGGAGGAGTGGATTAAGAGCCAAAAATGAAATGCAGCTGAAATACTTAAGGATCAAGTATTGTGCTGCCATTCTTACTGCAGAATGCAACATCCATAGGCAGAAGAACGTCAGAGATTCAAGACTCTACTTCCGAGCATCTTCTAAAGACAACCCAATCAGTTTTGAAAAGCTTTACCTAGAAGATGATAATCAGTGAACAAATATTATATATGTAACAAATTCTCTAATGCTTTAGACAACTTTCATATTTCATATTTTTGGATTATGGAATGCTTATGAAATCTTCATTTTGTGAAATATGGATAGTTTTGTGAAAATATTTGTACTAATTTGCTTCCTTGGAATTTGCTGGGGCACATCATAATTTGCATATCTGAGGTCTAATTATAGGGCATTTTGAGAAGCTAATGCAATGTATGTATCATGTATGAAAGCTACTGCTGCTCCTTACTTTAGTCAAGCATAGGATATTAGAAAATTTATGAAAAAATTTCGCATGCTAAAATTGTGAGTAACAGTGCTAAAAATAAAACTAGCAGAGCTAAAATATATTGCCACATTAAACGCAAAATAAACAATCATTCTAAAAGTGCTAAAATACAAAATACTAGTGCTAAAATATAAAATACTGGTGCTAAAATACAAAACACTTGTGCTAAAATATGAAACATCAGTGCTAAAGTATAAAATTATTTTTCTAACGCTAATACTAAATTTTATTCAATTAAAATACATTTTACCAAAAAAAATATTGCCATGTGGCAAAGATATGTTATTTAATTCAAATTTACGGGGATAATACAACCATAAAGGCTCCTTTTTCTCCAGTAAAAAAAATTCAAACGTGCAACTCTTCAACTTCTCTCCATTATCTCCCAAAAAAAAATTCTTCCAAAAAAAAAATATATGAATTGGTCACGAGACACTGAGGAATTCTTTATTGATCTTTTACATACTCGAGTTGGGATGGTGGATGTATCTGACAACTACGAGGTTTTAGATTCTTTGCATGATATTTCAGTGACAATGACGATGGTTCTTAATCAAAGAGTTAGATTGATACAACTCGTGCTGAAATTGAACGAATTAAAGGAGAAGATATGGAGTTTCCATCTTTTCATACGACACGCAGGAATCTATTACAACGAATACCAAAATATAGTCATAGCGAGAGACGAGTATTTTGAGCGACTGGGACAGAATGTAAGTATAATTTATTTTTCACATTTTAATTTTACTACCCTAACACAATTTTTTTTGTGTCGAATCTTATGACACTAGGAGAGTCCAAGGTGGAGGGACTTTAGGCTGCATGGAATGCCATACTTTGAAGAACTTCGTGATATCATGGACGGCGCCGGTGGTTTCGCCGCTGTGGATTTCGAGTGGTTGGCTTCGTTTGTGGCTTGAGATCATGGAATGCCATACTTGTTCATTTTGCATTTCAGAAGGATTTTAGGGTTCTATAATTATTGTAAAAAATTAAACTTGTTGCATAATTTTTTTGATAATTTAATCGTGTATTAATTATTATTAATTTCATTGTTTTTTCATTTTGTTTGAAAATACAAGTGCTAAAATACAATGTGCCGGTGCTAAATAAGATACTTACAGTGCTATTCCATAAATGAATAACATGAATGGTCCAATTTAAATATTAGTATATTTAAATTACAATAAGCCGGTAAAAAATAAAGGATATTCACACAAAAATTACAAAATCTCACATAATCTTAAACTAGGCTAAGTTAAAGCAGAAAATGAAACTTGCATATATCAAAGTTAAAAAATCCTTAATCCAACGTGAAGAACATAGCTTCATAAAAATGTCAAAACCTCATATAGAGAATAGATACATTATGTTGTGTTATTTGTATTATATTTATATTGTGTAATTTCATGAAATACTGGTTACATATCACGTATAAACTATAATACATCAATCATTTTATAAGGAAACTCTTAAAAAAAATTTACAGATATGCCCTCAAGGTACGAAATATCAATCCTAAAGTAGAACCCACCAGTGCTAAAATACAATGAATTAGTGCTAAATAAGAAACTTCCAGTGCTAAAATAATTAAGACCTAAGAATGGTAACTATTAGTCCAAAAATGGTTGTTTCTCAAGTGCTAAAATATGAAATATCAATGCTAAAGTAGAACCCACCAGTGCTAAACTAAACATAACCCTACATAGTTCCATAAGTGCTAAAATACAATCTAGCAGTGCTAAACAAGAAACTTCCAGTGCTAAAATATGAAATATGAAAATACACTATCTTTTCCACAATAAAAATTAATATATAATTGAAAAAAATATAAAAAACTTTTTTTCCAAAAAAAAAAACAAAAAAACTGATAATAAAAAAAAGGAAAATAATAATAATAATAATAATAATAACCCGTCATAACTTCTGCAAAAACATACACACACAAACACGCAAAAGCTTTTCGATTCAAAGACTTCAAACACAAAAACATAACCGATTAGGGTTTTATCAACATTTTAATTCAAAAACTTCAACCACCAAAATCGTCAATATGGAAAAAACACAAAGCACAGAGCTCGTAACCCGGAAGAACCGAAGCGACTCTTCGAAAAAGAAGAGAAAACCTGAAGACATGGTGATTGAAAAAGGTACGTAACACATTCTTCTTCTCGTTCATCATAAAAATAAATTATGTGTGTTTCATTTTGGTTCTAACAAAAAAAATATGCAGAAAGGAACAGTGCTAAAACCATGACAAAACCTCATATATGACGAAATAAACACTTACAAAATCTAAATATGTAAAAATGTTATCGTTTACTGATAATAATCACATGTATACGAAATCAAAAATTTTAGAAATGTATATGCATTTTGCACACTGTGTTGCATGTCATGATTTCGTTTTCAATGATCTGAAACAGTAACATCGTGAATGATTTATATCTTAATGTGTAGCATCATTATATTAGAAAAATGAATTAGCATCAAGGAGATCAAACTCTAAGCATAAGACTTCTTATCTTTATAAACATATTTAATATATATGACAAAATTTTTCCATGCTCTGTTTTAGTTATAATGATAGTATAATATTATATAATCAAACCAATGCTAAAATAAGAAGTTACAGTGCTAAAAACATACAATATTATCAAACAATGCTAAAATAAGACATTACATTGCTAACTAGTCAACTATATAACGTACATGGTATATTTATAATGGTACTATAGTGTCATATCATGAATTAATTATGTGTTGACATGTAGCAAAACTTTATTACTATGAAATTAATACTTATTTTTTTATCAAATATGCTAATGTTTCATTTTAGCACCAGTTTTCTACATAATTAGCATCAACATATATACAATATATTTTGACATGTCAGACAGTCTAATAAAAACTATACATATATAGGTACAAGCAAAAAGACAAGGTCCACAGATGATATTAATATATCAATAACTAATGAGATCAGATCAAAGAGTAAACATGATGTCAATGCTCTCAAATCTCGGTCAAGAACATTAGCACTGACATTACTTGAAAGGATAAGATCTACACCAGACTCAGATGTTGAAGACACAAGTGCTTCTGAAACCAAGAGTCCAGCAGCAAAATCCAAGCAGGGAGATCTTCAAATGCTTAAAAGCAGAACAACACCGCGCATATTATATGATGCAATCAAAAATTTCACAGATGAGCAGAAGAGTGCTGTTGAATCACTTAGATTTGGGAGCATTCTGCCTTTGAATATAAAGGAATTACCCCATGTACTTAGCTACTGGTTGGTAGATAACTTTGATCCCGAGAGTTGTGAGTTGATCCTGAAGAGAGATCGACGATTGCACGTAGATGAAACTGATGTATCATTGATCATGGGGTTTCCAAGTGGTCCTCTGCGTATAGAAAAGAAACCTAGAAGACAAAGCTGCAGTCAAACGAAGAAATGGCAAGAGAAGTTTGATAAACATAAACACAGAATCTCTCCGGCACATGTTTCGGAAAAAATGCAGGAAGATAAAGCTGGTGGAAAATGGTTCAAGATACATTTTATGGTTCTGCTTACAAATAACCTCATTGAATCAACGGGGAATGGATATGTACATCCACAGCTGGTACACATCTTTGATTATGTTGACAGAATACGTGAGTACAACTGGTGTGAGTACACTATAAGGTGTCTGGTGCAGAAGACAATACTTTGGAGAAAGAAGAATGATAAATACTACAATGGACCAATCCTGTTCTTAATGGTTAGTTTAGCAATTAGCATACATTATTAAAATCAACTCTGAATTTCCATGCTCAAGCTAATGTGAATAACATTTACCCCCCCCCCCCCACAGATGTTTTATATGGACAGAGTAGTGTCCTATAACAGAAGAGTTCAACGATCAATTCCAGCATTCAAAGGCTGGACACACAAGCTTATGTGCAAGAGACAGCAGTCAGAATTGAAAGGAGGTGGTTTTGGAGGAGGCCATATCTATGGCCCGTATGAAGAAGAAGAGTCTGAAAGAAGGGTTGAGAACACCATTGCTTGTTTGGAGGCTGGTCCTCAGGAACATGAAGCTACACTTGCTCTGGAGGCTGGTGTTGAGAGAAATCATGATGAACAACCAAAAAGTCCTGTTCCAGCATCGACATTAGATCCTATGCAAGAATATGCTCAGAAGCTGATTGATGACTGCAAGAGAATGGCTGATGCAATGACTACATTGATGAAAACAGTACAGGATGTGCCACAACACATGATGGAGAACGTCTTCTTCAAGAAGTCATATGAAACAGCCCAGCAGCTTTTGGTAAAGAAACAACCAAGTCCAATTTCGCAGGCATCACACACTCAGACCCAGCCACAAGCAACGCCAGATGATGATGAGTTCTGGAGTGATCCAGAAAGAATATCAGCAATTGAGGATATTGAAAGAGCTCTGGCAAAGCGTGCAGAGCTTGAGAAGATATATGCTGATGAAGGCCCAACATTCAGTCTTGGGATAAGTGATGATGCATGGGCTGGGATAATGAAGGTTACACAGGAAATTTCTGAACAGAATATGGTGGTTGAGGAACCAAATCAAACTGACACATTTGATACTGAAATCCTGGAGAATGCAATGAGGCAGGTATGGAAAAAATATTTTTAATACTTTAGGACTCTCATTATTTATTTTAGCACTCCCCTAATTTAGTTTAGCACCCCATGATTCATTTTAGCACACTTATGGCTTTTTTTAGCACTATAATGAATTATTTTAGCACTATCATTACTTACTTTAGCATTATTTTAGCATTCTCGTGCATTTTTTTAACACTGTCATAAACTTATTTTAGAAATACCTAATATACATAAAAACTCATTGCAGGCAGAGGCTGAGCATCTAAACTCAAAGAAATCAAAGCTACATGAGACTGATGCACAATCAAAGTCAAAAAATGTTCTGGATAATGATGAGGTGTGATATAACTATGGAAAAAGTATTTTTAATACTTTACTACTCTCATTACTTATTTTAGCACTATCATTACTTACTTTAGCATTATCATGGATTATTTTATAATTCTCATGCATTGTTTTAATACTGTCATAACTTATTTTAGAAATACATAATATACATAAAAATTGATCGCAGGTAGAGACTGAAAATCTAAACTCAAATACATCAAAGCCAGATGAGACTGATGCAGTATCAAAGTCAACAAATGTTCTGGATAATGCTGAGGTGTGATATAGCTATTGAAGTAACATTCAGCATCTTTATTACACTTTTACAAAAAGGTCTAATAAATATTTATTTCAAAACACATGATACAGGCTCAAGCTACCCGAATGGAGACAAGAACTAAATAGCAGAAAAAGCCATCTGAGAAGCTGATGTCACTATACAGGGTCAGAACTGTTGATATCAAGGAACAACTTGACAAGCAGCAACAGGAGATATTCTACTGGGTGGTGCAGAATGATACAGAAAGCAGGTATGTGACTCATGCTATGCAAAAATACTTCATAAAAAGATCATATTGTATACTGGCATATGACAGCCTTTTTATTTATATTGAATTACCAGTGAACAAATCCATTATGATGACAAGCGAGTCTCCATTACACGGGAAGATATGACTACCATGGCTCCATTTGAATACATCAGTGCCTCTGTTCTGGATGTTTGGAGCACCATCCTCAATGAAAATGAGAAAATGCGAGACCCAAACTCTAAACTAAGATTCTTCTTCAGTACACAGCCTTGCGTAAGTGTCTACTTAAGAAGAAATCCATATATAGTGCTTAAACTGCAGTCAATATAATTAAAAAAATGTTCTTCTTGCAGAGCTTCACTGTGGTTGATGCACCATCTTCATGGGATTCTTCCAAAAGATGCGCATTTTTTGTTGACAAAATAGCATATGAGCTCAAGTGCTGCCCATCGGTATCTTTTGTTTAGCATTGTGAAATTTTATATTAGCAATACATATCTATATCAATTAAATAAATTTTTTTTAACAATCCATATCAACTCTATGTACAGTTTTTCTTCCCTATCTGCCATTCAGATCACTTCTTCTTTATCTCCATTGATTTGATTAACTTCAATGTTGAGATTATTGATAACTCAAGTGCAGCGGATAGTGAAAAGGATGGAATCAAAATCAAGTACAGCAACATTCCAGAAACCCTGGTAATATATGAGTTTGTCACCAATTATTTTTCATCTCTATCTGTAGCAATTAAAAAAACTAATTTTTAAAAACACATGCAGGTGAACTTTTTTGCTAACTTCCTCACAAATGTTGGACTTGAAATCAAATCAAATGGATTGAAGGAAAAACATCAGATTACCAGGATGAAGATGCCATGGAGGGATACAAAGAACAAGTATGATTGTGGCGTCTATGTCATGAGGCACATGGAGACATACAGAGGTGGTGGTTTGAAAACCTGGAGGAGTGGTCTGAAGAAATCCAATGACAGGCAGTTGAAATTTTTAAGAGCAAAATACTGTGCTGTAATAATAAATGCAGACAGTAACACACTGAAGGATCAACATCTGAAAGCTGCAAATCTATTCTACAGAAAATCATGTACCCAGGGGGAAATTGTGGTAGACCCCACAAAAATGAGAAAATTGAAATAACTTCTTGGATAATGATTTGAAAATCTGTATTTACATATGATACATTTTTTGTCTTTTTGATAGTATATAGTATCGGTGGATGAATATTTTGTACTAACTGACACAATTTCTTATTCTTGTGAATACTTTAGTATTCACAAAGTATAAAAGTGTTAATATAAATGAATAGTTCAGAAGTTTAGCACTTGCATATGATTTTTTAGCACTTTCCATTTCTTTTATAGCACTAGAATTTGTATTCTACATTTGGAATTCTACTTTAGCACTAAAAGTTTTTATTTTAGCACCGATGTTTTATACTTTAGCACTATTATTTTCTATTTTAGCAATTACAGTTCTTTTTTTAGCATTGCTATATAAAGACAAACTACCATCTTAAAAATATATATATATATATATATATATATTTAGACTCGTTTTTCTTCCATGTCTCTCTCTCTCTCTCTCTCTCTCTCTATATATATATATATATATAACAGTTTTGGACATTCTATCAGTGTTTTAGCATTTACAGTTGTAATACCCCGAAATATTTTAGAAGGTTTAATTCAACTTATGTTACCCTCTGGTAAGTTAGAAAATAAGCTGGGTCCTTAAATGACTCAAATAAAGGAAAATCGCAGCCAGGGAAATCTGTTAAATCTAATTTGGTCAAAAATTGCCTTAAAAATATGTTATGATATTTTTCTCGGGTTGATAGAAAATGTTTCAAGAATCATGCCAACCTTTGAAATTTCAAATTTTGAGTTCAAATGAACTCTTGGCACAACTTTAAGTTGGAAAATAATAAATTTAATAGAAAAAGGCATATCCGTCATTATCCAATTTCTTTTTCAAAAGATTATCTTATTCGTAATTATCCTTTTCTTTTTCCATCATTATCCTCTTTCTTTTATTCGTTATTATCCTATTTATTTTTTCTCTATAAATAGGAGCTTAAGGTTTCATTTTTCATTCATTTTCAAAATCGAAACGCCGAGCAGCTTCCAGAGAATGTACAACTCTAGTTTCCTATTTCAATTCTGAAATAGTCATTTTGAAGGTGTCAACGCGTAGATCACGAATACATGATTGAAATGATGACACGAAGGATGATCACGATGGAAAATCATCGTGACCGCCGCCAATTCCTCGGAGAAGGTACTTTCTCCGATTCTGGTCATTCGGACCGATGAATTTAGAAATTTCAAGTTCTAAATATGCTTATATTTCGATTATCTTTAATTCTACCGATTCCGATTTTTGATGTTGTGAGTTTTCGGTATTTTTCTCCATTTTCATTTTATGTAAATCTCAGATCTACTCTTCCTGGATAGTCGTATTAGAAATCTTCTTTTTATAAATAGTCTTTGATCATTTGGATCTTGTAGTTAACCGGAATAGATTTTTGATTTCTCGTCGTTTGAAATCCGGATCCGAATATTATATTATAAATCTTTCCAGTTCGAATTTATGTTCTAGCCGTCTGATCTTTGATCTTATTACACCATTAAATTCCTTATTTTCTGCACTCTCAAAAATTGTACTTTTGAGCAAAACTCCAACGAGTATCGAGCTCGATCGAGACCGATACATTTTCAGCTAAAATATGTGAATATTCTTACCGAAACTCCCGTTTCACCCATTTTGGGTCGTCAAATCGAAAAAGTTTCTTCTCAAAAGTTGCTCGAAATAATATTTCCAATGCTCCCGTCAAATTTTGTAATTTTCGGATGAGTTTTGGATAATATCAACTATTTAATATAAGCAGTTATTTTATTTTCGAGAGCATGTGTTATCGAAAAATTCTAAATTTCTCATTCTTTACTCTTGGCATGCATAGTATCTTCTCTGAATATTTTCGTAATTTACGAGCAGTTAAAAAGTGTCGTGGCATAGATCTGGTAAACTTTGGATAAATGACAAGTTTTGGAAAGAGACCTCTGTCAAATCAGTTGATCCCAGTAAAGCAAGAATAACGTTTTGGAATTTATTTCCTTCTTCGTCGAAATTATTTGAGGTCTCTAGAGTCGCGCAATCTATTTTAGAATAGAATAGAATTAATAATAGTTCCGTTTATAGTAGATTAATTCCCGAAAATATAGCGATTATCCTGAGTTGAAGTTTACCTTCTGTAGTACCAGCTGAGCTAGAGAAATCATCAGGGTTGATTCTTCAGGAGTTAGCTTTTCAGAATCCCGAGAAAGGTGGGTTATACTACTATATCTTTATAAATTGTATCTTTCGAGTTATTAAGCTCTGCTTTGTTAAAATTGCATATGTGACTATCTGTGTTAAATATTTACATGCTACTGTATGTTGTCGGAGTCTCATAAACCAGCGCTGTATCAATGTGAGTAGCTACAGTATGCATGCATTGTTTGTCCTGCCCTACTCCTTGTCGGTGAGACTAAAATGAAACACTTATTGGTTATACTCTTTGGGTATACTATGGCCATACTCAACGTTATGCGCTGGTGATGTAGTTTGGGTTGCGGGCAGTGACAGGTTATACTCTTAAGCGCTTCACGATAAAATGTTTTGGTGAACTTAGGTTGCTTCCAACTTTTAAACCTCCTAAGTTTCACTACCTGCATGAACACAGATAGATTACTTTAACAAAATGATTTGCATAACTTGAATTGTCAAAACTTGCCCACTGAGTGCATTAGTACTCAGCCCAAATATTTCCAAATATTTTCAGGTCAGTAGGCTGGAGCGTGGAGGTGACGAGACTGAGATATGGGCTATTATGATTTTCATATTTTTCCATTGTCTCTTTTTGTTAGTATTCTATTAAGAATTGAGCTTTCCCACTTATGATATTCTTTTGCTAAATGCTAAGAACCCTGATCTTAGTATTTTATCGATATGATTCTGCTTCTCTGATTCTGAACATTTGTTGACTTCCTAGTTAACATGTATCATATGCTTAGCTACATACTTATTCGAAGGGGAGGAAGCCCATCTTTGGTTATGTCTATTTGATCATTCATTTTGGCCTATGGAAGGGCTTCATTTATTCAGCATATTGGTGTCTGTTTCTTATGTCGACCTATGAATGGGTCTATTGATTGTTGGTATCTGGTTATTTATTTCCGTTTAGCCTATGAAAGGGCTTATTGAATTGTTACAGCTTCCATTCTTCTCTTATAAGCCGTTATAAATGGGGATTCGCTCTAGTTACGGAGGTCATGCTGTCTAATTTTTCGGAAGGCATAACCTATCTTTGGCATACTCGGTTGTTAAATTTTATTCCAAACATTAATCCTTTTTGGATTATCACCCCGTCGTTAATTAAATTACCCCATTTCTTTCCCGCTTCTTAATTCTCACCCCCGTGGCGTCCATTTCCACGGTCTTTCGGGATCGGGGCGCTACAACAGTTCTTTTTTTAGCATTGTTATATAAAGACAGACTACCATCTCTAATAAATGTAATAGTTCAGTAGTTTTAGCACTTGCATATGATTTTTTAGCACTTGCCATTTATTTTTTAGCACTAGTATTTGAATCCTAGATTTCAAATTCTACTTTAGCACTGAACGTTTGAATTTTAGCACTGATGGTTTGTTCTTTAGCACTTAAGTTTCCTTGTTTAGCACTAATGTTACACACCTGCTAGAAATATTAAAACCTTTATTAGCAATTCAAAAAATGAAACAACATCTATACCTATTTTGCAATACAAGAAAGAATATTCCTATCATTAATAAAAAAATCAGTATAAAAAAAGTACAAAAAATAAAATAAAATGAATCTACTTCTTCCCACAATTCCTAGAATCATGATTGGCTTTCTTCCCACACTTCTTGCAGGTCCTTAAAGGTTTCTTTGCGCGTTCAACTCTCGCCTCTTCTTTTGATTTTATACAACTTGCACTGCCTTTTGTCTTCACAAGCTTAGGTGGATGCACCTCAACTTCACTAGGTGCACACAATCCATAAAAATCAGAAAATAATCTACTCTTCTTTGAGATAGTATCGTCTTCAATATCACCAGATAAAAACCGCTCCCTTAACTCGTGTAAACTTTGCAACAACAGAGACATCTTTGCAGTGTCACCTTCAGCAACAGAAAGACATGTATAAAACTCAGAAATTAATTGGTTCGTAACAATTTTGTTCTCCTCCAACAAAAAACACCGATCACCCAACAATGCACCTGCTTCATTAATGAGTGAAGACTTCAACCAACGAGACACAACGTATTTAGGAGGTATCGACTCCAATTTCAAATCTTTGAATAGAGTGAATATGTGGCAGCAGAGGATCTCATCCCTCACAAATTTCAAACAGCTGCATGTAGTGGAATCCTCAACCTTGTTGTGAACAACCTTATTTGTAGCACCAAAACCATCCTTCACTTCTAGCGTCACAACAGAATCATTTTTTGAAATATTACAAACACGACAGACATAACATGCATCTTCAATCTCCTTCTAAACCTCGTAGAACTTATTCCTAGTATAAACAGTGGCAGCATGTTTCTCAAATGTGAATGGGGTCTTCAACTGAGGAATTGATGACTCATCAACACTGTCCAAGTAGGCATGTGCATGTCTCTGAGTATCAAGTGCACTATCAAAGTTCATCAAAAACTCAACAAGGTTTGATTTTGATCTAAGAAACCTAGAATAAAAACTGTTCACACTCTCTGAAATTGAGGTAGTCCTACACAGCCCATTCATCGGTAAATCTAAAATATGCAGGCACCCAATCTTCACGAATATCATACAATGACTTGAACCAACTATCGTCTGCCAATCCAAATTCAACCATAATTTCCTTCCATATCAACTCAAAATCTGTGATGTTTATACAATTAGACCACACAATACTATTTAACCTCTTTCTGAATGTCTCGTTCTTTCTGATATGCGCAGGCAACTTATCTGGAACTTTAAACATAATATGCCACATACACAATCGATGTCTGGTATTGGGAAGTACCTGTCTTACAGCAACCTTCAATCCAAGATCCTGATCAGTGATTATTAGGCTAGGAGAAGCACCCATACAGTCCTTGAATTTCTGAAGAACCCATGAATAAGATTCAGCATCCTCACCCGACATTAAAGCAGCACCAAAGGTTACAAGCTTCCCGTGATTGTCCTTCCCGGTGAAGGGTGCAAAAATCATTGAATACCTGCAAAAATATAAAAATTCACAAACCTCTGTTATTATCATGTCTCTATCATAGTATATAAAAGATTCAAACATTAGTTAACAGTGCTAAAAAAAGGAATGTAAGTGCTAAAATATACACTACAAGTGCTAAAAAAGGAAGTGCAATTGCTAAATAGGAAAATACCAGTGCTAAACCAACAGAATGCTAAAACTAATAGAACAGCAAGTCTAAACAAATATAGCACACTAACCTGTTAGTCCTATATGTTGCATCAAACGATACAACATCCCCAAATAGAGAAAAGTTCTTTCTTGATATAGGATCAGCCCAAAACACACACCTCAACTGATCATCCTTGTTAACTTCATAATCAAATGTGAAAGCAGAACATAGTTCATGCCTTTTGGACATTTTATCCAACATCATTTGCGCATCTACACCCATAGTATACGCCTTGAGATCTCGACTGAAGTTTTTGAAATCAACTGTTGTACAGCTTATATTGGAATATCCACCCACAACTTCTTTTACTAATCTAAACGTCGTCACAGGTCCGATGTTCACCCTTGCACAGTTTAAAATAAACATTTGATGTGAAGGATCTATATTCCTATTCAGATTCATAAACTCTCTGTGTGTATCCGTAACAAGAGAATGTGTGTCTTTCTTCAAATAATCCAACACTATACCCATCACAACCAATATACTTAAAACCAATCCTAGCCATACATGAATTCCTCTTCGACACACGACGTCTTTTTTTCTTTGAAGATTCACCAAAATCAACAGATGTGTTCTTAAGTCCCTCACAGCTACACAGAACATACTTCCAAATTATAGTACCATCTTTAGATCTCTTTGTAGTAGATAGACGAGTATCAAATCCACACGATGATGCATACACCTTGTAAAATGTTATACCATCATCTAAAGTAGGGAAAGTCTTGCCCAAGGCAGGCTTCAAAGATGGTTCACATTCAGGTGTGTAAAATTCAGAAAACACGGGTGAAATCTCCAAATTGGAAGAAGCACAATCTGCACATTTATAACATATTCTAAGATAATGATGTAAAAATTCACAGTGCTGCTAAAGTATCTTACAGTAGTGCTAAAATAGTTCTCAGTAGTGCTAAAGTAGATAACAACAGTGCTAAAATATTTCACAGTAGTGCTAAAGTATATGTTAAGTCAAGGATATAATTTAAACTGATTATTTTGATAATAATTCATATTGTCATGCTAATAAATCTACAGATATACAGAAAATCAAAACACAAAATATACATCCTTAAAAACACAATAGTGCTAAACTAGGTTACAAAACTGCTAAAATAGTTCACATCCGTGCTAAAGTACAAAGACAGAAATAAAAAAATGAACACATGACAATTATATTTACATATTGTTATCATAACATCATACAAATAATAAGATGTTAATAAACAGTATGACTTAACTTCGTATAGCAAATGTCTGACCAAAGTTTACTTTTTGCATGGCTAATAATTCATATTGTGATGCTAATAAATATACAGATATACATAAAAGGAAAACACACAATATGCAACATTAAGAACACATGCTCATCGTCAAGATTTCAAAATAACAGCTTAGTAAGCTTCATCAACCTAAAAGCAGTGCTAATATAGTTCACATTACTGCTAAAATACGTTACAACAATGCTAAAGTAGTTCACAGTAGTGCTAAACTACATGTTAAGAAAATATTTTTTATAATACTCATTTGTTATTCCAAATTCTGCATTCATCGTACAAATATTCCATTAACAAGATACTCTTATGATATTCAATCATTTATACAATGATAAAAACTAAATACACAATGCTAATAATTAGTATTCTGATGCTAATAACTCTACATATATATAGAAAATCAAAACACACAATACACAACCCTAAAAAACAGATGTCGATCGTTAAAAATTCAAAATAAGCTTCGTAAAACTTGTCAAACAAACGTATAAAAAAATCGCAGCAAAATCACAAAAAAAAAATTTTACCCATCATCTTCGTCAAATAAAAGTGAATAACACAAACTCCAGCAAAAAAATCGCGTGAACACCGATTCAGGTGAATAAAATTCGAAAACAATCGACTGAAAATTCGATTATATAAGCACAAAAGAATTTGATATATACAAGGAAAGAGATTCGAATCGAAAAGGAACTACATACCGAAATACATTCTTTCCAAAACATAATATAATTAATAAATTACAAAAATGCCCTTGGTTCATTAAAAAATCGCTGATATTATAATAATGCCACCGCGATTTTTTTAATTTTAATCTGATCTTAACCGTTCAAATCAGAGCAATCTGTGGCTGAGATCGGTTCTCAGTTCTCACATGAATGTCTAGTTCTCACATGATCCGATCTATATATATATATATATATATATATATATATATATATATATATATATATATATATCTTTAAACACATGATACTTATACATTCAAAACCATTTTAATTTACTTAAGCTATTTTTATAGTCATTTATATTTCAATAAAAAATATAGTATTAAATGTATGTTTGGATAAAATACACACAAAAAAGTTAATATTTTACGACATGTGTAATAATTAAAATAGTTCAATTGATTCAGTGTATCGTGATATCATACGTAAATTAATTGATAACATAGAGGGGTTATTTTTAACTTTTGAGATAAACTATATTAATTGATGTGAGATAAGGTGTTTTGTCATACAGTAAAAAAATCATATAATTAATAATATTTTGAACTCATTAACTATTTAAATTATTTTAGTAAGTTTAATTAACTTTATACTGAAGCTTTCTGAAATGGATGATGCAAGATTTTGTGAATTTATATTAATTAAAAATTTGTATTTTTATCAGACAGTAAAATAAAAATAAAAATTGTTGAATAAAAGATTTGAATTATATTAATACATATATACGTCAACAATCAAAGATTGATAATTGTTGTAAAAAAAGGATGTTGAGAAAGGATACATGCATCCATCTCTCTATGTGTGTGTGTGTGTATTAAAACAACAAAAATATAAATAAATTAAAAGACTATAAATTCCGAGTTCGTGTTCGAATAGTTACAATTTAATTATACTTTATGTCTCTTGTGTTTATATCATTTTTTTGATCATTGATTAATCTAAAATTTTCAGATATTAGTATATTTATAAAATGATATACATATATATATATACACACATTGAAATGTATTTTTTTAATTGACTACTCAAATTTAGTATAGTAAAATTATTCAAAGTTTAATAATTAATTTAATCAAATTAGTTGAATTGCGTGCAAGGCACGCTTTCTCTGCTAGTAGAATTAAAAGCAACCAAATAAATACTGTGGGGTTGATTCGAAGAACCTGAATAGAGACAATACAATACAGATGGATAAATGATAATGAGAGAAGCTTAAGACATACATCAAAACTAGATCAATATTCAAGTACACACATGTAGTAGAAGATAGTTCTGATGATCTTAGCTCATCGAGCTTCAAGAACAGTAAGAGTGAGGTTGTTAATGGAGCATCCAACTTGGTGTTGAGGCTGTGTGGATCCAGTAGTCAAGCCATTCCACTTCTCGGCGAAGAGTGGTTGCTCCGGCGCTGGGAGCTCAACAATCTCATTGCTCAGCATTGACACTACTGTTTGAATGCTAGGTCTATCTTTAGGGTATTCTTGGACACACAGCAGTGCAATCTGAATGCATCTACCAATCTCTGCTTCCATGTTTGAGCTCGTCATACCTTCGTCTGCGAACGCCAAACAATTATCTTCACTCCACAATTTCCATGCCTGAATTGAAGCAATAACATCAATTATTCACTAATTTGATCAAGGAGAAAAGGTTTCTTAAGAAAACATATACATAAGGAGAAAGAGCCTACACATCCTAGAAGGCTCAAAGACCATTCGCGGTGGTAAAAATGCGTGTTCTTTTTTCCTTTTACTATCTCCAGCATCAGCACACCGAAACTGTAGACATCAGATTTTTCAGAAAATCTGCCTTCCATTGCATATTCAGGTGCCATATATCCACTGAAAAATCACCATCATCATCATATATATATATTTAGCATACATAAACATACTAATTAATCAGTTCATGTGATCTAGGTATGTATGATTGACTTACTATGTTCCGACAACTCGTGCAGTATCACCATGATCTTGGTTGCCTCCAAATATTCTTGCCATGCCAAAATCAGATATTTTCGGGTTCCAATCATCATCCAGTAGCACATTACTTGGCTTTAGGTCTCGATGTATAATCTTAAGCCTAGAGTCCTTGTGAAGATATAGGAGGCCCCGCCCGATGCCCTCGATAATATTGAAACGTTTCTTCCAATTCAAAACCTTTTGTGATGGATGATGATCAGTTGCATCTACAGAAAAACAATTAAAACTTTTATGTGAAGACACAATATAAGGGTAAAAAACTGAAACTTGAGTTTTGATCATGTTAAAACTTACCAAAGAGACAAACGTCCAAGCTTTTATTTGCCATGTATTCATATATCAGCATCTTCTCTTCTCTCTCAACACAGCACCCCAGAAGTCGGACAAGATTCCTGTGCTGGAGCTTGGAAATCACAATCACTTCATTCATGAATTCTTGCATTCCCTGTCCAGAAGCCGCCGAAAGTCTCTTCACTGCGATTTCTTTCCCATTTTCCAGATTCCCCTAACAGAAACAAAAACAAAACCTTAATAATAGCGTGCTAAATTCTTGCTATTCAATAAAGGAGACGATGCAACATTGACTGAAGAAAGTACCTTGTAAACAGGACCGAAACCACCTCTTCCAAGAAGATTGTCGTCGTGGAATTGATCCGTTGCGTTTGTAAGCATCTCAAAAGTGAACTGCGGCAACTCTCCAATATCAATTTTCTCTGATTCACCAGTCAGTACAATTGCAGTTGAATCTGATGACAGCTTTTGCCCTGCTTCAATGTTTTGTTTCTCTCTTCTTTTTTCTCCTGAAAACACACACACACACACACACACACACACACATATACAGTATAAGAACGGAATTATCATACTTAAAAATTTAAAATGGCCACTAATATATAGGTCCATAACCCAACCTCACCTTTTCCCTTTAGCATCCAACGCCAAGCAACAAAGACGAGAATCGAGACGCAAACAAAAGCTGTAACTACTGGGATTATGATATGGAGCGCCATGCCTTTGTCGCTATCTGACAAAAACAAAAAACCAAATCGTTACAAGTCTGTAATAAGGATTAATAAGACATGCAGTTAGTTCCTCGTTAATAATGCAGACTAATTAACGTACGTACCCAGTGCTGAAGGCGAGAGACGAATGTAAAGATCAACACCAATACCATTGAACTTCTGAGTATCAATCAAAGAATCACGCCAAAACATACAACCGATGTTAGAATCATGAGCATAAGCTACGCAGGAACAGTTGTTCAGACATCTAGTCTTGCATTCATCTATCTGCCCAGAATAGAAGCGTTCAGCAAAATCAGGAACCTTCATAAACGGCAGCCTCAGAAATCGATCTCGAATCCCTCCACCTGCATCACACTGCAACTGATTGATCCTCCGGCACCCACTACTCCAATTCCCACTCTCCCATTCATCTTTATTCAAGGCCTCAAACCCTCTCAGGCATGAACAAATAGGCGACTCTAAAGAGTTACAGCTCCCAAAAGGCCCGCACCTCCCATAAACATCACATTCATTTTCGGGAGCCCACCACACCATACTCCAGCTCTTCTTCTGATCATCCCAAACTGACCGCACTAAGCTTCCCGAGAAATTCAAGCGCGTATTCATCAACAACTTCTTGTCGGGTTCCGAGTAGTAGAAGTTGCCGGCACTGTCGTTGCTCATCTCGCTCCCATACAGATGCGATATATAATTTTTCTGGATTCCAATAAGAATGAGGCCATTCCACGGCCCGCTCCTCCAATGGGGGCGGCCGTTTCTCCAGATGAAGATTTGTGGCATCGGCAAGGCTTCAAGCCCCGCCGAGAAGCTGCCGACTTCAGGGTCGGATGCATTTTTCCACGACGACACGAAAACCTTCTCGCCTGTGTATATGTTGTGGCTTACCTTCATGGTCCTCATGAAGACATCCGTAGGGTGTGAGAAAGACTCCCATATGGTGCTCTCTGCTGCGTCAACGTTGTTCCGCAGGAGACGAAGGTTTCCGGTGTCAAGAATTCGAGCACTGGTGTTCGTCGGCGGGGAAGAAGTGGTGGCGTTGGTTGACCAGAGGATTTGATTCCGTCCGTTGATGAGTACGAGGTTGCCGTCTTTGGATATGGTCACAGCTCCGGAAGAATCATTGAGGGGATTGCCTCTGTTGGCGACCCAAATCACGGTTTTCTCAGAAAAAGCGTAGAAGATACCCAAGTAGCGGTTTGTGGAGTTGTCGGGAGTGAAGAATCCCAATTTGAACACCTGCTTTTCGGATATAATGGTGTCTGGATCTTTGATAACCAAACCGCTCGAAATTGTGTCACTTTCTAAGCTAAAGCTTTGAAAAGAAAGGAATATAATGACTACTGATATATGAACAAACGGTTGAGCAATTTTCGCATTCATTGCTCGGGAGTCGGTCTGAGTAAACAAGGTAATTAAAGGGCTTTATGGTATATACTTATTGGTCCGCATTGCATGGTTTTATAGTTGGATTTTATACGTGTTATATAATCTTTTTAGGGTTGTTGGCTAGCATTGCATGAGCAGCCGTGGAATTTGAATTTGAAATATTTGATTTGTTTAACTAAGATTATATCACTCCAACAGATAATGATGCACTTCATGTTACACTTTATGATGAGGATATGATACTCCGCATGAGATTTTATGTTGCACTTTTTTTAAATCACGAGTTTTTCTTATATTTTTTTTAATTTTATTATTTTGTGATTTAGTTTAATTTTACGATTACTTTTATGGTTCACCCCAACCAATTAGGGTTTAAAATTATTTTTTAGCATTTAATTTTCAAATTTAACTTAATAATTCATTATTATGGCCGATTATTTCAAAAGTAAATTTTTTTAATATTTTTAATACATTATAAGTTTTTGTAGGTAAATGTTAATACTATTATTATTTATGTTATAATTATTTTTATTTTATAATAAATAATTTTAGAATGATAAATTTGATAGTGAATTGAAACACGAAGTGTAATACATAGAAGTGCAAGAAGAAATTTGAACCGATGATAACCCGCAGTCGTTATGGTATAAATATAACGTATTTCATAACATGAGATGGAGGAAAATCGTCTATTGCATTTCATATTGCACAATCGATTCTTTTCATATTTTTTTGCATTATTTTATTTCTTCTCCAATTTCAATTTCAATTTCTTGTACTTTTGTTTAATTTTTCAAAATGTCATTTAATAATCAAAGCTAAAAATTAAATATTAAAAATTTTAATTAAACCTATGTGGATGGACCCTAAATAGCAAGTCTAAAATTCAACTAAATATAAGAAATTGAACTCAACATATATATTGGACTATGTACATGTTTTTGTCGTCGAAGATGGGGAGACTTGGACTGCAAAAAAGGAAGTAGACAAAAGGGGAAAAAAAAACATCGAAGAATTGGACTAAATTTAAGTCCACCAATTTACTTCTTGTCGCGCGGTATTTGTTTTCCTACAATTTTCTACATAAGGTAGGGCCTGCTGATGGGTCAACGTCCAATATACCTTGGTTTGCCTTGCCGAAGGGTTCACGACTCCACTAACGAATACGTCGACATAGCATCTTGGCTGTCTTGGTGACTTGGTCTACTTTTTTTTTCGGTTGGGAAGGGGATGAGAATGAATCCGGGTCAATAAATTTTAGATATACATCAGACGATTAACATATTAACTGGGTCAATGCGTTGACTGAAAAATCGTCAAAATATGTGATATTTTTAGAGATATAAATGATACTTTATTTTAGTGATACTTTTTAGTGTTAGTTATGGTTGTCACTGATTTTTTGACAACCTTTTTCTTTATTTTATTTTTCTGGCTAATACCTTTTAATGATACAAATGATATTTTTGGACTTTTGAGTGATACTTTTTAGTTTTATGAATGATACTGATTTTGACGGATTTTTTTGGTCAGCACATTTATCAAATCAATGCGTGTTAACCCGGTCAATACGTTGACCGTCTCATGTGCACTTAGTGTGCACAAGACCTGCCCTAAATCTTATAGTTGATCTGGTTGATAAGGAATCGAGTTTAGGAAAGTAATTAATACTTCTTCCATTTCCATATAAGTGTAATTTTAGTTTTTTTTTTTTTGTTTCAGAAAAAATGTCATTCTACATAATCAAGGTGAAATTTTCATCATTTTCTTCAATTTACCCTTATTTAGTATAGTCAACCATCTCCTCATCCTACTAATCATTAAAAGAAAATTGTAGTTCCGAAACTACATAGATTCAATATAGATGAACATACATGAATTGTCAATAAATGATTCAATGCAATTAATGATTTAGTTTGGACAAGAGTTGTGAATTAGCAACAAGGAAACTATACATCAATATAAAGAATGAGGAATTTTATTTAGCCACGATTTCAAAGTTTTGAATATTAGATCAAATTTAACTTTTAAGTATTCGCTCCATGTTGAAATTAGTTTTGAATAAGTTCGAACAAAAAAAAATGGAATCGTAGTGGACACGAATGATAATTAAGCAAGGATGATGAAGATTAGAACTTGTTAACTCACTATTGAGATAAAGTGAAGAAATGAAAAAATGGATATTGTTAGTGTCATTTGCATGCGCTAAGTGTGTTAGCAGATTTATGTTCGATTTCTGATGTGGTGCGCTAATTTTGTTGTGAGATTTACGGAACAAGTTATTTTGTTCTCTCTGATGTTCTAGGAACTGTCCCCAAAATAGGTTATATAAGACAGTTTCCATGATTAAGAGATCTTGCCAAATATTACTTTTGGAGTGCAAGGATATGATTCTCTATCATATCTTATGGAGTAAATGTTGTATTGATATAATAAATGGAACACATTACATCAAATTAACTGAATTGAGTTATCAATTATGCGTGGTATTACTACTTTTTGTTATTCTATTCTTGTGGTTGTTCTCATGTCTATTAAGAACACTTTATACAGTATATATAAAAAATAAACATGCACATAGATAGGTAAATTTAGGTATTTTTCGTCATTGAGATTTAACATAAAAAGTTAGATCAGGATATCAATCACTTTGACAATTGGTGGTAGGGGAGAGGAATGGGCAATCAAAAAACAAAGTGCAATTCATTGAATCTAATACTAGTTGACATTTCATTTACTAACTCAAACAAGAGTCTCACAATTTCCTTGTTAAAGAGCATTCACAATAGTAAGAAGTAGTGGACAAAGTTGGTGAAGTTTAGAAAAAGTAGGTGGAATTGGAGGGGAGGAGAAGTAGAGAATTGGAGGTGAGAAAGTAGGATCAAGCAAAAGAACTTGCTTGGAAGTGATACAACTGCGAGTGGGGGGACAGAGACGATGTGGGAGTACGTCTTGCTCAAATCTCTCTCTCTCTCTCTCAATTTCCCAACTACTATAAATAAATGTAACAATTTATCAATTTCTCACTAACATTATTCTTTCTCATTCTCAATATCTACTGAATCTCTATCAATTCTCATTCACCATAAATTTGTATTATTCTTACAAACTTAACAGTGGATAAAGATTCACTCACGAATTATAATTTTAGTCACTCTTAAAAAATTGATTTGGACATGCCTCTCTTGATAATTGATTATCCTTTTTAAGTTGTCGTTTTTATGATAATAGTGTATTTTTACCACCATGATCAAGTGATCTTTACGCACAAGAAACCCTTTAAGACTAGACAAAACTATTTAATTTGCAACCCATTGTTTGACATCTTATACAAACATGATTAATTTTTTTAGTTTTTCTTCCATTTTTGTATTACAATTTCTTATACTTTAGTTTAGTTTTACACTTATTAATTAATATTCATCCTAACCACGTACAATATGATTTATAATTATTTTTTGGGTAAATTGCATTTTACAACCTATATTTTGGGCTCTTTTTTAAAAAATAAACTAGTTTTCTAAAATTAACAAAGCTCTACCCACTTTTCTAAAAATTTTACAAATCTAATTAATATTTAATTCAATTTTCTGAGCCAGAAATCCTACCTAATTGATTGTATTTTAATATTTTTATTTTTCCCATAAAAAAATCATCAAATAAAAAAATATTTAAATATAGTCAATTACCTAGAATTTTGAAGCCGAAAAATTGATTAAATTTTAAATTTGCAAAATCTTTGAAAAAATGAATATCATTTAGTTAATTTTGAAAAAATATATTTTTTTTAAAAAAGAGCAAAAAATATAAGTAAATATATGTATTAAATTGCAATTTGCCATGATTTTCACTATTTAATATTCAAGTTTTAATAAAATTAACAAGCATAAAATTATACTAAAAACACACTTAATTGAGATAATAAATAAATATATAAAGAAAAACAAACAAATTTTCAGTGTCCAGATAAGATCATGAGACGAAAACTCTACAATCATCCACGGCCTAAATAAATTAAAACCTGAAACACTAGTGCAGGGAATCCAGCCGGAGTAGAACCAAAACCCGTTTTCAAATGCAGAATTCTGTAACTGGCAAGATGAGCAAAGCGAGTCCTCCATTTCTGTTTACTGCGATCGTGGTGTATTCCTTGTTGCCGAGAATGTGCAGTGCCCAAGGCAACACCAGTGGCTCTGCCAACCCCTGCGATTCTTCAGGCACGTGTGGGGCATTCGGGGTGTGCAGCTCGCAAGGCTCCCCAGTTTGTGCGTGTTTGCGAGGATTTGAGGCTCGGAACAGTCGTGAATGGGAAACAGGGAACTGGAGCAGTGGGTGTGTGAGGAGGGCTGCTTTGAGTTGTGAGTTGAGCAATGCCACAAGAGAAGATAAAGAAGAAGATGGGTTTTTGAAGCTTCAGGTTGCCATTCTTTCCGATTACTCGGACCTCTGGAATGGCCCGGTGAATCAATGTCAAAGTCGATGCTTGAGTAACTGTTCTTGCCAAGCCTATTTGTTCGACCAGAATACTGGATGTAGGTTCTGGAGTGGAATTTTAATCGATATTCAGAAGTCTCCCAGTGGCTCAAATCCTCTTTATGTTCGAGTCTCTAATTCTGAACTAGGTTTATATATACTTATGTGATATTCATGAATGACGAATATATATTCCTGCAGTTTCTTTATTTTATTTCTTGATGTGGCTGGTTTCTTTCATGATGCAGATCAAAAGAAAGATTCGAAGAAGGTTATAATAGTTCTGGTTGCTGTTGGCTTCCTTATCGCATCCATCTGCACATACTTTTTTTGGAAGAAATGGACGGTTAAGCATTCATTAGGCAAAAAGAAAAGCGTTGAAGAAGCTGCGAAAGCGGGTGATGAGGCCTCTCTTCAAGATGCACTTAGTCAGGCTAATGTTAAAGAGTTAACGTTGTTAAAATTTGAAACACTAGCCAATGCTACCAACAGTTTCTCCGAAGCTAACAAGCTAGGGAAGGGTGGTTTTGGTCCAGTATACAAGGTAACCTCTCCTGCTTATCAATCTCGTCTCATCTCATCTCGTCTACATGTCTCATGTCTCTTCCTACAAAAAAATCTAGGGAGAATTGGCAAACGGGAGAGAAATTGCAGTTAAAAAGCTTTCAGAGGCATCGGCACAGGGGGTGCAAGAATTTATGAATGAAGTAATAGTGATATCCAAACTCCAACACAGGAATCTTGTTAGATTACTCGGGTGTTGTGTAGAGAATAAAGAGAAGATGCTCGTATATGAATACATGCCTAATAAAAGCTTGGACTTTTTCCTATTTGGTCAGTTCAAACTCTCTTCTAAGTTATAATCAGTCTCGTAGGTGATGAGGATTTCATATTGATACATTCTGTTTTTGTCTGCAAAATCCTGTGTAGATCCATCACAAGATATCCTAGATTGGAGAAAGCGTTTCAAAATTATTGAAGGTATTTGTCGAGGCATTCTTTACCTTCACAGGGATTCAAGATTGAAGATAATCCATCGAGACCTAAAGCCCAGCAACATATTGTTGGATACTGATTGGAACCCAAAGATTTCAGACTTTGGCATGGCCAGAATATTCGGAAACAAACAAGATCATGTTAGCACCATAAGAGTGGTAGGAACACAGTAAGTATATATATTTGTTGACAAAATACAACTTCAACACTTTTAGGTGATTTTCTGTGTATATATCTAAGTAACATAATATATTCTTTTCTTTTTCATTTTGCAGTGGGTACATGGCTCCTGAGTACGCGATTGAAGGAAGATTTTCAGAAAAGTCAGATGTATTTAGCTTTGGAGTTTTGATTCTAGAGATTGCCTGTGGGAGGAGGAACACTAGCTTCTACCATCAAGATGGCCCTTTGAACCTCTTGGGACATGTAAGTCAACTTAATATGAGCTCTGTTTTTGGCATTTATTCTTAATATATCAATCTCCCTAATTTTTACATGCTGCACTTGTGTTTGTTCCATCCTTTAAGTTATTGCCCTACCTAATATCCATACATATATATATATACCTTATCCCGAATTCTGTAGAAGTCACTAATATTCGTGTTTTGAGTGTAGTTTCATTAGGCATGATGAAAGATTTGATGAACTTCAGCCGCAAAACCTCATCATTCGACTTACCTAAGGCTAAGAACCCTTCGGCCAATGTGTTCTCTGAATAGTACTATAGCTAGTCTCTCTTGATATGATTACAAATCACGAACCAAACCCTCGATTGTGAACCAATTTCAGATTACCTGTTCAAGCTAGTTGCACATCTTCTCTATCAATAAGGATATATGTGGACTAATTATTCTTTGATGCATGAGGTGCTCCAAAATGATGTTTTGACAAATATGATACTAAAACTTTAGGTATGGAATTTGTGGAACGAGGATAACGTAGCAGCTTCGGTAGACACAAGAATATCAAGTTCATGCTACCGGGAAGAGGTAATGAGGTGCATGCATATCGGGTTGTTGTGTGTTCAAGAACTTCCTAAAGACAGGCCGTCTGTTTCCGCGGTGCTGTCAATGCTAAGCAGTGAAATAATAGAGCTCCCTGAGCCAAAGAAACCAGCATTCGCTATAAAGTCGAACCGTTCTGATACAAGTACAAGTAGTTCTTCTCAGCTCAGCCAAAAGGGTAGTTCGTCTGTGAATAATGTCACTCTCACTGTGGTTGCTGGCCGCTAATTAATACTTTATATATTCACTATCACACATTACATATTTATTCAATCAACTTTAAATGCTAAAAAAAAGAAAAATGTGAATATATATCAGAAACCTTTGTATTCCCCACTCAGATTCTGTTAAAAAGTTTCGGTTTGTAGTTGTAGGTATTCTGTAGTCGGAAGTGCGTGTTCTGTTGTGTCTGTGTTTTCAACAGCAGCACTTCTAGTACTCATGTATTGAAAAAAAGGGGGGGATTTTGCACCCATTTTGATTTTTCATGCAATTTTTAAAATGTACTTTCAATCATACAAACTTAACAACTTTTTCAATTACAACATTACTTGAAAGCATGCTGTTTCTGGCCAGTTGAAAACCATTCAATTATTAGACCATGATTTAATTTACATCAAATTTTCAATTAGTTGAAAATGTCAATCATGTTTTAATTATAAATTTTGTTAAGTTTATGTTACTGAAAGTACGCACTTTTTTTTTTTTTAAATTGTATGAAAAAATAAAATTGATACAAAGTTCATGTCTTGATGAGTTACTATTTTGGATAATTATTATAAAATTAAAAGATAATTATTATATAATCAACCCTAGTGTGTATATATTTGGACAAAAACTTGTACTGTCTAACGGGTCTCTTACGTTGGACGAATCTCCAATCATATTCGACCCGACCCGGCCATATATATTAAAAAAAAAAAATCTTCGCTGCTTTTCAGTTCATCTCTGCACGGCACCATCTCCCATAACCGTTGTTTTCTCCCCATAATTCTCCCCACAACCGCCGCCTTTACCATCTCCGCCACCGCCTACATATATCAATCATCTCCGCCACCACACCAACTAGTGCCACTGTCACAGCAAGTAGTGCGATGACTGCCACTACCAGCAACTATCGCCACCACCGGCACTGCAATCGTCTCCGGTACTACATCATCATCATCATCATCATCATCATCAACTTCTGCGCAGAAGTTCGATCGATTATTTGTAAGTGTATTTAGGGTTTTATGGTGTTTGTGATCTTTGTGATTTGAAATTTAGGGGTTTTTTATTTCAGAATTTAGGGCATTTTTTTAAATAAAATTTGGAGCATGATGGAGGAAGGGGTTAAGTTCTTCTAATTATGAATCCAAATTGCTAATAAAAGTAGATGAGACGTGTTTAGAAAGTAGCATATCAACTTCAACCTAAACTGTGATATGATAGTTCTTTGTGTTCTATTTCAACTTAGAACTTTATCATATATGGTGAATTTAATTACATGTTCTGAAAAATTGGTGCATTCTGCTCCAGTTGGTGTGCTAAACTTTTGCATTTCAATATACATAAATGGTGATATTTTTAATTTGGAAATCTGTGGAACATATATCCATCAACCAACATGTTAAACTTATGTTCTTGTAATCTGTGTGAAATTATGTGTTTTATAATAATTAGCTCTATTGTTGATGTAATTGAGGAGACTTCATGCAGATAAGTTGTTGGAAATTGATGGTTATATGATTTTGTATGTACATGTTCCTTTATCCATTATGTAATTAGTTGATTAAATTCTATTTCTCATTTTCAGTGTTGCAGATTGATTTTTGATGAAAATGATTAAAACGAGGTTGCAACGACCTTCTGAGGTAACACGTGAGGATAGGAAAGATAACAAGATCAGTTATGGATTTTTGTGTTAGAAATTAGTATGTTAGTAATTCTTTATTTCATTACACAATATTAATTTTACTGTGTTAGAAATTAGTATGAGAGCAGAGATATAAGATGTTGTTGCTCTTAAATTCATAAAGAATAGTACGAAATATAAACAGGTACAATGTTTAACGATTTTTTTTATGATTTTACATTTTATAAAAAAATGTTTTTTTTTTTTAATTTTCTTTATGTTTTAACATGATAGGCATAAGTAGCAGCTGCTTGCAAGGGGTGTAAATGTATGAATTATGCAAAAATTGGTGGAATGTGTAAGCTGTAGTCGTGTGAACGTAGGATTTTGATAAACTGGGATTTTGCACTAATTCTTGTGCTATTTAAGTATGCATTTTATATAATTTACTCGTGCTTTCATCCCAATTTAATTGGATTTCACTCAGGTTGGAGTTTGGTGTGCTTATTGATATTTGTAGATTTTGTCCCTAGATTTGTTGTATTTTGGTCATGAGACAGTGGAGGATGTCCTGGGATCGTGCATTGAATAAATCAAGTCCAAAACGGGACAAAAACATCGCAAAAGAGGACTCGCGACTGCGGGTCGCGAGTGTGCCCGCGGGTGTGGTCGCGGGTGGAACTCCGGCCCAAGACTGCGACGTCACGACAGAGAAAGGGTCACGCTGAAGGAAATTCGCAATGCCATTCACGACTATTCTACCACGTGGAGTCACGACCGGAGTCGCGGGCATGTCGGTCGTGAGCGAGGTCACAGGTCGTCTGGGCCAGTCCGATTTTTGATCTATTTTTGAGCTTTTTCCTACTTGGTATTTAAGGGGTTTTGATGCACGAAAATAAGAGAATTCGGTTAGACCCTAAGTTTGAGAGCAGAGAGAAACAACTGAGGAAAACAGATGCGAAGAACAAGATCAAAAGATTCAAGAGCTTTTAAGATTAGAGACAAATTAATTCAAGAGCTTTTAAGATTAGAAATACAATGTTTACTTTGTGGATTGTTTTAATTATTTATCCTGCCATGGATAGCTAAAACCCTAGTATTCTAGGGTTGGATTATGATTTATTTATGAAGTTCTTTGAACTCATTCTATTTGGTGTCTATGATTTGATTATGTTTTGATTATTTCTGATTTTCTCTATATTATTTACCTGATCACTAAATGATACAATCTGATGTGTTAATTCATAAATCGAGAGAAGAGTTTTAACGCAAGATCTGAAATAATTAACTGGTTAGTCAATATCACTCGACAGAGTTAAGATTAATTTGGAGAACAATGAATCTTTGGAATCATTTGGAATTGCATAATAGGTATTGAACGGACACGTTAATATTTGTTGTGTGATCTACAATCTAGGCACTTGGAGAGAAGGTTTAGAATACAGGAGTGATTGTTCTAGCATGATTTAAATACCAACATAGACACTAAATGAATTGATTAAAAGAATGGATTAAATAATGAGTATCCAATCCTATAATACGTCTTTTCTCTAGTGTTTGCTTATCTATGTTGATTTCTATTGTGGTAATTTAGTTTATTTATTATTTTTAGTTTTTAGATAGTTAAATTCAACCATGATTGGTAGTCTAGATAACTGCAGAATGTTAGATTAAGATAATTAGTAGATTAATCATTAAACTATGTGGATACGACCTTGTTCACTGTTATACTAGAAGCCCCACTGTACACTTGCAGTTTAGGTGAAAATAAATACCGAATAAATTTATAGGAGTTTCTAACATGATAGACTTTTTTTTGTAATTAATGATGATTGGAAACATTGAAATGATGGAAGGCTAACTAGGTTGGAATTTATTTATTTATTTTTTTTGCTAATGAATGATGGTTGGTTGGAAACAATGGATTTTTGTGTAGATATGATAGGAAGTTTTAATTAGTGGTTTGGAAACATTAGATTTTTGTAATGTTTGTAGAAGTTATTTGTTGGAGTTATAAATTTTAAGATATGCAAGCCATGAATTTTTTTTGTAATGAATTGCATTTTTGTTGTAATTATGAACATGTTTAGAAATCTTTAAATATATATTTTGTTGATGTTGCAGATAATATGTATCACTATTTATGAAGAAAAGTATCACTATGTGTGTAGTGAAGTAACACTATTTATTTTGTATGTTACCGGTGACAAAAAATAGAGAGAGACACACATGTTTAGTCATTTTGTGTGTTATTTTCTCGTGCTTATTTCATCATGTCTGTGCGGTTGTTCTCTTCATTTTCTTATTATTTGTCGTAATTATCTTCGCAATTTCTCTCTTGGTATGATATGCAAATTGGTGTAGGATTCCAAGTTTTTGCTACAAAAGCGGTGTTTGGTGATTGAAAGAGTGGAAGAATCGACCTAGCCCTTGCTGGGTGCTGGACTTCAAGTTTTCATCAGTTTCATTTCCCAGTCCGCGCTCATACCTCAAACTGGAGAAACCCAGCCGGCGCTGGGGGTCCTCAAACTGATGCCAACCGTCGCCTCTGGACTGTCCCCTCAGCAAGATGAGCCCAATGGGTGTTGGAACCCAGCCGACGCTGGCTTCCTGTGTGTTGCACACACCCAACTGACGCTGCTCTCCAACGATCGCTGGATGGAAATTACTATGTTCCAGATTGAGTGAACTATAAAAGGAAATTTGGGGATCCATTCTCGGGGGCACGCTTTAACTCTCGAATTCTCATTTCAATTTTCACATGTAAAAAGTCCACTTCTCTCTTCTCACTCTTTAACTCTTTATTACGTTGTTTCTATTTGGGGTAATCTTCCCACAATATCATCAAGAGAGACATCAAGATCTTGTGTAAGCTTTGAACTCTATTTATCTTTGATATTTTAGATGATGATTATATATGATTCTTGTTGGATGATTTGCATGATGATGGGCTAATTTCCCATATTAGGAATAGATAATAGAATTGGTTTCGATCCTTGCTTGTGATTGTTGATTTCTAGTTGATTGAATTGAATTCCATTATGCCAATATTCGATATTGCTAGGTAGTAGATGAGATTGATAAAAGATTCTACTACTCAACTAGGGTTCTATCAACATTAGATTGACCAGAAACATTTTCAGGTCAATTGGTTAGTGCGTGAACGTGACGATGCTGAGAGATGGGCTTTTGTTATTTATCTATTTCCCACTATCTCTTTTTGTTAAGTATTCTGTTAATAATGGAGCTTCTGTACTTGTAATATTCTTTTGTTAAAACGCTAAGAACTCTAGTCTTGGTGTTATGGATATATATATATATATATATATATATATATATATATATATATATATATTATAAGGCATGCTTGGTTGTTCTGGTCTTCTGTTGAGTTTCCATTAATCAGATTACCCCCTTTCTTTCCCGCTTCTTAATTTTAACCCCCGTGGCGTCCATTTCCACGGTCTTTCGGGACCGGGGCGCTACAGTTCGGCATATACCGTTGTACCGATATATACATTTGGTGTGATATATACCGACATACCATTATACCAGTATATACCGTTGATGTGGTATATACCGAACTAACGGTATATATTATGAAATCATTATAGGCACTGATAAAGCATATTCAATCAAAATAATTTCAATCTGATAACATAATCAAATAATTCTCCAAAAGTGTACCATATTATGGGTTATCAAGTATTATACATATGCGGTCATATAATTTTTTTCGTATTAAAATGATGTTTCAGGCCTGCAAACATATGAACTGTAATTTATTTTGTTAAAATGTTTTTAACATATTCTTTCGCTACAAGGTCTAATAAAAATATAGTGAATGCAACTCCCAACACATGACATGAACAAGTTGGGTTTAAATAAATGACATACCGTTACAGTTGAATTTTTTTTAAACGTAATCAAACTTTAAAGTATTTAATTCCCTAAATATGCAAAATAATAGTACCCAAATCGTAGGTAATTATAACCCAAATTCATGATAATTAATTATTATTTTTCAAAAATAAATAAATAAAAATTATGCTCATAACTAATCATGAACTATAATTATGAAAGTATCATTATATATAAATATAGAGAGAGTTAGTCGTCAGGATAATAGCATAAGTAAATACATTTTTTTCCAAAATCAATATGGCTCAATTATTTAATCTGAAATCATCCTTAACCAATAATAATTTGAAATAATAATTTGTCGGATACCTTTTACCAAAAACAATCACCAACTATATACATAATCTTGCAATCTCATCACCCACAATATAAAATTTTGATTCACATCAATTTTAATTTCATAATTTTAATTTAGAAATTACCTCGCAAGAAATACACAATTCTTTCATATGACATATCTCCGATATTAATTCAAAACTCAATTTGTTACAGACTCATGCTGATAACGTATTGTAAATCGAATTCCAAAATCATACTCAAGATGTAAATATATGAAAGTAGAAGAACACAAAATATAGGAAAATATGATTTTATTGATCGGTGTATATTCTGTGTGTTGATCTACAGAACAATACAATATATGTGTGTGTGTGTATGTGTGTGTGTGTTTGGGGCTAGAAATCAAAACCCTAGAGTAAGAAACAAGTAATATTCATATATAATAAATATATTTATAACACATATTAATTTTTTTTTTCTCTATTAGAGTATGATTTGGCCAGATATTCCATAAAAAATATGAATATGCCCGTATGCTTTCCGGAGTCGCCATATATAGCGTAAATTCAATGCATGTTTCGAATAATTGACAATATAAAATAGAAATTAGCAAATAGACCACGGTAGAGTCGTTACCCCATTCGTCAAGCCAAGGCATACACTATATGTAATTTTAACTTTTTAGTTGACTCATATGCCTAAATTCTTTTTTTTTTTAAGGAGTCCAACCTCTCATATATGTAATTTTAATTTTTTAGTTGACTCATATGCCTTTTTTATTTTTAAAGAGACTCATACATGTAATTTTAAGACAAATACAATTAAAAATTAATAAAATTTTCAAGATAACTACGTCCTTCCATTTCTTTCGGTGGGCTAGTCCAAGTCAACGGTCAACCTTCAGATTCTCTAGACGTTGTATTCTAAACTAGTTTGTTATCTAGTACTATATTATACACGAGAATGATCGAGTGTGTAAATTAGTGATTGATAAATTCGTTAGGAGTTACATCTGTGTTAGATTATCTAACAGATGTCTCACGTTACATAAATTTCTATTTGATTCATGAAGTGCTCCCTTTTTTTTTTTTTCTTTTAGTGATCTACCTCCTTTTGTCCATTTTTTTTTTCACTTTTTAATTTTTTCATTTTTTTATAAATATATATTTAATTTTTTTTGAATTAATTTAATTTTTTAAAAATAAATATATACCATAAAATGAAATTAGTGAACCCTAAAATTAAATTTAATTAATTTAATTTTTGTATCCGACATTTTGCTCAATGCATTCGCCGATGCTAACTTGTGAGCTCGTGCACTGTGTTCGATACAAAATGAATATTTAAAAAAAACTGAAAAAATGAAAAAAAAAATCAAAAAAAGAAGAAAATGGGGGTTGTTAGAAGCTTCATAGGTAATTATACTTGGCTTCATTGTTAGTGATATTTTACTTCATATATGGTGATACTCGTTGTCTGGGGCATCAACAAACATATTAAAAAAAAAAAGATAAACGAATCAATTACATTAAAAGTCTACATTATGATTTATGCAGAAAATAATTTATTTTCTTTCTGAGCATGTGCTCATAATTGATGATACTTTAATTCATATTAAATGATACTTCGACACATAGTTAGTATTACTTTACTTCATATACATAGTGATGCGTGATGTCTGGAGAATCAACAAACATATAAGAAAAAGGAAGATAAATGAATCAACTAAATTAAAACTTCACATTATGATTTATGCAGAAAATAATTCATTTATTTTCTTCTCAGCGTGTGAAAATACCAAGGTTGTAGAACTCGCTAGGCGCTAGTCGGGCGGCCGGATGAGGCCTAGCGCCTAGGTTGTCTAGGCGGGGCCTAGTCGGAATCTAGGCGTAGCCTAGGCAATTTTCTATTTTTTATAATTTATTATTACATGTTGATATTTATATATTAATTTTTTCAATTACCCTACTTTCCACATCGATTATATAATCAAAATTAAAATGTAGGTTGTTGTATAAAAGCTCAAATTAGAGTTTCAACTTCTTTCAACCTTTTCTACATTCCAAATTGATTTTTACATTGAAAATTAGGATGGGGTTGTTGTATAAAACAGAGGCTAATCATAAATGATAACCTCAAATTTATTTTTCAACTTTGTTCCCTTTTTTCTACAACCCATATTGATTGTAGATTCAACTTTGTTCACTTTTTTCTACATCCCACATTGATTGTAGATTGAAAAAATAAGATGTAGGTTGATGTATAAAAGGTTAGAAAAACTTCAAATTTTTTATTTGGTCATATTTTGAACCAAAAATTTCAAAAATTAAAAATTAAAAAAAATTAATCAGCTAATGGCCGATTAATTGTTGAGGATGGCGCCTAGGCAACGAGGAATCGAGCACCCCAATTTCTCAGCCGATTAGGGTGTTTTCGGCACGGCTAGGGGCCGCCTAGCCGAAATTCTGCAACCATTGAAAATACTTCATAGTTGATCATATTTAAACTTATATTAAGTGATATTTTGACATATAATTATTGATACTTTACTTCATACATAGTGATATTTTACTTTAGATCTAGTGATACACGCGTGGCCGCACGTGGGCAGACGCATGGAGCCCACACGCCTGACTGTTTTTGCAGGTTTGAATGGGTTTGGGTTATATTTGATCCGTCTAACGCAAAAGACCTATTAAACGATCTCATACAAATTTTTGTCAATCATTAGATTCATTAACGATTAAGATCATTTTTTTTTAACATATATTTTATTTAATTTATAATTTGTGAAAAATGACATTATAATTTGGACATGCAATATTAATCAATATCCAATTAAATATTCATTCCCTTGATTTACAATTATTTTCCATTTTTATAATCGTTTGAGTTTTATATTTACTTTATCAAATGCTTTATTTTATAATCAACATTTTAGTATTTTCGTTGCCTCCAATTAAACTTTTTCAGCGTCAATTCTTCATTTTATAATCAACAATCGTTTTTTTTTTCCCCATGAATGTTCTTGTAATGAATATTTTGTTTAATTTAAATTAAATGATCAAATTTATTGGAAAACCTCAAAAGTTAATTGATTTTTAAAGAATATAAATGTATTCAAATATTTTATAAATGGATAAAACATAAATTAAAGCATTCTCAAATCAAATCACATAATTATACCAAATCAATCAATTAAGCATTACCTACTACAACATAAGCATTCATACACTAAAAAAAAATATTGATTTTCAACACATAACTATACTCAATTTAAAAATAACATGACATTTTATTTCCTTACAAAACTTTCAATACTTTAAATAAAGCATTGTGAAATGCAAAAATATAAATAAATAATTAAATAAAAATGAAAATGAATAATTAATCAAGCATTTAATACAAAAAACACACACATGGATTTAATCTTATTATACATCGTGAACAAATATAGATTCACAATTGGCATTTCTTTACCACAAAATTAATAACAAAATCAATTAATAAGCATTACTAATTAGTAAATAACCATTACTCTCGTAAAAAACATCTAATATATATTTTAATAAAGCATTTGAAAAAAAAAAAGTAAACATGAGAACAACAATATAAAAAAATACAAAGAATACTCAAATAAAATCACATAATTATACCAAATCAACCATTCAAGCATTACCAACCACAAAATAAAAATTCATACACTAAAAAAACATTAATACTCAACAAACAATTATACTCTTTACAAGTAAAACCACATTTCATTTCTTTAAATAGCATCCAAAATTAAAATAAAGCATTGTCAAATGCAAAAAACAACAACAAAAACAAAAACAAAAAAAAAATAATAATTAATAATAAAGCATTTCATACGAAATTAATTTAGAGTGAGATGATTCACCAAGAGTATAAATTGAATGAAATATTGTGGATTGAATTCGCGTTGTTAATGAATATATATCAATTCGTGAGTTACTTTTGTAATTTGATTTGAATGCCAATTTAATATCTTGACAGGGGAGGATTAAAGATCCGCAAAAATATATATATTGGTATATACAAAATCACTCTTTAATATTAATCATCATTAAAATAATAAAATTAATCTTTTTACAATTAAACAAATTGTAGACCGTCTAGATTAGGAGATTAATCACATGCTTATCTATGAGTAAATCTAGCTGATAGTTTTAGAAAACTCCCTTAAAAATCGAAAAAAATCTAAAACTTTGTAAAAAATTTCAAAAACACTTAAATTTCCAATAAAGTGTGAGTTGCCGTTAAAGAAACTATCACCGCAATAGTTAATAGCCGAGAACTGTAAGTGTGAGAAATCGACCCAGCTGAGGTGACCGTGACTTCGAAAGTCACCGTTACCAAGTTCAACTATCCCAAACTATATAATCTGTAATAGTGTTACCTCAAATTATATAGTGGAATTTCCCTTTGCAAGAAGTTAGAGAGGACGTAGAAGTATTAATTTTGAACCTTCACTTAAATTTTGAGTGTTGTAGTTTAATTTATTTGATTTACATATCTTGTTTGTAATACCTTCACTTAAATCAGTTGTCCAACATCATATCCACATATCTTGTTTGTAATACCTTCACCCATGCCTCAAGCTTATCTAGCAATCATAATAGCTTATGTTCTTTGCTCAAATCTTCATTTATCTTATATAATCTCATCCACTGGTAGTACATAAAACATATAACTGAGTTAGGGCGCTTGTATTTTCATATGTTAAGTTAAATTTTGATAACAATTTATTCAACCCCTTCTAAATTCTATTAGACTTGTTCGGGACCAACATGAACAAGTTTAGTTATCTCTTGATATTTTGAATCTTGATCTTGCTATTATGGTAGAGAAACATACCATTATTACTAATACTAATGGTGATGAAGAGAAAGTTCATTATAAAATTTGGGAAATATCCAGTAGACTTAGTCTAATGTTCATGAGACGGTCATAGACAATATTAAGACTTAATTATTATTTTATATGTTGTATTATATTAAAATTAAAGATTAATATGATCTTTACTTCATTTATTTAATATATTTTTTCTTAAATCTTAAACTTACACTTTTATTTTATAATGTTATAAATTTCAAATTATTATTATTTTTGTTTCTAAGCAAAATAATTAAATTAATCATATTTTTAAATATCTTTTATAAATTTTAATATTGTATGTTTCTTTTAAAATATAATTATATTACTTAATTTTTTTATGTATCAAAATGTTATAATGATCTTTACATCATTCATTTAATTTTTTTCTTACTTCCTCAAATTACATATTATTTTTTAATGTTAATGTTAAATAATATATTTTTTATTTTATGATTTCTTAAATATTAATTATATTTTTAAAGATTGGCTATATGTATTCATTTTATCTATCTTCATTACTGTATCATATATTATTCATTCATGTATAAATGAATATATATAATATTGATATATTAAGCATCTATTACAAACTTTAATATCGCAAATATATTTTTTCTCACATATTATATAATTAATCATACTTAAGAAAATAAAATTAAAGAGATGGAGAAATTATTTTGTTTTGAGAAGCACTTGTGTGCACTAGGTGCACCATCAGGCGCATTGATCGGGTCAACGCGTTAATCGGTAGTGTACCATCAGGCGCATTGACCGGGTCAACGTGTTGACCGGTCAACGCCGAAAAACGTGCACTGACCCGGTCAACTAAAAAAATGCTTCAAAATCAACTGTAACATTAAAAAGTGTCACTTAAAAGCCCAAAAGTATCACCTGTAAGTATCGGCCAAAATAAATAAATAAAAAAAACCCTCAAAATCAGTATCAACCGTAATACTAAAAAGTATCATTCAAAATTCAAAAAGTATCATATGTATCCTTAAAAAATATTATCTATTTTATCATTTTTTTATTTTTTGTGAGTTGACCTGGTCAACACGCGTTGACCCGCGTTTGACCCATTCAAATGCGTTAACCGTCTGATATAAGCTTATATACATCTAGTGCATGCAAGTTTTTGCCTTTCATTTTAATTTAAAGAATTTTTTTTTATCTCAAATACATCATTAAGTAGTAATAAAAATAGTAGACATTAATATTAGATATATGCATTTATTTTATTTGTCTTTTCCCGTGTACTGTATATTACTATACATATATCAATTAATATACATAAAATTGATACGTGTTGTTAGATTTTTAATTTAAATGAATATGATATTATCTTAATTTCATATTATTGTGAATTGATAAAGTTTTAATTTTAAATAAATAATAACATTTTTATATATTATTATTTTCTATTCTTAATGCAACTGACTCTAATTAAAATTCCGTATTTAGAGATGATTATTTTTGAAAGAAAATTATTTCTAGCGACAGATAATAAGTAAAAAAAAACTCTAATTCCATCATTGAACGCATTATTTTTTGTAGTGTTTCACAGTCAAATTGAACCTCCGTCGTCGTTGGAATCACCACAACTGTTGTTATTATTGCCGAAAACCACCACAATCGCAGTTTCCCTCAGTCAAGACCACTCACCACCACGGGAAATTCTATGCCGCAACACATGGCACACTACATGTGCTATGATAGATCTATTGTGACACTTTTATGTGTCACAATAGATGTACTGTGACACATGAAAGTGTCACAATAGATCTATCGCAGCACATGGCACACTACGACCGGTCGCGGCATAGAATTTCCCCACCACCACATCAACTCCATTTCTTTCTGGAGGCCGTCTCAGTCGCGTTAATTTTTGAAAAATGAAGTCATAACGTCCAAATTTTACGACATAAACGAAAAAAAAAATCGGAATTGATGACAACCATGATATGTTTGAACAGAAAAGCAAGTTGGTGGCTGAATTGAAAGTCAATTTATTTTTATAAAAAACGAAGATATTGAATCACACCCAAATAGAAGATTAATATTTTAATTGGCTACTTATGAAAGATCATGTAACTCAAAGAAAAATAAGCGTATTGATTATTTATTAATTAAAACACACAAAAGATATAGGCGGACAAATTCGGCCCAATTACTTGGACTGTCTGTTCTAGGCACAGTCATGCCTAGTCATTCAGTTGGGCCTGATTGCAACCTCTAAACTCTTTTTAAAAAGAGTCACAATATTCATACAGCCAGTCTCTGTTTTTTTTTATTAATAATTAATAATAATAATAACGACGACGACAATGAGGATGACGAACATTCTCGTACACTAACTTGTTCTAAGAAAAGAAAAAAAAAAGAGTCCAGATCTGGCGCCCATGGTTACATGCGCTGATGTTTTTATTTTGTTTTGTTTTGTTTTTTTCTAAATGCTTTTCGATTTTTAAAATTTTATGTGATTTTCTGAAGATTTTTTTAGTATTTTCCTAAAAGAATATATACTTTATAATGGAATTAATGAACCTCTAAATTAAAGTGAATTAGCTAATTTTTTTCATCTGATAACTCCCGTTGTGCGCTCACCCAACGCTAATGCGTGAGTTTGTGCACTGCCCTCAATAATTAATTTTTTTTTGAAATAAATATATATCCTAAAATGAAATTAGTAAACCTTAAAATTAAAGTGAATTAATGTAATGTTTTTGATCAGGTTGCAATCGCCTGTTAGTAATGCGTAGACGTATACACTACGCTCGATAATTAATTTTTTTGAAATAAATATATATACCTAAAATGGAATTAGTAACTGCGGAAATGAAAAGGAATTAATTTAATTTTTATATTCAACGACTTGCGCGGTGCACTTGCCCAACGCTAACGTGTGGGCTCATGCGCTATGCTAAAAAATATTTTTTTAAAATAAATATAAACCATAATTGGGAATAATAAATCATAGTTTACATGTATTAAATCATAATTAGGATGTGACAAACTCATAAAATAAAGTAGCAGGATGATACCTTTTAAGACTATGACATGTACTTTTTATTGTAATAAGTGATACTTTTTCGGACATAATTTTTTTAATTTTTTAAAGGAGCGGGCAAGTTCATTCGACTCGACTCGCAAGTGGTCCTCTCCTCTGAATATTTGATGAGCTTGATTTTGGGCTCCAAAGGTGTATTAGAGTGTTTGCCTAATAATAAGATGGATTAAATGGCAAAGAAATCGCCACGTTTCTATCATTTTGCAAGTTAGATGTCACATTTAAACTTGATCAATTACAACCATACATTTTAATTTGAATGTCATTAAACATCCCCAGTTTTTCCAACCAGTTACGTATGACTACCACATCAGCACACATGTGTAACAAACAATGTCGAATTCGTTATTTTTTTTAATACATTTTCTCGTTTTGAAACAAAAAATGATATAAAAATATTTTTCTCAACAACAAGAAAAACGAAAACTGCATCGCTTGTTACACATGTGTGCTGATGTAGCTTCTAATGTGATTTCTCTAAATCGGACAAATCATATTTAATTGACAAGAAAATTGAGCACGTTCTATCTCATTCAAATTAAAATATAGTATTGTAATTGACTAAGTTTAAACGTGGTATTTAAATTGTAAAAAAGTAGAAACATGATAATTTATTTGGGATTTATCCCTAATAATAAATAAATACCTAATAATAAATAAATCAATAAGTGTTTTCTTTTTTAAAAGGGATGGAGCATAATTAGCATGTGTCGAAGGGCGGGCACGCCAAGCAATCATTTCGAGCGAGTAGACAGACTAAAACAGGTTTATGAATATTTGTACTCATAATTATCATACCAAAAGGTTACATATATCATGTATTTGGTTGGAAAGATAATTATGAACTTATTTACACAATTTTATATTTCTTAAACTAACCAATGAATGTGGATGTGTTGTTATTGGACCTCTACATGGCTGATACTAAAAAAGCACTACTCAATTTGGTGGTCCATGTCTTATTTACTATAGTCTCTGAAATCTTTTCGGAAATTGCTGTCCATTGTACTTGCTTATGGCTTCTCTTTGATCATATTTGTTTAATAGGGATTTGGGGCCTTCACAATTTGACTAATGAATCGAGTTTTATGGAAAGTGAACAATTTATTTTAGTTTTTATTTTCTACATTGTTTATTAATTTTATTTTCTTAAATTTGGATCAGAATGCCCTTATTTACATGGTCTTGACTCTTGGACACTTCAATTTTATTTGGAAATAATGGAAGTTTTGGGGGAAAAAAAATGGAAGTTATGCACATTTTCTTCAAAAGACGAGGGTTTTTGTTGCAATTTACAATTCATAATGAGGTATGGTACAAATTTTCAATAACACAAATGAGTTTCACGCATTTTATCCTCAAAAATTGAGAAGATGGGATATAATTTAGTCGTGGAGGCTACTTCTTCAGGTAAACAATCGAAACTGTCAAGTTAAGGGAAAGAGTTGTGTGAGACTGTCCTACATGTTCAAATCATGTTGGAAAGTTTAATTAAAGGTGGAAAATGTGTGATTGTTGGGACATGGTGTATACATGTCGTAAATTAACTTTTTGATGAATTTTCATTTGTTGAGATTGAAAGCAATTTATATATTTGGAAACCATGTTTCGACTATATTAATCTGATGTATATACTTTCTGAAAATCAATTTCATGTGGATGAGAAATTAATACATGAATTTGAAGTAGTACATGGAAAAGTGTTTATGAGTAAAATGGTGCTACAATTAAAATGGGTGCAATGATAACCATTGGATCATTTCTTTGATGATAAGACACAATCTAATGGTATCTATATTCTTCGAGATGAAATGGTGCCACTTTTCATCAATAGTGAGCACAATTTTGATAGAGCTCTGAAGATCCTTTGGATATGTGTTGTTTCAATAAAATAATTTTGATCAAAACGATCACACATCCCATTGCATGCTAATACTAAATTCAAATCTCATGTGCATGTAACATAAAATAGAGATTATCGGGTCAATTGGAACAAAATACCGAGATGTAGATAATTAAATCTGCAACTCATTTGTTCTGCATATAATCCACTCCATGATTTTCTACCGTATGATCCAACCTCGATCCAGACGTCGTGTGAGCGATGATCCTCTAGACCTTGTAGAAGCTTGGAGATGAAGAACCCTTAACATTATAAAAATCAATAATCGTTTTTCTTGAAGAGGACATGATTTTCAAAAATTATAGATATGGTGGTTAGGGTTTTCATCTCTCTTCATAAGCTATAAATAGGGCTATAACAAGGATCTAGAAGGAGAATTAGTGTTGGACCTCCAACAAACCTTAAGTTCTCCATGTCAAGCCCACACATAACTTAAGCACACTAATATTAATTCAATCCACTAAAAAAATAATATTGCACTACCACTCTAATTCTTTATTTACAGATATGGCTCTTTCAGCTAAAATAAATTCCCCATGTTTAAGATATCAAATGTTCATTAATTAATTCAAGTATACTGACTACTCAATTAATTATTGTCTTATCCATGAGCAATAGCACTCAATCTTATTATCATGTTGGATTAAAAATCCACTTGCAAGATTTAACATGATAATCTTTATGAGCTTCTCAGGGACACCATCAACTCGACGCATCGAGACATGATTTCCTTTTATAATTAGCAATCCATCATATATAGAAATATCACTACCTAAAATATCGGGTTTATTAATTCTTTAATTATATCTCATCCATTGATAGGTCAAGTTAATGTATATTAAAATATATGTCTACTATTATACAAAGATTAAGAATTATGAGTATCTGGGATTTATATTTTTATGTATTTTCAGTCCATAAGAATCATCTCACTGTGATCCTGTTTAATACACTATAAAAGTGCACTAGTATAATTCTATAGTCAAGACCGATTAATACGAAATCATACTACAACTGTACCGATGGTCCGTTTAAGTCAATCTAGAATGTGAACACTCTTTATACTTTATAAGAAACTAATATTATGATCTTCTGTATGTATTTACACACCATATTATATATAATATTAAGTATATGACGAGTTGCATTATTTATTATATAAAATAAATGCAAAATATGTGATAATTATTCTCATTCATAATTAAGGTAAATAAGTATTTTTTATAAAAAAAAACATGATTTTAGTATACAATCCTAATAATCTCCCACTTGTACTTAAATCATTTCTTTATAGCACTGAATATCAATTATTCTCCCACTTATACTTTTAAGCTTTGTGTTGCTTTCCAAGTATCTGACGAGGCTTCACCATACGTAGTTGATGTGCAGATGGATACACTGCACACTCTTCCAAGATTCCATGGCTGTTATGAGTTCGTGCTCCCATACGATGATGAGGCTGGACCCTCTGTAGCTTCAGGTATGACCCAGGGAGAGCTGTCTGAGGACGTGACTACTGTCTATGGCCATATCATATCACAAGATCGATATATGCCTCATCAGACATTGTTGAGGTATAGTCCATCCGAACCTGTTCTTCCCCATCATGCTGATGGCAATCTGTTTGGTCCGCGAGTGGACAATGTGCCAGATGAGGAGGAGGAGGAGGAAGATGATCTGTTTGAGGAATAGAGTTGTGGTTCAGATCGATTAGGAGCTAGGTCGAGTGCATCAGCCTGTTAGGATGTCTTGATTTTCTTTTGTAGGTCAGTAATGGCACCTTTTAGCTAGGCCATCTTGACACCCCATTTTTCTTCTGAGAAAACTTTCTATATAGCTCTTGTTGTTATGTAGATCCAAAAACTCATGATTGTATATTATCGTATATATGACTTTTGTATATAAAATGTCCTCTTTTGAAGGCACCTTTTGGTTATAAGATATGTCACTTTCTTTTGATTTATGTTGATTGAATGTGATGATGGATGAGTGTGAATTTCTAAAAGCTCTCATTTTCAGGCACTCGTTTTTATGTTTATTATCGATCTCATATAGTTGGGAGTGTTGTTCTTCACCGAGTTGTGTTGTTGGAAATTTTGTTATTAGAATACCGCGTGGAAGAAGAGTATCCGAGATTCTGCATGTTGAGGCACCAGAAGCAGTACCTATCTTTGTAGCTAGAACTGAGGACACATTCTGGAAGCATAATCCTCCGTCATTCAATAGGTTAGGAAACCCCATAGAAACTGAGAAATGGGTCAGATCGTTGGAAATGATCTTTGACTTCATGGCTTGCACAGAGATTGAAAAGCTCAACTGTGCCCTGTTCTAGTTGATGGATGGCGCTGACTATTGGTGGGAGTTAGTGAGAAGGATGATTCCATCTAAGCAGTGGCAGGAGTACGCTTGGGAAGATTTCAAGCATGATCTGTATGAGTCCTAATGCTATCAAGAGAGGAAAAAATCTAAATTCTAGAATTTGAGACAAATCAAAAGGATTGTTACTTAGTCGACCAGTTGTTCAACCAAATCTCAAGGTATGCTCCGCATTTGGTAGACTCAGACCAAAAAAAGGCTCAAAAGTTTAAGAAGAGGCTAAGGCTTGAGATAGAAATTAGTCTTACCGGGCAAGATGAGCTAAGCTATACCCACACTTTGAGCCGGGCCATGACCATCGAGTTAATGTTGCCAGTGGATAGAGTCCCAGTACCAATGTCTGGATCGGACTGGAGGAAGAAGAGAAAATGGGAAGAGAAAAATCAAGTGGAAAAGCAAGAAAGAAACTGTGGCAGGAATATGCCCGGAACAACTGACAAGACTACCAGAACCCAGCACCAAGGATTAGAAGGTACAAGAATTGAAACAGAGACAACCCGATGAAATGCAAAATGGGTTCTAAAGGCTGCTACCACAATGCTACCATTGTGGATAGATAGGCCACATAGCCAAGCACTACCCAAATAGAAACGTTGGGCATCAACAACAAAGACAGTCGCAAGGAGACCGGCAATGAAGGTCGTCAACATGATGAAGAAAGGAAAATGTCAAATCTTTCTGGTAAGCTTGACAGAGAAGTAAATGATGTAACCAATTATTGAGGAAGTGCCAGTGGCTCAAGAATATCCAGATGTATTCCTTAATGATTTATCTGGTCTGCCACCAGACACGCAAGTTGAGTTTACCTTTGATTTGGAGCCAGAAGCCACTCTAATATCAAAAGCACCTTACAGGATGGCACCTAAGGAACTACATGAACTGAAGGTACAACTGCAAGAGTTGTTAGAGTTGGGTTTTGTGCAGCCAGGCATATCATCTTGGGGAGTGTCCATCCTATTCATAAAGAAAAAGGATGATACACTCAGGATTTTTATCGACTATAGAGAGCTAAACAACTTGACTATAAAGAATAGATATCCTCTTCCAAGGATAGATGACTTGTTCGATCAGCTCAAGGGAGCAAGCATGTTCTCTAAGATCGACTTGAGTTGGGGTATCATCAGCTAAAGATAAGAGAAGAAGACATACCCAAGACAACTTTCGAATGCACTACGATCATTACGAGTTCACAGTGATGCCATTTGGTTTAACCAATACCTACACAGTGTTTATGGACTTGATGAATAAGGTATATCATCAGTACCTAAATAGTTTTGCTCTGGTGTTTATAGAAGATATCCTCATATATTTGAAGAGTGAGGAATTATACCAGGAACATCTCTGAAAAGTATTGGAAACACTAAGAAGGGAACAAGTGTAAGAAAAATTCAGTAAGTTCGAGTTTTAATGTAAGGAAGTCATGTTCCTAAGTCATATCGTTTCAGCACAAGAGATCAAGGTAGACCCTGCAAATGTTGAAGTGGTTAGCAATTGGAAATCTCCAAGTAATTTAAATGAGATTCGTAGTTTTCTAGGTTTAGCAAGCTATTATAGGAGATATATTGAAGGATTCTCTAAACCATCTAAGCCAATGACCTAACTGCTAAAGAAATGAGCGAAGTTCACATGGTCAGAGAATATTGAAAAGAGTTTCCAAGAACTCAAAGAGAGATTAACTACCACTCCTATTCTAGCCATTCTGGAAGGGAATAAAGAATACATCGTGTTCACCGATGCATCGAAAATGGGATTGGGATGCGTGTTTATGCAAGAGAGAAAAGTGATTGCATATGCATCCCATCAACTCAAGATTCATGAGCAGAATTACCCCACGTATGATATGGAACTTGCTGCCGTAGTGCATGCATTGAAGATCTGGAGGCATTACTTATATAGAGCTAAGTGTGAGATCTTCACAGATCATAAGAGTCTCAAGTATTTCTTTGAGCAAAAAGATCCAAACATGAGGTAGAAGAGATGATTAGAGTTGGTAAATGAATAATGATTGTGTCATAAATTACTATCAAAGAAAAGCTAATGTGGTAGCCGATGCGCTTAGTCGAAAAGTTAGGTCAGATCTGGGATTTGTCTTAACACAGCAAGAAGAACTTGTAAAAGAACTCGAGAAGCTGGAAATTTAAGTGATAAGTCCGCCAGGTACTATTTGAGGGTACTTAGCTATCTTGACAGCTAGAACGGACTTATGGCAGATGATAGTAAAAGCTCAAGAGACTGATGATTTCCTTGAGAGAATGTGTCTAAGAGTGAGATCTGAGGATCCAAAAGCTTTTATTGAGGACAAAAATAATTCCCTTCTCTACGAAGAAAGAATTTATGTACCTCAAGACAGGGAGCTGAAGAAAGAAATCTTAAGTGAAGCTCATGTTATCCACTCCATGATCTTCTATTGTATGACCCAACCTTGATCCTGACATCGTATGGGTGACGATCCTCTAGACCTTATAGAAGCTTGGAGACAAAGAACCCCCACAATAGAATTTTTGACAATTTCTTTCTTTTGGGGAGATGAATTTCGAAATTTACATCTATGGTGGCTAGGGTTTTTTTTTCTCCCTTCATAAGGTATATTTAGGGCTACAACATGGATTTAGAAGAAAATTAGGGTTGGGCCTCCAACATGCCTTAAGTTCCCATGTCTAGCCCAGACATAACTTAAGCCCATTAATATTAATTCAATTAATTAAAGAATTAATACTGCACTACCACCCTAATTCCATATTTATAGATATGGCTTCTTCAACTCAATTAATTCTCCATGTTTAAGATATCGAATGATCATTAATTAAATTGAGTATACTGATAACTCAATTTAATTAATTACTTATATATGAGTCGTACCACTCAACCTTTATTATCATGTTGGATTAAAAAATAATTCATTTGCAAGATTTAAAATGATAATCCTTTTTGAGCTCTTCAGGGGACATCATTAACTCGGCACACCGAGACACACAGTTTACTTCTATAATTAGTAACCCATCATATATAGAAATGTCACTACCCAATCTATCGGACTTATTGATTCTTTAATTAGAATCTCACCCATTGATAGGTCAAAGTAATATACATTAAAATATACATGCCTAATATTATATAATGACTAAGAATTATGAGTATCTGAGATTTATATTCTTACGTGCTGTCAGTCCATAAGAATTATCTCACTGCGATCCAGTTCAACACACTACAAAAGTGCACTAATATGATTTCATAGCCAAGATAGACTAATTCCAAATCACACTACAACTATACCGATAGTTTGTCTAACTCTATGTAGGTTGTGAACTCTTCTTATACTTTATAAGAAACCGATAATATGATTTTCTGTGTGCATTCAACACACCATATTATCTGCAATATTAAGCTTAGGACCTTTACATTATTTATTATATAAAATAAATTCAAAATATGTGAATATTATTCTCATTCATAATTAAGGAAAATAATTATATACATAAAAGACATGCTTTTAGTATACAATCCCAACAATATATATATATATAGAATGTCAGCATTAAGCATAACATTCTTTCCTTATGATCGTTAGATCCAAAGGTGTATCTAGTTTTTCTCAAATCCATTATATGTAACGTTTTGGATAATCATACTCGTATGTACATAGTATTTTCTCATTGTTTCGAATGATATAGATAATGTCTACGTATAGTATTTTGGATTACCACCATGCTTCCGTCACACTTTTTATACACCATTTTCTCATCCAAACATTGATCAAATCCATAGAATGGATTTCTTGATCCAGATGAATATTCATGAATTTATAAGCTTTCTTGAGTCATATAAATGTAGGCCACATTAATGTGGATGTTTATAGTTAGAACTCTTAAGCATATGAATCACATGCTTCTCACATTTCTCAATTAATCCCCTCAGTTGCTTTGTATAGATACTTTCCTCAAGACTTCTGTTTAAGGAAAACTGTCTTGATATCTATTTTCTAATCTTATGATTCTTAAGATAGGATTTAAATAAAAGAATCTGGATAAAATAGTCATGAAGGTTCTCACTTTCTAGTTTGATCATTCTTTTAGTCTACTGACCCACATGCACCCAATTATTTTACTTAATTGGGTGGATCTGCAAGCTCCAAAACATTGTAGTTTGCCAAAATATGGTATTGCTATCTGAATTGTGTTGGAAATTTTAATTAAAAGTTGAAAAGGTATGATTGTTGAGACATGGTGTATAGTCTGTTGTAAATTAATTTTTTGATGAAGTTATGTTTGTCGGAATTGAAATCAAATTTTATATTTGGAACTAAGTTTTGACTACATTAATTTGATGTATTTATTTTCTCAAAACCGATTTCAGGTGAATGAGAAATTAATACATGAACTTGAAGTAGTATGTGAAAATGATGCTTAGCAGTGAAATGGTCTAGATTCTCCTAGATGAAATGGTGCCACTTTTCATCAACAGTGACCACAACCTTTCAACTATTAATTATATGAACGTTCTAGATGTTCACTTCTTAATCATTCCAACTACAATTGCACACATACATTCTAGCATTTTAGTTTTTCTTTTTTTGTCCTACTCAGTTCCGAGTATCGAAAAATTTGCCTGAATCTCGATTTGTGGTACAACAGCTCGATTTCATTATAGTCATTGTATTTTGGGAGCGTTTGTCGTAGATTGTGTGTACAATCACGGGACAATTTCATCTTATGAAGAAAGAGTCTAAGTCTTTCCTCAACTACTATTTAAATAATTTTATTTGCTATTTTCTCATTTCCGGTTACATTGTAATAATAAATTTGTAAGACGGGTCAAAACCCAGTTTGAAACACAATCAAACACCAATTAAATTACAAATATGTCGATAAATATGAATTTAAATTCGAATATCCACCTATCTTACAAATTAGAAAACATGAAAACTAATAATTTAAAGCTAAAATGGATTTGATCTCACATCAAATAAATACAAGTACAAAGTGAACATATTTTTCACGCTTTATTTCAGTTTTTCAGGAGCTAAGCACATGCCTAGCAAATTGTAACCCTATCACAAATTAAAGGTACTAATTAAAAATAAAAATAGGGGTTAAGTTTGGATCTGGTGTCCCCAAAAGCAAGTACCATACAACCAAAACCACTACATTTGTTTAATAAATCTAATTAGTGCTCAAAAGTATATAAAAAATGAAATGTTCCGTATTTTACCATGCGTTTTCCTTGTATTCACTTGTATTTTCTCTCACCACTACACATTTTCGTATTTATAAGTGTTAATTGTAAATAAATAAATAAATTCATGATATTAGCTATTTCTGCAATTATATATATATACATACATACATGCATACATATATTTTTGGTGATGTCAGTAACAAACTTTCAAGTTATTTCGATAATTCGATCAGCAAGATCTTAATTTAACTAAGGGCCCTACTATTTCGTACATATTAAACGGGTGGTGATTTATATATTTTTAGGGATGAGATTCTCTATTTCGGTATTTTAAAATCAAGTTTATTCATTTTAATTAATTTTTCTCTTAATTTCAATTTCTTATGGTATAATTTAATTTCACAATTGCAAATTATTATTTTTATTTATTTTTAATATTTAATTTTTAGTTAATATTTGATTATCATGGCTAATTATTTTATAATTATAATTTATAATTTTATACTTTTATTGTTAATAAATGTAAGGTAGTTTTTTTGTAAAAACTATGATTAACATCATCATAGAATTGATAGTGAAATATGGAGTGTAATACGTATAGAATTTGGAATAGAAAATCACATTTCATATTAATTTTGTGTTTGTGCTCTGTAAATTTGACTTTTATAAACTACTAAAATCAAAATAGTTAGTAAGTTTAAGATATCTGACATTACTTTACTAAATTTTTAATTAAATTTCTACGGCCTATAAGTTCATGAGCTAAAAATATGGAGGAATCATAGAGTGAAATTGTCTTATGGGTTAAATTTGATAAGGCGGGTCAAGATTCGACCTTAACCCAATTGACACCAATAAAATTACAAAATGTTCAATGAATATAAGTTTGAATCAGAATTTTGACCAATCTTACATATGTTATCCATTAACAATAATGATCTGATCTCGTGACAAAATGTAATTTTCAAGTCAATTTGCTAAATCAATCATGAGGTGTGATTATGATTTGATCAATCTAACGCTTATCGAATATCTATGGTGAATTCTCCTGTAATTAATGGTCACATTATATATGATTATGCTTTAATTAAGTTATATTGACCCGATAAGATGCTAGCCTAAATCACTATAGATAGATTAGCTCTTTGGAGTTGTTGGACCATGCTATTTTCTCTCCCAACTCTGGGACCAGGCTATACCTATTGATTCATTTATTTTGAAATTAACTTCTTATCAAGAATCTTAGGTTATCTATAAAGTAACTAAATAGTCGTAAAAAGTGCTCCTCAAAGAATCGGCCTAACAACGTGCCATGCAATGCTGGTCTTGGGCTGGGGATCGGACGTACCCATAAGTGATAATTTCATCAAATTATGATTATACAATTAAATTATAAATTAGCTATGTAACTTTTTTTTGACAATCTTAGCTATGTAACTTTTAAGTAAACATGCATAATTATACTAGTTTTTCATTTACATTGCTACATTGTTTTCGATGATAAATTAATTAAGGAGCACACTTGTGTGGGACTGTCTAACGGGTCTCTTACGTTAGACGGATCTCAATCCAGATCCGAGTTGAATAAAATACATAATTTAAAAATTAAATGACTCGGGTATCACTCTAGATATAAAGTAAAGTATCACTATGCGTGAAGTATCACTAACTATGAAGTGAAGTATCATATTATACTCCACTTCTGAGTTAATGATACTTCATCTCATAATTAATGATACTTCACGTGACAGTTAATAATACTTCACAAGATACATGTATATATCTATATCTAATGGTACTTCACTTAATAGTTAATAATATTTTGTCAAATTTATATCTAATGATAATTCACTTCATAGTTAATGATACTTCATTTCATAGCTAATGATACTTCACATCAGAATTAATGATACTTCACCAGATATATATCTAATGATACTTCACTTAATAGAATGATATTTCACCAATTTTATATCTAATGATACTTCACTTCATAGTTAATGATACTTCACTTCACAGTTAGTGATACTTCACACATAATGATACTTTACTTTATACCTAGTGATACCCGAATGGCCGCGCGTGGACGGGCGCGTGGAGCCCACGCCCTTGACTTTTTTGCGGATTTGGATGGGTTTGGACTGATTTTTTGGGTGGGTTTGGATCCTATTTGACTCGTCTAACTCTAGTAACCAGTTAGACGATCTCATACAAATTTTTATCATTAATTACACATTTTGCTCATTAATGGTAAGTAAAACCCTTACCATCCATAATTTTGAGCGTAATTATGGCATTATCATTGTTTAATTTGGAAATTACTATATAATTCATCCGTCTCATTTATGAAGGCTTATTTTCATTTTTTGAATATCCCATTTCTATATGTTGGTTTCTATATAAAGTTATTTTTATTTTTAATTTTTTTTTGAGGAAAAGTTATTTTTATTTAAAATACCTGTATGGTAATAATTATTTTATTATTACTAGTCATGAAAATTCACATCATAATTCCTTGTAGAAAAATATGGCTATATTAGATAATTTACTTGTTTAATTATCCTCTCCAATATTTTTCTTAATCATTGAAAAAAATCTAATCACCTATATATATAAATGGAACGGAGAAAGTATAATTTTGGACATTAAATTAATAGTTTTAAAAAAAATGTAAATATTAACATCTCAATTAAATAATTTTCTAGAAGAAAAATAATAGATATTAGTAAATATCGAGTAGTTTTGAGAAAGAAACTAATTAACTATTTATCAATAAAATGAACATTAATGTAATATAAATAAATATTTATAAAATTAGCTTAGCTCAACTTCATATCAGATTCTATGTTATTCGAACAATAAATTTAAATTTCATATTCAAACATAAAATTTACAAATTATGATAACTCTATAGTGAAAGATGAAATGTAAACCCTGCACCCACCCCACCCATCCACTTCCCGCTAGCATGCCACCTTATCGAAAATTAATTGAAATCAATTCTCTATTGCACATTTGATGTTGTATTCCTATTGTACATTCGATTTATTTATTTTTTTTTTAACTTTTTTCTTTGATTTTAATTTAATGTGTTTTAGTTTAATTTTATACTTATTATTTAGAATTTATCTAACTCAATTAGAATGCATTAGAATTTTTTAGTATTTAATTTTCTATTTTTTTATTAATTGATTATTTAAAAAATTAAATACTAAAAAATTATATTAAATCCTAATTAAATAGGACGAATCCTAAATAATAATCGTAAAATTAAACTAAAATATACTAGTAAATTGAAATTAACAATAGAAAATGCAATATAAAATGTGCAGTAAAAATCCCTGGCACCACGGGTTAAAATTTCCTGTTACACTATTTCGTGTTTCACTATTAAATTTGTAATTTTAATAATATTTATTATAAAATAAAAATTAATTATAACATAAATAATCATAGTCAACATTTATCAACAAAAAAAATGAATTAAAAAGATTGAAAAATGTAATTTTGAAAAAATCAACCAAAATAATGAATTATTAATTAAAAATTGAAATTAAATATTAAAAAATAATTATAAACCCTAATTGGGTGGGGTGAACCCTAAAAATAATCATAAAATTAAATTAAATCACATAAAAATAAAATTGAAAAAAAAAATACAAGAAAAACTCGTAATTTGAAAATGTAACACAGAGTATAACACGAAAAATGTAACAGGAAATTCCGTGTGTGGCACGACACACACTCCCACCCACTCCCTCCATCTATATAACCAGCGAACCACTCCTCATTCCTCACTCCTCTCTCTCTCTCTCTCTCTCTCTCTCTCTCTCTCTCACCAGTTTACTCATAGCCCACAAGTAAGACTATGTAATACTACAGCAACAGTAAAAGAGAACTACACTCTCTTTCCCATTCTCTGTTCTTCAAGATTCTGTCTCTTGGAAAATGGGGAAAGCAGCTGAAGTTAAAGCAATGCCGGATTCAGACAAGAACAAAGAGAAAAACCTGCCCTACTACAAGCTATTTTGTTTCGCAGATAAATATGATTGCGTCTTGATGATTTCCGGCAGCCTCGGAGCCGTCATACACGGTTCCTCGATGCCCGTTTTCTTTCTGCTTTTCGGACAAATGGTCAATGGTTTTGGTCAGAACCAAATGGATTTGCACAAAATGACACAAGAAGTTGCAAAGGTTTGCATTCTTGTAATAATTTCCTTCATACATTCTCAAAAATAAAAAATAAAAATATTTTGTATCATTCAGATCTAATTGCTGACATTTTTTTACAATGCAGTATGCTTTGTATTTCGTGTGTCTCGGGTTGGTGGTGTGCTTCTCTTCCTACGCAGGTGGGATTCGCCATATACGCCATCTAATTTCTTTCATCAATTTTTTTCCTTTTCCTTTTTCCGATAATATAATTGTCCGAACTTCAATAAATACGTATATGCTCATGGTTTATACACATATACCTTCCATTAATTTGCTTTTTCTTTCTTTCTTTTTTTAGCATGTTTTTGAAACTGTTTGAGTCGTTTTCAATTTTTATTTTTTTTAAAAAAAAACCCATTTCTATTGTAAAACTCTGATCCCCTGTTTTACATTTTGTTGTGATAAAAATAAAAAATAAAATAAAAACAGAGATTGCATGTTGGATGTACACGGGAGAGAGGCAAGGTGGCGCGCTGAGAAGAAAATATTTGGAGGCAGTGTTGAAACAGGACGTGGGATTCTTTGATACAGATGCAAGAACTGGCGATATTGTTTTTAGTGTTTCTACAGATACTCTCCTCGTCCAAGATGCCATTAGCGAGAAGGTTTTTCTTCTCTCTCTCTCTCTCTCTCTCTCTCTCTAGGAACGCCTTTCCTAGTGTTAACTTTGATGATATTTCCTAACAGAACGGTGTAATGATGATATTTGGACAAAGTATTGCAATAAAAAAGACAGAAGGGTTCATTTTGATGGGCGGTGGGGGGCATTATTAATGAAGTAAATTCTCAATTTGTGGCACACGTTAGAAAAAAGGGATGCTGGCTAGTGAGTGAAAAACGAATATGATTATTACTTTCACTCCCCTTATTTACGGGCATGGCTCATTCCTCACGTTTGAGAAATGATAGTGGCTGTGGCCAATGATTTTTACCATTCTCATTCCCTTATTCAACAAGATTTCTGACTTCTGTAACAATTTGCGCAATTGAGTTTAATTAGAGACTTTTACTATTCAATACACAAGCTTTATGCCACGGACTCGATCAGATGTTTAGAAAACACAGAATTACCAGCTCAACTAGCACGCATTTATGTGAAATTTATATATCATATCAATCTAAACACGCCCTTATGGTGTTTCCAACGTTGGCGTTTGTGATCCTAGGTTGGGAACTTCATACATTATCTATCGACATTTTTGGCGGGATTGGTGGTTGGTTTTGTATCAGCATGGAGGCTAGCTCTAATCAGTGTGGCTGTGATTCCTGGCATTGCAGTTGCTGGAGCTCTCTATGCCTACACCCTCACCGGTCTCACCTCAAAAACTCGAGAATCCTACTCCAAGGCTGGCGCCATTGCTGAGCAGGTAAGCTTTCCTCTGTTATAACTTATAAGCATTCATATTGAAACTGTTTGAAAGGCCCTCGTCTTCATTGATGCAGTCCATTTCTCAAGTTAGGACGGTGTACTCGTATGCTGGTGAGGGCAAAGCCCTGACTGCATACTCGGATTTAATACAGACCACTCTGAAGCTGGGATACAAGGCTGGAATGACTAAAGGGCTTGGATTAGGATGCACTTATGGCATAGCATGCATGTCGTGGGCACTCGTTTTCTGGTATGCTGGCGTTTTTATTAGGAGCGGAATAACTGATGGTGGCAAGGCATTCACGGCTATTTTCTCTGCCATTGTTGGTGGAATGTGAGCTTCTGTTGTGAGGTCTTTTTTCTCTCAGCTGTCTGGAAGGAAACTGCGCGACTCTGATTCATTTGATTCTGTGCAGGAGCCTGGGGCAGTCATTTTCTAATCTTGAGGCGTTCAGCAAAGGTAGGGCTGCTGGATACAAGTTGATGGAGATAATCAAGCAAAAGCCAAAGATAGTTGAAGATGCATCAAAGGCAGAGTGCCTCGGTGATGTTGTGGGGAACATTGAGTTCAGAAATGTAACCTTCAGCTATCCATCCCGACCCGATGTCTTCATCTTTAGAGATTTCTCTATTTCCTTCCCTGCTGGGAAAACAGTCGCAGTTGTTGGTGGGAGTGGTTCGGGGAAAAGCACGGTTGTTTCATTGATGGAGAGGTTTTATGATCCTCATCAAGGTAAATTTGAAAAATGCATATGATTCTGAGAGTTGTTATAATGCAAGATAATTGAAACTAAAAATATACTCACTTGTTTGAATGGGCAGGAGAAGTTCTGCTGGACAATGTGGACATCAAGAAGTTGCAGCTGAAATGGCTGAGGTCTCAAATTGGTTTGGTGAGCCAAGAACCTGCACTCTTCGCCACCACAATACTCGAAAACATCCTCTACGGAAAGGCTGATGCAACTATGGCTGAAGTCGAGGCAGCTACTTCCGCTGCTAATGCTCATAGCTTCATCTCCATGCTTCCAAAGGGTTACAACACGCAGGTCAGCCTAGTCTGTTTCGGATTAGTGAGTATCACATAAACTCCCTAAACAGATTGTGAGGCCAAATGCAATTGTGTTACAGGTAGGAGAGCGCGGAGTCCAGCTCTCGGGTGGCCAGAAACAGAGAATCGCAATAGCAAGAGCAATGCTAAAAGATCCCAAAATTCTTCTACTCGATGAGGCAACAAGCGCGCTTGATGCAGGTTCAGAAAGCATAGTTCAAGAGGCTCTGGATCGTCTCATGATGGGGAGGACTACAGTAGTGGTAGCTCACCGGCTCTCGACAATAAGAAACGTTGATTCCATCGTGGTTCTGCAGCAAGGCCAAGTTGTGGAAACTGGAACGCATGAAGAGCTGATCGCCAAATCCGGTGTGTATGCATCGCTCATCAGATTCCAGGAAATGGCGGGGAACAGGGATTTTTCTTCGAACCCTTCCACCCGCCGTGCCCGCTCATCACGTCTCAGCCACTCGCTGTCGACTAAGTCCCTGAGCCTGCGGTCGGGGAGTTTGAGAAATCTGAGTTACTCGTACAGCACCGGTGCGGATGGGCGTATAGAGATGGTCTCGAATGCAGAGTCTGATCGGAAGAACCGAGCCCCGAGCGGGTACTTTTGCCGGCTTCTTAAGCTGAATGCTCCCGAGTGGCCTTACTCGATCATGGGAGCTATAGGGTCTGTGCTTACCGGTTTCATTGGCCCAACTTTTGCTTTGGCGATGAGTAACATGATCGAGGTGTTCTACTATCCAAATCCAGCTGCAATGGAGCGAAAGACGAAGGAATACGTCTTCATTTACATTGGAGCTGGTGTTTATGCAGTTATTGCATACTTGATTCAGCACTACTTCTTCAGTATAATGGGAGAAAACCTTACTACAAGGGTGAGGAGGATGATGCTTGCAGGTATTTTGCATTATTTTGCGATGACTGTTTGACGGGTCAAAATCCGTGTGGATGATATGTTTTTTGATCTTTCAGCAATCTTGAGGAATGAAGTCGGGTGGTTTGATGAGGAAGAGAACAACTCGAGCCTCCTTGCAGCGCGGTTAGCTACTGATGCTACTGATGTTAAATCGGCTGTTTCGGAGAGGATTTCAGTTATATTGCAGAACATGACATCTCTTCTCACTTCTTTCATAGTTGCCTTCATTGTTGAATGGAGAGTGTCTTTGCTCATATTGGCTACTTTCCCTCTACTTGTCCTAGCAAATTTTGCTCAGGTAATTGATATTATTTCAATTCAATGAACCATAGATTTTGTGACAAATTCTGATTCCTGATAAGTAAATTCTACCCAAACACTAATAAAATTATATTTGATAAATAGTAAAAAATTATTAAAATACATCGACCGTAGAATTTCCAATTTTGATATCTTGGACTTCAAATTTTGTGGTGTTTTGGTACTAGAATGCATGTGTATTATTGCACATTGACAGCCTGAGGGTCACGTGCTGGAGTCAGTTTTGCAGCCAACTCTTTAAAAATACATTATATGAAGTAAATATTTTAAAATGTGCAAAAAATATTTCTAGAAAATTAAATCATTCATTTTTGTACTAGCAGAGTTTCTTGGATTCGATTTATCTCAGTCAAATCATAAGTCGTCAGTGATCAGTTTCATAATTAACGTACCATTTCTGAACTGAAGTTTTTCACGTTGCTCTGAGTGTGTGATTCTGCATATGTAGCAGCTACCGTCAGTTCTATACTTTTATGTCTCATATTCCGGTGATGAAATCTTTTAAAACACTCTTACAATAATTGGTGCTACACAATTAAATTTATTAATTTTTCTTTAATTTTTTAATTTAATTTTAATTTATTTTGTTTTTACACTTATTATTTAGGGCTCATCCTACCCAATTAGGATATATAATTATTTTTTTATGAAATAATCAATTATTAATTAAAAAATAAAATTTATTATTGAAAAAATAATTATATACCCTAATTGCATAGGATGAATCCTAAATAATAGGTGTAAAATTAAAATAAGTATAATAAATTGAAATTGAATTAAAAAAAATGAAAAAAAAATTAACAAATCTAATTGTGTAGTACCAAGTGTTGATCAGAGTGTTGTAGAGGATTTCATCCGCATATTCTGTATATATTTTTATGTCTCATTTTTGGGACCCAACTTATTTGTTAGTGTCGCAATACTACAATGTGGAAAGACACGAATTTTGGATAATTGTTATACATAATACATCCCTTTTATTTAACTGCCTGAGACGTGAATATTAGTCATATGGTATCTATTTTCAGGAAATTTTTATCCAACGTGAGCACATACGCACTACACTCATCAAACATAGTTTAATAATTTTTTATTTTTTAAAATAATGTGCGTGATGGATGTAGAGTATAGAATTTCCCATATTTCCACTAGACATCTTTTAGTTTTATGTTGTGTTAGAATTGAAGTATGGATACGAATCTTTGAACCAATATTCAGACTAGCACAAGATTTCCCCATCTCTGTGACCGCATGCATATGACTTAGAACTATTTTTGAAACTTTCAGCAATTGGCCCTATCAGGGTTCTCAGGAGATACGGCGAAGGCACATGCAAAAACGAGCATGATCGCAGGGGAAGGAGTAAGCAACATTAGAACTGTGGCAGCGTTTAACGCCCAAGAAAAGATCCTCTCTCTCTACATGCACGAGCTCCGAATCCCCCGACGCCGGAGCCTCAGGCGCAGCCACTGCTCCGGCATATTGTTCGGCCTCTCCCAACTCACTCTCTACGCTTCCGAAGCTCTCATTCTTTGGTACGGAGCCCGCCTCGTCGCCCACGGCTTATCCACCTTCTCAAAAGTTATAAAGGTGTGTACTTCAGCTTTTGCGTATTTAAATAAGGGTTAATTGTCTTAAAAATCATGAACTTTGAGCTTAGTTGTAAATTTAACATCAACTTTAAAAGTATGCAATTAAAACACCAATTTTGAATTTGTGTGTTATTCAACATTCCCAAATTTTTATAAAATAATTTGACCTCCAATCTAACATGCAATTTGCTCGTCTCTTCGAGCCCGTCATGACTCGACCGTCAATTTTTTAAAATGGCGTCAAAGTGGTCCCAATTTTATGTTGGATTAAAAGTCAATTTATTTTATAAAAAATTGGAAATGTTGAATGATAACACATAAATTCAAAGTTGATGTTTGAATTGCATACATTTAAAGTTAATATTAAATTTACAATTAAACTCAGAGTTCACGATTTTTAAGCCAATTAACACTTAGATAAATGAACTGTTTAATCCAGTCATTAATTTTTGGTCGCCTACAAGGTGTTCGTGGTCTTAGTCGTCACAGCCAACTCTGTTGCTCAAACCTTAAGCCTCGCCCCGGAAATCATCCGGGGCGGAGAGGCCGTCGCCTCAGTCTTCTCAATTCTCGATCGCCCCACAAAAATCGACCCAGATGATCACGAAGCTGAGCTTATTGAATCCGTCCGCGGCGAGATTGAGCTCCGCCACGTGGATTTTGCGTATCCATCGCGGCCGGAGGTCACCGTATTCAGAGACTTCAACCTCAGAATCCGAGCTGGCCAGAGCCAAGCCCTAGTTGGAGCGAGTGGATCAGGGAAGAGCACTGTAATAGCATTGATAGAGAGATTTTACGATCCTATATCTGGAAAGGTCATGATCGATGGCAAAGACATCAGAAAGCTAAACTTGAAGTCTCTTCGCCTCAGAATCGGCCTCGTGCAGCAAGAGCCAGCTCTGTTTGCGGCCAGCATCTTCGACAACATCGCTTACGGGGTGGACGGAGCAACAGCAGCGGATGTAGTCGAAGCAGCGCGAGCAGCGAACGTGCACGCATTTGTGAGCGGCTTCCCGGAAGGCTACCAGACGACGGTGGGGGAAAAAGGCGCGCAGCTCTCGGGAGGGCAGACGCAACGGATCGCGATAGCACGAGCCATCCTGAAAAATCCGTCGATCCTTCTGCTCGACGAGGCCACGAGCGCCCTCGATGCAGAGTCCGAGTGCGTGCTGCAAGAGGCGCTCGAGAGGCTCATGAGAGGGCGGACGACCGTGATTGTGGCTCACAGATTGTCAACGATACGAGGCGTCGACTGCATTGGTGTGGTGCAAGACGGACGCGTTGTGGAACAAGGCAGCCACGCGCATCTCATCAGTCGCGTGGACGGCCCATATTCGAGGCTGCTGCAACTGCAGCAGCATCGAATGTGAAAACTTTGCCATTGTTGATTATTTGTTTGTTCATTTGTATGATCATGTGTAGATATAGTATGTCTAATTTTGATTTAAAATTTGTCACACTTTTATCCCCATCGGAGGCTCATTGGTATGATTCGTATATGGTTGAATGAATTATTATTATGTGTACAGATTTGTCTTCTTTTCCCCTATAGTTACCTTGTGATGGTCAGATTCTAAACATGAAGCGTGATAGTTTTTCGTTTAGGATTTTCTGGAATCTATTGAATGAAATTTTAATTATTCATTGAACATCTGATGAATCTTTTCCAAAGTAGCACATAATTGTGACAGCTTCTGAGTGATATCAGTACTGCATGCATTCCGGGAGTTGCAATAAATTATGACGAAAATAAGAGAGATTCCAATGACGTAGGGCAAGTAAACCGGATTGAAATTTTCTGTTACTCTATACTCTTTAAGCTCATTTGCTAGGAGTGATAAGAGAGTAATAGATATCTACGACACCTTAATAAGTTGTTTGGTTCAAAACTCAAAATCCTTTATTAAATAAGGGGCAGTATTTCTAACAAAGATCTGCAGGATTCAGTAGGATTCTATATCCTACCTCCTAGGTGGGATATGTAATGCAGAAGATCATTATTATAATTTTTGAACTAAATTACCCCACTCCATATTAATTAATGTCCAATAATAAATTCTCTCCTGCCTAATATAAGAGGGTATTTTTGGAATTGTAATGATATGAGAAATTTAATACTTCCAATCAAACAGTAGATTATATATGTATATATTTTATAAATATTTTAATACATTCAAGCAAACATCATATTAATACCTAATATATCAAAGATATCATAGTCATAGGTATCATATATTATCTAGCAAACGAGCCATTTGTATTACACTCTGTATTACTCTTTCAAATTATGAGTTTTTCTTGCATTTTTTTCTTTAATTTTATTTTTTTATTTAGTTTAATTATATGATTGTTTTTAGATTCACCCCACCCAATTAGTATTTATAATTATTTTTTCATATTTTTTTGATTTCTAATTAATAAATCATTATTATGGTTTATTTTTAAAAAATTATGTTTTATAATTGTTTAATTCATTTTTTTTGTTGATAAATGTTGACTATGATTATTTATGTTATAATTAATTTTTATTTTATAATAAATATTATTAAAACCATAAATTTGATAATGAAAAACGGAGTAAAACACAAAAAAATGTAATAGGAAATTTCAACCCAAGCAAACCCACTCTTTTTTTTAATAGAAATAAATAAAAAATTCCACAATAGTTGTAACACCCCAGATTTGATGGGCTTTATAGCCCAATTATGATTTTTTTAATTATTTACAGGTCAATTATTGTCGAAACGAGACTAACGAATACATTAGATGATAATACTTGTTGATATGAATCCATATAACTTGATTTTACTAAAATATAAATTCAATTGACAATATATTATATAATTTCTAAATTAAATTCCAATTAGGGTTAATTAAAGGAGAGATATACATACTCGTTTGCATTTTAGGTCATTTTGAAAAAAGCTCAACTAGTGTTTGATATTTTATTTCACTAAAATTCTGACTCGCAAGTGTACGAGGTGAATTATACCAAAATAGTGGTGAGCAAAGTTGCATCGATAGAGACTGACCATGTAACTCGATTGAGTACCTAATTTTATTGTCCTACTTTATCTAGAGAACCGAATTAAAAGTTTGGATTTTTAATTAAGTAAATGTTGCAAATTAAATAAATAGATCAAGCACGGAAAAATGGATAACACGGATGAAGAGACAGATCATAAGGTGTTATTGTTAATTGAATTTCCCGATTTTCAGATAATTTATTCAACCATTTTAATTCTAAATCTCGTAGGAGAATCATTAATATAATCACAGTCTCTCTCTCGAGAAATTGATGCGGAAGTAAACAAGAAACTGATGAGGAAATTGAGGATCTGAAGAATCAAATCTATTTGATAACTCAAATCAGAGCCAAGGAAAAGAGAGAGTTTGTACAAGGTGTAGAAGATCATAGTTCTTAGAAAGCTAATTACATGAATCAAATGAATTTCAAAAATGGAAATCAAGGGCTAGAGGAGGTTGCTTCCAAGTTCCAACAATTATCAATGACCATCAACATTAAAAGAGCTGCAACAACAGAAACAAGTGAAGTGAACAAGAAACTGATGTGGAAATTGAGGATCTGAAGAATCAAATTGCCACAACAACAGAAACAAGTGAAGTGAACAAGAAACTGATGCAGAAATCGAGGATGTGAAGAATCAAATCTATCTGATAACTTAAATTAGAGCTAAGGAGCATAAAGTGTTTGTGCAAGTTGTGCAAGATCAGAGTTGTTCTTAGGAAATTAATTACATGAATCAGAAGAATTTCAACAGAGGAAATCAAGACGGGTGAACGCAGTTATCCGGGGATGAGAAATTGTCCCAATCTATCTCATGGAAATCCAAATAATATACTGTGATCTCCACCAGGTTTCAGTGTTACCAATGGGGCCATAGAAAAGTCAAAAGAGCCTTCCTTTTCAGAAGTCATGTACTCCTACATTGTTGCTACTGATGCAAAGATGGATAAGTTTGAAATTGAGTTCTCTCAAGTTAAACTATCGCTTGAGAGTCAAGTAAACATGTTGGAGCAACGACGGACTAATATGGGTGCTATGCTTGCAAGCTAGCACAAATAAGATAATCCCCTCCTTCCCCGAGGTGAATCCAAAGCATAAACTAGAACAGACCAACGTGATTCAAATGAAGGAACAAGTGCGCCTGTTGTTGCATTTGCACCCTATCTACACTCCTCTTATACCTTTTCTGAAAAGGTTGATAAGGAGGCCTGGACAATGAAAAAGCTGCAGAAGTCCAAGTGGACGAGGTGGTGAAGATTCCAACGGCAGAGATTTCACTGCCCGAGATTATAGCAGAGAAAAGAGCTGACAAGTTGAAGTTGAAGGCATTAAGGAAGGAAGTGGAAGAAGTGATTGAAGATCCAGATAAAAGAGAGAAAAACTGAGAAGATGGAAGAAATTGACAGAGGAACCAAGGTGGCCATGATTGTAGCAAAGACCCTACAGCCGTATAAAGAGGATCCTGGAGAGTTTGTAATCATGGTGTTACCTGCAATTTTAATGTCTCTTCTAATTTATGAGCTTCTACGTTTACCACGGCTGAAGGAGTTGAAAGGATCTATCCAAGTGACGGATAACTCATCGAGACAAACATTGGGCTTGGCAGAGAATGTAGTGGTTGATATATGGGATCACAGCTATTTGGTGAATTTTGTGGTGGTTGACATACCAATGAATGGTTTGGTACCATTGATCTTAGGGCGCACATTCCTCTATACTATCAAAGACCTGGTGGTGACCCACGACTTGGTTCGTGTTGCAACTATAACACCAGCCTGCATGCATCCGAACCCAAACACAACAACCAATCCATAAAACAGGAATCTCAAGAATTTATGCATCAGAAAAGACCATTAGGGTGGTCCTTGCAAGGCATCCATGCTGCATCTAGTGGACTCTGTGGGTACTTCATGGGGTTCAAATTCTTGAGAACAATGTAATTCTATGTTTCTAGAAGCATGGTTAGACGTTCGCGTCTCTACTTCTATACTATGTTACGTCCACACTGTACACCAGTACACGTGCATGTGCTGATGAAATGAAAGGTGTAATGAGGAGAAAGAAATAGAGTTACAGCTAACCATTGAATATAAGTGTGCTCTGCGTTGTTTATAACAGCAAGAGACAGGGAATGAAACTACAAGGCATTCTTAAATTACTCAACGACAATGCTTAATCTATGACTATACATGCCTTGATAAACTGAAAGCTACTAAAGAAACATAAATAATATGAATATGAAGTATGGTATTATCAAATCCACTCTCGTCTCTGCAGCTACATTATCGTGCACTGCCTTCCAAGAGATTCAACAAGAGAACACAGTTAAACGCTCACCTTCTCCACCCCGGCTGAAGTATCTTTTCTGAAATGTGACACATTTACATGAGAATTTGTATTTTATGACAGAAAAGAATCAATAACCATAAATCAAGTAACATGCATACAAAGTTCAAAAGTCCAGGATACATCAAAGATGACATTCAATAAAAAAAAAGGGCATCAAATCGCATGTACACGTGGAATGGAATATATTTGATGGTTGTGAAGTCTACTGGTGAACATTCCACGAACACGTGAACACACAAAAACAAGTGAAGAATTGAATAAAAAAACTGAGGCACTATCTAAAATAAGACATACAGGCAATTAGCTTGGCTCACCTTCTCTAGAGGACATCACTGGTCTGTTAGATTGGCTGCTTCCCTTGCCATTTGCTTGCACTAGTTTCTGTATCCTAGGCGACAATGAATTCAATTTGCCATTGGTAGAGGCTGGTAGCGAATGGCGGCGAACATAACCAACTTCAGCCCCATCTTCACTAAATTTAGATGATCCTTGAATTCTAAGCCTGGCCTTTGCAGACTGAGTAGCCGCCATATAACTAGGTAAGCCTTGGGTGTTCAGTAAATTATTTTCAGGATATTCCTGCTTTGCTAGAAGGGATCTTCTCTTCCTGATTTTCTGATTTTCCTTCCCACTCTCGTCCTCTTTTGGGCTCACTTCCACTTGCAAAGATGGAGCATTCAGCATCTTATCACCATTTTCAGAGGGATGACTCTCAACGAGAGGACAATCACCATTTAGTGCATCCACTGGTTTAACTGATATCCCTGGTTTTGAAGGATCTTCAAGTTGAGCTAGTTTATCAGCTATAACATCTGAACCAGCGGAATTTTCAGCAGAAATAACTGTATCCTTCTCAGAAGCGTCTGGAGATGTAGAACTCAACACTGTTTTCGAACTCAGCTGTTGCTGTGGCTTCTTAGAAGCGACTGCTACAGAGGCAGAAACTTTTTTCGAATTGCGTTTGACCCTCTCAAGTTCACTTTGGGGCAGTTCTTGCACCAACTCTGTTTGATGACTAATGACCTTCCTTGGGTTTCTTTTGGGCTTCTCTGTTTCAAAGAAAACTAAAGCACCATTATCTCCATTTGCAGCAGTGGAAGCTTTTCTGATACTTCGTTTTGGCTTACCAGCTCCGCTCTCAACAATTTGTGAGCCAACCAGTTTCCTCTGAGACTTTATGCTCAAAACTTTTCTTCGGTGTGCAGGTGGTTTCCAGAAGTGAGATACTGACCAGCGCTCAAGCCAGTTCAAAGCTGAATTCGGTTCATCTGTATCATATTGAAGACTCAGGGGTATAGCAGTTGGCCTTGACAATAGAATCTAGAAAAACCAGCAAAGTATGTAATCAAGACCTTACTAGGGGAAAAGGATTTTTGAAGAACGGTGACAACCATAATGTTCATTAAATATCAAATTAATGGCTACAGGATTCGTCTGATGATAACGATGATTTTAGTGGGATAGGACAGCTGAGTCAGGAACTTTACATCAGAATTTAATCGGTTGGGTGCAACACAAACACTTCTATATTACAATATATGCAAGTGAACCAGTAAGATTTTCAAAAACATAGATTTCTTCTCCACTTTGTGAAAGCATGATTACAACATTTATTTATGTTAAAAAGTAAAAAAATCCAGATAGATGATACATCTCCTCCAAGCAGAGCATCTGAACATATCACAGAGAGTTATTACTTGATCCGCATGGAAATAATACGGAAATGACAAGCTTTAGCTGTATTAGTAAAATTATTCATCCGGCATCAATGCCATGAGAACTTAGATGTCCCAAGGTGTTAATTTGATCATTCAACTTCATGTAAATGACAAGGCCTTGATAGTTTCACAATATTCAAGACGAGTAACAATTAAGATTTTAATCCTTAGGAATAATGTATTTCAGAGAGCGAAATTACTTGTAGTGAAGACAGTAATTCTTGGATCTCGTACATACACAATAACACACAGAATCTGTTTATGCAACAAGAACTAGATATAGATAGAAATGCATATATCTTGACAACAAATAAGTTTTACCTAAACCATAAAAAAAGGAAGAAATGAAATGTGATGATGAAAGTGAAATGCAACCTTACGGACGTATGCATTACTTGTTAGCTTCTCTGACCCAAACCTTGATTTTGTTCCAATATTCACCTGCACAATATCATCATGCAAAAACATAAATAGTTATCAAGTAGCAAAAGAACCTTGGGAAATAAATGTTTAAGGTACAACTAGAATAATAAAACCACCAACATATCCAGGGTGGAAAAATAATACAAGGACCAGCAGATATAAAGCTGATCTCCACAAAGCAAATCCACAGGCAGGACTTATGCACAGGCTATATGCATATACATCTTTCAATTGAGATTAGTTAATTGTTTGGCATCAGTAAAGATGCTTTCATGAAATATTTAATAATTAAAAAAGATCTTGACGGATAACAAGAGCACAAAAGACTTTGTAATCCATGAGAGAGAAATTTCCCAGACGAAAATCATGACTGAGAACTTGAGACAAAAGGGGTATGAGACCCAAAACAGAATAAAGAACAAAGATGCAAGGATTTTAAAACAGAAAATAGATGCTATAATTGTGAACACATAAAAAAAAAAACCAACACTCAGACAAACCATCATCATCACAACCCACTCTGCCACTAACAGGTGGTGACACAGATATTTATCTCTATTCTCTATGTTATGTGATCTTCGAACATAAAATGTCTTCCTTACCCACCTTCATCCAAGTTTTCAATGACCACCCCTTCTTCAATAGCCTAAACCTCAGATAAATACTAAGGCCTTGTTTACTTTGGATGATAGGGATATCCCACTAATGCAAGGCTAAAATTATACAAAGTTTTGTTGAAATGAATGTGTATAACACAAACATTTACATATTTTTCCTTGTGAATAAGGACTAATTGAAGGATTCATATCCTTTCATAACAAGTGGGTTATGAGTTATCCTTCATCTCCTTCATTTTATTCATATGTTTATATATTTTATCACACCATATATTTCATGTTTTGTAAATTTAACTTTAAATTCATGGGATATCACACCCAATCCCATCCACCGAAGTAAACGAGCCCTAAAAGTATAAAAAATTCTACTCATGCGTTCTGACTAAGCAGGGAAGAGGATAAGTAAACCAGAGCAGAATTAGGTACAAAGGCAAGTCGGAAGATTTTTAGAAGGTCACTCCTTTTTCATATTTTCCTCCTTAAATCCAAAAACAATAGATAAAAAAGGAGGAAGAGGAAGCGCAGATCAATTGATAAGGTTACACAATTCATGATTTACCTGGAGTGCTTCCATATTATACTTTTTATCCACATGATACATATTATTTGACAGTCTAACCCTCCGTCCACGAGTCAGTGCCTGGAACTTAACAATTGCCTGCATGCAGCGCAAAGTAGCAACAGCCTGTCTTCTAACTAAATGTCCACGGATAAGGGCTTGAAGCCTTATAATACCCTTCAGAGCCTTGAAAGCTCGACGTGCCTGTAAACAAGCATGATGGTACAATTACATAAAACCCAAGAACCATGCGATAATACATCTAAACTCCATAGGCAAAAGATTGTAACAAGTCAAAAGGAACTATATGTAGGTATACTCCTAGCCATTTTACACAAAATCTGGTCAGGCGAACATAACTAATTTTTTTAATCTATTGCAGCAAGAAAAAGGTATAATCCCCTGAAGGGGCAATATAAGTATTTCTTAAAACATAAAGGGGGTCAAAATGGCTACATATGTACCTTGAATTCTAAAGGGCCCTCTCTTGATCAATGAAAAACAATAAATAAATATATAATCATCTCAACATGATAAGGATCAAAATCATATATAATTTCAAGAGAATATTACTAAGTAGCCCCTAAAGACTGCTTGTGCTTTTGTAGCAGCTTGAGCTTGTCTCCTCATCTCTTCATCGCTGATTGGAACTGAAACAAAATTGGTTTTTGATTCAAAACAGCGATTCACTGGAACAGAAGCAATAGCAGCACCTGGATTGCCAGATGCATTCTCCTCAAGCTCCATATTCTTGACATTTCTTTCAGTAAAGTGACAAGGTTTTGATGTGACAGGGGAATTCTCGTCTGCTGATGTCTTTGTCGAATTCTTTCTATCTGGTGTAGCATTCTTCAATACAGTGAATTTTGTGATCAGCATGATGAATTCTTTAAAATGCCAGAGGCATATTGCATAGTTCATAATTATAATTTAAAGAATATGGAGGGCTGAAAGCAGATATTAGTTTTCCCAAGATCAAAGAGTCAAACTGGTAATCATAAATTAACATGAACAACACAAAATGATACTATTTTAATATCAAATGATATCAGAATTTTCAGCTTTCATTTTATTTTGTCATCACAACCCTGCTAACAAAATGCATTCCTACTGAGATATTAAGCCAAAGAAAGTAGAAACTGAAGCTTGCAGAAACTAAGTTGGGTCAAGTTATATGAGAAATTCTATATCGAAGAAAGCATACAGAACTACTTTACAAAATACTAAGCAGAGAAATCCAGCTAACACAGTACACTGATACAACGGTAAGCAAGAAACTGCAGATAATAAAAAACAATAGAATGCCCACATAAATTTCAGACCACGAGTTGTCAAAGAAGAGTTCTTTAAAGAAGATCACAAATAAAAGAGCAGGTGCTAAATCAGAAATTGCCAAAAACAAAAGAAAGAAGCCCTTAGCTCAAGGTTTGAAGGCTGAATAAAAAGATGATATTGACTGGAAGCTCGTTAAGTTTGGAATCTTCTCAAACTCCTTTACTTTAAATGGAAGGTAGATATTTTCAATATGCAATCAAGGTAATCGGAAATATATGAACTCAGGAACCATCTTTGTATTTCCATGAGAATTAAATGTAATGAAAGAAGGCTGGAGCAATTAATCTTGTTAACCGGACAAAATGAAAACTAAGAGTTAAGAACACCTTTAAGCATACTGGAACTAGATGAGCTGCAAAATTTTGTCAAAGTCGAACAACAAAAATGCAAGAAAAAAAAAAACACATGTTGCTTACTTTAGATTTAGAATGCTTCTTTCCAAATAATACAGTCTTGATCCATCTCCCAGGAGACTTCCCCATTTTATGACAATGCTAGAAAATAGTATTACTAAATTAGTCCTGCATGGCATCAAAAAGACTTAATATACGTTTAAGTGCAAAAATATAAAAGGCAACTTCGAATTAAAATGTCACATGTAAGAATTCATGGTAAAATTGTAATTTACAAACATTAACAACAATATTAAGAATAAAAAAACATCAAGAAGTTCATAGAGAACAGTAAGAACAACACCAACATGAAATAACTAAATTATCAAGTCCCCACTGAATCCACCATATAATCTCAATAAATTCCACACCAGGTAACAATAGAGGAGAAAAGACTCGGAAAATGTGATTTCGCATACAACTGTGAAAAGCTAAAGAAAATAGTATTAGCGTTCATCTACAGAGAAAAAAAAACCCCGAAAAAATGAATTAACACAAAGCCAAATAAAGAATTTGATAATGTACAAACATACAGAAACTCAATAAAATTTGCACTAAAGTCATAAACAATAGCAAAGCCCAGAAAAAAAAACTAAGAAATGCAGAATGATCAAAGCACTAAAGGCAAAAAAGATGAAATTGGTGAATTTCAGTGTAATGTAGCTCAGATCTAGGATCTTTTATACCTAAAGTCCTAAACCACAAAAAAATGAATCTTTCTAACTCAGCATTCCACTGCTCCACATTTTCTTCTCGAAAAAAAAAAGGAAACCACGAAATCACTAGAGTTATTTAATTCATTTCTTAAACAGAAAGAAGAAATCTACAAGGATTGAATAAATGGTGTAAATGAGTGAGACAAAAGCGAAAATCACAAGGCGTAGAGGAGTATAGGCCCGTAACTTGTGTAATAGGTTGACACAGTCATGGCAACCGAATTAGACCTCTCTCTCTCTCTCATACAACATTGGTTTTCTTCATTTGAAATGCGACAGTGAGTGAGTGAGTGGGGTGGTTGTAGTTACGCAGTCCCTTTTATTAAGGTCTCAGTCCCTGTTATCAAGGATGAAAATATCGCGAAATATCGCGGATATATCGCAGATATATCGCGGATATTGACATTGCGATACGGATATTGAGGGGAATATCTTTTTTCCCGAGTATCGACGAGAAATCGCAATATATCGCAATATATCGCAAGATATTGCAAAATATCGCAAGATATCGCAATATATCGCGATTTTTTTACTATTTCTATAATATATTTTGATTTTTATTTAATACTATATATTTTTGTGATCTTTTTTAGGTCTTCAATGTAATTATTTGAGTTCCAATATTATTTGCTTTATAAAGACATTTCACTTTGCAAAAAAAATATAAGAGAAAGAAGATCGGGAAATCAACGCATGTCTTAGAAAGAATAGTGAGATTCATCCAATATAATCAAGGATCATAAGTATATATATGGTTTGCTAAAGGATGTGGTGCCGGAGGTTGGTTCTAAGAATGTTGTACAGATTGTTACTGATAATGGTTCCGCTTTTTTGAAAGCATGAAAAAAACTCATGAGTAAGTATGATCTGTATTGGACACCATGTGTTGCTCACTGTATCGACTTAATATTTGAAAATATTGGAAAAAAAGAGACTGTTGCAGAGGTAATTGCAAAGGCTAGACAATTAACCAATTACATTTATAATCATGGTTGGCTACTTGCACTCATGCGGGAGATGTGTCGAGGAGATATTGTACGCCCAGGAGCTACACGTTTTGCAACAAATTATAAGGTTGTAGAGCAAGAATATCTAGATCTGGTAGATATAACAGATGATGAAAATGATGAAAAAGGAAATCCACTTTTTCAATGGATTCGCCCTGCACACTTAGATGATAATGTGGGAAATCCTGATCCAAAAATAGCTGCTATGACTCGTGATTATGGCATTAATGTGAATCAAGTATTACAAAAAGAAGTGGGTAATACTTTTCGTGATTCAAAAACAGATAGCTCAACAGAGGATGAGGGAAATAGTGATGGAGGAAATGATGGAAGTGGTAGAAATGATGATGGTAGTGGAAATGGTGGGAAAAATCAAGATGATTATGGTTTAAGCCATACGTTATTGAGTCCATTCAGTTGTGAGGCCAACTTCACTCATGCAACACAAGATATGGACCACGGAAGTAGAGGTAGAGGTTCTGGAATAGGTGCAATAGGAAAGGAATACATAAGGAGACATGCATGGACTCAAGAAGAAAGTCCACGGACTGATATTGAAGAACTTTCTGCCAATCTTGATTCTACGAATATGGGTAGCACTGATCATAGTGATATGTCCCAAGATTCATATGCTTCTTACACATATGGGAGTTCACAAATTGATTGGACTACTCAAAATGTGTATCAACAAAATAATTGGGTCAATGGACATTATCCAATTCATGGTGAAGCTGTTGGAATAAATCAAGAAACATATCAAGCGCATGTGCATAATTATATCCATAATTACTCGAACGTGATAAGTTGGTACCAATATTGTTTAGAACAAGATGACATTCCATCTACTATATTTGAACCTCATAGATCCTCATTTTGGTATTAATTGTACTTTATAATGTTTATTTAGTCATTTTATATTGTATTATGTATTATTTTGTCAAATGTATTGTCTCAGGCGGTATTTATATAATGTATTATTAATATATTTGCTTTCAAAATACAATTCTATCAAAAAAATTAGTGGAATATGTGCATAATAATATGTCATAATAGTTCCTAAAATTTCATGCTAAATTTCCAAGATTTTAATATGATTTCCGTCATTTTTTTCAATTTTCTGCGATATCGATATATCCGTCGATATATCCGTAAAATTGAAGTTGCGATATATGTTGCGATAGCGATATTTTCATCCTTGTTGATAGGAGAAGGAGAGGAGACTGGGCACAAGAGTAACAATTACCAGTTGGAACAGGAGTAGTGCACCCTAGCCGCCGAAGGAAAGATGAGCTTACAAGGAAAGTCTGATCGTATCTTTCAGATTTTAGAAGGTGGATCGGCTAATTAAGGAAGGTTGAATGTCGGCAATCTAGGGCACGACGAGTACAGAATCTATGAGACAAATCTTCTAAATAAGGGAATAATTTGCCAAATATAGAAAGTCTTGGGCACAACGATTGCGAATTGGACTGATGATCCCCCGGCCTGTATGGGAAGTTACCTTATGTTTTGTACTCCTATATAAGTAATTTTCATGGCAGAGGCTTAATACACTTGAACATGCAACACAACACTTACAATTTATTTTTGCTTTAAGATACATTTTACTTTTCTGCATTCCTGTCTCGGGCCGTATGTCCGCAGGCTTTAGGATATCTAGTTTATGTACTTAAATTTAACATTGGTGTTGGGTTATTTTGCTATTTAATCAAATAAGTTTTTCTTTTAATTTATGTTTTTATTTACTTATATTTATTGTTGTTTTAAGTCTAGCATGAATGACTAGACTCATTATTCTGAATTGAATAAAGATAAGAACTTAATGAACATGTAAGCACAGTGAGGCTTATGGGCATAAACTGTGTGAATTTGGTTCCGTCATGTAATCATTTTCTTTGTTGAATTAAAGTGGGCTAAGCTAGTTAATCGTGGCTGATCACTCATTAATTAGAATTGTGTTTACTACCTCTATAAATGGTCAATGAATCGTAGTTGTGTGTTGGTCATAAAGGGATGTGATACATCACTGGTACTGAGGGCATCTGAGAGATCAGTGTCTAGGTAAATTTGGGTCTGTCTAGGGCATAAAGTTGTCTTGTTGTTTACAATCATATGAGAGATCGGGGTTGGGCAACAAGTTAGGGATTAGGGGACGAGAGATCACTTTTAGTCTATACAAAAAAGATAGATTGGGTGCGTTGAGCGAGATCCGATACCTTTAACTAGGTAATTAGATTTACATAAGTAATCAGCGTGCCCATGATAGGTCGAATGTTTGTTAAGTTTGAATCTAAGTTCCAATCCGGAATATGTTATTACCGATATTTTTCTTTCTTTGTTTTGTTTTGTTATTTTTATTTTACAGTATTTACATTAAGAAGTATGGAGACCACAACAACCCTCAAAACTTTAGAATAGTGACATTGAAAAATAGAATTCACAGCTCCTCGTGGGATCAACTCTTACTCTTGTTGCTAGCTACGCCTGTAGTGGGTATAAAGATAAGTGTCTCTTGAGTTTTTTTATTCTGACTGCGAAATGATAGCGTGTTAATATGTGGAGATGTGATTTTCTCACTCCAATTCAGAGTTTTTAACCTACATATAAAAGCTCCCATTTTGATACACAAGAGAGGCATGTTGGAAACATAAGAGAGAGAGAGCATAAGGGATGCCCGATATAAGTGAGAGAACCCCCAAAAACATAGAGAGTTGATGTCTACTCAATAGAAGGTGATAAGGTTGTTAGAGACGAAGTGCCATTGCAGAGAAGACAAAGCTGTTGGATTACTTGCTATTCTTCGGTTCTTTTATCTTTCATATCATGAACACCAAAACTCTATTGTTGTTTATTTATTTAATTATGTCTAGCTAATTCCATAGCTAGGTTTTAGTGATTGGAATTTATGGATTTTAATATATGAGTTGATTACTCATTTTCTTCCTGCTATCTCTCGGGGTTTGATTTCTATGATTTATTTCATATCTTGTATGGATTCTTGATCACCATTTATGCATGCTAGTCATTAATTTAAAATACTGATCAGAGAAGAATTAATGATGAAAAGATAGAAATAAGATTATGTGTGCTTGGGGGATCGACTAAGTGAACAAGTATCACATAGGGTTAAATAGATATTCATGTGCTAGATTAGGAGTAATGACATGTGTGAAGAACCGACCATAGTGAAGTGCATGCTCATTATTTCTATGTTATGGTATATGCCTTAAAATAGCAGCCTGATAACAGACTAGTGATCCCCCCACCATTGATAGATTAAAGACAATTGTCAGGTTGAGAGAATCAATAAATATTGTTAAATGATATAATAAATCCAATTTCCCTAAAGCCTAGGTTTTTCTTATATTTTTTATTTTAGTATTTTATTTATTGTGTCTTTGCTCTTATGCTCTTTATTTTATTTCTCTTTATCTGTCTGCTTTGTGTCTAGATATTAATTACGTGCTTGCGAATAAGAACTGATAAATATCAGTCTCTGTGGGATACGATACTCTTGCTCATTTATATATTGCAAACACATTGTGCACTTGCGCTACGTTTGTTTGTGTTTAGATATTAATTACGTGCTTGTGAATAAGAACTGGTAAATATCTGTGTCTGTGGGATACGATACTCTTACTCACTTATATATTGCAAACACATTATTCACTTGTGGTACGTTTATTTGTTAATAAATAGCGTGTTAGACGCGTGGTCGTTTCGCGCTTAAAAAGAATTTATAATTTCTTGATGCCTATGGTAGGCGTAGCCAACGATGGAGTACAGGATCGATCCCACAGAGAGCTAATGTAACTTATCTTTCTAGTCACGAATTATAAAAGATGGGTTTTGAGTTTCTTGTGATCACAATAATAAAGTAAATAAATTTGCAAAAACTAATAAAGAGAATTAAATAACAAATAATTCTGGATTTGAACTTTCAATCAAACATAACAAATATTTTCTCGATCATGGGCACACCGATTTCTTATGTGAATTAAATCATCTAGTTAAAGGCACCCGAATTTCTTTATTTGTGCCCAATCTATCTATTCAAATTAGACAAGAGGTGATTTCTTGTCTCCTAATCCCTAACTTGTTATCCGATCCCAATTTCTCATTTGATTGTGAGCAAAAAGCAGCTTTATGCCCTAGACAAACCCAGATCTATTGCAGACACTGATTTCTCGTGTGCCCACAATACCGCATGATATACCCAATCCCTTTATGATCAACACACAATTACGATTCATTGACCATGTATAGATTTAGCGTGCCCAATTCCAATTAACGAGTGATCAGCCACATTAATTAGCTTAACATGCTTTAGTGCAACAAAGAAATCAATACACGACTTAAACCAAATTCACACAGTGTTATGACCAAAATGCCTCACAATTTTTACATGTTTGTTAAGTTATCATCTCCATTCAACCCGGAATAAAAGATCTAGCCACACATTCTAGATATAAACATAAAGTCAATATTTAAAAACATGATATTAAAGAAAAAATTACTAAAATTAATAAGAAATGAGTTTTTGACTCCTACGTCGAACTTAATAACAAAAATTGGAAATCCTACGTCCCGTGGGCATAAGGCCCGAACTGCTAGAAAATAAAGAACTAAAACTAAAAATATGTATCTGGACGATTTGTTGTATTCTCAGGTTTTGAAGTGTTGTGAATGATCCTCTCTAATGATATTTATATGGGTAGGTCGAAATCCTAACATCCTTAGGCCACAAGTAAGCTTGAAACTTAAATTGGCCCTTGAAAAGGCCTTAATTCTAGATTGCGCTGTCAACGTGCCCATTCTTTCATTTTCTGGTAGATGCACTTTCCTTCTGTGGACAGATCAACTTTCCTTGTAGATTAGATTAAATCCCAAATTTTGAGGGATTTGATTCTATCTCTTCATCTCGCGCCTACAGGAGGATGGTTTCCTTGTGGAAAAGATTGGTCTTCTAGAAGCTTCAAGATATCTCCTCCAGATTTGGTAATATCCTCTTTGATATGATCTTCTTTTCTTATCTAATGAAATCTGGAATATCTTAGATGACTTCTACCGAATTTCTCACATTGTGGCCACAACAAGTTTGCCAATTTTCGAATCTTCTCGAATCTTGTGGGCATAACGACCATTTCTCAACAACATTGGATTACAGTGGACTCTACAAGCTGGTACACACGGAGATTGGTGCTATGAAAATCTCATTGAGCTTGCATTGTCATCTTTCAGCTCTAAAATGCCCATAATGCGTGATTTTACTCTCTCCATGCCCATGCTCATATTCTGACTCTTTCTGACTCTAAAACAATAAAAATAAGGATAAAATAATGAGAAAAATATTCTAGAAATACGAGAAAAATTGGACTTGTCACAACCACCCACTTGAGATATGCTTGTCCTCAAGAATGGGGTACAACGTGCTGAAAAAAAGAATGAAAATAAAAGAAAGGCGAAAAATACAGACACACAAAGACTCGACACAAAACATGCATAGACATAATCCCTTTTGAGCAAAAAGTCTAAGTTACCGATCTCATAAAACAACATGCAAACTACTTAACACATCATTGTGCCCACTACGAATCAAAATGAACTAAGTGATGAATTCACTCATATTTTCCTCACTCAATCTGTTTTGGGCTCAGTGTATACGCTTAAGGAAAACATATTTAAATTGTCACCATAGGTTTGCAATTGCTCTTTTTTCCTCCACCACTTCTTAGAATCAAGAACACACATATGCTAAGGACTAAGAGGTTGTGATGGGGTTACGGGTTATAGGTAGAAAATATTTGGATCTAGGCTCAATTTAGTCAGTTTTTCCCTTTGGGAGAATTTATTTTGACTCTTACTGGCCATTGTGTAACGCCCCAATCCCATTAGGACCAAAACGTCACCAAAAATATACGTACATGCTTACATAATAAATAATTTTTTTTAAAAATAGATTTAACTTTATAAATAATTTATAAACGGGCAACATCTCAACTTAAAAATATTCAAGCCATGCACTAAGGCTGTAACGCCCCAATTTTATTACTCTTAATAAAAATGAAACGTTAAACATGCTTTTATTAGATAGAAGAAAATCCCAAATAATCAAATCTTAAGGTCTCAAAGATCACAGCGGAAAATCCTAATAAGAAAAATATCTAAATTTATTTAAAATCTTTACTTAATCGAGACCATGACCGCCACCATCGCATCTTGACCCGCTAAGCATCACCCGAGCCTCCATCTGAAAAAGATAAAGTTTTTGGGGTGAGTACTTTAACTCAGTGGGGAGTGTCCAATTATCCAAGCTATATAAAATTAAACGAGTAAGTGAGAATAATAAAAGTTGTTTAGTCCGTAGACCAAACCATATAGCCCGTCGGCTCAATACTATGAAGCCCGTAGGCCCTGTCTCATTTAGCCCGAAGGCCCTGTACTGTGCTGTGTCATCACATAACTGAATAATTAAATATAGGAAGAATAATCAGGACATGATCACGTAAAACCCCACCTTCACCTTGACTTGGATATTAATTAATTAAGTCCGGCGCGCCTCCTATAAATTATTTATTGTAAATTAATACAGTGCATAATATAATAAAATCATGCGTAATATTTATCTATGATGCATGCCTTTTTTTAAAAAAATAATCATACATGATGACCTAATTCTTTAATCCCATTTATTTAAACTATATAAAACAATACATGCATGCGAATCTTTACAATGTATATATATATATATACACATATTAACGTTACATATATATATATATATTCACACACGTAATTAACCTCATACATATATTATATATATAACACACAATACATATTATATATATATATATATATACCACACGCTTAGATTATATATATATACACATATCAAATCACAAAACATATTATATATATATATATACACAACACGTACAGCACCATTATTATATATATATATATAACACACATATACGTACCACACATACAATATATATATATATATATGTATATATGCCAACCAAGGTTTAGAAACAAAAAAATATATATATAAATAAAAACAGTGTATGCTTCTGGGCCCAATTCTTGGCCAAACTTCCCAAGCCCATTTCTTAAGAAAGATTCTTGCTATCAACCTTTAAATCAACACAAACATTCGCTGATTCCCTTTCTCTCTCTACAGCAACTCTCAAAAAACCCGAACACAGTCCTGCATACTAAATAAAACTACGACAACAGCCTTCCATCCCGATCCCAACATCTCACTGACTCTGGAACCATAACATCGATGTGTCGTTAATGACGACGCACATATTAGAGCCTTACGCCGACGCTGCCGCCATCTCATCATCGATCCCGACTTCTCACCACACACCCCATGACACCCTCTAAATGCTATGCTATGCAAACCCATGCATGAGAGAAAAGAGAAATAAGGGAAATAATTATACCTGGATTGAACTATGAAGAGCACTCACTCACGATCTCCCTCTCTCTCTCTCTCTCTAATTTTCTATATGTGGGAAAGAATAGGGAGTGATGATCATCTATTTATGCAAGTTGTTTAGGGCTAGAGATGGGGAAAGAGAGAAGACTTAATACTTATCCTATTGATAGATGGAGAAGGAGATGATAAGATTTGTAGAGTTGCTGCTATCATAAACTCTCTATTTGGGTTTTCGTGAATGTGAAGGAAAGAGAGGAAGAAGAAGAGGGATTCATCAAATGGGTCTTCTATTTATTTTGGGCTTAAAGGTTTGGGCTCAAAGAATTCTATTTGGGCCTGAAAAGTAAATAAATAACTTTGGACAAAAATAAATAAAATGTAACACATTAGGCACTTTAATTATAAAAATTAAATGCATGCTCATGCTATAAAATTACTATATGCTAAAATGAATTCATGCTTATAAATTACTTAGGCGCGACTTATTAGACTTAATTCATTGATATCACACATAAATAAATAAAATATTTTAAAAAAAATGTAGCAATTTAAATATAAAAAAAAAACGGGTTGCTACATCCTTCCCTACTAAAAAAAAATTTCATCCTCGAAATTACTTACTTGGGTCTAGAAACTATGGGTATCTAGACATAATTTCTTCTTCCTTTTCCCAGGTAGCTTCATGTACATTGTGTCTACTCCACTGAACCTTAATTAACGGCATTTTCCTATTTCTTAGTACGTGAATTTTTCTATCCAACACAACTATTGGATATTCCTCATAATTCATAAGTTAGATCCTTACTTAACCCTACTTCGGCATAATTCACGATATTGCCCGGATCGTGAATATATCTTCTTAAGGACGAAACATGGAAAACGTCATGAATCGAGGTCAAACTTGGTGGTAAAGCAAGTCGATATGCTAATCCCCCAACTCTCTCCAAGATTTCGAACGGTCCGATAAACTTTGGTCTTAGCTTCCCTCTTTTGCCAATACGCACGACTCCTCTCATAGGCGACAACTTTAAGAAAACTTTGTCCCCGATCTCGAAATGAAAATCCCTTCTTTTAAGGTCAGCGTATGACTTCTGTCGATCTTGCGCAATTTTGATATGGTCCCGAATCTTGTTGATTACACCTACCGTTCTTTCGACTAACTCCGGCCCTAGAATTCTCTTTCACCAACTTCATCCCAGTGCAAAGGCGATCTGCACTTCCTCCCGTATAATGCTTCATATGGAGCCATCCCGATGGTCGCTTGGTAGCTGTTGTTGTAGGCAAATTCTACCAGCGGTAAATTCTGGATGGTTCTTTCTGACTGCCCATCAGTTTGAGGATGGTAAGCGGTGCTGAACCTTAACTTCGTTCCCATTGCTTCTTGTAGACTCCTCTAAAAATTTGATGTGAACCTCGTATCCCGATCAGATATAATGGTTACAGGTACCCCGTGCAGTCTTACAATCTCATCTACATAAAGCTGGGCCAGGCAGTCCATACTGAACGTCATTTTCATTGGTAGAAAATGTGCAGATTTTGTGAGTCTGTCCACTATCACCCAAATTGCGTGGTTTCCTTTGATTGTTTTTGGCAATCCCACCACAAAATCCATGACAATATTTTCCCATTTCCACTCCGGAATCTCGAGTGGTTGCAAAAGACCTGTTGGTCGCTAATGTTCTGCTTTCACCTGTTGGCAAGTCATGCATCTTTCCACATATTCGCCGATAGATCTCTTCATGTTCCTCCACTAAAAATATTTCTTCAAGTCTTGATACATTTTGGTTCCTCCAGGATGAATGGAATATGGTGTATTATGAGCTTCTTCTAATATCTCCTTTCTTATCCCGCTATTCTTAGGAACGCAGATCCTTCCTTCGAAGACTAATGCTCCGTCGTCTGCCAATGCAAAATTTTGAATATTGCCCTTCAACACTCGCTCCTTTATTTTGCACAGGAATTTATCATTTTCTTGTGTTGCCTTGATCTGATCTCTCAGCAACGGGCGCATTGTCAAGGCTGTCAAAACTGATGTAGTATTCTCCGCTGGTGGAATCACGTCTATTTTTATCTTAGCAAATTCTTGAACAAGCTGAGATGCATTGGTCCCTTTTCTACTTAACGCGTCAGCTACCACATTCGCCTTTCCTGGGTGATAATGTATTATGCAGTCGTAGTCTTTAACTAACTCGAGCCACCTCTTTTGCCTCATGTTTAGTTCCTTCTAGGTGAAGAAATACTTCAGGCTTTTGTGATCTGAGAAAATTTCACATTTTCCCCCATAGAGAAAGTGTCGCCATATTTTCAATGCGTGGACGACTGCTGCTAGTTCCAAATCGTGAGTAGGGTAATTGAGTTCATGCGTCTTTAGCTGTCTTGACGCATAGGCCACTACTTTTCCGTGCTGCATTAGCACACATCCGAGTCCCTGTTTGGAAGCATCACAGTATATTACAAATCCTTCACTGCCTTCTGGGATAATCAAAACAGGTGCAGTGGTGAGTTTCTGTTTTAGCAGCTGGAAACTTTCTTCACACTTCTCACTCCATTCGAATTTGACGCCCTTCCTTGTCAGCTGAGTTAACGGACCAGCTATCTTCGAGAAATCTTCAATGAAGCGTCTGTAGTATCCGGCAAGTCCCAAGAAACTCCTTATCTCGCCAGCGTTCTTCGGCGGCTCCTAATTGTTCACTGCTTCCACCTTTGATGGATCTACTTCTACTCCTTGAGCTATTACCACGTGCCCAAGAAACACAACTCGATCCAGCCAAAATTCGCATTTGCTGAACTTGGCATAAAGCTTCTCTTTCCGCAACGTGTCTAGGACCAACCGCAGGTGCTCTTCATGCTGCTTTTCATCCTTGGAATACACTAGGATGTCATCAATAAATACTATGACAAACCGGTCTAAGTATTGGTGGAACACTCTGTTCATCAAATCCATGAACACAGCAGGTGCGTGGGTTAGTCCAAACGGCATTCTTGTGAACTCGTAATGGCTATATCTGGTTCGGAATGCTGTTTTGGGAATGTCTCCTTCTTTCACCTTCAGCTGATGATACCCCGACCTCAAATCAATTTTCGAAAACACTCATGCTCCTTTCAATTGATCAAATAGGTCTTCGATTCTGGGCAATTGGTACTTGTTTTTGATAGTGAGCTTGTTTATGTCGCGGTAGTCAATGCACATCCTCATGCTCCCATCTTTCTTCTTTACGAAGAGGATTGGTGCGCCCCAAGGTGACACACTGGGCCGTATGTATCCCTTATCTAAAAGCTCATGTATTTGAACTTTCAATTCCTCCAATTCTTTCGACGCCATCCGGTATGGTGCTTTAGAAACCGGTGCCGCTCCTGGCACTATATCGATGGAGAACTCCACTTGTCTGTCTGGTGGCACGCCAGTGATGTCCTCGAAAAAGACATCGGAGTACTCTCGTACTATCGGAATATCTTCCATGGCTTTCTCCTGCTCTTCCGTGCTCATCACATTTACCAAAAATGCTTGTCAATCATTTCTTCTTATCATCTTCATTGCTTTCATCGCTGAGATGATGTGGGGTGTTCTGCTCGTCTTGGTTCCCTTGAATGAGAATTGTTTTCCCCTCGGTTGCTGGAAAATGACTTCTCGATCACAACATTTGATAACTGCATTATTTTGACTCAGCGAATCCATCCCTAGAATCACATCAAAATCTTTCATCTCCAAGATAGGTCAGCCTCCAAAGTCCTTCCTTCTAGTGCTAATTTGACTCTTTTAGCCAAACGATCTGCCTTCATTGATTTGCCCGATAGGATACTTATTCTTAAAGGTTCAGTCTCTTCGTCACATTTTACATTAGCTTTTTCATAAAATCTCTTTGCGATAAAAGAATGAGAAGCACCCGAATCGAAAAGTACTAAGACAGACTTGTTGAGTACTGATAAGATACCTGTCATTGTCTTGGCCTCTTCTTCCTGGTTCATGGCAAATGCTCGCGCATTTTCTTTCCTGGTGGCATTGGAGTTGTTGAAATTTCGGTTCAAAGGACAATTCATTGCTTGGTGCCCCAGTTGGTAACAATGATAACAACCATTTTCTCCGAGCATGCATTTCCCATAGTGTCGTTTCTGACATTTCTGGCACAAGGGTTTTTCTGTCGCTGCCTCTAGTCTGCCTCCTCCTTCAGTTCTCGGTTTCTTGTCAGGTTGGAAATTCCTTTCTATGTTCTGATTGTTGCGCTCATCCCATCGTCATTTCCCACCATTATTCGGAAATTTTGGAGCCGGCTTGTCCAAATTCAGACGGGTGGAAACCGTCCGGGCTCGCTGCATAATTTCTGAGTAAGTGCTGAGATTGAGTGCAGATAAGTGTGCCCCAATCTCAGGTCGCAACCCATCTTCAAATCTCCAGGCCTTTTTCTCGTCCGTGTCTACCAAGTGGGGAGCATAACGAGCAAGCTGGTTGAATTTTTGCTCGTACTCCAAAATGGTCATGTTGTCTTGCTCTATATTCATCAGCTCTTTCTCTTTTTGCTTTCGGAACGCCTTCGGGAAGTAGTTATCCATGACCATTTTCTTGAAAACAGTCCAGGTCAAATTGGCTTGCTGCTCTGGGCTCATGCTGATCTTCACTGCCTCCCACCAGTGACTTGCATCCTCGGTCAGTTGGAACACCGTACAGGTAAGTCTTTGGGCATCTGAGCATCCCAAGTAATCAAAGATTCGGTCCAGTTCCCGAATCCACTCTTCTGCGGCTAGAGGCCCTCCAGTTCCTTTCAACTTAGGCGGTCCTAACTGGTGAAAATGCATCAAGATACCGTCTCCTTCCTGCTGTTGATGTTGATTCTGATTCTGGTTCTGATTATTATTCTGATTCTGATTCGGTTGGGGCAGAACTCTTCTTCGTGCATCTGCGAGATTTTGGGCAAATGCATCCATGTCGTTGTTGGTATTTCCCCCATTCTCATTGTTGTCAAAATTATTCATTGACTCTGTTTCCTCGCTTTCCTCTTGGATTGGTTGCGTATTCCTCTTTGGTGGCATGATTCCTATTGTCGACCATAGCAAAACGGTTAAAATATCCTTAAAAAAATATAACTACTTTTATTTATTTCATAGCTTAAAAGAAACAACTTTCAACTATTTGCAACGAAACAAAACTACTGATCTGGAAGAATTTAAATACTAGAGACTAATAATACTAAAGACAAATGGTACTATGCCGATAACTCAAACTACTAGATTCTTCTAAATGCTACTAGCTCACCTCATCCTCTTTCCCAAATTCAAGCTTTCATAGGGCTTCTGACACGATATCCTAACCCCTCTGGGAACTCGGCCATAGAACTCCTTCCTCCAATTTCGCAGGATGTGGTTGATAAAATCATCAAAATCTATTATCTCAACACTCGACCGCCCTTTTGGTATCTCCAGAGTCAAATCCTTCAGTGCGTCATCAGCAAAGTCTCTCATAAGGGGAGATCCAATGATATTTTGGACCCTCTCAGCAGCTTTGATTGGGTCAAGCCCACACTTTGCCTGTTCCATCTTCTTCCAAAGATGCTGGATCTTCAGCAATTGCATCTCTGGTGTTGTATCATCCCACGATAGCTCATAAAACTTCCCTATTAAGTGGTTCTTTAAATCTTCCTCTCTACTAGCTAATGGCCGTCCAGGAATTTGACCTCCCGTACTCATTCTCGCCGTCTTCTTTAATCGAACCATCTAAACCAAAACTTTGAGAACTATAAAGCATTTTCATGAACAATATATATAATCATACTTACATAACTTGAAACAAAACCTTTCTTTTACCTTTACTCGGGGTGATGCTGCGGATGCGATGATGGTCTTAACTTACTTGCTTACTTACTCGTTTTTTTTAGTATTCAGGAACGTAAGCGCTCTCTGATACCAAACTGTAACGCCCCAATTTTATTACTCTTAATAAAAATGAAACGTTAAACATGCTTTTATTAATAGATAGAAGAAAATCCCAAATAATCAAATCTTAAGGTCTCAAAGATCACAGCGGAAAATCCTAATAAGAAAAATATCTAAATTTATTTAAAATCTTTATTTAATCGAGACCATGACCGCCACCATCACATCTTGACCCACTAAGCATCACCCGAACCTCCATCTGAAAAAGATAAAGTTTTTGGGGTGAGTACTTTAACTCAATGGGGAGTGTCCAATTATCCAAGCTATATAAAATTAAACAAGTGAGAATAATAAAAGTTGTTTAGTCCGTAGACCAAACCATATATCCCGTCGGCTCAATACTATGAAGCCCGTAGGCCCTGTCTCATTTAGCCCGAAGGCCCTGTACTGTGCTGTGTCATCGCATAACTGAATAATTAAATATAGGGAGAATAATCAGGACATGATCACGTAAAACCCCACCTTCACCTTGACTTGGATATTAATTAATTAAGTCCGGCGCGCCTCCTATAAATTATTTATTGTAAATTAATACAGTGCATAATGTAATAAAATCCTACATAATATTTATCTATGATGCATGCCTTTTTTAAAAAAATAATCATACATGATGACCTAATTCTTTAATCCCATTTATTTAAACTATATAAAACAATACATGCATGCGAATCTTTACAATGTATATATATATATATACATATTAACGTTACATATATATATATATATTCACACACGTAATTAACCTCATACATATATTATATATATAACACACAATACATATTATATATATATACCACACACATAGATTATATATATATATATATACATATCAAATCACAACACATATTATATATATATATATACACACAACACGCACAACACCATTATTATATATATATATATAACACATATACGTACCACACATATAATATATATATATATATATGTATATGTATATATGCCAACCAAGGTTTGGAAACAAAAAAAATATATATAAATAAAAACAGTGTATGCTTCTGGGCCCAATTCTTGGCCAAACTTTCCAAGCCCATTTCTTAAGAAAGATTCTTGCTATCAACCTTTAAATCAACACAAACATTCGCTGATTCCCTTTCTCTCTCTACATCAACTCTCAAAAAACCCTAACACAGTCCTACATACTAAATAAAACTCGACAACAGCCTTCCATCTCGATCCCAACATCTCACTGACTCTGGAACCATAACATCGATGCGTCGTCAATGACGACGCAAATATTAGAGCCTTACGTCGATGCTGCTGCCATCTCATCGCCGATCCTGACTACTCACCATACACCCCATGACACCCTCTAAATGCGATGATATGCAAACCCATGCATGAGAGAAAAGAGAAATAAGGGAAAGAATCATACCTGGATTGAACTATGAAGAGCACTCACTCACGATCTCCCTCTCTCTTTCTCTAATTTTCTATATGTGGGGAAGAATAGGGAGTGAGGATCATCTATTTATACAAGTTGTTTAGGGCTAGAGATGGGGAAAGAGAGAAGACTTAATACTTATTCTATTGATAGATGGAGACGGAGATGATAAGATTTGTAGAGTTGCTGCTATCATAAACTCTCTATTTGGGTTTTCATGGATGTGAAGGAAAGAGAGGAAGAAGAAGAGGGATTTATCAAATGGGTCTTTTATTCATTTTGGGCTTAAAGGTTTGGGCTCAAAGAATTCTATTTGGGCCTGAAAAGTAAATAAATAACTTTGGACAAAAATAAATAAAATGTAACACATTAGGCACTTTAATTATAAAAATTAAATGCATGCTCATACTATAAAATTACTATATGTTAAAATGAATTCATGCTTATAAATTACTTAGGCGTGACTTATTAGACTTAATTCATTGATATCACACATAAATAAATAAAATATTTTAAAAAAAATGTAGCAATTTAAATATAAAAAAAATCGGGTTGCTACACAGGTGTTCTCAAAGTCAACTTCCAAGAAGGCTTTTCAAAAACATTGACTCACATAATCAAATTATGACCTGCCAACAAGCAATACATATATCCAAACAGGCCACACATTCAAAAACATTACGGCCAACCCTTATATACATTCGAAACATTTGTATATACAATAAAAAATTGACCACCTGTGTCAACAACTTTTAAACTTAAAAGTTTTGCAGAGTATCAATAGAAGCATTTACTATTTAACATATACACATAAGTTTAAAGATGGTTTTAAGCAAAAATCACATAAGGGTCAACCGTCAAACCCATTCCAGCAGGTCATCATTTACCAGCTTCATCTCTAGGACTTGAAAACATTTGAAAAATATTTGGGTTGAGTGCCAGATAACACTCAGTGGGCATTAATATTCGTCCAAGTCATACTTTCATGCTTTTAAATCAATCATAACCATTCTTTATAACAAAGTTTGCTTTTCTTCATTGGATGAGAGACCCAATGTGATCACATGAATACTTTACAGTTACTTATCTAGATATTTAGTTACAAAGTAAACCGTCTTGTTTGTAAGTTGGAATTCCTCTATGCATGAAGTCTCAACACATCCAATCATTATGTAAACAATGTTATTAAAATATTTAACATACTTTTCATGAACGAATTTAAAACATAGTTGTGAGTTATAGAAAAACCCACCTGGATGGTCTCAAAGTACAGTGTAATTTTTATGTGATGCTACTATGCTTCTCGATCGTCTCGACCTATAAAATTGAAATTTCTAACTTAGAATCCTAATATAGGCCAATAAGGTAATCACTTAGATCCTAAATCACTTAAATAAGAATTTCTTATGCCTTGGGATCGTTTGGAATTAAAATGGAGTCAAATGGCGAATAATGCACATTTGATGGAATAGATCAACTTGATGACTCTGATTGAGAAATTATCGGACTTTTGAAACCAACATGAATGGATAAATATGTATTGAACTCAATTCAATAACTAAGAAGCTCGATTTAACATAAATAAGTGAATTTTAATTTTTAGAATTTATTTTGAGCAATATACAATATTTTACTTATAGGATTAAAATACATTTTATATTCAAGTACCTAGTTTTTTTTAATCTCGTTACACACTCACAAACCCACCACAACAAATTGATATAATATATATATATATATATTCTTTATAGAAATACAATTTTCTGTTTATAACTCAAATGTGTTTATTACATATTTTTTGTACATATCTCTCGTGTACACTGCTACAATGCATTAACACTATATAGCATTCTATATGAATTGATATTAGTAATTTGATATACCATAATTTTTATATAACGTAACAATTCACAAAACACTTATTAACGTGTAATAAAAAATTTATTTTTCACAGTTATATACATCATGTTTAAGGTGAGTGACTTATTTTTAACATAGTAATATATAATCTTTCATATATTAATCATTATACAGAAAAATTAATTATTATATGTTAATGATTATCGCATGTAGCGTTACCTCATTTAGTAAGTACATAAGCGATTATTCAAACATTTTAAAGACTGAAAACATTTATGAATTTAAAAATTAGATTCATTTAATATTTTATGACTACGTCGAAATTAGATAGATCAAATAACATTGAATTAAAAATTAAAGAAATCTCGGAAGGTAAAAACTCACCTTAATTTTTCTTCCAATTTTCTTCCTTCAATTCTTTTTCTTCTTCGTTTATTTCTTTTCTTTTGATTAACATAGCCGAACCCCTATATTATATATATAAATATACATACAACATATGTTTATGTAGGACACGTGTGGTATGCTATATGTACACTAATCTCTTTCAAATGCACTTCCAGATGGCCAATTCAATTCGTCTAATATTTTTTTTATTATTTTTTTCTTTTTGGTCTCTCAATTCTATACATACTTATATTTATATATAACCACACTCATATATTTATTTATACATAGACACATGTACTACTAGGTACACTTGGTCAATCAAACAATCTTCCACATTACTGAATTTTATTGGTGAATAATATTTGGATGATAATTTCTTATTTCAATTATCCTCCAAATGAAAAGGCCTACTAATAGTATATTAATTAAGGTATTGTTGAATGTGGGCTTGAGTAAATGGGCTGCAAATGAGTCGATATTGGGCCGGAAGTGGATTGAAAAATTGAACATGAATTTATGAGACTGGGTTTGGTGGAATAAATTGATTTCAAAGTGTTTAATGAAATAAATTCTATTGGAAGTCAATTAAAGTCCGAATTGGATGATTTTGGTACTAAACGATCCTATTAATTTCTACTTTTATAATATGAATTCTACCATTAATTGGAAAACTCAACTAAGTTTGAAAACTTTCTTGGTCTTATAATGTCTCTAGGACTATGATCAACTAGCCCAAAAAATTTGGATTCTAATTTCATGAAATTTCTATCTTATAAAATAAATGTAAATACTATATTTTTTTTTCGGGGTGTTACATGTTGCCACCGTGCCTATTTTTCTTAAGCTCATGCTTCTGATTTTTTTTTCATTGTAGGCATTCTGAGCTTTAGCTATTGAGGGGTTTCAGTACTTAGTTTTTTTTTTCTTTTCATTTCTATCCCTTCTTTTTTTTCTATCTTTGTGGGCACTTCGTGCCTTGTAACACACCATATTATCCTTTCCTTGTGCCCATGGTCCTTTTTTGTAGGTTTCATGAAAGGAACATGACGAGGTCATTGTGAATTTTGGCTCAAAAAGGGCTGCAAAGATAATTTAAAGAGTGATTTTATTTGGCCTTGTGGGCTTAAAAAGAAAAATTGTCTAAGCACTTTTGTGTAACCCCAAATTCATTGTGATCTCGGAAAAAGAACAGAAGCAAATTTTGGTTCTCCTAAATTCAAAGATGCAAAAATCACACAAGAAAGAATTATTGCAGGCATCATGAAGATAGGCTCAATTGCTCACGGGGTACTTAGTTCATTCATCATTTAAACAGTGTTATGGGCATGCTGGCATGAATATGCAAATAAACAGGTTGCCTAATGGTCACCGGATTCTAGACTCCATGCCTTTAAGTTCAAATATCTACATATGCTTGACTCAACTCAAACTAACAAAAGAAAGCAAAATAACCCTCACCCACACACTTTTCCTTAGGCAAAGTGGGTGTGAAAAAGGTTATTTCACAAACCAAAAAATCAACAAAAACATGATGGCCATCCCACCCACACACTTCCTTAGGTAAACTGGGTGAATAAGGTGGTCACTGAAACAAGTAAAGTAAAAAAAAAAAAAAAAGACTCCAAATGCCCTTTCCACCCGCACACTTTGCTCTAGGAAAAGTGGGTAAATAAGAGCGACTCTAGATAAATTAATCTAATGTAAAGAGAGAACCCGATCAGAGAGGGCATGATGTTTGGTAAATTAAGCTTGCTTGAAGTGGCATGGAGGGCATTTGCCAATGCATTCCAGAATGGTAGTCATCATTTTCCCCGTGCCCTGTACAGTAAAAACACAACTAGAAAAAAACTGTAAAATTATTCCTATCTACTAGAAAAAAAAACTTAAAAGGAAATAACATAATTAAAAAAAATGCAAGGAAATAAAAAATCTAGGTTGTCTCCCAATCAGCGCCCTAGTTATTGTCGTAGGCACGATGCTTATTCTTTTCGTTTTAATCAGGTTCTTTGAGTCGGAATGACTCCAACTTCTTAATATCATCTCGACGCCCCGTGCACACAAGCTCATTCCGATCATTTTTCAAAATATGAATTCTAGACTTCTTTTGCACATCATGAGCTGTTATGCCCTCTCCAACCATCTGCTTTAAGGAGCTCTCAAGAAAAAAATGTTTCAATTCCAGGGTCATAAGTATGGGCATAATAACTTATCTTCGAATCACAATGGTGCTTCATGAGATTGAAAACATTAACATTCACTAACTCCCCATCATATTCACATGTTAGAATGCCCTTATCCACATCTATCTTTATTTGTGCTATCTTCATAAAGGGACGTCCCAGTAAAACCATTTTAGACTTAGGACCTGTCGTGCCCATGTTTAGAATATAAAATTTGGCTGGAAAAATCAAATTATCCACTTTTATCAACACATCTTCAACTACACCATCTAAACACGATTTAGACCCATCGACTAAATGTATGTTGACTCCGGTGCTCTTAACAGGCCCCAAATTAAATTCTTGATAAATCATCATGGGCATTACGTTGATAGATACACCTAAGTCCAACATTTCTCGATCAAACCTTTTTCCACCAATGTCACATGGTATGAAAAACATGCTAGGATCAACACATTTCTTGGGCATTTTCACATGTCAGAATGCCCTTATCCACATCTATCTTTATTTGTGCTATCTTTATAAAGGGACGTCCCAGTAAAACCATTTTAGACTTAGGACCTATCGTGCCCATGTCTAGAATATAAAATTTGGCTGGAAAAATCAAATTATCCACTTTTATCAACACATCTTCAACTACACCATCTGGACATGATTTAGACCTATCGACTAAATGTATGTTGACTCTGGTGCTCTTAACAGGACCTAAATTCAATTCTTGATAAATCATCATGGGCATTACGTTGATAGATTCACCTAAGTCCAACATTTCTCGATCAAACCTTCTTCCACCGATGTCACATGGTATGAAAAACATGCTAGGATCAACACATTTCTTGGGCATTTTTCTCTGAATCATAGTCGACAGATTTGTGTCAATCTTTGATTTTTCTCTTGTGGGAAAAATGATCACATCTTTTTTCTCTCTTTCAGGTGGTTCCTTTTTTATGCACTTCTCTAGCTTTTCTTTGAAGATAAGATATTCTTGGCTAGCCTTCTTTCTTGGATCACACAATTTCTCGATGTCACTCAAATATTTAACACCTTCTTCCCCAAGTTTGACAAAACCATCTACAAGGCTTTGAGGAAATGGAGGCAAAGTATAAAATTTTGGCCATGGTTTAGTTCTGACATCATGCTCATTTTCAGCAGATTTTTCCTTGGTCGGCTCTTCAGATGTGTTTTCATCAATCAGTGTGGGCACAACCTCAACAGATTTTTGTTGTCTTGTGGGCACTGGCAATTCTACGTTGTTGTGCAAGATCACATCATTAAAAATTTCACATGGGATTTTCTCCACTTGGAAATGAATCTTCTCATAATTTTCTTTAAGTCTAGCAATGGTCTCGGCCAATTAAGAAATTTGATCTCTAATATAATTTAATCCAGCCCTCGTTTCTTGCTTAAACAACTCATTTTCTTGATGTGCCTTCAGGTTCTCGTGTGCCATGGTCTAGATTAGTTTCTCCAAGGATGGCCTTAGTCTTTGTGGCTCTTGCTACATCCATTGTGGATATTGCTGGCGTGCCCTCACATAGCTTAAATTTTCATGATCCTTCCAACTTGGGTTAAAGCTTGAGAATGTGGATCAAAAGGCATATGGTAGTTGTTTTGGCCCCACATAGCATTCACTTCTTCAACATCTTTACGCAAAGTTGGGCATTCATCCATGAAATGGTTTATGTTCTTATATAACCCACAAGATCTTGGCTTCTACGTTGTGCACACAACATGAATGATTTTCTCCATCTTTTCAACTAATCTGTCTAGCATTCCCTCTCTAGTTGAAATTTTTTCCAACTCACTTACCTATTGGAGGTCTTTATTTCCGTCTTGTTGCCTATCCTCGGCCATTTCAGTAAATAATTTGAAGATTTCTTTTGGAAATTTATTCAATATTGATCATCCACATGAGACATTCACCAACATTTTTTCGTGTGCAGTCTTGCAGTGAAAAACTGAATTAGATCATGGTCAAAGATTTGATGTTGTGGGCATTTTCACGAGTGTTTGGAAGCATTCCCAATAGTCATAGAATGACTCATGTATTTTCATTTTTATGCTTCTAATCTCCCTTCGCATGGCTAGCACTTTATTCATAGGAAAGTACTTTTCCAAGAATTTTGTTGTAATTGGCTATATGTGGTCACGCTGCCTGTGGAAATGGTATATAACCACTTTCGTGCCCCATCTTGTAGCGTGAATGAAAAGGAAAAGAGTCTAATGTACTCTTCCAAGTCTCCTCTTGTAGGTTGAGTTAGGCACACCATTTTGAAGTCTTGAAGGTGCATATGGGGGTCTTCACTAGGAATCCCATGACACTTAGGCAAAATTTTAATGAAGCTTGCCTTTAGCTCCCATGTTCTAGCATAGTCACGGATCGTAATGGCCAATGGGCATAAATTTAGATTAGTCGAAAAAACTAACTCCCTCAAAGTGCGTTGTTCCTTTTCACCAACCATGTTGAGGCTCAATGTGATTTGGTTTAGATATCTCCTCCTCTTTATGCCCTTGACACTGTCAGTCACTTGCTTAGCTTTTTAGCTTTTGCCTTCTTTCTTCTTGGGAGAATTTCTGGGCATCAACAAGTTAGATAAACAAGTGTATGGAAAGAAAAGCTACTAGAAAATCAGCTCCCCAGCAACGACGCCATTTTTGACATGCGGTTGTTTCGCGCTAAAAAAGAATTTATAATTTCCTAATACCCATGGCAAGTATAGCCAAAGATGGAGTACATGGTCGATCCCACAGAGAGCTGATGTAACTTATCTTTCTAGTCACCAATTATAAAAGGGGGGTTTTGAGTTTCTTGTGATCACAACAATAAAGTAAATAAATATGCAAAAACTAATAAAGAGAATTAAATAACAAATAATTTCGGATTTGAACTTTGAATCAAAGTTAACAAACATTTTCCCGATCATGGGCACACCGATGTTTTATGTCAATTAATTCATCTAGTTAAAGGCACCCGAATTTCTTCATTTGTGCCCAATCTACCCATTCAGATTAGATTAGACATGATTTCTCGTCCCCTAACCCCTAACTTTATACCTAACCCTGATTTCTCATTTGATTGTAAGCAACAAGTAGCTTTATGTCGTAGACAGACCCAGATCTATTGCAGACACTAATTTCTTGTGTGCCCACAATATCCCGTGATGTACCCACTCCCTTTATGATTAACACACAATTACGATTCATTGACTATGTATAGATTTAGCGTGCCCAATTCCAATTAATGAGTGATCAGCCACATTAATTAGCTTAACATGCTTTAGTGCAACAAAGAAATTAATACACGATGGAAACCAAATTCACATAGTGTTATGCCCAAACTGCCTCACAATTTTTACACGTTTGTTAAATTAACATCTTCATTCAATCCGAAATAAAAGATCTAACCACACATGCTAGACATAAACATAAAGACAATATTTAAAGACATGATATTAAATAAAAACTTACTGAAATTAATAAGAATAGAGTCTCAACTCCAACATTGAACTTAATAACATAAACTGAAAATCCTACGTCCCATAGGCATAAGGCCCAGGGGAACTTCTAGAAAATAAAGAACTAAAACTAAAAATATGGATTTGAACGATTTGTTGTATTCTCGGGTTTTGATGTGTTTTAAATGATCCTCTCTAGTGATATTTATACAGGTAGGTCGAAACCCTAACATCTTTGGGCCACAAGTAAGTTTGAAACTCAAATCCCATGAAAAAGCCTTAATACTGGACTACGCTATCAGTGTGCCCATTCTTTCTTTTTTTGGTAGATGCACTTTCCTTGTGTGGATAGATCAACTTTCCTTATAGATTAGATTAAATCCCAAATTTTGAGGGATCTGATTCTATCTATTTAGGTTGCGCCCACATGAGGATGGTTTCCTTGTGGAAAAGATTGGTTTTCTAGAAGCTTCAAGATATCTCCTCCAGATTTGGTAATATCCTTTTTGATATGATCTTCTTTCCTTATCCAATGAAATCTGGAATATCTTGGATGACTTCTGTCGAACTTCTCGCATTGTGCCCATAACAAGTCGGCCAGGTTTAGAATCTCCTTGAATCTTGTGGGCATAATGATCATTTCTCAACAACATTGGAATGCAATGGACTCTACAAGCTGGCACTTTTCATAGAGATTGATGCTATGAAAATCTCATTGAGCTTGCATTGTCGTATTTCAGCTCCAAAATGACCACAGTGCGTGATTTTGCTCTCTCCATGCCCATGCTCATATTTCTGGCTCTTTTCGACTCTAAAATAATAAAAACAAGGATAAAAGAACGAGAAAAAACTCTAGAAATATGAGAGAAATTGGACTTGTTACACACTTTATCAAAGCCCTCTCAATATTTTCAATTGCTGATATGCGTTCCAGATTACTCCAGAAGTCATCATCATCATCATCATCATCATCATCATCATCATCATCAGGTATTGCTTGTTGATGTGATCCTCACCGATAAATTGGTGACAATGAAGATCCTTCCCAGAAGCATCAGGTTACAATGGATGGATTGATAAAGAATCCGAAACTTTAACTTCAAACAACGAATGGATGGATTGATAAAGAATCCGAAACTTTAACTTCAAACAACGAAGAACTACAGATATTGATCTGCAACCCATTAATGAATGGAAACACGAACTTGGAGTTATGATGAAGACATCACAAATGGGGATATGAATTCGTTTGATAAGTCGATTTGAATCCCATAGTGCTCTTGTAAAATTCGGATAAATTGTCTAGAAAGAAAATAATAAACTCACGTTTATTTATGAAAATAATGAAAGATAATATGTCTCTAAAATAATTGTTTACACCCATTTATAGGTGAGACAAAAATAAACCAAACATAATAAAGTTCTAAACTAATTAGGAAATAAAACAAAGCCCAAATTCAAAATTAACTAGAAAATCTGAAAAACATAGTTTGTTTGTTACTTCGCTCGCGATTGAGCTGCTCGTGAATCTATGTGCTGCACATATAGCGCTTTGATTTGTGACTAAGTCATCACTCGCAAATGGGGTCATGAACGAACCACAGAAGCACCCCATTCTAATTGCGACATTAGCAGAAAAATCATTCGCGACTTGTTTCGTGATTCACCTTCTCGAGACTAAGCTCGTGAACTCTCGAACTCGATCATCGATAGGGATATCAATCTATCCTCAAACCGATGGGCCGGCCCGAACCACACAAAAAAAAGGTGGGTTAGGGTCAATTTTTGTAGGACCGAATTAAATTTTAACCGAACGGGCCAGCCCGAACGAGCTAGCCAGATCGGCCCGTTAGGCTGGGGGTTTCTTTGAAAAAAATATATTTACTTAAAACCCAATCTTCAACCCTAAATGCTAGAGATAACTGAGAAGCGAGCGCAACCTATTTCAATCATATATTTTCTTAAGCTAGAATTGAGGTTGAATAATTTGTGAAGTTGTGGTTTAATGGTTACTTTGATGCTTCTTTACAAATGGATTGAAAATTTTGTGTTTGTTGATTTCTATTTTTATTTTCAAAGATAACGATTGAATAAATAAATTAATGATTTCAGTTCAATAAACTACTAGGATATAAAATTGGTTTGAAAATTAACCATAAACATGTGCTTGAAATTTATAGTTTGATGGACTGTTTTCAATTTCGTTATGTAAAAAGTGTGAAGACTTATATTTTATTTGAGAATTTACCTTTTTGGATTCGTTCTTGCTTGATTTGAATATAGTCATAATTTTTTAGTTCATTTTTTCCGATAATGCAGCTTCAATTGAGCTTTGGTGTTGTATTAATAACTACTGGGTATTTTTTCATGGGACTAGAAAAGAATTTAATTTTTATCGGAAATCTGTCGGCCCGATGGGCTAGCCCGAAAATCGAAGTGCTAGGGTTAGGGCCAAGAATTTTTAGCCCGAAAAAATTTCAGCCCGAAATAGCTCAAATTGAATAGCCTGATAACCCGATAGGGTTGGCCCGAAATCGACGGGTTAGCCCGTTTGACATCCCTAATCATCGGCACCCTACCTAAGCTCGTATCATTCCCCTTCTATTTGATAGTTGTGTATTTTACATAACTTTTGGATATGAATTGATGATGTTTATTATATGAAGTTGTGTATTTTATATTGTTTTTGTGTTTATAGTGTTATCATTTGGAGTTTTGGATGTGTTTGCTAGTTTTGCAGTAATAGTTGATTTCGTTACATCTTTGAAGCAAAACAGTTAAATACAGAAAAGATGAATTTTGAGGGAGAGAGAGAAAGAGTTTTACCTTTTTTTTTCTTTTTTTATTTAAATTTAATTCGGGCCGAATAGAGATCCGTCTAACGTAAAAGACCAGACAATCTCACACAAGTGCCCCTAATTTTTATCATTTGAAAAGCTGATACCGCCAAACATTCAACTTTTAGGTTTAAGAAGCTTGTACCCCAAGAAATAATCTATCCACATTTTGCCTCTCCCCCTTATCCGTGATAAATTGAGATTTTTAAAAACCGAACACTTCGCAACCCATGCAAATTCCTTGTTTTTCCCAACAATCCATGAACTCTCCAACCGTTGTCAAATCTCTTAACCATCATCGCTTCTTCCCACAATTTTCGCTCGTTGGTCCGCTATTCAATGGCTTCAAAACTGCTACTTCCTTAAAGTTTGTAAAGCGGCGGCGCCGCCCGATCTTCTGCCAGCAGAACCGCCGCTTCGCCACGCGCAGCCACCACCAAATGCTGGCGGAGAATGAGAGGGAAAAGCTGTCCAAGAAAAACGGATTTGATTTGGGCCAGTTCCCGCCAGAAAGGATTGGTTATTTTTCAATCGTCGCGCACATTGATCATGGAAAATCCACGCTTGCTGATCGCCTCCTTGAGCTCATTGGAACTATTCAACGCGGCCTCAATCAGCCTCAGTATCTCGATAAATTACAAGTAAATGTTTTTAGGATTTTTTAAGAGTTAATTGCATTAAAAATTACATTTAGAGTATTTTGCAATTAAAACATGCCTTTTAATTGTTGTAAATAAAACTCCACTATTGCAATGTCACGTTGTAAAAGGTTGTGATTTTTAGTAAATAAATCTTTTTTTTTTAAGAAAAACACTAATTTTCAGTTGTTGGGGCAAATCCATACGACACCAGATCACCAGTTGCATTTCATGTGTCAAGCTAAAATTTTTTTAAAAAATTATCATGCCCAATTTGAGTATATTAAAAAAAGAGGCAATAACTATTTTAGCCACTTGAACTTTTAAAAGATTTATTTTAACCACTAACTGTAAAACATATTTATTTTAGCCACTTTGGACGAAAATGCCCCTCTGCGCGCTGGCATTGCGCGCAAAACACTGCGCACTAGGGTTGCGCGTATGCGCGCTAGGGGTGCGCGCTGGCAATCCGCGCAACACGCGGGGGTAAAAATGTCATTCTGGCTAAAATAAATATGTTTAAAAGTTAGTGGCTAAAATAAATTTTTTTAAAGTTTGACCGGCTAGTTTTATATATTACCACTTAAGAAAATCTAGTTATTAAAAAAAATCTTTTTTCTTTTTTTTTTTTTTTTTTTAACAGAGTGTCATTCAGTTCTTGTTTGTAGTAGACAATCACGCATTTCTATAGACAGTGTTATTTTTATTACAGAATATTGAGGTGAGATCAGCCATAACGAAATTGTAATAACTTCAACTACTGAGATTAGATTACTTTTTTTATATGAGTTAATTATGCTCTTGATAATGCAATGTACGCCGCAATAATTATAAATGTCACATATGTTCATATGTTGGCAAGGTAGATTTGAGCATCGTATGCAATAGAGAGTTAATGAGTCTGAAAACTGGACTAATTACCTTATCCATCTCAGAAAATTCAAAATCAAGATTCTCCTTGCTGCAACTGTTGTTGTTTCTTGATTCTATGATGAAAAAGAAAATGTTCTAATTCTAGGTGGAGAGGCAGAGGGGAATAACTGTGAAGGCGCAGACAAGTAGCATGATTTATAGGAGGAGAAACAAACAGGATGAAGCACCATTTCTCTTAAACCTAATCGACACTCCTGGCCATGTCGATTTCAGCTATGAAGTGTCAAGGTCTCTAGCTGCCTGCCAAGGTGTTGTGTTGGTTGTAGATGCAGCTCAAGGCGTTCAAGCTCAAACAGTTGCAAATTTCTACCTTGCTTCTGAGTGCAACCTCGCTATAATTCCTGTGATAAACAAGATCGACTTGCCTACTGCTGATCCGGATGGTGTGAAAGAGCAGCTAGCAGAATCTTTTGATCTTGATCCAAGTGAAGACCTTCTGGCATCAGCTAAGAGAGGGGAAGGCCTTGAGGAGATTCTTGAGGCCATTGTAGAACGGATACCTCCCCCGTGTGGAACGACTGACTTGCCCTTGCGAATGCTTCTGTTTGATTCGTATTTCCATGAGTACAAGAAGGTCATCTGCAATGTGGCAGTTATTGATGGGGTTCTGCGCAAGGGTGACAGGATTTTATCTGCAGCAACCGGGAGGGCTTATAAAGTTTCAGATGTTGGAATTATGCATCCGGAGATGAAACCTACCGCGGCTCTTTTAACCGGACAAGTTGGATACGTAGCTTGTGGTATGTACTCAACCGAAGAGGCCCGTGTTGGTGACACTTTACACCACAAGAAAATAGCTGTTGAGCCCCTCCCAGGTAATTTGTGAATTTCAACTTTATATACGTCTCCTGTCAGTTATAAAATGTTAACAATATTCACTAATTGATCTAATATTCTTTCTTTGGTTTTTCAGGTTTTAAACCAGGAAAACGTATGGTATTCTCTGGCCTTTATCCAGCAGAAGGAACTACAATGAGTGAGCTTCAGCATGCGATTGAGAAACTTACGTGCAACGATCCAAGCGTGTCTGTTGAAATCGAAAGCAGTGCAGCACTCGGTCGTGGTTTCAGGTTTCGTTTTCTTGATTTTACTTGATTAATTGTCATTTCGAGACATTTTAATTAAAAGGTCTATATTCATACTAGTGCACTTTGAACACAGGTATGGTTTCTTAGGCCTACTTCATATGGATGTTTTTCATCAGAGGCTTGGGCAGGTAACATGATTATATTTAAATGCCAATCACAGAAATGAGAAATTCATTACTAGTTACTACTAATCTGATGATGAAGAGAAATATGTGCTAGATATCTATAACGGCTAACAATTGTATCAATTCATACAGGAGTATGGAGCCTATGTGCACAACACAATTCCAACTGTACCTTACATTTTCGAATTTACAGATGGAAGGTATATTATGTATGTATGTGTGTGTGTTATGATTTATTTTTGTGTTTCATTCCTCACATAGCTTTATTGTCTGCAGCAAAGTAGAAATGCAAATGTGTACTGACCGCTACAAGGGTAAGAAACTTAAAGCTATCTGGGAACCAAGAGTGATCGCAAAAATCGTACTACCAAAATCGTAAGCTCCAGATCTCTGTTGTTCTTGCAACATCCTTGCATCTTGTCTGTGTATTTTGTTGAATTTTCATTCGTGCAAGGTATGTAGGGCCTGTAATTAGCCTCTGCGTTGAACGGGAAGGAGAACAGTTGGATTTTTCATACTTGACAAGGTAGCCTCTATTCCAACTATTGGACTTTTGTCATGTGTATTTTAAAATATAAACATGTTTTTATTAAAAAAAAGAATACAAGATTGGAATAAAGAATCTTGATTATCCCAGTTTTACCATACATTTTTGCTCATTTGTCTTAAAAGAATTGAGCGCATTGATGTTGGTAAAATGGATGGAAAACTGAATGATAACTATCAGGGAACTTTTAGTTCCACTAGAATAGAGTAAAAAATGGTCCCATATCTTACATTTTTTGTCCCATAATTTATTAGCTCGACACTTTTGGTCTCAAATTTTTTTTTTTTCAACACTTTTAGTCCTAAAACTAACAGTATATTTTTTCTTATATTTTTTTTCGACATCTTTTTTCGTATATATTGTCGAGAATTTTGCTGAACAAAAGTCATATATTGGCAAAGAAATTGAAATGGTTTTGTTAGGCATTTTGCTGGATATTTGTTGGGCATTTTGCTTGATATTTTGTTGAATATTTTGCTTAAATTTTTTGAGATATCATGTTATTTTGTTGGATATTATGCTGAATTATTTGCTAGTTATTTTCCTCCTTTTTTCTTAATGATTTGATGAAAAAATGGAGTCAAAACGTCCTTTGAATAAATAAACAAATACACACACACACACACGCACACATACTGCACTTGGGACTAAAAATGTCGAAAAAAAATATTTAGGACCAAACATGTCGAGTTAATAAACTATGAGACCAAAAACGAAAGATATAAGACCAAAAGTGTTTTGACCCTATTTTAATAAGAATAAAAGTGAAATTATCCCATAACTATTATTATGAATGTCATACTTAAAAAGAAAAAAGAAAAAAAAAGTAAAAAAATTAAGTTAGCTCTTGTTTGCTTTATCTATGCGTTTATACTAATCAAAATTAAGTTGGTGTACGTTCTTTTAGTATTTATTGTAACTTGGTAATAATGTGCAGTAAGCAGGCTGTTCTGAAATACCAAATACCATTGAGGCAAATCATTGTTGATTTTTACGATATACTGAAAAGCATAACATCAGGATACGCCATGTTCATGTACGAGGAAGCAGAGTAAGTATATGGATATGCAGTTCTGCTTCCCTAATTAAACAATGCTACATTACATTTTCTCGATGTCTTTTGAGTTGATCCCACTGTTCTTATATCGATCTGATGAGCAGATATCGAGTTTCTAATTTGATGAAACTCGAGGCTTTGCTGAACAATGAGAAGGTAGAAGCTATGGCCACCATCGTTCACAAATCGCGAGCAGAAAGCGTTGCGGATAGCATGCTGCAGATGTTGAAGAAATTCATCGACAGGTCAGTTTTATTCTCATCTACACAAGGATCTTCCCTGTGATTTTACGAGGAATATAATTATTTTATATAATTTATTTTTTTCATGATGTCTAGGACTATGGATAACTCAATCCTTATAGCAAACGCTTACACGGAACGACCCGTTTTAGTGGAGAGGTAAACTTGTCTAATTTCCTGCAACTTTGTTTTTTGCAAAACTTTGCTTCATAATTTGGGGTCTTACATCACCGTGTTAGGGTTAAATTAATTTATTTTAATTTTAAGATTCACTAATGTTATTTTAAGGTATAAGTTTTTTTGGAACAAAAGAAAAGGAACGAGCAAAAAATCAAATAGAAAAAGGGGGAAAAAACGTCGAGAAGTGGCTTAAATATGTGCACAGAAGTTCTTCTCTTGATTTTATTGTAACAATATGTAATTAATAAATAAAATACACGAACTGACTTATTAAGTTCTAAATAACAAATTACTCTTCTTTCAAAAGATACTATTATATTTTAAAAATATATTATTGAATATTATGCAAATTTTGCTTTATTAACATTTGTGAAAAAAAAATTGACTATAGTTCTAGTCAGTATTTCGCTAATGATTAGTGAATTTGTATATTTTATGTAATCCTATAGTATCACGTTAAAAATTACAAGATTTTATGAATGATAAATAAATTATAAATGAGTTTTTGAAAAAATTCTTAAATTTGAAATATTTTATATTATTTATCGTCAAATAATTTTAAAGTTGTTCAAAAAAAATTCATGTTAATTTTTAAAAATGATTGACGATTTTTTGAGTTTTTATATAATATTTTTTTAGCTTTTTTTACAAGCTAATTTATTTTAAATATGTCTAGAAAAATTATTATATTTATAATAATTTTATTTTTTAATAAAATATTTTATAAGAATATGAGATTTCATTGGTCAATACAAGAAAACAAAGTACAATTTTACAAAATAAAAAATAAAATTTATTTGATAATCGGGATGCTTAATACTATAGGAGTGAGGAGTAATGAATAATCATGTGTTCATTGTAATGGGAATTTCTTCGGGAATGACCATTTACAACTAAAAAAATCATACCGACCATAAGAATATATGTGAGTAGACGTGAGAATCTGATTCTATTCCATCGTACCAATTCTATCCTAATTTTTGTAATTATTCCCATGAATTTTCATTAGGCAAGAACGGAAGAAGCACTTGGGGCTTTCGACCGCTTAATCTTGTAACGTACAAGTGTTTGTATAATGAATTTATTTCAATGTTTTTGTCTCTAAAAATAGCAAAATTGCCATGAGTTTGTCTTTAGTAGAGTCCACGTCGTACTGGTATCACCCAAATGAAATCTTCTATCCCACTTTTTTCTATCCCATTTGGTGTCCCATTTCGATTTTTATTTGATTTTCATTAATTTTTTTTCTTCAATTTCAATTTGTTATGTCGTATTTTAATTTTATAATTATTATTTAGGGTTCACTTCACCCAATTAGGGTTTATATTTATTTTTTAATATTTATTTATTGTTTTTAGTTAATATAATTGATTAATACGGTTGATTATTCAAAAAGTAGGGTATATGATTTTTAAAAATTTTAATTTTTAACAATAAATGTTGATTATGATTTGTATTGCTATTGTAAAATTTATTTTGATAATAAATATTTTTAAAATATTAAATTTCATAGTGGGACACAATAGTGAGACATGAAAAGTGGACTAGAGGATTTTATCTCGGTATCACCCGCATTTATTAAAATTCATAAAAATCAAAACATTTGTGATAATATTCTTTTCGAACTGACGCGTGATATGGTAACTACAAAATTCTGTCTATATGAATAATTAATAATATTGTTATCAATATTTTTTAATTCGTCATATCGGTTATATATGAAATGTCATTTCACTATATTGATTTGTGTTTATTTTAGAAAACTAAGAGAAAGAATGTCTCATTTAATCAGTAAAGGTGCAAATACACCACCAATTATCAATATTGGGTTACATAATTTGCATTATGTTTGCAGGGTTCCAGCTGCACCTTTGCTACGGAAAGGCGTAAATAACCACAAAAGTCGGTAAATATCCCTCGAGAGGCTTTTCTAGAGCGCATGAAGATTTCAAATTCATAGAAGATTCATTGCCACATATTTTTATTGGCCGGTCATGTTTTCTAGATTTTATATATATACTACCTAACATCATTTTCATAATTTATCTAGAGGTGTGTAAATATATACACCCTCCATCCCATTTATATAGTCTCTTTTACTATTTTGAGGTGTCTCAATTATATAGTCTCATAACTATAAATAGTATTAATTTTCATAGTAGTATACAAATATACCTTTGGTATGTATTGAAAATTAAAATTTAACCACTTAAATTCTTAAAAGTTATAAATTTTAAATAAGGGTAATAATGGAAATTAAGCTTTAATGTTTTGTTTCCATAAATATTTTTAGGACAGTGCTAAATGGCACAATTTGTGCCAGCACAAATGTAAAATTTAATAAAATTTCAATGTTAAATGACACTATTACCCTTGATATAATTTTGATTAAAATTTATTCATCATTTTCTACACAATTTTCAACTATTTAATGTGAATGCATTAATGGTTAATATTGCATGAGATTCATCCCTCATTTTCTATACCTATTCCCAAATACAAAGAATTTGTCTAAAAAAATAAAACCACTCAAATAAATATTTCTACTTGAACATGAATATGAAAATAATTTAGAAAACATATATACATAAAAAACACATTAGAACACTAGTTATTTTAGTAAATATGGATGATGCTGATATTATGGAGTAATTATTTGGTTTGAGTGAAAATGATAGTCTTATGAATGATGAAGAAGCAACCGATAATAATTTCTCATAATATACAATTGATAAGTTTTTAAATGTTTTTAATCAAGTAATCATTAATTGAATAAACATTTGATTAATTGAAGAATTGGAGTTCAAAGTATATAATTATCTCCTAAGAAATATTTTTTGATATACAATAAAATTGAACTCATTGTCATATTATGAATTGAATAAAGTCATAAAGTTAATTATATTATAAGACACTTTTTTTTATTAATCAAACAGTCATAATTAAATTGGGCTGACCAGTGAAATTTTTAGACCAAATGAAATATAATGAGTTCGTATAAAAGCACAATTTGAAAAATAATCAGTGGTTATTGAAGATTTATATAGTGAGAGGAGTTGTGCATTATAAATCAAAAGTCATAATGAAATTCTATAAGATACGTTTTTTTACTAATCAAACAATCATAATCAAAATGAGTTAATAAATGATTAATGAAAGAATTGGAGAGTTCATTTAATAATGATAGGAGAGAGATGCAACATAAATTAATGGAGAGAGAAATATAAAATTTTAATTTTTTTAAAAATAAATAGTCCAATAAGAACAATTTAGTCATTTAACATTAATTTTCTACTATTGTGCTAGCACAATTTGTGCTAAATAGAATTGAAAGTGAAGCACTCTCAATTTTGTAACTGTGGACTCTTTCGTCCACCCTTTGATATTGATATTTTTGATAGAAAAAAAACTTTATCCAACCTCCATGAGAGGATCCATAATAGTAAGTATTTTTAGGTACAATTTTTTAGTATCTATCAAAAATTAAGGTACACAGTAGTGAAGGATAAAAAAAAAGTACAAATTAAATACTCAGTACAACTAGATGTACTAAGTATTTGGGGAAAAAAAATATAATGTGGGGCTCACTAATCTTTTTTTATTCTTTCTCCTCTTTCTCTCTCCACTTTTGTCCTTTTCTCTCTTTTCCTCTCTATCCACCCACCCGTCTATTCCCACTTTTTTCTCTCTTTTCCATTTCTCTCTCATCCTTTATCTTTTTCTTTCTTTTTAAAATTATACAAATTTTACTTTATAAAATAATTTTAATATTATGTATAGGCAACATTTTTATTTTTGCGAGAAATCAATTTTAGTGAAAGAAATATATCGACAATTAAAATTTTATTTTTACAATAGATTATATTATATTAAATTTTCAAACTAAAATATTTCACCGATGTCAATTTCACCCATAAAATAAATTTACAACAACAATAAAAAACATGTCGATATGGACAAAATATGCTGACATATGTGCCGATATTAAAATAACTCAAAAAATATTGCCAACATATGTGCCGATATGGAAAAAAAATTCAACCACCTTATTTTTGCACATTTTAACTCATTTGGTATGAACGCGATTCATTTTTAATTTAATATTTTTTAAAAAATATTAATTACAGCTTTGACATTTTTATATCAAAAAATAATATTTAAATAAAAATGAGTTAAATTATACATAAAAATAATAGATATGTATGTATGTATGTATGTATGTATGCATTTTATTAAATGAGTGATAAATATGTTGAGACCCTAAAAAATTATGTATGTACCATATGTATAATGAGTGATTTGAAGAGAATGAGTATTTTAAAAAGATACATAATTTTGATGTGGTGGTAACGTGATAAAGATATGTACCAAATTTTGGATACAATATTGGATATGCTCTTAGATAGTTCTAACCATTTGAAGTATTTTCACTTAAAGGAAAAAGGAACGCTTATTTCAAAAATGTGTAATTATTACAAAAGATTTTAGGCCAGAAATGTAAATTTTTATTTCTTGGATCCATTTCGCACCCACCCAGGAACTAAGGAGCGAAAGTTGGATTTGACTTTGAAATCAAAATGATTCATACATAATGTAGGTTTTCTTCCAGAAGTTATGAGGAAATTATAAGATTGGAAATTTGGAAATAGCTTGGTTGGAACTTGGAAGATAAGAAAAGTTATACAAGAATGATTTCAAAATTCAATTGAATATTTTTGTTAGAACAGTCTTAATATAGAGTGGGTCGTCGACAATAGTACCTGGAGCAGATATACAAAAGTACAAAATTAAAGTTGGATACTATTTTCATTTCTAATCGACGGGAGTTGGGTCGGGAGCTATACATTGAGTAGCTTTGTTTTACATTTTTAATATTTTTTAAGAGTAAGGATAAAGAAATGAAATAAAATAATGTTTACGATTTAATTATTTTGGAAGCTACGGGGAGTAAAATGGGGGAATTTTACTGAACCCACAGTGTACACGGAGATCGTTGCTTCTTAGGTCCTCTTCTTCCACCATTTTCTGAAATCTCTCTACTTGTTCCATTTCCCAAAACACGACATCAAGTTGAATATCCTGATTCCCAAGACCCTCTTGTTCCATGTTAAAATCTAAAATAGAAGAGAAGCACTCAATGTGTTTGTAAAAATGCATAGAAGAAAACTGTAAATGAACGCAAGAATATTTAAGAATTTTCTGATTGTATTCAACTATTGAATCCCAAGATATTTACATGTATTTATAGAGCTTACAACCACTCTAACTAACCTCCACAAAATATGGAATGGACGACACGTGTATACCAAAATATCTAACTACCAACGACTAACTTGCAACAGAATAAATATCTAATACTCCCCTGCAGAAACATAACTAGCCAAATCTGAGTTTTAATCTGTCTCGCAAACTCTGAAACCTTGACTCAGCAAGAGGCTTTGTAAACAAGTCTGCAACTTGATCATTAGATGGTACATGCCCAATTTCAACACTTTTGTCTTGAACTTTCTCTCGCACAAAATGAACGTCGATCTCCACATGTTTCGTACGTGCATGAAAAACTGGATTGGAGGCTAATGCAATTGCACTACAATTATCACACCATATTCGAGCAGGTTGATCAAATAAAAAACCAAGTTCCTTGCATAGAGCTCTTAACCAAACTACTTCAGCTGTAACATTTGCAAGTGCTCTATACTCGGACTCCGCACTGCTTCTAGATACAACTTCCTGCTTCTTAGAACTCCATGAGATGAGATTTTGTCCAATAAAGACACAGTGACCACCAGTGGAACGCCTATCATCTAAGCAACTCGCCCAATCTGCATCTGCATAGGCTTCCAACTGCAGTGAAGAGGAATGACTAAAACATAGAGCCATCTGCTTAGTACCCTTTAAGTACCTCAACAAATGTTTACAGGCAGCCCAATGAGTATTTAAGGGCTGCTGTAAGAACTGGCTAAGCTTGTTCACAGAGAAGGAAATGTCTGGCCTTGTAAGTGTGAGGTACTGCAGGGCGCCAATTGTGCTTCTGTACAAGGTAGGCTGATCAAAAGGAGTGCCAGCCTGTTTAGACAACTTTGTAGAAGGTAACATAGGAGTGGAGCATGGCTTGCAGTCTGTAAGATTGGTTTTAGCAAGTAATTCGTCAATATACTTAGTTTGAGTCAACTCAAACTGACCAAGTTTATGAGCCACCTCTATACCCAAGAAGTAATTAACTAATCCAAGGTCTTTTAGGGCAAACCTGTCATGTAAATCTGCAATGACAGCTGTAATTTCTGAAGCATCAGTCCCTGTCACTAATATATCATCCACATATATCAACATCAATACCACAGACCCAACAGATTTTCTGAAGAAAAGGGAGAAGTCTGACTGAGACCTTGTGAACCCTTTTGAAATAAGATGAGCTTTGAGAGTATTATACCAAGCCCTTGGGGCTTGTTTTAATCCATAAATGGCCTTATGAAGCTTGCAAACATGACTAGGAAATTGAACATTTTCAAAGCCTCTAGGCTGCGTCATATAAATTGTTTCTTCAAGCTCACCATTTAAAAAGGCATTATTAATATCAACTTGCCTTATACCCCAGTTATTGATTGCTGCCATTGCAAACACCAGTCTGATGGTGGAAAATTTTACTACAGGACTGAAAGTTTCAAGAAAATCGACATCAGCATATTGCTCAAACCCTCTGGCTACCAGTCTAGCCTTCAATTTATCCACTGAACCATCAGGCTTAGTCTTAACCTTGAACACCCACTTATTTGAAATGAGATTTTGATTGGCTGTAGAAGGAACTAATTCCCAAGTGTGTTTTTCTTGTAAAGCATCAAACTCTGCTTGCATAGCAGCCACCCAAGCTGGGTCTGCTAAAGCTTGACTAACTGTAGTGGGTTCAGTGGGAAGCTTATGTTCAGAAATCCACACCTTTGGTTTAAAAATCCCATTCTTGGACCTAGTAACCATACTGTGCTGTGGAGGAGGTGGAGGAGAAAAAGATGAAGACTCAGAAGATATAGGACTAGAACTAGTGGAGGAGGAATTATGTGAAAGGGGGGAAGAAGAAGAGTGCGGTCTTGAAGAATCAGAGTGATCAGAAGAACACTGTATTGAGGAGTCAGAAGTATGAGAGGAGAAGGAATTATCAGAGACTGCTTGTTGTGGAGTAGGAATAATTGCAGTTGTAGCAGGAAAATCAGAAGAAGAAAAGATTGAGGTATCAGTTTGCTGAGAGGTGTTGGAAAATAGAGACTTATAAGGAAATTCTTCTTCATTAAAAGCTACAGAATCAGCTACATATATCCTGCCAGTTGGATGGTAACATATATATCCTTTGTGATGTGAACTATAGCCTAAAAAAATACACTTGCTTGATCTGAATTGAAGTTTATGGGAGTTATAAGGTTTTAGATAGGGAAAACAAGCACACCCAAAAACTTTTAGATGATTGTAGCTTGGAATTGTGTTGAACAACATTTGAAAGGGCGACTGTTGGTTTAAAACAGGAGTAGGAAGTCTGTTTATGAGATAGGTGGAGGTGTGAAATGCTTCCCACCAAAATTGTAGTGGAAGAGATGCTTGAGATAGCAAGGTCAGGCCTTTATCAACAATGTCTTGGTGTTTTCTCTCAGCTTTACCGTTTTGTTGATGAATATATGGGCATGGGTGTTGAAAGTGAATACCTAGATGACTAAGATGAGCTACAAGAGGTCTGTATTCTCCTCCCCAATCAGATTGAAAAGTTTGAACAGAAGTGTGAAACTGACACTGAATCATAGCTAGAAACTTAGTCACCACTGCACAAGCTTGAGACTTGAGAGTGAGAGGAAAGATCCAGGTATACCTAGTAAAATCATCTACAAAATGGATATAGTACTTGTAGCCATGAATACTTGGTGTTTTGGCAGGACCCCAGATGTCTGAGTGTATTAGTTGAAAGGGTGCTGAAGTTTTAGTGGGTTGAGATGTGTGTGCAGATTGATGTATATGACCAATTTTGCATGCATCACAAAATGATAAAGATGTGGAAGAAAAAGGAATGTGAATAGAATTAAGAAGAGTAGACAGCACAGAATGACTAGGATGCCCAAGCTTACGGTGCCATTTATTCATATCATTTTTCAAGATACATGAAAGAGCCTCCTTTGACACAACATCAGTTTTACAAGGAGGTATTATGGCAGAAGTCTCAGAAACATGAACATTGCTCACAGTATGAGATACAGCAGCTGAACCATTTTCAGATCCAACACCAGCTTTCTTCCAATGCATCATAGACAAATCAAGTCTGTAGAGCCCCTTTTCCAGTGTTCCTTTCATCAAAACCTTGTGGTGGAGTTTGTCCTTAACAAGACATGAATCAGCATGAAATTCAACAACAGCATTGTTGTCCTTAGTAAACTGAGATATACTTAACAAATTCTTTGTGATTTGAGGCACATAAAGAATATTGTTAAGCAACAATGAATGAGAAGATTGTGTTACAGCCGCCTTACCAGATGCAGCAATAGGTAAGTGCTGTCCATTTCCAACCATCAATCTTTCATTACTGGAAACTGGAGAAGCTACAGACAGATGATGAAGCTCATTAGTGATGTGATTTGTAGCCCCACTGTCTACAACCCAGGGAGTGTAACCATCATCTTCCACACCTTCATCCTGATACACGTCAACTGCAGAAGTATCAGCATAAAAGGCATGAGATACAGATTGTGTAGGACCAGTAAAATTAACATCGAATCTCTTATAACATTTCCAAGCAACATGTCCAGATTTGCCACATAATTGACATATGATCCTGTTATCCTTGACAAAACCTCTGCCAGAACCTCTGCCTCTTGAGCCATTAATACCCCTCCCAGCACCAGGAGAAAAGTCAGATTGAGGAGAGCGATTAGCAGAAGTATAAGCTCTATTATAAGCAACATGTGCACTTGGAAACATCAGTAACTGGTTTTGAATTCTCTGCTCTTGAGCTTGAAGAGCAAAGTGAACCTCCTGAAGATTCAGAGGTTCAGATCTGTGTGTCAAATTGACCACCACTGCTTCATATTCAACGCCAAGACCACCAAGAATGTACAACACAAGTTCGTCGTCAGAAATGCGATGACCGGCTCCTGCTAACAGATCGGCGAAGTTGCGCATCTTCAGAAAGTACTCATCCACCGATTGATCACCTTTCCGAGTAGTTTGCAGCTGAAAGTGGAGCTGCATCACTCTTGCTTTGGACTGAGACTGGAACAAAGATTCCAGAACTTTCCAAAGCTCACGGGCTGAAGTACATCGAGTGACGTACCCCATCATAGACTCACCAATTGAGCTTAGCATCCAACTCATCAAAAACTGATCCTTAGAGAGCCAAACCAAATATTCCGGATTTGTCATACACTGACCAGATGAAGAAGTTGGAAGAAATTGGGATGGAATGCGAGTGAGAGAATCAATGAGGTCATATAAACTATGTGCACGAACATTAGCTAGAACTTGCATTCGCCAGAATGCATAATTCGACCGATCCAAACGGATGTGAATAGATTGGAGATGCGGAAGCTCAACAATAGAAGGCGCCATAGCCACAGGCCAACAAGAATCAAAATTCAGAAAAAAAAACTGCAATAGAAATGCAGAAGAGCAGATCACAATAGAAATGTGATGGAACGGATCGAAACCGAGGATACCATGTTAAAATCTAAAATAGAAGAGAAGCACTCAATGTGTTTGTAAAAATGCATAGAAGAAAACTGTAAATGAACGCAAGAATATTTAAGAATTTTCTGATTGTATTCAACTATTGAATCCCAAGATATTTACATGTATTTATAGAGCTTACAACCACTCTAACTAACCTCCACAAAATATGGAATGGACGACACGTGTATACCAAAATATCTAACTACCAACTACTAACTTGCAACAGAATAAATATCTAATATTCCACAACTATTCTCATTGTTGAAATCGCAGCTGACATGCTACAATGAGCCAACACAATACGTTTAAGTGTCGCTATTTCTCCAATATCAAAAGGGATCCCACTCAATTTGGGTACTTCCCAAATATTGAGAATCTCGAGGACCGGGAAATGGGAGCTATTCGCATTCCAGTGCATTAAATCATAGCAGCCGTTAATATTCAAGAATTTGAGGGAGGGGAATTCTTCCTCAACTAGGCTCCACTCGAGTCCGTTGACTGAATCCAATCTTAGAGCTCCAAGATTGGGCAAAGATTTAATCACCATTGTCAACTCTTCCCAATTAAGTTGAGAGTCCACTAAAGACAAGTCTTGAAGAGAACTCGGGAATGTGAAGCGTAGAACAAAGTCGCGCCACTTGGAATCATTACCAAAGAAGCACTTGAGTGATTCTAGTTTGTTGAAACGACCAAGATTGTGCGGACAGTAATACGAGCTTGCTTCGCAGCCAGCAGGTAAATGATCATACCATACACACAATTCCTTGATGTTGGGCATTCGTTTGCAGACCTCTTCTTTCAATTTGAAATTCACCACTCCAACAAGGGTGTGCAGGTTTCGCAAAACAATGCACTCTTCTTGGTTTGAACTGTCACAGGGAAGAGGGTCGGGAAGACAAAATTTGATGACCTCGAGATGCCTAAGCTGTGTCATCTTCCAAATCTCATATGGTGCAAGTGCAATAACTTGTCCGTCAACTGGTTCTATTATTAATGTTTGCAAATTCCAAAATAGCAATATTGACCAGGGAAGGTAGCCACTCGTCGGAATATATTTGTCAAAAGAAAGATAGCGTAAGTTAACTTGCTGAAAATTAGCACCGCCGGAGAAACATCCGCCTTCCTCCGTCCGTAATCCATTCCTGATAAAAGCAGAGAGTCTCAATAGCCTGAAATCGAATGGCAAGTTATTACAGAAGTATCGCTTTTCTTGGCGTATAAGAGAACGGACCAGCGGTGCTAATTCCAGAGCACCAACGATATCAGAGTGCTGCTTATCCCTCTGAATTACAATGCGACGCTCCCTGCCTATATCTTGTGTGGTATCATCAAGAACACACATAAATCTCTCTTTCTTAGCTATCTTCAAGCACAACTCTCTCACAACATCGTGAATATGACAGATTTCAGCTTTTCCATTCCAGCTTCTTTCACGAATTAAAATGAGATTCCTGCCGATGAGATCATTCAGATAATCCTCTGCTACCTCCTCCAGGCTTGTGGTTTTCTTTGGTTTTAAAAATCTCTCAACAACCCAAAGCTTAACAAGTTCAGAGGCTTTTACAAGTCGATATTGGGGAAAAATCCCCATATACAGAAAACATGGTTTTAGATAAACAGGCAAGTGGTGGTAACTCAAACTTAGTATTTTAAAGCATTGCTCATCCTCCCCTGAACTCAAAATTGGGTTCATAAGATTGGCAACCTTCTCCCAATATTCAACCATCCTAGAGGATTTTCTTAGATGCCCCCCAATGACAATAATTGATAGTGGAAGTCCTCCACATCTTTTCACAATCTTTTTTCCAATTTCCTCTAGTTGAGGAGGGCAATCTTCTTCTCCGAATGCATCGCTACAAAATAGCTCCCAACTTTTATCCTCGTCTAAAAAGTTCATCTCAAAAGGGGAGGAGCTAAGATGGGCTGCCAATTTTGATAGCCTAGTAGTTACAATAACACAACTTCCATTCCCATTATCAGGAAAAAACATTTGTATCTCATCCCAAGCTTCAATACTCCACATATCATCTAATATAATGAAATACCTTCTACCCCACAGATTCTTATGCAGCTGTTCTCCTAACCTATTAACATTTCCATCCGCGGATTCTCTTTTCCCAAGTAGTTCTGAAAGAATTTTTTCTGCACTATATTGCAGAGATATTGTTGCCCAAAGACAAATATCAAAGTGCTGTTTAATATATAAATGTTCGTAAGCATTTTTGGCAAGTGTGGTCTTACCTATTCCGCCCATGCCGACGATTGGGATGACCCGCTGACTGGAAGGTTCTCCTGTGAGCATTTCCATTAATCGAATTACGGCCTCAAATCCCACCATAAGATTCTTCCCTGAGGTAAGAAGTTTTGCTGAAGCTGCAGGTGGTGGATGTGCAGGCTGCTCTACTTTAAAACCACTTTTGGCATTATACTGCCTCGCCTTTCTCTTGATGAAATCCATGCTGTCAATTGCTTTCTGGAGATCGAGCAAGAAATAAGATTTTGCTTTTGCACCAAGAGTGGATCCAGCATGAATTTGATCGACTACGTGGGATTCGATCACATCGTGAGCCGCATGAGCTGCGGAGGCGATTCTGCTTTCTAAAACTTCTACAGCTTCTCTGCTGCATCCATGAGAATCATAGCTTTCCATGAAATCGATCAAGACATGGACACTTTGGGAGAGGGATGTGATCTGTTTGTTTTCAAAGGAAAAAGAATGACATGGATGATTTAGAATGAGCTCCAAGTCATTCATTAGAGAAACTAGAGCTGCGTAAGCTGCCATCGATCTCTAGTTTTTGATATTCTTTGAAGTTTCAAAGATTAATGAAAATAACAAGAGCGGCTTTGTTAGTCTTTCTTTCTATTCAATTCTTTCCGTGGGATGAAGGTGAAGAGTAGAGATGGTGATCTGCAAGTAGCCTCAATTATTGAAATTTAGTCTTGGTCTTGCAATTATTTTACTTGCTTTATTGAGTGGAATGCCATCTTTCCCTTGCTTTTAAGGATTTCATTTCTTTTTCTTGAATTAATATATTTTTATATAAAAGTAGATCATCTTGTCAATATTTTTCATTAATGATTTTGGGCCAATCTATACTGATCAAAGAACTTTATATGCATTCCATTAGGAATCAAATAAAATTCGTTATAGAGTGGATTCTTTGTAAAAATTAAAGAAAATTAAAGCATCTATGAAAATATATTTTTGAACATACATGATCAATAGCTTAGAAAAAAATTAATTGAACGTATTTTCGAACCTATTGATCATATTTGTAATTAAGTTATTTTCAGATCCAAAATTGAGCGACAAAACATCAATATTTACATGTTTAAATCATATTTTTATTACAAATTCAAAGTATATATGACAATTATTAATCTATTTTAGCATTTCTGCCTCGCTCTTCTTAAATTCGAAAAATGAAATTTTGACATCTCCTTTTATCTCTAAAATGTGAACACTTCCCGCTCACATGTGAAAATTTCTCTTTTCGATTTTGTAGCATACATGAATTAATATTTTTATTAATTGGTTAAAATTAATTTATTTTAAATTGAGGATAAAATTGGATTCAAAGTTCCGAACATGGACCTGTCTAACGAATTTTGACTCGTAAGATGGTCTTATACAAGTTTTTATCATTTATGAAAATAATAAAGTTTAGAGATATTAGAGATACATTCTTTTTTTATAAGACTCGTATAGATTCATATCTCATTCATATTATTAATTAATTTTAAATGATTCATGTATCATAGACAATACAAACTTGTATGCTTATGATCTAAATTGAATTGATATCAATAAATATATTAATACTTAGATATATTAATGTTGTAATCATTAGTTCATTGATTAGTATATATTGTTTGTCACTATTGTTATTATAGTGTAAGAGATACTAAAATAATATATATTCTTGATTTGCATAATATGTATACATGTCATACTATTTTAAAATTGTAAGAATAAATTTTTATTAGTTTTGCCAATGTATATTACACATCCACCGTCGATCCCAAGAATGTTAAAGAGGCTTTGAAGGATGATCGGTGGATTCAAGCTATGCAAGAAGAACTCTTGTAATTTGAAAGACATGAAGTGTGGGATCTTGTTCCACGACCCAAAAATGCCAATGTGATAGGCACAAAGTGGATCTTCAAAAACAAGATCGATGAGAAAGGGAACATAACTAGGAACAAAGCAAGATGGGATTCTTAAGGATATTCCCAAGTTGAGGGAATTGATTTCGACGAAACGTTTGCTCCCGTTAATCATCTTATATTGGTCCGATTACTACTTGCAATGACTACATGGATAAAGTTCAAATTGTACCAAATGGACGTGAAAAGTGTCTTCTTGAATGGGTACTTATTGGGGGATTTTTTGTCAGCCAACCCAAAGGCTTTGAAGACTCTCACTATCCGGAGTTCGTGTACAAACTGAAAAAGGCACTTTACGGTCTAAAACAAGCTCCACGGGCTTGGTATGAACAACTAACTAAGTTCCTTTTGGAGAAAGGATATGATGAAAATAAGAAATGCATTAAAAGACCAAATCCGGAGCTGCAACTAAGAGTTGAAGGTGGAGTTAAATGCAGCCATGATGTTATAATTGAAGATGAAGATCAAAGTTTGAAAAATAATACACGTAGATCACGTATGCATGAAGATTGACGTAAAAGGAAGATCAACGTGCATGGCGAGTTTGGGAAGTTCAAGATCAAACCTTATACTATTTTAGGGTTTTGATATTTATCCATTAGTTAGGTTATTTTATTATTTCAGATTTTTATTTATTTATTTTTATTTTTATTTAGTTATGTAATTAGAATTTTAATTATGGAACTTCTATCCTAGTTAAAATTCTATTTATAGTAGATCTCCTAGTCTAGTTTAGGTAGTTTTCTTTTTCTAGTTTAGATAGAATTTGAATCCTATTAGTATTTTACCTTATATTTTCATCCTTCCCTACATCTATATAAAGGGATCACTTGTAAAAATTATTCTTTAGACATCATTGAAAATTTTTACTTTTTGCATCCAATTGTGTCTCAACCCCGAAGCTCTTTTGTTAATTTTTAGTCAAAAATTAATACTCTTAGAAGCCAGAAACTTATACGTTTTAATTCAAGGTCTTATTCTAATTCACTTGTGGGATTAGGGTTGGATTGTTATCGAGGAGATTCCAAGTGAAGTACGTTTCATGGATGAAGTGTCCACAGGGTTTGCTTTCGCATATCAACTCACATCGACAATATCATCTTTGCCATCCATTATCAACAACCGTTCCTCAACATTCTCACAACATCAGTTCGAGTTTAACAAGTATTCGAGTTCGTTTCATCTGATTCTAATCATAGTTGTTCCATTCGCCGCGTTCTACACTTATACCGTAAGTCAATTCATTTCCCATCATATCCTATCTTCTTCAACCATTCTAAACCTATTCAACTCATCAATATCATCCTAAAACACTTTTCTTAATCCATCGATTCTATTCAGCTCCATTCGATTTGGTTTTGTGTTTAATTTGTGTGTCATAGTTTATATAGCTTAGTTAGGCCTGGATTAACATTTATAGGTATTTTTTTGAGTCTTTTATCCTTTATTTCAGCATATTTTGTTTGATTGAGTCATTAGTATTGGAGTGAATCCTTCCCCGCTGACGTGTTCAATTCTAGAGTCTTCCACGCGTTTCTGTCCGGTGTCGATCTTCTGTTGAGATCATATCAGGATATGTTCGTGGTGGTGCTGATAGAACACTCTTTGTCTAAAGAGAAAAATATGATATTATCATCATTTAGATTTATGTCAATGATATTGTCTTTGGATCTGTGTCAAACAGAATAGTAAAAGAGTTTGTCAACTACATGACATCTGAATTTGAAATGAGTTTAGTAGGTGAACTAACCTACTTTCTAGGGCTTCAAGTGAAGCAAAAAGATAACGGGATCTTTGTATCTCAAACAAAGTATGCAAGAAACTTGATCAAAAAGTTTGGTATGGAAAGTTGCAGCATAAAGAGAATACCTATGGGAACACATTTGAAAATGTCAAAAGATGAAGCGGGTGTATCTATTGAGCAGACCTTGTACCGAAGTATGATAGGTAGCATGCTCTATCTTACTGCAAGTAGGCCAGACATCTACTACTATCTTGGAGTGTGTGCTCGATACCAATCTGATCCCAAAGAAAGTCATCTGAAGACTGTCAAGAACATAATCAAGTACATAAAAGGTACTACTGAGTTAGGACTATGATTTTCCTGTGATACAAACCCTAGTTTGGTGGGGTTCTGTGATACAGATTGGGCTGGTTGTACTGAAGATCGGAAGAGTACTTCAGGAGGATGTTTCTTCTTTGGAAACAATATGGTTTCATGGTTTAGTGAGAAACAAAATTCAATCTCTCTGTCTATGTCAGAAGCAGAATATATTGTGGCTAGAAGTTGTTGTATATAATTTTTATGGATAAAGCAGATGTTGCTTGACTATGGTATGCCACAATCTGTTCTTATCACATATTCTGTGACAATATGAGTCTATAAATATTTTGAAGAATCATGTTCAACACTCTCGGGCAAAGCATATAGATATTCGCCACCACTTCATTTATGAACTGGTTGAAGATGCATCGCTTGTGATTGAGTACTTTGGAACATATGCCCAACTTGTGGATATTTTCACTAAAGCACTTGATAGTGGAAGATTTGAAACATTTAGATCCTCATTGAGTCTTTGTGTTCTTTGAACTTCTCATGTGAAGAGATGTATCTCTGTACAATCTTGGTCAGTGATGTATGTACAGAGAATGTGAAATGACCAAGTATTTCATCGTCTCTTCAAATTTATGCCTTTAAGTGTGCTTGATAGATGCAAGCACTGTTCAAGCGGTTATTTTTTAACTGCAACGGCTAGTGGGCCTTCATTTTTCGCACCCAGTTAATTTCTACTTCCCGATGACGTGCAGTGGTGTGATGATTATGGGATTTGATGGTTAATTATGGGAATTTCTTTTTCTGAATTCCTAATTAAGGGTTTAGATCAAATAATTTGAAACTGTTCAAGGTATTCGAAGTTTTCAAATTTTTCTTGCCAAGTTCTCACTCAAACCCTCTGCTTTCAAGCTTGTTCTCCCTCTATGTTCCATGGCGGACAAATCTAGCTCTTCCAAGCCCTCATTTTTCAAGAAACTAAAGATCAACACATCTAATCTTTGGAAAGCTTTAGGGGAATTATTAAAACCCCTCATCTTTTCATAATCTTTTCCAGCATCGACTGGTCCACAAAAGGAAGAAGCCGTTTCAATAGATGTTCCACAGTTTGTGTCTGCTTCAATGTCTCCTCTCAGTGCTCCTCTTGCTAGGTCAGTTACTGAGATACTCGAGGAACCCCAAATCTTTGCTAGGGTTTCCGTCGAGCCAACCTCACCACCGCTGGAGAATCCCGAAGCCGTTGAAGCTTCAATTACCACCGCCATGGCTATTGATTTGTTCTCAATTGAGGAATTTGCTGCATCTATTGATGCTATGAAATTTATGTCAGACCCTGCTCCGCTGTCTTTTGTTCCCCCTCCTTATGACTTGCCCATAGTCACAATTTAAGTCCCTTTAGGAGATGTTTCTCCATCTACTGTTGATGAAACCCTTGCCCAGTCTGAAGAGGCTAAGGGTACAAAAACGTTGAAATTGAGGTCGTCGATGATGAGACCTCTCCGCCTATCTCGGAGTCTGTTCCTCCCGCTCATGTTCAAGGAGATCTATCTTCTCGCTCTCGCAGTGTAAAGCGCAAGCTGCAACTACGGGACGAATAGAAAGAATCCCCTGTTGCCGATGCCAAATCTGACGATGATTAGATACCTATTGTTTATCTCAATTCGAGAGTTCTGGAGAAGCTTGCTTAGACAAAGGGCCAGACTTCTAAAGCCCTCAAAAAGGCTCCTGCGAAGAATAATTCTTCTAAACAGATTTTCGTCAAGAAGTCAGCTGCAAAAGGATCCTCTGTCTCTATCTCTGCTCGTAGAGTTACTCGGAGTGAGTCAAAGAGAATGTTGGGACTGGTCTCAGGGTCTCAAAGGCCATTAATGAAGAACGCCAGAGTCCCCTCTTCTTCGGAGGAAGATGCAGATGTTGTCCTTGAGAATGTCTCTGACAGTTCTGACCCCGAATCAGGTTCTTTGATTCGAGTAAATTTTTATCTGCTTTTCATCAATCTCTTTACAAACTGGTGGTTGGTCACTCTCTTGTGTCTGAGCATCATTTGGTTGCCTCTGATATTGAAGGAACTGGTGTAGTCCAGCTATTGTATGATTCTCATCTTGATAAGTCTGTATATGATGCTTCTCCGTTTGTTGCTTCTGTTGTGTATGAATTTTATGTTAACTTGACTAAGTCCATTAGAAATGTTTTATCTGATCATGCATTCTCTGTTTCTGTGCGTCATCAATGGATTAGTTTTTCTCCATTTATCCTTAACTTTTATTTGGGGCGTGCTCATTCTGTTATTTAAACAACAACATAAAATACGAACATACCATCATAATTAATATTCAAACAATATTAATTCAAAATCATTTACCAAAATTATAATTTATAATTTAGCAAAACGAGTTGGGATATCACATGAGCTGACAGGCAGAAGCCATCTGTTATGGCCAAAGAGGAGAGCTTTGATAGCATCTGACCTAAGTGTGAAGTACTCCATCCTTCACAAAATTGCGGTAAAAAATTAGCTTCCAAGCAAGCATAGATCCTTATTGGGAAAAATGTTGGCTATGTTGTTGTTTAAGGTTGGAACACAAAAGATGTTCAACTTAGGACAGATCATCTTTGATCATATGTGCGACCATGCCGAGTCTAATTGAAGGGGTTTCCTAGATTGATCTTCTCCATCATCATGGCCCAGCATGATGTTGTGACTGTTGAGGATGTATATGAGCCTGAAGAGCCCCCATTGGTGATCAGTCACAAGCTTTTCTCTTCGCAACATGCTTGTGATATTCCTTCTGGCGATGCTGTTCAAGATCCTGCCACTAAACCTCCATCTGTTTCATGCAGATTTGCTCATTCACCATCTGTTAATGTTGTTTTCTTTGACAGACATATTCAATCTCTGGAGGAAGAGGTGAATTTTCTGGATAAAGCCATCAAGACTTTCCGCACTTGAAGACAAGGGTTGGAGTCCCTTTTGATGGATCTCCGAGCACGAGCCTTCGGATTTCCCTCTCTACTTGATGTATCAGGATCTTCCGCTATAGGAGGCCCTTTTGATGCTGCTTGCACTACTACTGTTGATGATGATGACCAACCCTTTGCCACCACAGCCCCTGGATCAGTTCCAGCTGTTGTTGATGCCTCCCAACTTTGAACCTTTGCCATTTATGGTAGACATTAAAGGGGAGAGAATCTAAAGAAGATGAATGCAGACAGAGAAAGAAGGAAGATAGAGGAGGTTGTTGATGAAGAAAGAACATGTGTGCTCTTTATAAAAACATTGGTTTTATGTTTTCAAATAATATTCTGTTGGGAATGCTTTGTTTACCCCATTTTTATGTTTGTTGGTCTGTATAGTTTTTTTTTTATCAACCTGACAATGCAGCTGTCTGCAAAAATAATGCTCCTGGATGTTGGTGAAAATTCCCCAAATCAGCCTCAAGGGGAGTTCGTGAAACTGTGCCTGACAGTTTCATTATAAATATCATTTTTTGATATTTTTCTTTGATCTGTGGAGTTGATTCATGTGATGTGCAGATTACTGGTTATTGTCTTCCATAAACGCCGAAGGAAGAGATTGTTAGTGCCACCGTTATGCACTAAAGATTATTTAGAGATTATTTTGGCGAGATATGTTCGACAATATGTACTTGGGTATGTGCCTGAAGACAAAAGTTCCGCTGTGTAAGTTTTGAAGAACAGTTGGTGAACTGTTCGCTCTGATGTTCCAGACATACCCAGGAACAGTTTAATTATGGCAGTTTCCTTGTTTAAAAGATCTTGCGCCAATCCAGTTTGGAAGGTCAAGATATGATCATTTGACTGTCTTGTTATGTAGATACCGTGCTGAAAATAACCCTACTACACATGGAAAACATCTACATACATTTGGGAAGATCACAAACTATTATTTGCTTACCAATTTACCGAAGATTGAAGACCTACGGTAACATTGAAGTGAAGCTATAAGATGACCGATTAACTGCAGCAATCGGTGTCAACTTAATTAGTTTCTCTTAGCATATTATTTGAGAGTCATTTTCGTTTGTGATCTATGTATTACCTAGAAGTTGTTTCGTAAACTGTTCAGCGTGATAGCATAGCTTTTAAGTGTTTTGAGTGAAACATGTAAGAGGTTTGTTAATCCATTTTGTACGCAATCTCAGGAGAGATTGTAAGTTGAAGTCGTGGGTAGCTAGAGAGAGTCTAGTGTCACGAACAAAACTTCAAGTTTGGGCGAAGTCCCCACAGAATAGGTTGATTAACCGAACTGGGTTACCAATCTCGTGCGTTATTTACTACTTTTTATTTAATGTTCTTGCGTCTGTTCCCAACATATCGTAGAACACTTGTTAGTAGTACACATAAACACTCCTTGCACGGATTGTTGTTTTTCACTACCTGATGAGACCATGGCAAGCATCAAATCGGTCCATCCAAAGCTGCCATTAAAGGATCCCAAGATTTTTACTCCTTTAACAATCAAAGATTGGAGATCAAGATTTGAAGAGCAATGCATGAAGATAGAACGCATTAAGTTGTGCATGCATGGCAGATTTACGTTGCATAGACAAGTTGCATGGAGTTTTCATCCCCCTTAGTTATTTAATGAAAGGATTGAATTTTATTTAGACTATAGTATTTATTTAATTAATTTAGACTATAGTTTAGATCAGTTTTTATTTATTTTTTATGTTAATTTTCGTCCATAATTACATAGGTTTGACTAGAATTGTATTTAAGGTAATTTCCTTCCTTGAATAGCATTCTAGTTTAGGTATCTTCCTAGTATAGTTAGAGATCCCTTTTGGATCTGTTTTTTAGGTCGTTTAGCATCAAATTTTCATCCCCCTTATGTGTTATAAATAGGGGAACCATGTTACATTGTTATTTTAGACAATATTGAAGAATTTTGCTTTTGCATACAATTGTGTCTCAACCTATCTTTTATTCGTTTGTTGTTTTAGATACAAAACAATATTCTTAGAGCTTAGCAACTTTAAGTCTTATTCAAGGGTATTGCTTAATCCACTTGAGGGATTAACCGGTATTCACTAATCGAAGATCAACTTGGATATTTCAACCTTGGATATGTTCGAGATTCAAGGAGGCTATCGCGTTGTGATTCACATCGACGTGATCATCCTCCATCAACCATAATCGACAGCGCTCCATCCTTCATCATATGTCTGCATCCTTCTTCCCCAACAAGTTCAAGTTCTACACCGAGATCCATTACACATGTAAGTTCATCTATCCATAACATATCCTATCTACTCTGAGCCATTCTTCACTAAGCCATACACGTTCCCACACCTTTCCTTTAGCCTTATACCTTCATCCTTTCACCCTTTGATATTTGGATTATTTGTGTTTCGTTTTTGTGTCATAACTTAGGTATCATATTTGTCTAGATTAGTTCGTATTTAATCATTTTTTGTGTCTAGTTTGTTGAGTCGGATTGAAGTCCTTCTTTAGTTGATGTGTTTCGAATCCTAAAATCTTCCGCAGCATATTCCAATGATCTAGATAATTGTCCGGGTCGTACCACTACCCATTGCCATCCCTAGTCATTTACTTATAGAATTGATGTCCCTTTTTTGTTATTTTCTTTTTAGTTAGTTCAAATTGAATATGAGGTATCATGATATTCTCATATTTTCATCGCATATATTTCAGTAATTCATTTCCCAAAATATTAGACTAATTACAATTAGTTTGGTATGAATGTAAGCATATCACATAGGAAATGATGTGATGATATCAAGATGTCGAAAGGCTTCTACACGTACTTTTGCCAATGCATCGTCTCACTGGTAGAAATAAATAATGTTTCACAGAAGGAGTTGACCTATTCGACTTTGTTTCATCGGTTGATACTTATGAGATGGCACTAACTGAGGGAGGCCAATCACATTCCTTGTTAGATCTGGAAATCACGACGGGGTGAACTTGTCATTTTTTATATGTAGAAATCAGAATCGAAATGTAGTAGAATTAAGATTCAAAGAATGCAGAAACGTAGAAATTAGAGTGAGAGCTTAACAATATTCGTATTCCCATTCTTCAAATTCAAAGGCTTATTCTTATTCTACTGGACAATAATACTCGAATCCATCAGAATATACGTATTCAAAATTCTAGCATTTTTTTTTTTCATTTGGATGTACATAACACGCAGATATATAGAAGTTATTATATAGTATAATTCAAGTACTTACAACAATATTTTAGTTAGACGTAATTATATCTATGTACTTGTAAAAATACGAAGAACGCGAATCATACAGATACATGCTTAATTTCAATTACTCAAATTCAAATCTTGATATAATTTCTCGATTCGCGAATCTTAATAAATACTCATGATATACGAATTCAAATATCATATTGGATTTGATTTGTTCATGACAGTACTTCGACCATCCCTAAAGCAGATCACCCTCAACTTTTTTCTTCATATTCAAGATGTTAATCGAAGGCTAATCAAATTTTAACAAAGATTCATTTCAAAACTTAGCAAGTAGCAGCCAACAATAAGCTCTCATACCATATATAAACGTGAAGAGTTTTATTGTACATCAGATAAATTATAGGCATACATATTATGAATGTCAATACAGTGTTTGCTCCTCCAACTAATAGATAAACCATCTGGGTTTATTCATGAAGGTTGAAAAAATCAAACCACCAGTACTCTCCAGAAATTCAAATCAATGAAGGGTCTCAAATGAAAGCAAAATTTACAGTAAAAAAAACACATGAAGGTAGAACTCGGCAGTCCTCGTAGTTATGAAACAGATTTTCAATTGTAGCTTAAAAAATCATTACAACACTATCGTGCACTCTGGACTTCTGGTTTTGTGCAACGCATTCGGATATCCACATCAAATTCCTGATTTCCTGCTCTCTCAGCCTCATATACGCAAAGAATACGGCATAATGGAACTGCATGACCAAAAGGGATTGGAGAAGCTATTATATCAGAAAATTGCAAATAAGCAACTAAGGAAAGCTATTTTCCAGAAAGACAGATTCCGAACAGTCAATGCTGGTCATGCTCTATTCCTAGTGCATGTACAAAAATCAATTTCAACAAGAAACTTAGAAAAACAAACCTGCTGCTCAAATGCTAAGCAAAGTCGTTTTACTTCCTCTTCATAGAAAGCCTTGTCAAGCATCTGACTCTCTCCGTAGGATAACTTTGAAAATATGGACTGATAAGGAGGGTACTTTTCCATGGCACCACGAACCTAGAAAAGGTAGAAAACTTAACAATTAAACGCAAGCAAAGTTGAATTCATTTGCCTTAGGAAAAAGGAAACTGAGGCAAAAAGGTGAAAAATAGAAAAGAAACACAGCACAACAAGAATACTCATGGGCTGTAGTCTAAATACAGAATTCTGGAACTGAATCAAGGAAGTAAATAGTAAATGATTTACCTAACATTATCCTAATTTGAACCAATTTTGCCCATTGAGTTTTCCAATATGATTAGGTTTTTCATCCGGTTCAGCAGAAAAATCTCACACCATTGAAAAGGATAGACATTTCAACCTTGTATCATGAAAAACTTTATAGTATTATAATAAAAGTTTTCAAAGGCCCGGACCCATAGACAAAGAGGATATCCCCAGTACGGCAAACAGTTGCCATATCTGACCCCAACTCATCAGTAGATCCGCTCACCCAAGGGAGAGCTGTGACCTACCAGGTTCGATCATCCAGTATCATTTTTCAAAGCTTTCAATATTACAATGCAGCATGAAAAATACACAATTGAATGAGAATACATATTACAAACTAATAAATACCTGATCTATATCCTCACAGATAGCAAGCTCCTCATGCCCATAAGGATATCTATTAGAAAGCATGCCATCAAAAGGAGCTCCAGAAAAGCATATAATCTGAATTGTGTGAAATAAAAAAGGTGATTGAAGCCCTTACAATAAGCCAAAATTCGAATACAGCTTCCTACGATCATCTCGTGTAAGCTCAGTGCCAATGCTGGAGGTGAAAACACACAGGATCACGATTCAAAAATTAAGATGACCAACTAGTATGCACAAGAAAATCTTCATGAATTTTAAACAGACACGAACCTGTTTATTGAGATATTAACAGCCCTTCTGTCAGCCTCAAAGGCTAGGAGGTCAGACATAATCTCTGCAGTGGCGCCTCCAAGTTTCTACAAGTAAAATATTATACTGAGATTAAATTTCTGTAACATTGACATCAGTGTTTCCAACAAAAAGGAAAGAAAAATGTCTCAACGTTCCAGAAATCACTACTATACCTGGCAAAACCTGTAAAAATCCTCAAGGTATGCTTTGTAAAGAGTATTCCTCATAATCTCAATGTTCATATCATCCAGATCCTGCAAAAATCCACACAAGAGAAAAAGCATATGAAACAGCATGCAACTCCAGGCCTCCTTTTGTCCAGTGTAAATACACAAAACCAAGAACTATTCAGTAGATGACAAAAATCAACTATATTTTCAAATACTGACAATATATTCTCCCACGGCATGCATTGAGTAAAACAGCTATTATTGTAAGACTATGGTTATACTTTTATTAGTGCCTATTTCTCAGAAAATACTGTAATTCAACTGAGTAGATCGGTTACTAAGCGGTTACTAAAGTAAGCTAAAGCAATTGTAGCCACTAGGAAAATAACAGAACATTTTGAGATTGACTCTTCACCTTCCACGCATACTTTATAGATGAGAATAGGCAACAGCCCATAATGCATAAGCACTTAAAGTCAATAGTTTTCAACCTACTGGCCACTAAAGACTTAAAATCATGAAGGCAAGACCATAAGCAGCAAAATTTTGATTATCAAAATGAATCAAAAAATCATCATCACTATTTTGGAGGGAGGGGGACAATAAAAGGCAGTAGCAGGAACCTCTGAAGTGATGCACTCAGAAAAATATGGAGCCAAGGGCGTGTCAACAAGGACCAATCTGTAAAGCTCCCTCATATTTTGAGCAACAGCTAGAGTGGCAATGCTGTGGAGATAGATGGTTATTTATAGAATACAGCAAATTCCACATAAGTTCAACTGTAAGATTAAGGTCTATACCTGTCAAACATCCCTAAAGGATGGCATTTCTCCAACAACTCCTGCACGTCTCTCTCATGCAAAGTTCCAGTTACAATCAGGACAACATTGTCAATCATGTGCCCATATCTAAACAATAAACAAAGCCTCAGATCATGAATGAAATATGGTATCAAGCTGAATGCAGAAAAGTGAAACCATTAGTAAAAAGTAACTGCTATGAGCAAAGCGACACACAGGACAACCATACATATAGGATAAATTTAGAAGGTAATATAAGTTATGTTAATCAAAATCTCAGCTGCAATTCTCCATATTATATTCCCTCTTTAACTAAATAATTTAGCAAGAGATATACAACAGAAACAACCTAGAGATCCTCAAATCCAAGGCCATTTAATCAAAACATTAGACACAAAACATCAAGTTTTCCCATCAATTTGGTGAATCCAGCACAGTTTGAAAGCCGTTTTTCTCCTGTTTCATAAACTAAAAGAGTAATGATTAGATTTTATGATAATGATTAATGACCACAACTCATAGGCAGTTCACATTATTAACTCCTGTTTGTTGCATATCAAAAGTGATGGAGTTGGATGATCTACAGAATTTAAACCTTTACTTGTCTGCGACCAATAAGATGATTGAACTTACTTAGCTCTAGTGCATTCAAATGGAACATCAAAGCTCCTTGTCTATGCAAGATGGTTTTTGCCTTTATAAGCACTTTATTCAAATATTCAAGATAGTATCTATAGATTGACTGTAAATACACAAGTATAAGAGAGAGAATTACACACGTGATATACTCCAAAAAGGTTGATAGAGGCTCCGTGGCTTGCGTTAACATGTGCTTGTACTCATCTACCAGTTTTAGGGTGCATTTCTCCACAATTGTTGTTGTATGCAATGGAGAGGGCTCTAATTCAATAATACAACAAGAAATCAATAAAACTATTATCATGAAGCTTCTGATAACTAATGAAACTAGTATATGGCAGAAACAACTAATAAGCTACAAACAATTAGGTCATGATTCAACTGCTCATAGACAGCTACTGGAAGTTTAACCTGCATTGATATGCGATACTTATCTGCATTATGACAAGTGCATTAAGAATTTGAATATAAAAAACTGACTTGAAACCAATGACACAAAAGAATTCAAATCTATCAATGGATGGAGAAAGGGGGAAACCACGAAGAAGAAAGGGAAAGAAAAAGCGGCAACTGTAGCTCAAAGTTTTCACCCAAGTTTAAAAAACCCTAACAAAGGAATAATTTGAGAATTGAGATAGATACAAAGGAAATCACAATGAGGTTTGAGGAATTAAGATTGATTTTGTGTGTGAGTGTTTTCTGAGGGTAGAAACTAAGAGAAAATAGAGAGACTGAAAATGAGTGTCAGATGCCTCATATATTCACGTTTGATGGGGATGGTCCCACATTGATCAAACCAATATACTACAAACAATCAGTTGTGATTCGACTAATCATAGGCAGCTCTGTAGATTTTTCATTCAAGTTTAGTCTACTTGCTATGCTAGACGCCTAGACCTAGAGTCCTAGACTTGTCTGCAATATAACAATTTGAAGAATTTCAGAAAATAGACTTGAAACCGATGATACAAATTAATCCAAATCTATCACGATGGATAGAGGAGGCAACTGTGGCTCAAAGTTTTCATCCAAGTTGATGGATTTGTAAGAAAAACTGAAAACCCACAGTTTCTAATCCTTCAATCAGAACCAACTCTGAAATTGAGCTGGTCTAGGAAGCATGTTCTAGAAACAATATAAATTTGAGAAATTTGGAGCTAATTTCACATAGAAAATCGAAGGAAAACAACCGGATCAACGTAATAACTCCAAAATCAACTGTTCAGTTCTCTACTTCTCCATTATAACTCTTCAAAGGAAAATAAATAAGTCAAATTCCAGAGCTACGAACTAAGAAACATTGAAATAAATAGTACTTGGATCTTATTTACAGACGATTCAGTACATGAAAAACGAAAATCAATCGGATCAACACAATCATTGCAAGATCGAACCCCCCTTCTATAAACCTCTTTATCAATCAGAGAAAACATCCAAAAAAAACTAGTACAACAAAACACAAAAACTAAAAGACTAACCGTTTTGGAGGTAGGGCCCGTACTCGGTGGCGGAGAGGTGCATTTTGATGTCATCCAAGGTCTCGCACTGGCACAGGTTGTTGTAATCGGCGGCGGTAAGAAGCCCAGAGCGGTAGCCTCGCACGATAGCCTCCAGATAGCCGCCGTGGATGTTGAAGGTCATCGCCTCGAATCCGTACATTGTGTTGCTGAGGATCTGAAGCTAATTGGAGAAGATGAAGCGGAAACTGCGATCGGCCCCGCCAAGAAAACCCTATCAACGGAATGATTAGAGAGAGAAGCAAGGGGAATCGCGATGGGGTTTGAGGAATTAAGATTGATTGCGTTTGTTAATGAGGATGGAATCTGAGAGAGTGAGGGAGGGAGAGAGAGAGAGAGAGCCTGATTTGAGTGTCACGTATTCACGTTTGATGGGGATGGATCGAAATTGATCCCCTCATTAAACAATTCTTTCTTAATTTCTTAGATTGTATTTATAAGGTAAATTTCTAAATAATCGTTACTTGGTTCTAGACTTGTATAGTTATAGCCACTTAGAAAATAATATTTTTAACATTTATAACTAGTTTTGAGGGGAAGTACAATAATATCTTTATATTTATTTTTCATTCAAAATTCTTAAATAATTAATACTCTCTCCGTCTCAATAGCAAGGTCCCTTGCTATTGAAAACGGAGATTAAGGAAAAGTGGATTATATTAAAAAAAATAGGGGAAAAGGGTCTCGCAGGCCCCTGTACTTTTTTTTGCTCAATTGAGCCCCTCAACTTTTTTTTTGGTTCTATTGGGCCCCTCCGTCAAGCCCCTGTAGACGGGACTGTTAGTTCGACCTAAAACGGCGTCGTTTTAGGTTTTATTCGAATAAAAAAAATTCTAAATTCAATTTAATATTGCACCCGACTTATTTTAATAATATACCGACCCGATTTCAAATAAACCCGACCCATTTAGATAAAATTGGGTCTTTGCTCAAAAACCAACGCCGGCACCGTCTACACTGCAAGCCTTCACCCCACCATCGCCATCCCACCCCAAACTCCAGCCATCAACTCACAAATTCAACACTCCCAGAAAACCAAGTTCAACCACCTAATCCAGACTCCTCTTCCTCCCCAGCCTCCATCAGAGCAGAAAAGAAAAAGATTCTGAGGAAGAAATTGAAAGTTCAGAAGAAGATGAAGATTATGATACTCAAAGCTCACCTGGAATTGCTTTGCCGGATTTGTTATTTTCAGAATCGTTGTCTGCAGAGGGAGAATCGGAAGGAGACCGACTGCCTTTATCCCATGCTTTGGCTTGCAAATTCCCTCCCGAGGCGTTGCAGTCATCCCAGAGTTCCTCACAACCCTCGTCGACTGTTCTCCCACCCACGCCTTGTCGGAGTTTCCCGCAGCTCATCGATGATACTACGCGCAGGAACCTGACTTCATCGGAGGAGTCGATCTCTGCCTTTGACGCGGTGGCAGCCCTCTTTGCGAGACCCATTTAGACCTGATTTCAAACAATTTTAACCCGCAAGCTGCAAGACCCAATTTTATCTAAATGGGTCGGGTTTATTTGAAATCGGGTCGGTATATTATTAAAATGGGTCGGGTGCAATATTAAATTAAATTTAGAATTTTTTTTATTCGAATAAAACCTAAAACGGCGTCGTTTTATGTCGAACTAACGGTTCCGTCTACAGGGGCTTGACAGAGGGGCCTAATAGAACCCCAAAAAAAAGTTGAGGGGCTCAATTGAGCCAAAAAAAGTACAGGGGCCTGCGAGGTCCCCGCCAAAAAGTTCAGGGGCCTGCGAGACACTTTTCCAAAAAAATAGATTAGTTGTTAAAGCAGTGGGTAAAGTAGGTGAGGTCCATTTCTTTAAGGAGTATTATAATAAAAAGAAATATAAAGTAAGTGGGGTCCACTTTGATGTTGACATTAATTATTTCCATATATAGAAGTGGATTGCTATTGGGACGGTCAAATAAGGCATTGTGGACCTTGCTATTGGGACGGATAGAGTAGTAGAAAAGAATTTGCACGTAATTTCAAAGTTAAATTTCATTAAAACAAGAAATTACTCTCTCTGGTATTGATGTGACCTGGTATAGGACACAACACACTTGGTTTCCGGATAATCAAGATCAAACGCACGACGGAATTGTAAGGGTTCAATCTATGATATACTAGACTTGAAACTATCAAAGATGCAGAATAAAAATAACAAAAAAAGACTCGATTATACTATAGATACTTATCTAGATCTAACAAACTAGATAAACTATTACACACAAATTAAACACAAAACAAATCAAAGGGAACTGGAATTGGATCGATGGTTTAGGAAGGTTGTTTAGGATGTTAGGCTCATGAAGGTTAGTGAAGAAGGGCTGAAGAAGATATGTTATGATAAGGATACGATGAACTTACGGTATAGATGCTTAACTTGGCGAATTGAGCAAGTATAGGCGAATCACGATGGAATGACTTGGAACGCTTGTGGAATATGATCTGGTCTTGTTGGAGGTAGTTGAAAACGTACGAGGGATGTTAGATGAATGTTGGTGTCGATGGAATTGGCGTTGATGTAGAAAAGGAGCAACAACCCGTACGAACTCCGTTAAATTGATTGACAAAATTCAAACTCAAAGTAACATCTCGAATACAGCGAGATCGCCCTAGATGTTCAATGAACTAGAACAAATACTCTCGATAGGACTCAAAGGTGCAAAACTTTAAGAACTTATATTTTCAAACCAAGGGAGAGACAAAGTGATTTGCAAAAGTGTTTTAATTATCAAACAACGTCTCAAAGTATAAGTGTCGCATGGATCCCTTATTTATAGTGTAAGGGGGACCGAAAATACTTAGCTAAAAAGAATTAAAATTGGACTAGAAAACTACCTAAACTAGAATTCTAATTAAGGTTGGAAATTGCCTTAAATAAAACTCTAGTCAACCTAATTAAATAATTGACCGAAAACTACATAAGTAAAATAAATAAAATCTGATCTAATTAAATAAAACTATAGTCCAATAAATCAATCCCCTTAATTAAATTAAAAGAACCGATTTCTTCATGCACTCCATGCACGCACGTCGCGATCGATCATGCATATGCACACGTGCACTTTTTGATCTTTATGTATTGTTCTTCATGTCTTGATCTTTATCTTTAAATGTTAGCAACGTGACCAACAATAGGCTGCCTTGAACGACTACTTCCTCCTCGAGCTTCTTGCGCACATAAGCTTGAAAATAGCCTTGTAATTATTTAGCTCGTAGATATATGACTGGACCCTTTAGTTGCAGCTCCGGGTTTGGTTCTTCATTGCTAGGCACGACTTCATCATTCCCCCCCGCTGAAGAGAATTCATCCTCGAATTTGGATCCCCATCATAGTCGAATTCATCTGCAGTAAAATGAGACAAATCAGCAACATTAAATGTTGACGCTTGTACTCATTTGGAAGATCAATGCGATACACATTGTCATTAACACGTCTTAAGACAGTGAATGAACTGTCTCCACGCGGCATCAACTTCGACTTCCTCAAGTTCGGGAATCATCCGGGACTCAGATGAACCCAAATGTGATCACCGGACTGAAAGATGACTTGTTTGCGCCGTGTGTTCCTTTGTGACGCTGTGTGTGCGCATTTTTGTTCAATGCACGCACGCACTCTATCATACATCTCTTTCACTTGGTCAGCTCTTCTCATACCTTTAACACTCGTTAGATACTCAATGGGTAAAGGTAATAGATCAGTAGGGGTTAGTGGATTAAAACCATAAACAACCTCAAATGGAGACATGTTAGTAGAAGAATACACAACACGATTATAAGCAAATTCAGCATATGGCAAACATTCTTCCTATGATTTCAAGTTGTTTTTTTTATTAAAGAACGGAAAAGAGTACCTAACGCGTGATTAACTACCTCAGTTTGTGAATCAGTTTGTAGATGACATGCAGTAAAAAATAACATTTTGGTACCTGACTTTCCCCAAAGTACACGCCAAAAATGTCCCAAAAACTTAGAATCCTTTTCACTAACAATAGTTCCAGGTATTCCATGCAATTGAATCATATGTATGAAAATCAAGTTGGCAATGTACACAACATCATCGGTTTTTCTACATGCAATAAAATAAGACATTTTAGAAAACTGATCTACCACAACAAACACAAAATCCTTACCCGATCTAGACCTAGGTAACCCCAAAATAAAATTCATAGAAATATCAATCCACGGGGATGAATGGGCAGGTAAAGGTGTGTAAAGTCCAAAAGGGTGTGATGTAGACTTAGCTCTATGACACGTAATGCATTGACTACACACACTCTCAACATCTCTCCTCATATGCAGCCAAAAGAAGTGTTTATTCAGCAAGTTTAACGTCTTAGACATACTAAAGTGACCCATTAAACCTCCCGCATGCGATTCTAACACTAATAGCTCATGCATAAAACACATAGGTATGCACAACTTCGACTCTTTGAAAAAATAACCATCATGCACCTAAAAACCATCATAGGACCTAGGCTTAGAGCTACACGATGCGAATATGGGCTGAAATAGGAGTCGGACGTGTACAATGATTTGATTGACTCGAAAATTAGCATCTTGGCATGCATTAAGTTCAAAAGAGCGTACCTTCTTGATAGGGCATCAGTGACCACATTCTCCTCGCCTTTCTTGTACTTGATGACGTACGGGAAGGACTTGATAAACTCGACCCATCTTGCATGCCTCTTATTCAGATTTTGTTGCCCTTTTAGATGCTTCCAACTCTCGTGATCCATGTGTATCACGAACTCTTTCGGCCACAGATAGTGCTGCCATGTCTCCAATGATCTCTTCAATGCGTACAACTCCTTGTCATATGTAGAATACTGAAGGGCTGCACTATTGAGTTTCTTGCTGAAATAATCTACGGGTCGGAATTCCTGCATCAAAACAGCATCAATCCCTATGCCCGAGACATCACACTCAATCTAAAAGGTTTTAGCAAAATCAGGTAAACATAGAACAGGTGCACTGCATAATAAAGACTTTAACAAATTAAATACATGTTCTTGTGCTTTACCCCAATCAAACTTACAGTCCTTCTTACTTAGCTCAGTAAGATGCGCGGCAATGCTAGAGAAAGCACGCACAAAGTGATGATAAAATCTGATAAGACCGTGAAAGGATCAAACCTCAAACGCGGTGTCTTGGGCATCGGCTATTTCTCAATCACCTTGATTTTGGAACGGTTAACCTCAATACCTCGTGTACTCACGACAAAGCCTAAAAAATGACTTCATCTAAGCAGAACGAACACTTAAACTAATTTCCATAAAGTTTTGACTCCCTAAGCAATAAGAAGACGTGTCTAAGAAGCTCAAGATGTGCTTGTGTCATGCTAATATAGATCAATATATCATCAAAATACACGATAACAAACTTTCCAATAACATCTCTCAAAACATGATTCATCAATCGCATGAATGTGCTTGGTGCATTAGTGAGACCAAAAGGTATAACATCTCTCAAAACATGATTCATCAATCACATGAATGTGCTCAGTGCATTAGTGAGACCAAAAGGCATAACAAGCCATTCATATAAACCATGATTTGTTTTAAATGTAGTTTTCCATTCATCCCCTTCATATATTCTAACTTGAAAATATTCAGAACGCAAATCAGTTTTAGAAAAGACTCGAGAACTAGATAATTCATCTAACATATCATCTAATCTAGGGATGGGAAAATGATACTTCACCATGATCTTATTGATGGCGCAACAATTCATGCACATCCTCCATTCATTGTTCTTTTTTGGGACGAGAATCACAGGGACTGCGTAGGGGCTCATCGACTCATGGATCTGCTTCTTATTCAACAACTCTTTAACTTGGTGATCTATCTCTTTGGTCTCTTCATGACTTGTGTGATATGCAGATCGATTGGGTAGGACGGCGTCGGGCTGGAAATCGATCTGGTGCTTGATCCCTCGAATTGGTGACAATCTACTTGGAATCTCCTCCGGAAAGACGTCCTCGAACTCTTCCATCAATGGCTGCACAACACTAGGTAAAGAAGAGTCATTAGTAGCACTGCTCTTATAAGATAAAAGAACAAGTAGCAAACCTGCTTTAATCAATTTTTCAACTCATTTAACTGTGATAAATAAGCTACGATTTTTCTCTTTATTTGCAGCTAATCCAAATGATTTTCCACATGCTAAGGAGTTATTATAGGGTTTTTTTAAGGTGGAGGGAGTGGCGGTCGGCGACGATGGTGGCATCTTGACCAAAGGTTCGGCGGCGGCGGCATTCTTTGCGGCTGCTGCGACGGCCTACTTTTCCTTCTCTTCTTTAAATGTTTTTTGCATCCTTTGGTGATCCTTAGCAATGACTTTAGGAAATAGTGGCTTTAATATTGATATGCAGCCGTTTAGAACGACGACGTAGGTGTTCAGACGCTCGTCGTGAACAACGTGGTGATCAAATTATGATGGTCGACCTAAAAGAAGTTACGTTGTATCCATAGGGATAACATCACACAAAATAGTGTTAGAATAATTACCTATGAAAAATTCAACACTTACCTGCCATTAACTTAGATTTCGCCTCTATCTGTAAGCCACTGCAATCGGTATGGCTTTAGATATTTCTTAGTGCTCAGGGTGAGTTTGTCGACTGCGTATTGACTAATAGTATTGATAACACTGCCACTGTTAATAATCATTGAGTATGGCTTGTCTTTGATAGCAACACAGGTGTAGAAGATATTTTCCCATTAGTGTTGTTGCTCTTCATCTCGGATGACGCTCAAACTCCGGATTGAAGCGAGGCTGACATGAGGTAATTCTGGTTCCACTTATTCTTACTCGTCCTCATGTGGCTTCTTCTCTTCATTGGTGTCACCTAAGGGCTTCTCCAATTCATCTTCACTGGCTGACACGATCTCATTTTGCTCGGTGATGTATAAGACTTGTCGGTTCGGATACTAGGCTTGAAAATAACCCCAACCTTGACATTTATGGCATTGAATGTCTCGTGCATGGTTCGGGGCTGCATTAGACGGCTGTGAGGGCTGACTTGGCCATGTAAAAGGTAAACTCATGGGTATGGTCAGTATAGACTCGGGTCGACGGCTGAACTGCGGTGTAGAATGGTCGAAACACCGCTCAAGTGGTCCGGGCTGACCTCGGGGTCGTGTAGGATCAGTAGAATGAGTAGATGACGTACCTTTACTCCGAAAGGGATGTGTAGGGGCTGCACTGTGTATGGATTGATGCCGGTCTTCTCGGAGTTGTCATTCTATGATTGATGCGTAGTGCACCATCTCCTCTACACTCGTGAAGTCTTTGAGCTCAACTTCACATGTAATATCCGGATTCATGCCTTCAACGATGGAATGATTTGGAACACTTGTGGAATATGATCTGGTCTTGTTGGAGGTTGGTGAAAATGTACGAAGGATGTTGGATAAATGTTGGTGCCGATAGAATTTGCATTGATGTAGAAAAGGAGTAGCAAACCATACGAGCCCTGTTAAATTGATTAACGAAATTCAAACTCAAAGTAACGTCTTGAATGCAGTGAGATCACCCTAGATCTTTAACGAACTATAATAAATATTCTTGATAGGACTCAAAAGTGCCAAATTTTAAGAACTTGTATTTTCAAACCAAGGGAGAGACAAAGTGATTTGCAAAAGTGTTTTAATTATCAAACAATGTCTGAAGTATAAGTGTTACATGGATCCCTTATTTATAGTATAAGGGGGATCGGAAATACTTAGCTAAAAAGAATTAAAATTGGACTAGGAAATTACGTAAACTAGAATTCTAATTAAGGTAGGAAATTGCTTTAAATAAAACTCTAGTCAACCTAATTAAATAATTGACCGAAAACTACATAAGTATAATAAATAAAATCTGATCTAATTAAATAAAACTATAGTCTAATAAATTAATCCCCTTAATTAAATTAAAAGGACTGATTTCTTTATGCACTCCATGCACGCACGTCGTGATCGATCATGCACATGCACATATGCACTTCTTGATCTTCTCTTCACTTTTCATGTATTGTTCTTCATGTCTTGATCTTCATCTTCAAATGTTAGCAACGTGACCAACAATGGGCTGCCTTGAATGACTACTTCCTCCTCGAGCTTCTTGCGCACATAAGCTTGAAAATAGCCTTGTAGTTGTTTACCTCATAGACGTGTGACTGCACCCTTTAGTTACAGCTTCGGGTTTGGTTCTTCATTGCTAAGTACGGCTTCATCAGATAACTCTCTTATATCTCTCATTCTTAAATCCGGAAAAACTTCACAACTTTGTTGACTTGAAATTCTAGTTTATGGTTATAAGATATGTACATTATGCGTGCTTAATTTATTGTTTCAGGCGTTTAATTATTGTCAAGTTTGTATTTTGTATCTTAAAATAAGAGCTTTCTGCAGTTGTTCATGCTTGCACATTGCACAAGTTGTACTCATTTGATACACTATTGACTATTGTTTTAATTTTTTAAGAAAAATGTTATTATATTTTGAGTGTTCTTAGGAGATTATTTCGTTAAGTACATAAGAAACTCATCGAGCCATCTAATTGTTTTATTTAGATATTTGAGCCATTTAAAACAAGAATAAGTTATGACCAAAGCTAGCTGACGAAGATCAACTTAGAATTGAAGAGAATGTTAGTGCTTGCTCGCAGTTGACTGTCATTATCCTAATGTCATATCATGATATTTTTGGCAAAGTGTTCGAAGAATTGTTCAAGTTCTGATTGATGTTCGAAATTCGGCTATTGAAAAAGAATAGGTAGATGAAGACGGGAGCCTTCAAACTTGGTGTTCTTACATGTGTTCACAATATTATTTGAAGACTGAAGACTCCAGCGTAGATGTTCACATCAGTGTTTAGAACAACAGATGAAGACGGGAGACCTTAAATAGTGTTCATGAACGTGTTCATTCAGGAGTTCATTGCCAGCAACAACAATCGTCTTCATACTAACAAATGATCTTTTTGAAACAAATATAAAAACCCTAAAATGGAAATAAGAATCCCTAGTTTTGAAATAAACATATACCCTAAATGGAATTAATAAACCCTAAAATTAAATTGAATATATATATATATATATATATATATTTGGTGACCCGTGCAGTGTATTGTCCAATGCTAACGCACTAGCTCGTGCATTGCCCTTGACGTACAATTAATTTTTTCGGAAAAAATGTATACCATAATTGGGAATATAAACCATAATTTAGATGTATTAAATCAAAATTTAGATGTCATAAATTCATATGATTAAAATAGCAGGGTGAGACTTTTAAAGCTATGCATGTCTCGTGCTTTTTTTAGAGTTGAAATTTCACATTACTCTTTCTTATGTTTCTCTCCGTATTTCATTATCAAATTTATGGTTTTAACAATATTTATTATAAAATAAAAATTAATTATAACATAAATAATCAGTCAACATTTATAAAAATAAATTTTTAAAAAATTATGAAACATAATTTTTTAAAAATTAACCATAATAATGAATTATTAATTAAAAATGAAAAAAAAATATTAAAAAATAATTATAAACCCTAATTGGGTGGGGTAAATCCTAAAAACAATCATAAAATTAAACTAAATCACAAAAAAATAAAATTGAAGAAAAAATACAAGAAAAACTCGTAATTTCAAAGTGCAACACGAAGTGTAACAGAAAATTTCAATCCCTTTTTTTAATGTAACGAGTGAAACTTTTTTGGACGACTTTTTTTTTTCGGGAGCGAGGCGGGCTGATCTGAATCAGTGCACACGGTCCTTTTGTCTGATGGACCTGATTTTGGGCTATGAATGATGTATGTGAGGTTTTGCGTTTCTAATATTGTACGCATCAATCCTTATACATCTCCTACTACTGTTGGACCAAACCAAATTCTTACAAATGAGTTTTAGTAAGGGTGAGATAGACCCAACATCCATTTTATAATATTATATGTGTTAGTGCCATCGTCATGCACTAAGTTTTGTGTTGTTGTATTGGCGAGATATGTTCGACAATGTGTGCCTGGGTATGTCCCACGAAGATTTGTTTTCCGCTGTACAAGAAAAAAAAGAACAGTTGGTGAACTGTTCCAGAGTATGTCCCAGACAGAACCAGGGACACTCTATTTATAGCAGTTTCCATGTTGGAAAGATCTTGCGCCGAACGAGTTTGGAAGGTCAAGATTAATTCGTTTTACTGCCTTGTGGTGTAGATCCAGTGCTGAATTAACCCCTCTACACATGGAGAGTATCTACACACGTATGGAAGGCCACAAACCACAATCCACATACCATATTGGCGGCGGATGGAGATCGACGCCTATATGAAGACCGAATTGGGGAGCAATCGGTACCATTGATATTTTTGTTTAGATTCTAGTGTTAGAATCAGTTTGTGGTCATTTTTGTAACTAGTAGTTGTTCATTAAAATGTTCAACATGATAGACTAGTTTTGAGTGTTTACGAGTGAAACACGTGAGGGGATTTTTATTCCTGTTTTATACGCAATCTCGGGAGAGATTGTAAGTTGAAGTCGTGGGTAGCTAGAGGGAGTCTAGTGTCACGGTTGTGAGGGGATCTTACAACTTTCGGCTAGCGAAAGAGTTCGAGGAGAAGAACGAGCGACATAAGGCGGGAGGCTTGTATGTGTAAGATCCTTAATACACTCTTCGAAGAAGTACCAGTCGAATCTTCAAGTTTGGGAGCAATCCCCCCAGAGTAGGTTGGTTGAACTGAACTGGGTTATCATCTCGTGCGTTTTTACTGCTTTGTTATTTTATGTTCTTTCATCTGTCCCACACATATCACAGAACAGTTTTTAAGCAGTTAACTAAAAACGTATAAGCACGGATTACTGTTTTACAATTGGCACCAGAGTGGGTTGCCTGTATTCAGGGTTGCCTGTATTCAGGGTTGATCTTGGAAGCTTCCTATCAAGAAGGATGAGAAAGGCAAAGCGGTGCTGAAGCTAGAAGAAGAGTTTGACGATGTTGATTATCTGATCATGGGGCTGAATGCTAAAGCCATGAATGCCATTTTTTCTGCAGTGGACATGAACGTGTTCAAACTCATCTCCACATGTGACAAGGCAAAGAATGCATGGGATATCCTTCAAACTGCTTTCAAAGGAACAAGCAGTGTTCGTGCATCTCGTATGCAACTCCTCACTACCAGATTTGAAAACCTTCGAATGGATGAAGGTGAAAAGATTGCTGATTTCAACGCCAAGATTTGTGACATAGCTATTGAAAGCTTTGCACTTGGTGATGCCATCTCTGAGGAGAAACTTGTGAGGAAAGTTCTGCGATCTCTTCCCAAGAGATTCGTATATAAAGTCACGGCGATAGAAGAGGCCAAGGACGTGAGCAAGATGAAGTTACAGGAGCTGATGAGGTCCATGAGAACTTTTGAAATGGGTCTCACAGATGAAGAGACAGTTCAGAAGAAAAGCATAGCTTTTCAAGCCGGCTCCAGTTCTGATGTTCCAAGTAATGTCCCTGACAAAAATGATCTAGCTGAGTCAATTGCCCTTCTGACAAAGAACTTCTCAAAATTTGTCAAACGTTATGAGAAGCCTTCACAGAATAATTCTGTCAAGAACAGATTCTCCAAACCTCGGAGATCTAAAGATGAAGATTTCATTGAAGATAAACAGAAGGAGGTCAAGTGTAGAGAATGTGGTGGTCTTGGGCACTATCAAGCTGAATGTGCTAACACCTTAAAGAAGAAGAATAAATCCTACAGTTCCACTCTTAGTGAAAGTGATGATCCAGATGATAGTGGGAGTGATGAAGAATGCGTGAGCAACCATATTGGTTTCATGACACATTCCAACAAAGAGCCTGTGTCTAATTCTGTCCCTGACAGACATACTGACAATGTTTCGGAATGCAGTGATGATGAAGAATTCACTGTAGAGTCTGCCATAGAAGCTTACAAAAAGCTTCATGAGAGCTAGATCATGGTGGTTAAAGTCAATGAAGGGCTGATGAAAGAGAATGGTGATCTCATTAAAGAAAGAGATAGTTTGTCCACACGCCTTAGTGAATTGCAGAATGACCTTCAACAGTCCAGAAACAATTCTCACTCTCAGAATGGTGAACTGCTTCATCTTAAGAAGCTTGTCAAGATGATGAATTCTGGATCATCTCAGCTCGATGACATCCTTTCTAAAGGAAAAAGTCCGCAGGACCATACAGGTCTTGGATACACTGGTGGGAAGTTTTCCGATCGTTTCTGTCAAGGACAAACATCTGGAAAGCATGATGAATCTGTTCCAGAACCTGAATTTAAATCTGAGATCAAGCAGCCACAGCCTCAAAAGTCACAGCCTCGAAAGAATGGAGTTGTCTGCCACTATTGTGGAAAATCTGGTCACATTCGACCATATTGTAGGTACTATATCAATGATCTCAGAAGAATGAGAAGGAAAGGTCGATCTCAGAATGACCTAAATTTCAGAAGACAATCTGTGCGGAACAGATCCTGGAACAGTCACAGGAACTATGTTGTTCACACCACCCTCAATATTCACGCAAAGAGCAGCTGGTACTTTGACAGCGGATGCTCGCGACACATGACTGGAGATGCCAGTATGTTGAAGAATATCCAAAAGGATTGTTCTTATCAATCCGTTACGTTTGGAGACGGTGTTAAGGGAAGAGTTCTTGGCCGTGGTCATCTAAATGTTGAAGGAATGCCCAACTTGGAGGATGTTTAGCTTGTTGAAGGACTGAAAGCTAACTTAATTAGCATAAGTCAACTCTGCGATCAAGGTCTCTTAGTTCATTTTACTAGAGACAAATGTCTTGTGAAGAACAAAGAATGTGTGCTGCTAATGGATAGAGACAGATCAAGGGACAATTGTTACCTCCTCAACATGAAAGGTAATTTTTTCAGAACTCAACTTGATGAAGCAAACGTATGGCATGAAAAGCTCGGCCATGTGAGTTACAGAAACATGCAGCGACTCTTAAAGACATAAGCTGTGAATGGAGTCCCGAAGTTTGATATTGATCGTAGCAAAATTTGTGGGCCATGTCAAGTGGGAAAACAGATTCATACATCACATAAATCTGTTAAGAAGATTACCACCTCAAAAGCCTTGGAGCTATTGCATATGGATTTGATGGGGCCTGTTCAAACTGAAAGTGTTGGACGGAAGAAGTTTATTTTTGTGTGTGTGGATGACTTCACACGATTCACTTGGGTGGAGTTCCTTAGAGATAAGGGAGAAACTTTTGAGACATTCAAAAATCTTTGTCTCAAGCTCGAAGTGGAGAAGGCAACAGCTGTGATGAGAATTTGAAGTGATCATGGTCGTGAATTTGAAAATGTTTACTTCAAATATTTTTGTGAAGAAAAAGGAATTGCTCAGGAGTTTTCTGCACCAAAAAGGCCTCAACAAAATGGTGTTGTTGAGAGGAAAAATCGGACTCTTCAAGAAATGAGCCGAGTCATGTTGAAGGCAAAATCTGTCCCTGACAATCTATGGGCTAAAGCTGTGAATACAGCATGTCATGTTATTAATCGGGTGTATTTCAGACCCAAGACAAGAGTTACTCCCTACAAGCTGTGGAAAGGGAAGAAACCAAACTTAAAGTACTTTCACATCTTCGGAAGTACTTGTTATATGTTGAGAGACTGAGAGCAGCTTGGCAAGTTTGATGCCAAAGGAGATGAATGCATTTTTCTCGGATATTCGAGAAATAATCGGGCCTATCGTGTGTTCAACAAGAGGACCAAGACGGTGATGGAGTCCATCAATATTGTTGTAGATGATCTGGAAGAACCTATTGCCCAGATTGATGAGGAAACTGTTGAAGTTACAACTCTTGTGCCAGCTTCTGTTCCAGACAGTTCAGAACATCATGATCAAGCTGAGTTGAGGAACGAGAATTTGGATAGCCTCAAACCTTCAAAAGGTGTGCAGAAGCATCATTCTGCAGCAGACATCATTGGTGATGTGAGTGAAGGAGTTAAAACCAGAGGAGTTTGAAAGAACTATCGTGAGATGATTGCAAATGTGTGCTATACTTCTACAACTGAGCCCAAGAACGTTAAAGAGGCCTTACAAGATGATAGATGGATTCATGCCATGCAAGAAGAGCTCTTGCAGTTTGAAAGAAATGAAGTATGGGATTTGGTTCCATGCCCTAAAGGTGTTAATGTGATCGGCACGAAGTGGATCTTCAAGAATAAAACCGACGAAGAAGGGAACATAACCAGAAATAAGGCGAGACTTGTGGCACAAGGTTATTCACAAGTTGAAGGTGTGGATTTTGACGAGACGTTCGCTCCTGTCACTCGTCTTGAATCTATCAGGTTGCTCCTTGCCATGGCTGCATGGATGAAGTTTAAATTGTACCAAATGGATGTGAAGAGTGCCTTCTTAAATGGGTACTTGTCTGGAGATGTGTTTGTAAGCCAACCCAAAGGCTTTGAAGGCCCATACCATCCTGAGTATGTGTACAAACAAAAGAAGGCCCTCTACGGTCTCAAACAAGCTCCACGAGCTTGGTACGAACGACTTACCAAATACCTTCTGGAGAAATGGTACGTTCGAGGTGGTGCTGATAGAACTCTCTTCATCAAGAGAGAAAAATCTGACGTGATCATCATTCAGATTTATGTGGATGATATTATCTTCGGATCTGTCTCGGACAGAATGGTGAAAGACTTCGTGAAGGACATGACTTCCGAATTTGAGATGAGTCTTGTAGGTGAACTAACATACTTTCTGGGGCTTCAAGTGAAGCAAAAGGATGATGGAATCATCTCAATTGAAATATGCAAAGAACTTAATCAGCAAATTTGGATTGGAAAGTTGCAGCCCGAAAAGAACTCCGATGGGGACATCTTCAAAGATGTCAAAAGATGAAGCTGGTGTTGCCATTGAGCAAACCTTGTGCTGGAGTATGATTGAGAATCTGCTCTACCTTACAACAAGTAGGCCAGACATTTGTTATAGCATGCGAGTTTGTGCTCGCTACCAATCTGAACCCAAAGAAAGTCACTTGAAATCTGTCAAGCACATAATCAAGTACATAAAGGGTACTTCTGAGTTGGGACTTTGGTTTTCTTATGATACGAACCCTAGTTTGGTGGGGTTTTGCGATGCAGATTGGGCAGGATGTACTGAAGATAGGAAGAGTACCTCAGGAGGATGTTTCTTCCTTGGAAATAACATGGTGTCATGGTTCAGCAAGAAATAGAATTCTATCTCGCTTTCTACAGCCGAGGCAGAATATATTGCAACTGGAAGTTGCTGTACTCAACTTTTGTGGATGAAACAAATGCTGCATGACTATGGTGTCCCACAGTCTGTCCTTACCATATACTGTGACAATATGAGTGCGATAAATATTTTGAAAAATCCAGTTCAACACTCTCGTACAAAGCACATAGACATTCGTCACCACTTCATCCGGGAGCTTGTTGAAGATGGATCCCTTGTGATCGAATATGTTGGAACAGATGCCCAGCTTGCGGACATCTTTACAAAGGCACTTGATAGCAGAAGGTTTGAAACACTAAGATCCTCCTTGGGTCTTTGTGTTCTCTAAACTTCTCCATTGTGAGAAGACTCTCTATACAGTCTCGGTCAGTGATGTATGTATAGAGAGTATAAAATGACCATGGTTAATATGGTCTGTAAGTGTTGTGCCCATATCTGTCTCGGACAGTTTCTGCTTTGGACGAACGGTTACTTTTCAACGGCTAGTAGTGCCTTGATTTTCGCACCATGATTGTTTCCACTTCTCCACACCTAGCTGCGGGGTGATGTGTGAGGAATAAGTGAGTTAATGAAATTTCCTATTTAGAGTTTCCTAATTTAGGTCTTAACCTTATTTTTCAAAAGAGACAGAATCGTTGCAAAATTTCCTAGCCGTTATCTCTCTGTGGTGTGTGTTTGAATTGTTGTTGTTCAAACTCTAATGGAGGACAAAGTTGTTTCTTCTAAGCCCTATCAAGTGAAGAAACCCAGAATCTCTACTGAAGACTTGCGACGACAGCTTGCGGAGCTTTCTCAACCAATTGTGTTTTCGTCTTCAATTGCCTCTGTCTCTGTGAAGCCTTCTGTTGCTTCCTCTGAAGCTCTTGCTTCCGTGGCAACTTTTGTGGCACCTTCTGCTGATTTGCTACCTCGATTTGTGTCTGAGACAAATCTCGATGCTCAACCCTCTCCTAGGGTTTCTGAAGTGCCATCCTCTCCGCCCATGGTGTCTGCGGAAATTTTGGATACTTCAATTGCGGCTGCTATAGAGACTGTTGGAGGAATTGAAGTCTCTATGGCTTCTGTTGTTGATGATGTTGCCGCCGCTGCTGTTGGCGAAGAACCTACCTCAATTGAGGAATTTGCTGTATCTCTTGATGCCCTGAAATTTGTTCAAGCTCCGTCTCTTTCTGATGTTGTCCCGGTGTATAGTGACACGCCCGTTGTCACGGTTCAAGTCCCTCTTGGTGAAGTTTCACTTGTTGTTGCTGCTGGAAACCTTGTTCATGATCAAGGTGATGATGACGTTGATATCTCCTTTCTCGATGAGGAGTATCCTGTTTATGAGAATGAGTCTGTCCCTCCTCCAAAGGCTATTTCTTCTTAAACTCGCGGGTCCAAACACAAGTTGGAGTTGCGTGATGATCCAGTCACTCCTCCGGTGTCTGATGATGAAGATGACACGCCCATTGCCAAGTTGAAATCCAAAGTGTTGGCCAAGGTTGCTGCAAAGAAGGATTCTTCTTCAAAAGCCCCCAAGAAAGTTGCTGCAAAGAAGGGGTCTTAATCAAAACCCCCCAAATCAGTGAAGCCTGCTGGGAAAAAGGCTGTACCTAAGAAGCCTGAGGTTGTTCCTCCTCGCCGTGTTACACGGAGTGTGTCTGAGCAGAGGATGGGGTTGATGTCGAGTCATCGTCGCCCGCTGATGAAGCAAGCCAGAGCACCTTCCCCCTCTGATGAAGAAGCAGAGGATGTCCCTGAGTCTGTGCCAGACAGATCAGATTCTGATTCTGAGGACTTTGATTCAAGTAAGTTTATCTCTGCCCTCCACCAAAATCAATTCAAGATTGTTGCTGGTCGCTCGTTGATAACCGAGCGTTGTTTGGTTAAGACCGATTTAGAGAGAACGAGTGTTGACTCGTTGTTGCATGATCTCCGGTTAGAGAAATCTGCGTTTTGTGCTCCTCCTTTTATTACTGCAATTGTTCATGAATTCTATGCCAACTTGTCCAAGCGTATGCGTGATGCGTCATATGAGCATGCTTTTTCTGTTTTTGTGTGGGGTCATTGGATTGCTTTTTCCCCTGCTGTGATCAATGATTTTTTGGGTCGTGAGAATCTTGTTGCTCCTGCGCCTGTGTTTGATTTGAATGAGGTTGTGTCGGAATTGACTGAAGGAAGTCGAGTTGTTTGGCCCTCGGGGTGTGCGTTGTTGGCGTCTGATTTGAGTGTGAAGTACTCGATACTTCACAATGTTGCTGTTAGGAATTGGTTGCCCAGTACTCATGATTCTACCGTTGGCAAGTCCATGGCTTTGTTGCTGTTCAAAGTAGGCACTCGTAGTGAGTTTAATCTTGGCCTGCTGATCTTTGAGAACGTCTTTACTCATGCCAAATCGACTCATACCCAGCAACCTGATGGATATCCTGGTTTAATCTTCAGCATCATAATGGCCCAGCATGATGTTGTTTCTGCAAATGATGTGTATGCGCCTGTTGCGCAGCCGCTGTCAATCAGCCATAAGTTATTTTCATCCCAGCATGCTCTGGATGTTACTTCCCGTGATGCTGATGAAAGCTCGAGACCTGTGCCACCATCTATCCCAGACAAATCTGCTGCCTCTTTTGCTGTCATTTCTGTTTTCTTTGACAGGCATATCAAGTCTCTGGAGCGTGAAGTTGTGTTTCTGAGCAAGTCCATTCGGACTTTCAAGACCAGAAAACAGGAGTTGGAGGCCTTGCTGATTGATCTCCGGGCCCGAGCCCTTGGCCTTGCCTCGCCGCTTGACGTACCGAGTGCTTCCTCTGTTCCTGCTGCTGATAAGCCGGCTGCTGCTGATGCCGATGATGATGATGATGATGCTGCCTCCCCGGCCTGAAGTTTGGTGTTTGCCGTTTCTGGCAACAATTAAGGGGGAGAAGAATGTTGGTGCACAAAGACCACAGTTGGATGAATGATGGTCTGTTGCTGATGCTACTATGAGCGTGTGCTCTTTTTTTTTAATGTTTGATGGTTTCTGAACAAACAATTTATTGGGGATGTTGTTTTACCCCACTTTAATTTTTGTTAGTCTGTACTTTATTTTTGATCAACTAACAATGCAGTTCTACACTGCAAAAACAATGCTCTGATCATGATGAAGGCACTCCCAGTTCAGATTCAGGGGGAGTGTGCTTGTAACTGTCTCTGACAGTTTTTGAATATATCACTCATTTTGATATATTATTGATCTGCGAAGTTTATTCAAGTGTTGTACAGATCGTGATGATAATTGCCGACCATAAACGCCAAAGGGGAGATTGTTAGTGCCATCGTCATGCACTAAGTTTTGTGTTGTTGTATTGACGAGATATGTTCGACAATGTGTGCCTAGGTATGTCCCACGAAGATTTATTTTCCGCTGTGCAAGAAAAGAAAGAACAGTTGGTGAACTGTTCCAGAGTATGTTCCAGACAGAACTAGGGACACTCTATTTATGGCAGTTTCCATGTTGGAAATATCTTGCGCTGAACGAGTTTGGAAGGTCAAGATTAATTCATTTTACTGCCTTATGGTGTAGATCCAGTGCTGAATTAACCCCTCTACACATGGAGAGTATCTACACACGTATGGAAGGCCACAAACCATATTGGCGGCGGATGGAGATCGACGCCTATATGAAGACCGAATTGAGGAGCAATCGGTACCACTGATATTTTGTTTAGATTCTAGTGTTAGAATCAGTTTGTGGTCGTTTTTGTAACTAGTAGTTGTTCATTAAAACGTTCAACGTGATAGACTAGTTTTGAGTGTTTACGAGTGAAACACGTGAGGGGATTTTTATTCCTGTTTTATACGCAATCTCGGGAGAGATTGTAAGTTGAAGTCGTGGGTAGCTAGAGGGAGTCTAGTGTCACGGTTGTGAGGGGATCTTACAACTTTCGGCTAGCGAAAGAGTTCGAGGAGAAGAATGGACGACATAAGGCGGGAGGCTTTTGTATGTGTAAGATCCTTAATACACTCTTCGAAGGAGTACCAGTCGAATCTTCAAGTTTGGGAGCAATCCCCCCAGAGTAGGTTGGTTGAACCGAACTGGGTTATCATCTCGTGTGTTTTTACTGTTTTGTTATTTTATGTTCTTGCATCTGTCCCACACATATCACAGAACAGTTTTTAAGTAGTTAACTAAAAACGTATAAGCACGGATTACTGTTTTACAATATGCATCAATAATCCTTACATTTCTTACTACCGATGAGCCGAACCAAATTCCTACATGTCGTTTTGCGGGTATAAGTGAAATTGAAAAAACATCGAATAAATCTGCACCCAAATTTTCATAAGCCGTTGAATATATATTTTAATCATGGTTGTAGAAATCAGGCTAGCCGTGTCAAAAAAGCCCAAGTCTACTGAGAAATTGAGGAGGCTGAGTTCTCACCATTTACGCGGCCCAGACAACGATTAATCGGCTATTAGGCGATCGATTAATTTTTTTTTTTGTTCAAAATATGACCAAATAAAAAACTTAAAGTTTTTCTCAACCTTTTATACATCAATCTACATCTCATTTATATGTAGGAATACATCAACCTACATCCCATTTTTTCAATCAGCAACCAATGCGAGATGTAGGAAAATAGGAATAACGTTGAAAAATTAATTTGAGATTTCCAGTTAAGATTACTCACTCTTTTATACAACAACTCAATCCCAATTTTCGAAAACAATATGGGATATAGGAAATGTTGAAAAAATTTGAAAATCTAATTCAACCTTTTATACAACAACCTACATCTTAATTTTTAGTATATAATAAACGAGAGATGTGGAGTAATTAATTGAAAAAATTAATATATAAATATTAATATGTAATAATATAAAAAAAATTAAAAAATCGCCTAGGCCACGCCTAGACAACTTAGGCGTTAGGCCCCCTCCGGTCGCCCGACTAGCGGCTACCGTCCTATAACCTTAATTTTAATAAAGAAAGGGTTGTGAGTGAGTTATTTAAGCTCTACACTTTCTTTCCTTTGGATTCCAATTCATTCAAGTAGACTGCACTAAGTTCAATGATTTTACATTTTGTGAAAGATGGAACTTTCAATTTAAGACCATGAAGCTTAAGAAGAAGAAATTCTTGGAATGGAAGGATCTACATTTACAAAAACGAGAGAGAGAGAGAGAGAGAGAGAGAGAGAGAGAGAGAGAGAGAGCCGTCATATATTTATTTACAGATATGGATATAAACTCGAAGTTCATGCGCCACGCCGATTAGCGGATAGATCCCATGCGCAATGCATTGATTCCAAGCATTTCTGGATTGGAGTAGACTTGTTCTTGCAGTTGATGTTTCCCGTGACCATTGGAAGAGAGCACAAATGGCATGCCATATAACAAACCCCGGTATTCATCGTTACTACAGGCTCGCTGTTGCAGATTCTTGGTGCTCTCATCATCACTGCTCTCTTCTTCGGACAGACTCGAGTTCTTCTCGACCAGTTCTCTGAATACAGAAGATCGAAAGAGCAACCCTAGCGCCGTCGGGGACGAGCTCTTTCTGCATGAGTTCAATGATGAGTTTTCTGTATCGTACACCTCTTGCTTGATCGGATTATCTGCCATGAAAGTTCTTGTAGGCAAGCTGGATGGTCGACAAGTTTCTTGTGATTCTATGCATAATTTTGAGTCGTGATGATCACTGTTTGCTTCTGGTTTCAACCATGGGATGTAGCTGCTCAAGTCGAAGTTTGTTACCGCGTTGATTCCTCTGTATTCTATCGCTGCAACGTCGTATGCATGAGCTGCCTCTTCCTGTGTACCTGCTCATGGATACATATGTTTATTTTTAGCTATTTTTCCAAGCATATATATATATATATATATATTCTGTGTTATAGTTAACGGTCTACTTACTATAAGTTCCGAGGTAGAGGTACTTATTTCCAAAAAGTCGTCCTATTCTTGCTTCCCATCTTCCATTGTGGTGGTGTCTGCATTTGTATAACCATCATAATATTCAGAAAAATTTAAATTTCAGGTGAAAACGTCTCTTGTTATTTAATTTTCTTGATTTTATACCTTGCAACCCCTCTGTACTTAGACACGCCTCTTGAAAATCCACTGCTCTTTCTGCAGAATTATTTTGTTTTTTTAATTTATACGTTGAGTAAATCAATTTCAATGACACATGCATTCAGTGAAAACTCCTGATATCTTTACCTTCTCAATGTGGCTAAGTACTCTTCTTTTGTGACATTCTGCATAATTTCGATTTCTTTCTCATAATCAGCTTTCTGCACAAATATTAGGGGGTGAATTAAGAGTTGAGAACGATTGAACGCGCTGTTACAGCCAACGGGGAGTTAAAAACAATTACCGGGAAGTTAGAGAAAGTCGAGGTTCCCCAATACTTAAGTGCAGCCAAATCGTAGGCTCTTGCTGCTGCTTCCTCATTATCATAAGCCCCTGTTAAGTTTTAGGACATGCAGGGAAATTTGATTAATTTTCAGCTTCTTATGCCTTAAATCATTGAATCAGTACAACAAAATTTGAAATTTCTTTACCAAGATAGACTGGTTGTGTTGATTTCCATTGCAAAGACACGAAGAGCGACCATGAAATAAAACACAGGCCTCATGTGAGACAGACAATATGAATGTCGTATGATATCTATACTAAGTTAATCAATAATGCAATAATAAGTTGAAGAAAATTAAAATCATGGTTGCTTATAATTACCTTGTTTTCCCTTCTTCTTCTGAGTGACATTCCATGAGAGTTTGTCCCACAAATGGGCTTCGTATCTACCCGTCCATCTATGCTTGCTCACGCCACGAAATCGGGAACTCCTCTTCACAATCGTCGTCATTGGAGCTGGATTAATGGTCTCACCATCTTGTACATTTGCTGCTGCATCTCGTCTCTTACGCTTCACACACCGCGCCAAAGGAGCCTCCACACCTTCCGTGCCTCTACGTCGACTCCCTTGCATATTATTCTCTTCCTTGTTTTTCACCATGATCATTTCCATTGCAAATTGATATTTAATTTTCCTATGCAACTTTCCGTGTACCTTGCTTAGTTTGGTTCTTGCGGTCTCTGTTGAAACTGTTTCGAACGCGTATATATAATTATATATAGATAGATAGATAGATAGATAGATTATTCGTCGCTCCTTTTGTTGTTAATATGTTCGTTGTTGTTGCATGCAATACACAAAGCACAGGAAGAACGATTGCCTCGATGAATGACTAAAGATCGAGACAAATTAATCTAGCTACTTCCATCTATAGTTAATTCCTAGGCATATATGAATTGAGATTTGGAGTTTTTTTAGTTGAGAAAGCATTGAATTAGCCAACTAGTTTTGTAACTTATGTTCTATGTTGTATTTTTCATGAGGGTATATTTAGTTTATGTGGATGGATGTGGTTTTGGAGCATAGAAAATACCGGAGCTTAGCTTGTAATAATTAACTAATTGGTAACATTTAATTTGTTTTCAAGGGCATAGAAACCGAATTCTTATTAGTTTATATCATTCGACAATGTTGAAAAGATTCTTGAATGTTTATGTGCAAAGTTACACAAAATTAAATAGCTCTTTGTCGACTTCTTTTCGGAGGTTTGTTTGCTTTACTTTTTGTCTGCTTCATTTTTTTACTTTTTGTTTGCTTTAGTCTTCGTATTATCTCCTCTTTGCTTAAAAGTAAATTATAAGATTCTTTTCAAGTTCCGAGTTCGTGCTTTAATTTGTACATGTAGTACCTTCACCTTGTATCACACGCATGGGCCAATCCATTTTTCTAAAAATATCCTAAATTTCAAATCTATATAATCTTTATCTTTATATATATATACACATAAAGGTACTACTTTTAGCAATCTTTGTATTTTCCGGTCAAAATACACATTTTCAATTTAGTAAGTTTAATAAATGTATATTAATTTAATTATATATCATATATAATATAATACATTATATTTTACACACATACACATACAGTGCTCATTAATTAAGAATATTTATATTGATCAATAAAAAAATATTATCCTCAAAATCATTATAATTTCAATCTATAAACTAATCCCATATAAAAAATACTTGATTTGTATATATATATATATATATATATATATATCTTACCATTTATCTTTTTAATCAAACGAAGGTAAATTAAATACATAAAAAAGTAAAAAATAAAATCGATTCATTAGGCCAAAATAACGAGTCTATCATAACTAATCAATAATCCATCAAATGAAATTTGAATGTTGCACGTTACAATCACTCAAAAAATTCACATGTTAGTGACGGAAGTTAACAACCATGGCCGCTCATTGCATGAGGCAAGCGAGTCGCCTCAGGCCCCGAAAAATACGAGAAAATTAGGGGCCCCAAATTTTCAAATATATTATATATATGAACATACCCGCAAAATTTTATTATGGGTGTAGTTAGCCTGGTGGAAATGTGTTGCTTGTGGCGGATGAGGTTAGGTTTTCGAGATTTGTTGGCTGTTGCTGATTTTTTTGCAAATTTATTTTTCTTTTTTTTCATTTTCCTAATTACATTAGTCGCAAATCCCGCCAGTTGTAATCCATCTTTTTTTTTCTTTTCGTTATTTCAAACTTAACCTACTCTCTAAAAATCAAACCCCTTTATTATTATTATTATTATTATTATTATTATTATTTGTTATTTACACTCAAAATATATATTTTTTTATTTAATTCTAATCTATCTATATTGAAAGTTAAAGCTGCATAAAAATATTAAATAACATAAAAATATTAAACAAAATGTGAGTTGACATTCTTAAAGTATTCTCTATCAAGAGGAACAAAGTCTGCAATTGATGTGTAGATTATTTGAAGAAAATGGATAGTTGATTCTCAAATGTTTACATTGATTACAAAATTTTATTGGGGGTACAAATTACAATACCAAATGCAGAAGAAGTTTCTCAAAGTTGAAGATAATAAAAAAATTTCTCCGATCAACCATGTCACGAGAAGGGTTAAATGGACTAGTTGTTATGTCAATTGATAAATGAATTATTGAAGAACTTGATTGTACAAATTAGATTCACACTTTTGCTTCTAAAACTATTAGTTGAATTGCATATATTTAAATTATAATATAAATATTTTTCATATTAAATTATAGAATAAAAAAAGGGGCCTCATTTTTCATTTCCACTCAGGCCACCAAATTAATAAGATCGGCCCTGTTAACAACGGACATGTTTTCATTGGTGTTTACGATGGACTAACGACGGACGTACATTCTCAGGGTTTTAGATTGGCGGGAATGATTCATGCCTAAGATTAACGACTGATTTACCATCATTAGGACTAACGACGGATACCGTCCATCATAACATTATTTTCAGAATTAGTTAATTTAAAAATATAAATTTAACGACGGAATATATCCGTCGTTAATAATTCTGATTATTTAAATAATTTTAAAATAAATATCTAATGACGGAATGCGTCTGTCGTTAGCTTTATCCGATTTAATAAATTAAAATATTTAAATTTAACAACGGAAGAGTTCCGTCGTTAGATTTATCCAATTTAATAAATTAAAATATTTAAGTTAACGACGGAACAGGTATGTCGTTATATTTATTCGAGTTAATTAACTAAAATATTTATATTTAACAACGCAAATATTCTGTTGTTAGTGTTTCAAAATATAAATTAATTTAAATTAAACTCTAACAACAGATGATGGTATGTCGTTAGGTATTTAGATTTTATTTTTTTATTTTAAAAGAAAAACGACGGATTGTTTCCGTCATAAGTTCATCGTTAAAAGTCGATTTACAGTCTGTATTCTTCTTCCCCTTTCTCATTTCATTCTGAACCCTAAATCAACAAATCATCGTCGTCCGTCCGTCACCGCCTTGCTGCGTCCCGCCTTGTCCCCTTTTCCATCTCCATCTCTCTCTCTCTCCAGTAAGAATTCACCGTCGCAGCAGATGGGCTCTGCCGCCGGGAACACGACTGCCTCCACCTTAACCTGTCGTCGGGACCGCCACCATTTTCACCTCTACTCGGTAAGTCTCTTTCCCTTCTCTCTCTCCCCTCTCTCTATCTGCTCTTTCGTTCTCTCGGCTATCTTTGTCTCTCTTTGTCTGTTATCTCTCTCAGTGATCGCTATCTTTATCTCTATCTCTATCTCTACTTCTGCTATAAAACCATCAAATTCCAACAAAGCACAACAATAATTTTCTAGATGAATTTGAGTTTATAGTTTTCATTTAAATTTTCTGAACTAAGTTACTATGATGGATGAATTTGACAGGCTTTTTTCTAGATTAAAGAATATGTTGCAGAAAAGAATTCTTTGATGTGTTTTTTTTCTGAAATCGGAATATGATGCTGCAGAAAAAAAAAGTAGGAAGAAGTGGAAGCAAAATATTTGATGTTTGATGTATTTTATTTTTTATTTTTAGTTGGAAGTTTTTTGATTAATTTTGGTAGCACAGGATGAAGTTATGTATCAAGAAAGTCTGAATTACAAGTATACTTAGAAAGCTCCAAGATTTTGAAACTCGATGGAATAGAAAAAAGAGCTAACTCTAGCATCAAGTTAACTGATTAATGCACTTTTGGAAAAGAAGAAAATGGAACCAGGAACTGCACTTTCTATATCATCTCAAAGCAAAAGTCCTGTTGAAACTCATAATCAATAAAAGAAAGGGCTTAGTTTATTACTACCTCCGTTCCAATAGCAAGGTCCACTTGCTATTGGGTACGGAGATTAAGGAGAAATAGATTAGTTGGTTAAGTAGTGGGTAAAGTAGATGGGGTCCAGTTCTTTAAGGAGTATTATAATAAAAAGTAATATAAAGTAAGTGGAGTCCACTTTGATGTTAACATTAATTTTGGAAGTGAACCTTGCTATTGGGACATTCAAATAAGGCAAGGTGGACCTTACTATTGGGACAGAGGTAGTAATAAATAAATAAGATTACATTTTAGATATAGTTATAAGTTAAGCTTGCAAGAATTGATATTCATCAATAAATAAGGCTGGTTTTTGTATTTAAAAAAAAAAACCATCATTTTAGAATTGATGATCACGTTGAATAACTTTTAAATACATAGTTCGTGATGGTTTATATATATAACACCGATATATAATTCATAATATTGGTAGTAGGAATTAGGAACTTCTATATGTAGCATGAACTTTTAGAAAGTTTGTTGATCTCATTTTGCTGATTAATGTTTCTAATGCTTCAGAAACATTCTATACTAAGCAAGTTCCTTAATTTACAGTTTTCCTCGCTCATGATTTTTGGGCATTGTGTGACACTGTTGCTGATACGAGGTTAGTTAGTCAGTAGGTTTATAATAAATTATGTAAAATTTATTTGGCACAAGATTATAAATATGCTAAGTATGCCAATTATGTAAAATGTATTTGGCAATTGAGGCTAAGTATGCTAATTATCTTATGGGATGAAGGCCTCTGGATCCCTTTTTATTATGCGTTTAATTTTCTTGGGATGAGGGTCTTGGATCCCTCTTTATTACGTGTTTAATTTGCATGAGATGAGGGCGGATCCATCTTTATTGAATTGTTGACATTTGTTAGTTTTATTGTTATGAATCGATTAGAAGAACATAGATCAATTAGCGTAGAGTCAAGAACTTGGGACTAGGAAATTCACATAGATGCTGCCGAAATTTTGGAAAATTAGTTATTTTATTTTTTTACAAATTAATTTTATATTTAATTGATGGATTATAGCATTTATATTTATATATGTTAATTATTGAATTGTTGGTATTTGTTAGTTTTGTTGTTATGGATCGATTAGAATAACGTAGATCAATTAGCATAGAATCGAGAACTTGAGACTAGGAAATTCACGTAGGTGTTGTCGAAATTTTGAAAAATTAGCTATTTTAATTTTTTTACAAATTATTTTTATATTTGATTGTTTAGATACATAGAGACAGTGCTAGAGGTGGACTGATCTGGATCATCATCATCATCATCATCATCATCATCATCATCATCATCATCCGTGGGTCTTAGTGGTCTGGTTGGTGATATGTCATTGAAGTATCATCACATCCTGCATTCGATGCAGAAGGACGTCGACTTTGTTGGATTGAGGATGGGTATGTTGAGTTATAATTGAACAAAATTTTATATATCGTTATCTTTATTATTATATATTCTAATGTGTTAATTATTTTGTGCATTTGAAGTGTTTTGATGGCAGCTTATGTAGTCGCATCTGCCATCACAGTAAATTTCAAGAAATTTTTGCATCCGACGGGCTACAGTTGAAAAATGGTGCCTGCTGAGGTCAGGATGCAGTATATAGAGGAGTTCTTGGTAATGTTCCTTAATCTTATGACTGTTAACTTCAATTTTGATCTTTTTTAAGTTAACATTATCATATGTTTTTAATATGTTGCAGAAGGAGTTTTCTTGGGATCCCGCTGAGACGGATGCTATTGTGAAGAGATGGAATTCTAAGGCTACTGAAAGATACAAGGACATGGTCTACTCTTTTAAGAAAAATAGGACCAAGGATTGCCCTGCCTTTATGCCTCCTCAGATGTGGCAAGGTTTCTGCGCCTATTGGGACACCGAGGTCTTCAAGGCCAAGATGATACTAACATAATTCAATCAATGTTTTCTTTCCAATAATTACATCACATAAATCTGGAAATATCCAAAAAATGTATAAAAGAAAAGAAAAAAACTAGAGCTGCAGTTCATAACAATGTTCGTGAAGATCTAGGTAAATGTCCATACTGATGAAGGAGTTGCACTTGGAAAAATGAAGGAGCTGATTTGCCAACAGATAAAGACAAAGGAGGAGATTGGTAGTGTTATGCTTTGCACTAAGCTTATTTATCAAGTGGTGTACTTTGCACTTGCAGTAGTGATTGTTTGTCATTAATATTTATCACATAGAATTATCACTAAATATTTAGTTTTCTCAAGTGCACATGTTGCTATGCACAACGTTCCCAAGGTTGTACAAGAACGTGATCTGAACTTCATAGAAAATAGCTCAAGCATGAAGATATGATTGAGCTGAAGATGAAAACTATTGTATATCGAGACACAACTGAGATTTTTTAATACACTCAATACTACCACCTAGCTTGAGTGATAGCCATAAGTCAGTTTGTGAACATACAAGATATTCCGCTGTGCTACTTGAAGTGAAGACTCAAGATAAAAAATGTTCATAGCAAACTTCGTGAACGTTTGTATGAACATCTTCTATCTAGATTGTTCTTTTAAGATCATTGAATCTGTTCGAAGTTTTGCCAACTAAAAAAAGATTTAGGATTGTTCTAGAAGATGCCTTAATCAACTTGGAGAGCACGTGATTGAAGATAAGACATAAGTCTAAAGATGGAAGAGTTCTAATATGACAAGTCCTCGGTTTTAGTTTCAATACGGAAAGTTTCCTTATCACATTCCAAAGTAGATTAGGACTTTTGTTTCCATTTTAATTCTATGTTGTAATCTATAAATAGCCTTGAATCAGATTTATTAGAAACACCGAATATGCTGAATAGATAGATTTTGCATAGAATTCTTAAGAGCTCTAATTGTTTTGAGTCATATAGTTTCAGTCGTGAGTTTTAGACTAGAGAATTTTGTTCTAGTCATTGTGTATTGAAACACATTTCATATTGTAGCGACCCGAATATTTTTTTAAAAATACTACTTTCTAATTTGTGCATGTTATATTAATTATTTTTATTTTTGGTTACGTCTTATAAGTCACGCTTATATCATTTTCTTTACTTATATCATCGTCGTCGTCGTCATCATCATCATCATCATCATCATCATCATCATCATCATCATCATTATTATTTAACTCTAAATGCACAATTATTATTTTTCAAAGCCAAACTTGTGTTTATTTGTGTTGTCATTATTTTTAAGCTCAAAGTTTAGCCTAAATGATTTTGGAAGTGAGCCATAAGTTTAAGCCCAAATTGAATATTTTCTCAGTCCAATATTTTTGCCCAAAATGTTCTTCTTCTTCCTGAGGCACATACATCATTTCTCTGCTCAAGATGTTGAAACAGTTGTATCTTGAATTCATCGAGCCTCTTCATTATCCTCCACCATCTCACTAATTCAATTTTCGCATTTAAAATCAAAGCCTTTTGTCTTCAATTTGTATCTATGAAAGGGACTTCGATTTCATTTCACAAACACCATAAAACAATTTTCAAAGCATCATTTCCAAAACTTTTCAAGAGCATTAGTTTTCTTCTTCTTCTTCTTCAAATGTATATATGTATATATTTTATGTTTAGCATTTCATTGAGGGTTGGGGGTAAAGGTAGATTCAAGTGGTTGGGCTGTGAGGTGAGGGTAAGGAGGGAGAAAGATAGTATTTGTGAGTGTTTCTAAGAGAGAGAGAGAGGTGGAATGAAAATTGTTTTTTTGTTTCTGGGTTAGTAGTGTGAAGGCGAAAGAGAGAAGAGGGTGTGGGGGATTGGAAGTGTAACACCCTGGAAAAAAAAATATAGTATTTAAATTTATTTTATGGCTAGAATTTTTATGAAATTAGAATCCAGATTATTTTGAGTTAGTTAAATTATGGTTTAGAGGCATTATAAGACAAAGAAAAGTCTCGACCTTAGTTGAGTTTTTTTTTTAATTAATATTACAATTCATATTATAAAAATAGAGACTAATGGGATCGTCTTGGTACCAAAATCATTCAAATTGGACTATATTTGACCTTCCAACGAAACATTTTATTTGATAATTTGAACCCAAAAATTTTATTCTATCCTAATTGGTCCAATTATTTTTAAACCAATTCAAGTTTATCTCCAATTAATCATTTAATTAAAATGTATATACATATATATCATATTGATATATGTATGTGGTGGAACTATTTGGATTATATCAAAGAAATAAAAAAAAATTCAATTATAATTAAATATTTTAGGACATCATTAGTCATCAACTAAAGCTTTCCACTTGGAGATTTGTTAATCTTGCATGTACATTTATGTACACGTGTGAAGTAAAGGGAATATATATCCATGTATACATCAATTAGAGAAGAGAATTTATTTGGAAAAGGTAATACATCAACTTAAAAGTGGTTAGCTTGAGAGGTGAAGACGGACGGGAAGCATAATAGCATTTCATAAAATTTTCACTGCACTTTGAGATCATCCAGGTGGGTTTTTCTATAACTCATAACTATGTTTTAAATTCGTCCATGAAAAGTATGTTAAATGTTTTAATAACATTGTTTACGCAATGATTGGATGTGTTGAGACTTCATGCATAGAGGAATTCCGACTTACAAGCAAGACGGTTTACTTTGTGACTAAATGTCTAGATAAGTAACCGTAAAGTATCATGTGATCACATTGGGTCTCTCATCTAATGAAGAAGAGTAAACCTTGTTATAAAGAATGTTCATAGTTATTTTCCATGAGTTATGCAATATAATAGTTTTAAAGCATGAAAGTTTATCTTGGACGAATGTTAATGCCCACTGAGTGTTTTCTGGCACTCAACCCAAATATTTTCAAATGTTTTCAGGTCCTGGAGATCGAGCTGGTTGATGACGATCTGTTGGAGTGGGTTAAATGGTTGACTCTTGTATGATTTTTGCTTAAAACCATCTTTAAACTTATGTTTGTATATTAAATATTAAATGCTTTCGTTGATACTCTGCAAAATCTTTAAGTTTGAAAGTTGTTGACCCCAGTGGTCAATTTTGACTGTATATATAAATATTTTGAATGTATATAAGGGTTGACCGTGGAGTTTTCGAATGAGTGACTTGATTGGCTATGTATATTTTCTTGTTGATAGGTCATAATTTGGTTATGTGTGAGTTAGTGATTTCGAAAAGCCTTGTTGAAAGTTAACTTTGAAAGCACCTGAGTGTGTGGTTTGAACATTTTTAAATAGAGGTGCTGTCCGTTTATAAATTATGTATAAAGTTAATTTAATTTATTGGAAAAAAAATATTTATCACGTAAGTACGTATGCATGTCTTTTGGTGACGTTTTGGTCCTAGTGGGACTGGGGCGTCACAGGTGGTATCAGAGCAGGTCTACGTGATTATAGGCCTGTGATGTTTTCAAAATTGAAATGTTTTGAGTATTGTGTTATTGAAATGGTTACCCATAACCCAGCAGCTATCGTCTCGCCAAGCTTACTCTAGGAAGGTACTAAAGTTCATGTTTTAAATTTCTTTAGTGCCCTTATGAAAAGTATATGTATATAATTGTATGCATGATATACAAATACAAGTGATCTCAATGTGTGATTTAAAGTATGGTGAAAAGTATGATTTAAAGCATTGTGAAAGTTATGTTCTACAAATTATGGATATCAGTGTTTTTCATGTCAAATCCATTTGATGCATAAATATCATCTGAGCTAGTTTTAGACAAGAACTTAGCTGGGATTTGAACATAGATGCACTGAACATAAGTACCTAGTTTGACTTTAGAGCTTCTTTAGCTCACTGGAATTTATGATATACGAATGTAAGTGCGTTGTATCATTGCCTTAGAATCTTACAAGTGTATTTGTCAATCAAAAGAATCTGATGTATGAAATACGTGTATAGGATGCCGCCAAGACGTCAAAATAATCAGGCTCAAAATCCTCCACAAGAAGATCCAGCACGTGTTATCGCTCAGTTTCGAACATACCAACCTCCGACCTTTAACGGTCAGGGTGAACCGACTGAGGCTGAAGAATGGCTACGAATGATGGAACGTACATTTGCCTACATGGTGTGTACCGACTCTCAGCGCATCGCATGTACAATCTTCCAGCTCACTGGTGATGCTGATCATTGGTGGGAAACGCACAGGAGGTCGATGACACCTGAACAGTTTGCAAATATGACTTGGGAGGAATTCAAGCAAGCTGTTATGCGGAAGTTTGTTCCCATGTGTTATCGGGATCAGAAGGAAACTGAGTTCTTACAATTAACTCAAGGAAATATGACCGTGAACGATTATGAACGGAAGTTCAATCAACTATCTAGGTACGCTCCACACCTGACAGACACTGATGAGACGAAAGCTCATAGATTCAAAAGAGGCTTACGAACTGAGATTAGCAGTATCATAGCGGGGCGCGGCATGGCCACATATGCTGAAACTCTTGAACGAGCTCAAGATGTGGAGTCTTCACTTTGCAAGAATATTGAAAAGAAGATTGAGGAGTTCAGGGGAAAAAGAAAGTGGGATGATAACAAGAATAAGGGTCGCAGTTTCGACAAAAAAGCTAGGATGAGAGGAGGATCAAATCCTAAAACACAGCAAGAAAAACCATTATGTCAAACTTGTGGAAAGAAACATAATGGTGAATGTATGAAGGGAAGAAATGTGTGCTATAGGTGCTGGCAACCAGGACATATGGCATATAATTGTCCAATGAATAAGGGGAAAGAAGTGGCTAGGCCAGGTCAACCTCCGACAAGAAATGCTCGAGCCTTTGCTCTAAATCGACAGGATGCTGCATGGGAGCCTGGAAATATGGCAGGTATGATTAGTATATCAAATATGCCTGTACTTGCATTATTCGACACTGGAGCTTCACATTCATTTATATCTGCTACACTATGCTCTAAGCTAAAACTGGCTAAGGAAAAACTTAGTGAAGCCTTAGAAGTTAGTATACCTTCGGGGAAGATCTTAATTGTTGATAAAATATGCAAAAACATAGATTTGAACCTTGGGTATAGATCACCAAGTGCAGATTTACATGTTTTAGACTTAAGAGACTTTGATATTATCCTCGGAATGGATTGGTTAGAGGCTAACCATGCCACAATTAAGTGTCTTGAAAAGGAGCTAACCTTCCAAAGACCGGAAGAGCCGGAATTCACTTTTCATGGATCAAAGTTGGGAGCTAGAGTAAGAGTTATTTCTGCAATGAAAGCAATGAAGATGCTTAGGAGAGAAGGATGTGAATCGTTCTTAGTAAGTCTGATAATGAGCAAGTCAGAAAAGGTGACAATTGATGATGTACCTATGGTACGGGACTATAAAGACGTGTTTCCAGAGGACTTGCCAGGTCTGCCTCCAGATAGACAGGTTGAGTTTACGATAGACTTGCTTCCAGGAGCTGCTCCAGTATCAAGAGCGCCATATCGCATGGCACCAAAGGAGTTAGAGGAGCTAAAGGTTCAACTACAGGAACTCTTAGATAAGGGTTATATTCAACCCAGCGTTTCACCATGGGGAGCACCTGTGTTGTTCGTTAAGAAGAAAGATGGAACACTCCGAATGTGCATAGACTACAGAGAGTTGAATAAGTTAACTATCAAGAACAAATATCCACTTCCCAGAATTGATGACTTATTCGACCAATTGAAGGGAGCAGGAGTATTTTCCAAGATTGATTTAAGGTCTGGGTATCATCAACTTAAAATTCGGAAGGAAGATATACCCAAGACTGCATTTCGTACACGCTATGGTCACTATGAGTTTATAGTGATGCCTTTTGGTCTTAGCAACGCACCTGCAGTTTTTATGGGTTTAATGAATCGAGTTTTTCACCCATATCTGGATAAATTTGTAATCGTCTTCATCGATGACATACTGATATATTCTAAGAATGAAGAACAACACGTTGAGCATTTGAAAATTGTGCTAGACACACTACGAAGGGAAAGACTTTATGCCAAATTCAGCAAATGTGAATTTTGGTTAAAAGAAGTAGTGTTTTTGGGACACATTGTCTCAGACCAGGGCATTAAAGTGGACCCTGCCAAGGTAAATGCAGTTAGTGAATGGAAAACCCCGACAAGCGTACATGAGATACGTAGTTTCTTGGGTCTAGCTGGGTACTATAGAAGATTCATTGAAGGATTTTCCAAGATAGCAAGGCCTATGACCCAGCTATTGAAAAAGGAGAATAAATTCAAATGGACTGATGATTGTGAGAGAAGCTTCCAAGAATTGAAAAAGAGGTTAGTTACTGCACCAGTACTAGCTATACCAGAAGAATCTGAAGGGTTCGTGGTTTTTACGGACGCATCAAAGCAGGGTTTAGGTTGTGTTCTGATGCAAAATGGAAAGGTGATTGCTTATGCGTCACGTCAGTTGAAACCACATGAGAATAACTACCCGACACACGATTTGGAATTGGCCGCCGTGGTGCATGCATTGAAAATTTGGAGACACTATTTATATGGTGGAAAGAGTGTGATTTACTCGGATCACAAAAGTTTAAAGTATCTATTTGAGCAAAAAAAGCTTAACATGAGGCAAAGAAGATGGTTAGAGCTGGTCAAAGATTATGACTGTTCCATCCAATACCATCCAGGAAAGGCAAACGTTGTTGCTGATGCTCTAAGCAGGAAGAATCGAGTAGAATTGAGTTGTCTGATCACTCAACAAGAACAAATCACCAGAAACTTTGCCAAACATAGCATTGAAATCGTTACTCCACCAGATAGCATAAGTGCACATATAGCAACGATGGTAATGAAGCCTAACTTGCGAGGCCGAATCGTTGAAGCTCAACAAAAAGATGACTATCTTGAGAAGATAAAAAGAAGAATAGGACAAGGAGCCCCTGGTGAATTCGTGGTTGCAGACGATAATGCATTAATGTACGGGAATAGAATTTGTATTCCACGAAATGAAAAATTGATAAGAGAAATTTTAGATGAAGCTCATTGCACGCTTTACACTGCTCATCCAGGGAGTACTAAAATGTATAGAGATTTGAGGATGACGTTCTGGTGGCGAAATATGAAGAGGGACATTGCAGCGTATGTTGAAAGATGCATGACTTGTCAACAAGTCAAGGCAGAACATCAAAGGCCATCTGGATTGCTCAAACCCCTAGAAATTCCTGAATGGAAGTGGGAGCATATCACAATGGACTTTGTCGTTGGTCTACCAAAGTCATTACGTGGAAATCATGCCATATGGGTTATCGTTGACCGTTTGACCAAGTCAGCACACTTCTTACCAGTTAAGATGACTCTAGAACTGGATAACCTGGCACAAATTTATGTAAGAGAAATTGTAAGACTTCATGGTGCACCTGTGTCAGTGACATCAGATCGCGATACGCGGTTTACTTCTAAATTTTGGCAAAGCTTACAAAATGCAATGGGCACAAAATTGAATTTCAGCACAGCTTTTCACCCACAGACTGATGGACAGTCTGAAAGAACAATTCAAACCCTAGAGCATATGCTCAGAGCTGTAGTCATGGATCAAGGAGGAAGCTGGGAGGAATATCTACCTTTAGTTGAATTTGCTTACAACAACAGTTTCCAAGCGACCATTGGAATGGCACCCTATGAGGCTCTATATGGTCAAAAGTGCAGATCACCACTTTACTGGGATGAAGTTGGTGAAAGAAAAATTTTGGGCCCAGAAATTATACAGAAAACGGTTGAGGTTATTGAAAAAGTAAGACAAAGAATGAAAGAGGCCCAAGATCAACAGAAAATGTATGCAGATAAAAGAAGGAAAGATTTACAATTTCAGGTGGGAGATAAAGTATTCCTGAAAATATCTCCTACAAGAGGCATTGTGCGATTCGGAAAGAAAGGAAAGTTACGGCCTAGATATATTGGACCGTATGAAATTCTCGAACGAATCGGAGAAGTTGCCTACAAGTTGGCGTTACCGCCAAAGTTAGGAGGAATTTATGACGTATTCCATGTTTCAATGCTTCGAAAATATATTTTCGATCCAAGTCACGTCGTAAATCAGGAAGAAATAGAAGTAAATCTAGATCTGACATACGACGAGTTTCCTATAGCTATTCTCGACAGAAAAGTCCAAAAGCTGCGGAATAAAGAGCTAATGATTGTGAAAGTTCAATGGAGCAGACACGGACAAGAGGAAGCTACATGGGAACTTGAAGATCAGATCTTGGCAAAGTATCCAAACCTCGTCATAGCAGGTATATTCAATTTCGGGGACGAAATTTTTTTTTAAGGAGGGAAGGATGTAACACCCCGAAAAAAAAAATATAGTATTTAAATTTATTTTATGGCTAGAATTTTTATGAAATTAGAATCCAGATTATTTTGAGTTAGTTAAATTATGGTTTAGAGGCATTATAAGACAAAGAAAAGTCTCGACCTTAGTTGAGTTTTTTTTTAATTAATATTACAATTCATATTATAAAAATAGAGACTAATGGGATCGTCTTGGTACCAAAATCATTCAAATTGGACTATATTTGACCTTCCAACGAAACATTTTATTTGATAATTTGAACCCAAAAATTTTATTCTATCCTAATTGGTCCAATTATTTTTAAACCAATTCAAGTTTATCTCCAATTAATCATTTAATTAAAATGTATATACATATATATCATATAGATATACGTATGTGGTGGAACTATTTGGATTATATCAAAGAAATAAAAAAAAATTCAATTATAATTAAATATTTTAGGACATCATTAGTCATCAACTAAAGCTTTCCACTTGGAGATTTGTTAATCTTGCATGTACATTTATGTACACGTGTGAAGTAAAGGGAATATATATCCATGTATACATCAATTAGAGAAGAGAATTTATTTGGAAAAGGTAATACATCAACTTAAAAGTGGTTAGCTTGAGAGGTGAAGACGGACGGGAAGCATAATAGCATTTCATAAAATTTTCACTGTACTTTGAGATCATCCAGGTGGGTTTTTCTATAACTCATAACTATGTTTTAAATTCGTCCATAAAAAGTATGTTAAATGTTTTAATAACATTGTTTACGCAATGATTGGATGTGTTGAGACTTCATGCATAGAGGAATTCCGACTTACAAGCAAGACGGTTTACTTTGTGACTAAATGTCTAGATAAGTAAACGTAAAGTATCATGTGATCACATTGGGTCTCTCATCCAATGAAGAAGAGTAAACCTTGTTATAAAGAATGTTCATAGTTATTTTCTATGAGTTATGCAATATAATAGTTTTAAAGCATGAAAGTTTATCTTGGACGAATGTTAATGCCCACTGAGTGTTTTCTGGCACTCAACCCAAATATTTTCAAATGTTTTCAGGTCCTGGAGATCGAGCTGGTTGATGACGATCTGTTGGAGTGGGTTAAATGGTTGACTCTTGTATGATTTTTGCTTAAAACCATCTTTAAACTTATGTTTGTATATTAAATATTAAATGCTTTCGTTGATACTCTGCAAAATCTTTAAGTTTGAAAGTTGTTGACCCCAGTGGTCAATTTTGACTGTATATATAAATATTTTGAATGTATATAAGGGTTGACCGTGGAGTTTTCGAATGAGTGACTTGATTGGCTATGTATATTTTCTTGTTGATAGGTCATAATTTGGTTATGTGTGAGTTAGTGATTTCGAAAAGCCTTGTTGAAAGTTAACTTTGAAAGCACCTGAGTGTGTGGTTTGAACATTTTTAAATAGAGGTGCTGTCCATTTATAAATTATGTATAAAGTTAATTTAATTTATTGGAAAAAAAATATTTATCACGTAAGTACGTATGCATGTCTTTTGGTGACGTTTTGGTCCTAGTGGGACTGGGGCGTCACAGGAAGTGATGAGAGAGAATGAAAATTATTTGCTAATGGGATTATGGCAAGAACCCGCAGCTCATAATCGGATAGTGAGTCTTCTTTTTTGGTAAGCACTCCGGATAGTGGTCCCTTAACCTCTTTATAACCGTTGAGATAGTTCTTGTCTCTAGTCATATGCTTGGAGTACCCGCTATCCAGATACCATGTGTCTTTGGCCTTTTTCTTGGATAGGATGCTCTTTCTCTGCAAAATAAAAAATCAGTTTTTAGGTACTCGCATAATATCGAGTCCTGAGAGGTTAATCATGTTTTTGGGGATCCACATACGCCACACTTTTGGCTTTCCATGTTTAAAAGATCCTTCAGAGTTTGATCTCTTGATCAACTTCGGACTCTTCGTAACCCTTCGATTGAGATTTGAGTCCGTTGATCTATACCTCCAATGAGTGTTAGGATAAAATACTTCAACTAATATCCTCTCATCTTATGACCTTGATGCTCTTTATCTTGGCTAGTTTTTTTTTTGGCTTCTGACTTTGAGCTTTTTGGCCTTTATGAAATGGCCGGTTTGTAAACCAGTTATAGTTGGGATTGATCCTTGGTTCATCCCTTGAGTTCAGATACTCATTATACTGGGTTGCAAGGTCACTTGGAGTGAACTCCTTCAGGGAGATTGGATTATGCTGTCGTACATAATACAATCTTGTATGCACATTTCTCTTGGGATCAACAGAACTCCCAGGTTGAGGTGCAATTGGCCTTTGATGATATGCTTGATTTTAGGAGGTTGTAGATCTCTGCTGAGCTGATGGCCTATTTTAAGTTGATTACCTTTTCTGAAAGGTTGGCCTTAGATGTGCTACAGGTCTCAGTTGAGTTGATGACCTGGATTGGAATGATGGCCTCTATTGAAAGGTTAGCCTTGAATGAGCTGTTTGTTTAGACCGAGCTGAAGGTCTGTGTTGATAGGATGGCCTATGTTGAACTGGTGGCTTTGGCTGAACCGGAGGCCTTTGATGGGCTGACTGTCTGTGAGCTGGTAGCCTCATCTGAACTAACTGATTTCTGGGCTGAGCTGGATGGGTTTTCAAGATACATTTATCTTTTGATTCCTCAGCTGGGGGTAACTGAGTTGGTCTTGTGAATCCTTTTAGGATTCCTCTTTTACAGCTCTGAGCAACCGCGGCAGTAAACTTGCTATACCCTAGCCCTGGACTCCCAGCTTCAACTCTCTGATGACTCAGAATTTCATCAAGAGTCTGGGATCCCTTCTTGAATTTGAGGGTTAATTTCTCCTTTTCAAGGATCTCAAATTTAAGCTGTTCATTCTCGGCTTGTAGTTCAGCATTTCTCAGCTTTAGCTGATCAATTTCAGTTGATTGAGCCTCAAGAAGTTTCAATCTTTCATGATCAATGGTCAGCTCTTTAACCATACCTCTAAGCTCATCATTTTCATTTTTCAGTTCAACATGCATGCTTGATACAGAAGCTAATTGATCTTCTAGAATTTGTAAATGTTCATCCAATTCATTTCTAGAGATAGATACTTCATGTATATGATAGAAAGAGGTTATGGAGTCAGTTGTACTAATCTCTTCTTCATCATCGGCTATGAGGCAGAGCAAGGCTTTATCATCTAAGCTGTAGCCATCTGAGTCGATTCCAGATGGGTAGTCTGAATCATCTAGCATAGCATTTTCAGAATTGGCAATCATTGCTTTCCTCTTGAAGAAGCTTCTCCTGACCTTGGCCTTCTTATCCTCAGGTAGCTTTGGACACTCGTATTTGTAGTGTCCTTATTTGTGGTAGTGGAAACATTCTTCGATGTTTTGGTTAACCACTCTAAATTCTTCAGCTGATCGTTCCACTGGTTGTTGGCTTCATTATCCTATAGTAGCTTCATCAGCTTGAGGCAAAACTGATTGTTGATCTTTGACTTTCTTCAGCCTTTCCAGTAGTAATTATCTGGATTTGCTCATTTATATCTTAAGTTAGGATCTCCTTCTTTTCGTCTGATTCTCTTCTTCGATCAATCAGCAATCCTCCTGGATTCTCTCTGGCAGGTGAGCTTCTCGGTCGAAAGTTGTTTCTTTCTTGGGCTCTTCTGAACCGGTTTCTTTCTACGTAAAAAGAGACATCTTAAGTTGATGTCGATGTAGATGTTTCTCTCTTTCGATTCAGGCTATACTCGTGAGCCTTGAGAGATCCGAACATTTCTCTGGGTGTAATCTTATTCAAGTCTCTTGACTCTTTGATAGCAATTACCTTCATATCCCATTCGTCTGTGAGATTGTCAAGAATTTTTGAGTTCATCTCACAGCTGGGATAGCTTCTTCCCAGATTATTCATCTCACTTATTATGCCTAGAAACCTTGTTTCAAAGCTTGAGATGCTTTCTTCCGGTTGCATTTTGAAGGACTCATATTTATCAACTTCTAGCTGGAGCTTGTTTCCTTTGATGGCCTCGGACTCTTTGCGTAGATGGGTTAACAATTCCTAAATCTCCTTTGCGGTTCTGCAGTTCTTCACGTCCTTCATGCGATCCTCGTCTAGAGTTTAGAACAATACGGATTGGGCCACAAACTTTAGATTTTTTAACTTCTTCTCTTTAGTCGTGAGAAGGTGAGTTGGTTTTGGGATCCTTGCTGGTTGGTTGACATCAATGATGTGGGCTTCATCGTCCATCATTATGTTGATTGGATCGTCCTTAATGATTTTCCATATATTTTCATGAATAGAGCATAGATGAGCTTTCATCCTCCTGCTCCAATTGTCGTAGTTCTCAACTGAAAAAATAGGTAGCTTATGGTTTCCCATAGCTGACAGGTTACCACAGATAATATGATCTAATTCAGTTGATCCGCAGAAACGACTGATCCTTAGAATCAACTGCTCTGATACCACTTGTTGGTCCCGGGACAAGTCGTGGTCAGTTTAGAGAATGGGTGAATAAACTGACTCAAAAACTTAAACTTTTGTGCAGAATATATGGGGCCCTTGACTAAAGTAGAAAGCTTATCTGTGCATTGATCAATTAAGACTGAAAACTTTGCTTGTCAGTACAACTTATGTGCTAAAGTGTGCAGTTAACTATATGCAGAAGCTTAAGCATAAAGAACAACACACACACACACACACAACTTACAGAGGTTCGAAGCTTCTTGCTTTTATGTCCTCTCTTTCTTCCGCAGAAGGGCAATCCACTATGCAAGTGTAAAGTTTCTTTATTACAGTTACATAATAAAGAATTCTTTTGAACCTGAAAACGGCACCTTTCAAACCGAGCGCGGCCTCCTTTTCAACTGTTGCTATCCCGGAAGAATGGACCCATCAGTATGCCCTTCCTCAGTTGGTTCTGGTCGACAGCTCACACTTATCGGTCCCAACTACTCACTGAGACTTTAGGTGCTATTGTCCGTCTTTACAAGATTTTAGATCTCTCTCGATCTTCAAGAAGGCAGTTTTGAATCTGTTATCAACCTGGAATGCTCCTTCAACTGAGCTGAGTGGTTGATCTTTCAAGAGCTTGAACTGAGAAGCTTTGCTCTGGCTAGAATTCTTTAATAGCTAGTTGCTTGCTTGGAACTTGAAGCACGCCTTCTGAGTTGGGACTTTTCGCACTTAAGAGATTTAAGATTTGAGCTGTGTAGAGGGAGAAAGAAAGCTCATTCTGCAAGATATAGCAAAAGTTAGATTGGCAAAAGTCTCTCTTTTTTTAAAAATGAGATTCACCCCCTTTATATAGATGAGTGATCTCTGTGACCGTTGTCTTCTACCGATTGTTGGTTTGGTTAATTCCACCGATGGTAGTTTAATGCTTGTAGCCATTGAAGCTTTGAATGAACTAGTCGTTGAATTTAATGGATTCTGCTTCAAGATCATTAGGATCTTTCCAGGATTTTCTGTCAATATCTTCAATAACTGCTTGTCATTTAGCAGTTACTTCAGCTATCATTTTTGGACTTCAGCTGGTAGATTCTCAGCTATCTCGGCTTTTAGCTCTGACATCGTTCAGTCGGCAGTTCCTTAGCTGCCTCAAGCTTCAGTCCTAGAATGGTGTAGTTCCGCTGCCTTGGTCTTCAGCTCTGGATCTTTGACAGCTTAGCTTTAAAGCTTTCAGCTTTGGATTCCAGTTGGCTTTTCTTTTGAGTTTTTCTCCCAACTGATTGATCTTTGATCATTTTTGGTTTTGAGATTTCAAGCTGGCTCTTCTCTCATCAATCTTTCTTGGCTTTCAGCTCGACTGATGGTTACTCATCTGTGGATGCCTTTCAGTCTTCAGTATTCTCTTCCCCCTTTAGCTTTATTTAAGCTTTGAAGAGTTGACTCTGACTGGTCTGGTTGAGACATCCTTTTCAGCTGGTTGACCATGCTCCAAGGCGATTAACTTTTGCTTCAGCTGAGCTGAATTTTGAAGTCTTACTTGGTCATTACTCCGACTTCTAGTCTGAATAACCTGCAGTTTTTCATAGAGCTTTTCCATATGTTTTGACATTTCATCAAAACCATCAGTTGGGTTACCTTGATAGTTTTTCCCAACAGAAAAGTCACTTATTCTAAACCTTAGGATCAATTCTATGAAGATGATGAGTTCGATAAACAAGTTCGTGGAGAATCTTCATACAAGAAACCTGTTTAGCAGGCTCTGCGAGATTAGTCCTCTAGCAAGGATACTGAAGAGATCATAGAAGAATTCCATGATGAAGAAGAAGACATGGATGAAGAAGAACCTGAAGCAACATTTTCTACTAAGAAGACAAAGACTCAGAATCTTTATATCCATGATTTTTGAAGCAAACAGTAAGTTCATATAACGTAAACAAGAGAACTGCAACAAAGAAGGCAAGAACAAAAGGAGCAGCAGTCAAGAAAGCAAAGAAGATTGCTACTCCTGCATAAAAAAACCATCATAACACCTGCTGAACAAACCCTTCAGAAGAAAAAGAGATCTACTGGTGATGAGAAAGTTATGCCTGAAGATGCTCCAATACATAAAGAGTAACATCTTGCTGAAAAAAATGATGTTGAGAAGACAACACCAGAAGAACCAGCATCTGAGAAGGTTATTACAGAAAAGTCTGTATATGAGAAGTTGACACCAGAACAAACTGAAGGTGGAGATATTTCAAATGAGGATAATATTCCTCTGAGCACCAGGATAAAGGCCATAGCTGCTGCCAAAGGAAAGAAGAAGGTCATCAAATGACCTTTAGTTGTTGATCTAGAAGAGGAAGAAGATGTTTAAAGTTTATCCTCTAAGTCTGCTGAAAAGACTCCTGTTCCACAGCAAGAGAAGCTACTGGCATCTACTCAGTATGATCTGTTTTCCAGATCACCTATGAAGAATAAGACTCCTAGGAAGAAGTCTTCTACTAAGATTGTCAAGATCGTTCAGAGAACTCTAATGATCAGAAGCAGAGCTTCAGCCACTCCACCGTCCACAACACCAACTTAAAAGAAGAGAAAAGACACCACAACTGTCGGACCATCTAAGAAGGCCAAGAAATCTATTCATCCCAAGCATGTACCTGAAGATGTTCATTCTGAGTCAAGTGAAAATGATGTTGATCATCACAAACAGATTATCCATTTGCCAGGTATCTCTAAACATACTTTCTTTTGTTCAATGAAGCATGCTAAGTTATGGGATAAGGTGAAGAAGAGGTCTTTGATCTCTGAGAAGAAGGTGAATAAGGATACACTTCTAGCTACTAGGGTTTATTCTTTATTGGAGCAAGCTGGTTTGATAGGAACTATACAGAGGATACACGAGTTTGTTCCGTTGGTTGTGTCAGAATTTTATTGCAACCTTACCAAGGAAATTGATGATCGTGAGTCTGAAGACTTTCACAAAGTCTTTGTAAGAGGAGAAGTGCTTGATTTCTCACCAGAACTCATAAATGAGTTTTTTGATTGCTCAATTGAGGGGGAGTTGGAAGAGATAGATGACTGGGGGTGGTTGCTGAAGAACTGACCCATGACATCTATATCAAATGGCCCTCTAATCCTTAGATGATTCCATTATCAAAGCTGTCTCAGAAGTATGGTGCACTGTTTCACATCATGATTCACAACTGGATGCCGACCAAGCATAGAGTTGTAGTCACACAAGCTCAAGTAAGATTTTTATTTCACCTGGGAACTGGCAAGAAGTTCAACTATGGTGAGTTTGTGTTTGGGAAGCTTGTGAGCAGTGTTGAGTCTACCGTGGTGAAAGGTCCTCTATGTTACCCATCTCTGACCTATAGCATCATGAAGAAGTAAAAAAAGAATGTCTCTTCAAAAACTAACAGAGTCATACCTCCTAAGAAGCCTCTGATCATCAAAGTTGCTCCTGAGATTGGTGGTCATCATTTGCGTATTCAGTTCAAGAAGTTCACTGCATTACAGAAAGGTGTTGATGCATCTGCAGAGAAGTCTTCACCAAAGAATCTTGTGCTGAAATTTTTAGAGAACAGTCTAGAGTTCCATGCTTGTTTGATCTCTGAGCATATTTTCGAGAAGATGAAGATTCAAGCCCTGATAACTGAACTCTCATCGGGAGAAGAGTTTGCCTGCCCAACAACTAATATACCTGAACATGTTCACAACTTGCACAAGCTTGCAAGTACTGCTATAGCTGCCACTCAGAAGGGATTTCCTTCGACTGCATCCAAAGGTGAAAAGCATGATGATCAACATGCAGAAGAGGAAGCTGAAGAAGAAGAATTTGCAGAAGAAGAGCAAGAGGTTTATGATGATAAAGAGGAAGAAGAGGGTGAAGATGCTGCAGAAACAGATGATGATGATGATGTAGAGGGAGGATCTGAATAATAATAATAATAATAATAATAATAATAATAATAATAATAATAATAATAATAATAATAATAATAATAATAATAATAATAATAAGAGCAAGAGCCAGCAACAGACAAATCCGAGTAGTTCTCTTTTTACTCATTTGCCTTTCTCGGTGGCAAATAGGGGGAGTAAATGCTAGATAGTTTTTAAATTTTCTCCTGTTCAAGTTTATTATATTGCATCTATGTTTTTACAAGATATTTCTCCTTAATTGCTGTAATATCAAATCTTTGATATTATATTTTAAATAGATGTTTTTATCTGCAAGACTATCATTCTTATCTGTTAAAAAAAATTAAAACTGCTGATAGAGAAAAAGAATATGATAAAAAAACGCATTACAACAGAGCATATACAAACTGATAAGAGAGTGAAAAACAGCAGGATCACATTATGTTTTCAGGGACATTCAAGAATGTTTTAAGTTACATGATCCTTCAATCGAAAGTTGTGTTCTACAAAAATATGGAGCTGATTTGCCAACAGATAAAGACAAAGGGAGAGATTGTTAGTGCGATCTTTATGCACTAAGTGTTTTAGATTGTCATGATCTTTATGACAATTCAAAGAACATAAAGGTTTTGGTTTTTCAAGTTTGAAGACCATTTTCTAGACATTATGATATAAACATCCCGTTGCCAATCTGATTGGAGATCGAAGAATGTACTTGAGCATGTACGTGAATATGATCATGTACATGGTTGTCTAGAGAGTTTCCAAGAGACGTGCTATGATGGATTCAAGGAGTTTAAGCTGCCTTTTTAAGATGGATGCTTCAGAATAGAAGATACTTTGTTCGAAGATGAAGATCAAGAAGGAAAGAGGCGAGTTCTATTCTGGGAAGGCTTCTAACCAGGAGATGTCCAAATTAAACTAGAAAAGTTTCCTTTTAGAGTATGATTCAAATTAGGACAATCTAATTACCTTGTTTAGGCTATGTCTTCTGTTTATAAATAGCCTGATAATCGGACTAGTTAGTGTGCGAGAGGTTTACGAATACACAAGAGCTAGAGAGTCTAAAAGACTTCACGTTTAAAGCATATAGTATCTGGGTAGACTAGGTTTGATCCTTGTGATCATTATGTATCTAGTCCGTGTTTGAAATTCTTTTATATACACTTTTAAAGGAGTCTCGAGAAAGATTTCATGTGGGAACTAGAGGGGGTATGGGTTGTAAGGGGATCTCACAATTTAGTCCATTGAAAGAGGCTGTAGTGCGTAGGAAAGGGGTCGAGTGACGGGAGGTGATTGTGTAATAGCCTTTGTAACCTTGCAACGGAGTAGTAGATTGTTTCTCACAGACTTGTAAAGTCCCTTTGACGTAGATCAGTTGATGGAACAGGGTTAACAACCTCGTGCCATTTATTTGCTTTCAATTTATCTTTCTGACCTGACATGTTCATCACAATGTACATGTACATGATCATGAACATGACTGCCCAGTTTATGTAACTTCATTATTATTATTATTATTATTATTATTAGACTCAGAATGCAGAGTTATTATTTTCCAAAGCCAAAGTTATGTTTATTTGTGTTGTCATTATTTTTAAGCTCAAAGTTTAGCCTAAATGATTTTAGAAGTGAGCCATAATTTTAAGCCCAAATTGAATATTTTCTTAGCCCAATATTTTTGCCCAAAATGTTCTTCTTCTTCCTGTGGCACAAACATCATTTTTCTGCTCAAGATGTTGAAATGGTTGTCTCTTGAACTCATCAGCCTCTTCATTATCCTCCACCATCTTACCAATTTAATTTTCGCATTTAAAATCAAAGCTTTTTTGTCTTCAATTTGTACATATAAAAGGGACTTCGATTTCATTTCACAAACACCACAAAATCATTTTCAAAGCATCATTTCCAAAACTTTTCAAGAGCATTAGTTTTCTTCTTCTCCTTCAAAGGTATACATGTATATATTTTATGTTTAGCATTACATTGAGGGTTGGGGGTGAAGGCAGATTCAGGTGGTGGGGCTGAGAGGTAAGGGTAAGGAGGGAGAAAGATGGTATTTGTGAGTGTTTCTAAGAGAGAAGTAGAAGGAGAATTGATTTTTGTTTCTGGGATGATAGTGTGAAGGCGAAAGAGAGAAGAGGGTGTGGGGGATTGGAGGTGAGGAGAGAGAAAGAAATAAAGAGAGATGGGAGAGAGAGAAATCATTTTTTCTCTTTTCTTTGTGAGGTGACCGAGAGATATGCAGTGGTAGGTTTGGTTTAGTTAATTTAATTTATGTAGTAGGATAAAGCGGGGTTAATAATTAAGGTTGTGTTTTGTTTTTATTTCATGAATGGGCTAGATTACTTTATGATTTAAAGATCAACTAGATTGTTAATTTTGTGTGGGTCGAGAGAGTTGGTTCGTGGGAATAAATCATATTGGTGCATTTTATATTTTCTTTTCATTTATTTATTTTATACAATATTATAATTTATTATTAAATAATTATTTATATTAATAAGTAGCGCGTGGACATAACTAACCCGTACTATTTATTTCAAGTCAACGTTCAAGTCAATATAGGAAATACGATGTGACACATATTATTATTTATCCTTGTTATGCTCTTATGTAGGTTCACAATTATTAACCTACGGGTTACAACTATTATAATTGGCTGACGAGCGCATATATCCCGATATATTAGCCGCGAGCTACCCATATGATAATTTATTATAATTGAATAACTTGGATAAATACGGTCACCATTGAGTCAATAACGCTCACCCAAAGTTATTATTTATTTCAGGTTTATGATTTACTCGGGTGATGTGTGTGGTGACGTGTGATGATGGCCTTTAAAGAGCTTTTATTATTTAGCTTCCACTGTATTAAAGTTAAATATTTATATTTTAATAAAAGTGACGTCCCTTATTTATTATTGTTATTATTTTATTTTATAAAAATTGGGGCGTGACACATACACTGTCAAAAGATTTCTCAAAAGAGAATACTTGTGGGAACTAGATAGAGAGCGTTTAGGTTGTGAGGGGGTCTCATAATTCAATTCATCGAAAGAGGTGTACTGGTAGAAAGGGTATCGAGTGACGGGAGGTCAGCACCGTATAATATCTCAAGTAAATGTTGCATCAGAAAAGTGAATTATTTTCCACGGACTTACCTTGACATAGATCATTTAATCAAATAGAATTATCAACTCACTATGTGCTTTACCTTTCATAATTTTCATTAAGATCGTAATAATGTTCTTGCATATTATTGTGAATTTTATCTATCAACATTTAAATACTTTTGAGTGAACGTTTACAAAACATATAATTCATATGAAGTTTGTAATTTTATCTCAATCGTCAAACTTCAAAGATAGCCACTGACTTTAATGCCTCCTTTTTCATTAATTATATATATGTTCAAAGATAGCCGCTAGCTAATTCAGTTTTAAAAATAAAAAATATTTAAGTATTAAATTGCGTATGACTACGTACAAAGCCAGAAGTTGATTATCTTAATTATTAATTAATTCGTCATGAACGTCTATTCTAAAAATTAATAAAAATTGAAAAGTAATTGTCAATACCTCATTGTCAAGACGACCCAGAGGGAAGAGTACTATTCTTTGTATAATTAACCTTTGTTGAATATGAGCTTTTAAAATTTTCATTGAAATTTATCAACAACTTGATGTACGATATTCATGACTAAAGTATATTTGAATTCATTGAAATTTATGATACTCGAAACTAGGTAGCTACCAGTTCTATTAATATCCAATTAATTAATTTCTGAGGAAATTAATTATAAATATTCTTGTAAAGACATTTCGCGATATTTCATAAATAATATAATAACCTAAAATAGTCTAATCTTAATTAAACTTTATTATATAATGAACTTTAATTGAAGCATCTTAAACAAACCGATCACGTTGAAGTACACTTCCTTTGAATTTTAAACATTTTATACTATTCAAATGGTCATTTTCTTCGCCATTTGAATGTTAATTTCTTCTTCATATTTATATTTTAAACATTAATCTCATATTTGACTACATACGCGCATCATATATATATTAACAAATTTTTTTATATACATATCGAGTTTATATTAAATAAAAATTAAATTACAAATTTTATTTATATTATACATACTTCACAATTTTGCTTGGAAAAATATTTAGTTTTAATCTTTTTGAAATAAATATATTGTAGTGAAAAATATGAAAGTAGTCAAAAGAACAAAGCAACACAAAAATTCTTGGGTGCATATGTACCCGATAATCTTTCATAGCTAAAAAAAAACATATCCTTGTCTTTTTTACTAGAAATATATTTTATTATGTTCACTTATGAAGATCCATTAGCACAATATAGTATCATTCTCTCGATTTGCTAAGTTAGATCAATATTTTGTGGGAAATTCTTATTAATTTGGTTGGGGTATGGTAGAGTAGAATTCCTCATTTTGTGGGAAAATTCCATTTTAAATTTAGACCACCCTCATTCACACTTACCATTCGCTCAATCTATCAAAAAAATAATTATTTATCTCTCTTCCACTTACACAATCAACTCAACAATCTAAAATCATGCACTAAAACCACAATCTTTTAACTTTATCAACATTAATCCTCTCCAATCCAAAAAAAATAAAAATTATTTGATTCTTTATTAATATCTATTAATAATAATTTTTTTATTTTATTTTAAAGTTAATAAATTGTTTTATATTTTAACTAATTAATAATAATAATAATAATAATATTAATAATAATAATATATTCCTCATACACTTAAATTAAACAATAAATTCATTAATAATGCGAAGATTACAATAGATGAAATACAAATATTAAAAATAAAATAACAGAAGACAATACAATCCAAGAATGTGTAAACTATATATTTAATTAATTACTAGTGCCGAATTTCCAAACACAATTGCCATCAATCGGCATTTCATCTCTTCGTCTGCTGGAGTTAAATGTTCTTTGGCCAGCAATGTATTCAACATCATTTCTTTCAACATGAAGTAGTTTATCTAAATTTCGAAATAAATTACAGGGGATATTTTGTAATGATTGGACTTCTTCATAAATTGGATTTTGGTTGAGATTCAGAGAAAATTGTGAGTTTTGATAATATTGATAATTTTGGGAGTTTGGAATTTTGGAATTTGAAAAATAATTTGCATCATTTAGATCCATAATTTCAAATGAGTGAGAATTGATGATTTTTTTAGTGTGATTCAAAATATGTCAAAAATAAGCTCATTTTATAGACAATGAAAAAATACGAGTTATGATATAGGAGCAACAATCTCTGACCCTCATTGATTTAACATTTTTCTCTTTGCGTCTTTGCGACAATCTCGTGGACTGATGGGTAGAGGTTACTTTTAAGGTTTTTTTTTTAATCACATATGCGTGACCTGTAATATTGAGGAGATTTGAATTAGTGATCTTTAATATAATTTTATTACAAAATATAATATATTTGAACTATTTTCATTGATATATACTTTATCATTTATTCACGTGTATTGTCTTATTTTTCTCCAGTTAAATCTGTGTTTTATACATTTTTTTAATAAAATTTTCAGAAAATACTAAAATCATAATTTGACATTTATTCTAAAAAATAATAAAGTTTAAATAAAATAAATCTTAGCTCCTTTTTTTCAAACACTATTAATGTATGAATAATAAATTTGGTTCAACCAATAGGCTCGGTACTATAACATCACATAAATAAAATTAGTACTACATATGGTAAGAAGTATAAACGTATGACAATTTTAATAACTACGTATAATGCATTAAGTCAAATGATTAATCACCTAACTAATTAATATTTATAAATTTAGATATTTTATCTTGAAAATTGTAACATTAAGAACGAATAAAACTAAACTCTATCATAAATTGAGATTTGTTATCTTCAAAAATTTAACATATTGCATATTTGATTCAAAATTAAGAGATTAAAAAAATTGAAAATATAAAAAAGTTGAATTATATACTTAATTAGAGAAACGAAAATATTAAAAAAATTAGAATAATATAAACATATATACTCAATTTCTTGTTAGGAAATGAGGTTTGTGTAAGGGTAGAGTGCAATTCTTCAATTATGGAACTATTTTATTCTTACTTTACCTTTTATTAATATTACATTTAATACTTTACACTAAAAGACAAAAAGTACAATAGTAAGAGGTCATAAACAACTAACTATGGTTAGTGAAATTTGCTTTTAAGTTAAATATATTTTTATGCAAAGGCCACGTGTCACGATCTCAAGGCACAACGGTAGTGCCCTATAGGGCTCCGTAGAATTTTCTGAAGTGTTTGGTGAGTGTATGGCTGTAATGACTTTGGTTCATTTGGCTAACAACTTTTTTGTTTGTATAAAATATTATTGTCTGTTAGTGTAAGAAATAATTAGCTATGTTTTCAAAATTTTATCTTTTAGTTAAACATTTATTTTTTATGCAAAAATCAAATGCCATGATCTCAAGACACATGGGTAGTGCTCTATAGGATTCCGTAGAATTCCCCTCCCCCACACACATATATACATGCAATAAAAATAAAAAAGTACAAATTGAATACTAGAAAAATAAAAAATAAAAATAATGATATACAGCCAGGTCCTGGTAAGGGGACCCGCATGTGTGCCCACCCCCACTCTTAATTGCACACATGCACACCTTTTTTAGCTTTGCAAAGAAAGAGATCATTGTTCCACACCTTCTCAATTTTCATTTGCCTAAAATCAAATATTCTTAGGTGCTTACAACACTTCTCCGTCAAACTTCCTCTGTCAACATTTCCTTGCTCACAATGGAAAATTCCTCAAACGTCGGAATATATTGGATAGAGATGCTCCAACACTGTTGTAACAAAAAACTAGAGAAGCTCTGAACGATTAAAAACAACATGAAATAACCTTTTTCATTGTGGAATCCACAATATATATAAGAAATGCCAGAAACAATAAGGATTATATTATTGAGTTAGATAAGCCCAAAATTAAGAATTTTCAGGCAGGTGTATGTAAATTAAAACATGAAAACTTTCTTACGTTCTGTCCAACATCATGTTGGAGATACACTACGAACTTCACACAAGCTACATTTTTATTCTATAACATTTCACTAAAGCACACACAACTTATTAATTATAAACTGAAACTCTGTTGTGGTGGCATCAGATATTAACGATTGAAGGTGGTTGGCAAGGCTCTAGCAAGAGTGGGAAAGAGAAGCAAATCATGTTTCCTGGCAGCAGTGACGCCAAAGGCCTCCGTCATATCCAATGCTTCGTTCTTAATTCCGGTTGGCATTTCCCAATCGAAATGATAAAGAAGGGTTGCTAGGGTAAACTCTACATTGGTGAGGCCCATTGAAATACCAGGACACATCCTCCTCCCCGAACCAAAAGGTACGTATTCAAAATGGTTCCCCTTAAAATCAATGGATGTATCCTCAAATCTTTCCGGTATAAACTTTTCTGCGTCGTTCCAATATTTGGGGTCTCTTCCCATTGCCCACGCGTTGATTAGGACTCTTGTGTTAGCCGGTATCTCGTATCCGTTAATTTCACATCTCTCGCTGCTCATTCTAGGGACTAAAAGTGGTAGCGCTGGGTGCATTCTTAGTGTCTCATCGATCACTAGTTTCAAGTATTTCAGCTCCCCAAACTTTGTTTCATCTACATATGATGAATTGTTGCTATCGAAAACCTGCCTCACTTCATCTTGTGCTCTTTTTAGCGTTCTAGGATTTTTCACCATCTCCGACATCGCCCACCCTACAGTAGTCGCAGACGTCTCACTTCCACCGAAGAACATATCCTGAATAAATAAAACATCACATTTGAGATTAGAGTTTGTAATTGCTTCTTCTCTTTGAATTTCTTAACTAATTGTTATAACTAATAAGTAACCCCTCCATCCCAATAGCAAGGTCCACCTTTTTATTATTTACTCTCTCTATTTTAATAGAAAGTGGACCTTGCAAACGGGACGGAGGGAGTAACATCTATCAACAGAAGATTGTAATTTTAAAAATGTGTGAATAGATGTTTCTAGCCAATTTTAACTTGTAAAATTCTTTTCTAACCAAACATTGCAAAACATTCTTTTCTAACCAAACCCTTTTTTGATTCTTATATTACCCTTGATAAATTGTGGGTTTGGTCTGTAAAAAATTTGAGTAATACACGGCCGAAAAAAGAGAGTAATACACCGCCAAAAATTCTAGTAATAAACGACCAATTCTTTTTGTTCTATTTTACACGCCCAAATTATTTATTCTATTCTACACGCCCATTCACATTTTGTACATGGCTGAAATGAAATAAAAAAAAAAACCTAAGAAATATGAAGTATTAATTAAAAAAAATTGAAAAATTAAATATGAAAGTTAATTCAAAAAATAATTATATCATAATTGAAAAAACTAATTAAATCCTAGTTAGTTCAATTTGTAGGTTGAAATCCTAGTCTCATTCATAAAAAAAAAATTGTACACGGTTGACCACCGAAAAAAAGGAAATATTCGCATTCTACACGGCCACAAAACATAGTATACAACCAAGGTCCAAGTACACGGGCAACATATTGGACCGTGTACACAACCAAATTTTCTTTTCACACAGCCGCAATTTTTGACTTTAAAAAAAATTCATTAAGGGTAAATTAAACATTTAGCCTTATGTTTGGTTAGAAAGGAAGATTTTAGAATTCTTGCTTAGAAAAGAATTTTACAATTTGGATTTGGTTACTTTAAAATTTCTCCCTTTAAAAATTATGAACTGAAATTTTAAAATATTAATGCATAATAATCATTTAATTTGAAAATTAAATATTAAAAATAACTATAAACTCTAACTGAGTGGGGTGAACCTAAAAAATAATCATTAAAGTAAATGATAACATAATAAATTAAAATTGATAAAAAAAAATGGAAGAAAAAATCATAAATTTAATTATGAATACAAATTAGAACACTAAAAGTGGAATATAGAATTTAATTCGCCTCTTTTTAGCTTAAAATTGCTTTTATAACTGTGCTAAAATTGCTTTTTCAACTTCACAGTTATAATCCTATCCAATAGTTTTTTTAGTTTGTTTCGCTAGGAAAAAAATATCCTCACTTAAAAAATTATTTTCTCAACTTTAAAATTCTAATCGTATTCCATTCTTATTTTTGCTACCTACTAATAAAAAAAAACTTTTTCACACAAAACTAATAGAAAATATTTTTTTTTTCAAAACATAAGAAGGCAAGCATACTGTAGCTAACGACAAAAAAATGAATTGACTTTAACTTTTAGATTTGAACAATGGTGTTAGCCGTAGTGATCATTCTACCTAACTCTCATATTATAATTGTGAAGAGCGTGACTCTTGTGCAGAAGGCCCCCCGCATATCCGACCGGCGCGTGGCACCCACGCGTTTGGCTCACGCGCGGGTGTGTGTGTCACGCGCCCGTCTCTTTTTTTTTTATTTTCTTTTTCCTATTTTCTCTTTTTTTTTTCTTTTTTCTGTTTTTCTTTTTATTTTTTCTTAAAAAAACACATATAAATTCCTAAAAAATCTCCCCAAATAAATTATAAAAAATACAAAATAAACCTAAAAACAACCCCCAAAAAAACCATAAAAGAACATAAAATAAACCCCTAAAAACACCCCCAAAAAACACAAACAAAAACCCTAAAAAACACGAATTGGTACTATGGGTGACGATTTTTTTTTTGCGCGGGTCAAATGCGGGTCGGCCCGGGTCAGAGCGAGTCCGTCTGATGGGCCGACCCATACACCTTATGTACAGAGTTTTTGGCCAATTGTGAATAATATAATTAACTTAACATGCCTCATCAAGCTCGTCCCAGAACCCCAATGGTCTTCATAATATATGTCCCTGGTCGAAATATATTATTGGTACAAAAACAAAATCGGAAAAATTAAACTTGAAAAAAACAAATACGGTTCAGATGAAATCTATTAGGGCTGTAAATGAACCAAATGGTTCATGAGCTACTCGGGCATCGGTTCCAAAAAAAATTCAATCGAAACTCGATTATTTAGTAAACGAACCAAACTCGAACATTTTTTCTAGCTCGACTCAATAAATGAGTCGAACTCGAACTTAAGGGCATTCGGCTAACTAAGTTAGCGAATAGTTCGAATTTGAAGATAAACGAACCTGTTCACGAACTCGTTCACGAATCTGTTCGCGAATCTCTAATCTAACCTAGCTATAATCGAATCTCTAATCGAACCTATAATCGAACTTATGTTAAAAAAACTAAATTATATTTGATAACGACTCTCCTAACTACTAGCCACTAGACTATATTTAATAACTCTCCTGACTAAATTATATTTAATAATTCAATAATTGATGAATAATTCAAAAATAATTTAATCTATTCTTATACGACGAAAAGCGTAATTCACTCTTACCAATATGACTGCTTTAATATCGTCATCGGTGAGATGGAATTCAGCGTCACTTTGTTGATACTTGAGGAGAACATCAACAAGATCCTCCGATCTTCCGTCGTCGGCGATTCTGTGGCGGTCGATTATACGCTGAAGGATTCCATCTGTTAACCAGAAGATCCTCTTAAGCTTGAATTTAATCCCAGTGATCACCGGAAGAAAGCGGAGAGAAGGAAAAAGATCTACAACACTAAGGCCGGAGCTGAGCTTCAAAGTCTCGTCCATCGCCTGAGTGAATTTCTCTTTCTCCTCAGATTTATCACCAACAGAGGACCTGGTGATAATATCAAAGAAGTTCACTCGTAGTTTTTCCGACAGATTTACCGGCGACCCGGTTGCAGCGGCGGCAGCAATGGAGTTGGCGAAGTTCAAATTCTCCTCTTCCCTGATGGGCCGGAAGGATTTGACACGCCTCGCGCTCAGCAGCTCGAGCGTGCAAACTTTCCTGACCTGTCTCCAATGCTCACCGTACGGAGCCACGGCGACGTCCTTGTAATTGTAACTGAGCATGGATGATACGAGCGTTGGGAACCTGTTGGAGAAGGTGATGTCGTGGGTTCGATACACTTGCTTGGCCACTTCCACCGACGACACGATGAGGAAAGGAACTTGGCCCAGCTGCAGCCGCATCAGACCGCCGTGCTTCACGGCCAGCTCCCTGAAAACATGGTGCGGCAGAGACTTGCCCATCAGAAGGTGCAAGTTTCCGATAAGAGGGAGCTTCTTTGGCCCGGGAATTGGATTTGATGAGTTCTTGTTCCCTCTAACTAACTTCACAGCTGTGTACGTAAACAAAACGAGGGATATTATGATCACTAGCAATTCCATCATGCTAGCTATCTATCAACAATTCAACAAACAAAAATTGTATATCTCTATCTCAATTATAGGTGCACTCTTCCCATTCTATTGGTGTCTATATTTATAGAAACACACATGAGCTATATATAACAATTATAAAATGTTATATATAATGGACAAGTCTCCTGTACATAAGATGTACATCACACGGTCAACGCGTTGACCGGGTCAACAATGTTTTGATAAAAAAATCTTTCAAAATTAGTATCATTCATAATACTGAAAAATATCATTTCAAAAGCCTAAAAGTATCATTTGTATCAATAAAAAGTATTGGTCAGAAAAAAATAAAGAAAAAAACTGTTAAGATCAGTATCAATCGAAATATTAAAAAGTATCGTTCAAAATTAAAAAAAGTATCAGTTGTATCCCTAAAAAGTATCACCCGCGTTGACCGTCTGATGTACATCTTATGTACACGAGTATTTGCGTTATAAAATTATAAATTTAATAGTGAAACACCGAGTGAAACACAAAAATATAATTGTATAGGCTGAACCATAATTAAAAAATATAAAATATAACCTATTAGGGGTAGAATAAACCATAACTAACAATTCTAAAATTAAATTAATTAAAGTACATGAATTAAAAGTAAAGAGAAAAAAAAATATGAAAGAAAACTCAAAATTTAATTGTGAAATACACGCGAAATACTAAAAGTATAATATAAATTTTCATGTGTATTTTCTTCATCATTTTCTTGACTTTATACCCTACCAATTAATGGTTTTCCAATTCGATTCTCCTGTTACATTTTATGTTATATCTCATTATTTCATATTAGCGTTACACGTGTACATTAATGTGATATGAGTATGAAAGTTACTACACATGATATGCATTGATTAAAGTGGAACAAGAGATATAACAACTAAATGTAACAAAAAAAAAATTGATGGACTACCTTGGGGATGGTCGACTATGGTGGATTGGTGTTGTCTTGAGAACAAATATGTCTAGTTCGAATCTCACTACTAACAGTACTAGGTATGAATCTGTCACGCCTAGTTGGTTATCCTAAATATGAAAAAAAATAATTTTAATAATAATTGATGGCATGGGTTCACCACGTGTACGTGGATTTTTAATTAGACTAAGGATTAAATACTTAGACTACCCCTATCAACAGTCATTTATTAATTGAGAATTGATGAATGTGATTCAAAATATGTCAAAAAAAGACTCGTTTTATAGATAATGAAAAATTATGAATTATGATATAATTTTTATATTTTTTTTAATACATTATTATCCATTATAATAACAATAAAAAATTTTATCCAATAAAAATATGTTTAGCCAATAAAAATATAAACATGTGGCAAGAGCAAGAGAGGATTGTTGGAGGTTTTGTCAACCAAATCTCTCACCAATCGAATGCCCAAATAAATTGAATTTAACTTTTTTTTCTTTTTCTTTTCCTAGTCAATCTTCAATCGGCATGGGGCACTGTCCCATCAACAATCTGCCACAATTCAATATTTTAGTAAAATAATATTTTCTTTCTCATCCATCTATATAATCAACTTAAGAATCAAAATCCACAATCTTTCAACTTTATCAACACTCATCTTTAAATCCAGAATAATTTATTTTATTTGATTATTTATTAATATCTATTATCTATAATTATTTTTTATTATAATTTTAAAAGTTAATAAATTATTTTATATTTTAAATAATTAATAATAATAATAATATATTGATAATATTGATAATTTTGGGAGTTTGTATAATTTTGCGAATTCAAAAAATAATTTGGAATATTTAGATCCATAGTTTGAAATGAGAGAAAATAAGTGAGTGATGATTTTTTAGTGTGATTCAAAATATGTCAAAAATAGACTCATTTTATAGACAATGAAAAAAATATGAATTATGAAATGATTTTTATAATTTCTTAACACACTATTATTCATAATAATAACAATATAAGATTTTATACAATAAAAGAATGTTTGGCCAATAAAAAAATGTCATGTGGCAAGAGAGAGGGGATTGTTTGGTTTTTGGTCAACCAAACTTTTCGCCAATCGATTGCTCCATAACATTTGATTTAACAAAATATATATATATATATATATATATATATATATATATATATATATATATATTTCTGTTTAGTTGATGTTGATTGTATTGATCATCCCTGAGTGTGGTCTTAAGATTATGGCCATCAGTTTTGACTAATTCGGTTTGATTGGTCAAATTTGTTTTAAATTTGTTTAATTTACTTGTGCAAAATATTTTTTCACTTAAATTTACTTCGACAGAATATCATCTTCTCAACTTCATTCTCTCAATCACCATTCCCACCAAATCCAATTATCTGTTCTAAAATTGGTTATTTATTTGTCAAATAAATAATCCATTTTTACAATTTTTGTAATTTGGACGCGATTTTTTAAAAAGTTGCACTAGTGTCTATATCTTTTGATTTGTAATAATTTTGAAATACCAGGACAAATCCTCCTTCCCGAACCAAAAGGTACGTGTTCAAAATGGTTTTCCCTATAATTAATGGATGTATCCTCAAATCTTTCTGGTATAGACTTTTCTGCGCCATTCCAATATTAATTTGGGGTCTCTTCCCATTGCCCACGCATTGATTAGGACTCTTGTGTTAGCTGGTATCTTGTATCTATTAATTTCACATCTTTCGCTGCCCATTCTAGGGACTAAATGTGGTAGCGCCGGGTGCATTCTTAGTGTCTCATCGATCACTAATTTCAAGTATTTCAGCTCCCCAAACATTGCTTCATCTACATATGATGAACTCTTCCTATCAAAAACATGTCTCGCTTCATCTTGTGCTCTTTTTAGTATCCTAGGATTTTTCATCATCTCTGACATCGCCCACCCTACAGTTGTCGCAGACGTCTCACTTCCACCGAAGAACATATCCTAAATAAATAAAACATCACATTTGAGATTAGAATTTGTAATTGCTTCTTCTATTTGAGTTTCTTGACTAATTGCAATACAATACATTCATTAATTGCCAATAGGGTTAATACATTTTTGATAACATGGGAAAAGTGAGGCTCCAAACACTATATATGAGTCCGAGCCATATGTTTCTCGTCCCATTTTTTTTCCCTGACTTTTTTGGGTCCCAAAATATATGTTTCGATCTTTTTTATCTTAAAACTAACCAGACACTTAATAATTGTTAAATTTTTTCACAAAAAATATCGAAATATTAAACTTGGGATAAAGAAATGTTACAATTGGCACTTAAAGTATTTTGGCTCTATTGTAACATCCCAGAATTTCTAAATGGACGTCCAAGTTCTCGTATTAGCTTTCATAGTTCCTTAACTTTATACTAAAAAATAATAAAGTTTAAATAAAAAAATCTTAGCTTCTTTGTTGAGGGTTGGCCTAACTGATCTTTAATGATGGCCTAAAAGCTTTCTTATTTTTTTGTGGCCCAAATCCGAAGTTCAAAACCCTTAACCCTAATCAACCCTTCACCTCCCCTCATTAATCAATCTTAATCTGTTTTTTCATTTCCAAAGCGATTTCACTCTCTATAACATTCGAGAGACTTCTCTTCTCTCTCAAACCTCACACGGTTCATCAACCCTAATATGAAAAGCTCTCTCTCTCTCTCTCTGTGTTTTCTGCCGCCGTTCTCGATTTCTCTGGCCGGAATCTGACCGTGATTCCTGTTGGCCTATGAGTGTAGACGACTAGGTTGTTCTCTGAGTTAGAGGGCTTGTGAGTGCTTCGTGAGGGATCATTTCAGCATCCCCTCCCTCTGGTCTGGGTCTTTGTGTCGCCGGAGTCGCCATTGCCGCCGCCTGTGGGAAAATCTGAGTCACCGTGTCTCCTGGGCACTTTTCCCACCACTGTCCCTCAGATTACTTCTCTCTTTGCTTCATTTCTCTTCTGCTCGTTGAGTCACTGTGATTGTATCTCTCTGGTCTTAATCTCTCTACTTCTCTTGTGCAGATTTGGCTAAGGTTGGTGAATAGCCTGTGAAGATAACAAGTAGATCCCCTATATCTACCCCTCTGAGGCTACCTCGTGATGAAGCTCTTCCTGCTGTGAAGCCTTGAAGTTCAATTTCTCTGGTTTTTCCTCTGTAATAGCTTGTAATAGTTCAATAGTTTGGTCTTGCTACTTGACTAGCTAGTGAGAGAGACCGCAAGAGGTCGGAAAGCAAGTAGTGTAATCCCTAGCCGGGTCTGTACCACAAAAGTAGTATCAGAGCCAGGTTTTGACCTGGCCGGGGGCACTCTCCTGCCTCTATCTCTCTCACCCCGCCGCCGGTAAGGGCCGCGCCATACTCGCCCTATCGGGCTCCAAAAAGGTAAGACCGACCCCTCCCCTGCCTGGGAGGGTCGGCTCTGGTATACTCTAAATCTCTAAAACTCCTCTGTGGTATCTGTCGATCCTGAGTCCTTTTGCTTCCGCTCTTGTCTCTATGAACACCTTGGCATTCAAAGCTTTTCTCTCAAATCTTGCTTATGGTCGGGACCGTCTGGACTCCCCTGTTGATTTTCTCAAAGCGGGTTGTCCCGATAGCAAATTTGAGTAAGGTGTTACAGTTGGGATGAGGGTATTAGGGTTGTCTATTTGCTATTGATAACCTGCTGTTGTATGTTTCTTGGTTATCTGATTATTGTGGTGTTCTGGCTGTGAGATTCCTGTTTTTGGTTGGGATCTGTGTTGAAACTCTTTGTTGGAAGAGTTTCTGAGTTTGACTTAGTGATCTAAGTCTGTTCCTTGGCTAAATTGGGTTTTGGGATTGACCTGAGTGAACTCCTGCTCCACAAATAAATCTGTGCTGAGAACTGGGCTAGCCTCAGCTCTAGATTCCTCTGGTGCACCCATTTTAGGGCCTGTGGAGGTGCTTCTTCCTGTTCCTGATTGAATTATGTGTGTCTGTGTGCTCTGCCTTCTGTAATTGTGAAATTTGTGAATTTGTGGAATTTTGTGAAAAATGAATAATCTGAGTGCAGTTCCTTTCAATGGAAAGGATGATTTTGGTGATTGGCAAACAAGTGTTGAATGTATTTTAACAAAAGAAAATTTGCAAGATGCAATTTTTGAAAGAATTGATGAGTCTAAAACAGATAAAAACATTTTAAAAATGAATGTTGGTGCTAGGGCTACTATTTTGCTAAATCTGAGTAGTGCTATGGTAAGACAAGTTTCTCATCATAAGTGTGCAAAAGATTTGTGGGATGCTCTGACTTCCTTATTTGTTGTTAATTCTGAAGAGTCTGCTTATTCTCTTCAAAATCAAATCATGACTTTTCAAATGGATCCTTCAAAGGATGTTGACTCAAATATGCATGATTTTAATAAACTCTTAAAGGATTTGAAACTTACTGGGGATGACACTCTTGAAAAATATGCCCCTCAGATCCTTCTTGGTGCTATTCCTGAAATGTTTTCTGAAGTAAAATCTGCATTCTAATATGGAGGGTCAAAAGTTACTTGTGACATGATTGTGTTTGGGTTAAAAGCAAAAGAAAATGAAATGAAAAAGATACAATCTAACCCTTTACAGAATGAAATCCTCTATGTCAATAGGAACAACAATATGAAGCCTTTCAACAGATTCAATCCTGAAAATCCTAGTGTCCTAGCAGCAGAAAGACATATGAAGGAAATGAACATCGCCCACAATCTCTCCAATCATACTAGAACCCATAATCTTGTTGAAATTCATTCCCAGAACCCCAGAAATCAAAATCAAAACCAAAATTTTGGTCAAAGTTCCTCTCATCATTCCAGAAACCAAAACTTCCCTTCGCAACATCAAAATCCTGATGTGAAGCCCAAAAAGACCTGCTGGAATTGTGGGAAACCAGGGCATTTCTCTAATAGATGTAAGCAGTCTAAAAGGAACAGGGGTTTGGGAATAATCATGCCAATAATGTCATGCATTTTGATAATCATGAAGATCATGGCTATAGAAATGATGAATTTGAATATCTTGATAATGGTGAAATGTATATGGTGCATTCTGACTGTGATTTCCAATTCATCAACTTTTCAAATGCTATGTCAAAATATGTGCACGAATCTGAATGGTTGATTGATTCTGGTTGTACAATCCATGTCACCCCACACAAGCACATGTTTCACAACTTGCAACTCATAAAGTTTGGATCTGTTGCATTGGCTGATGGTCAGCATTGTGATATTGTTGGAAAAGGTGATGTATGTCTGAAATTTGAGAATGAAAGCATGATTACTCTACATGATGTGAGATATGTGCCTAAACTGAAATTCAATCTGTTATCTGTCTCCAAACTTGCTGAGCAGATGCTATTCGGTTCTATAAATCACAAAAGCTTCAAGTTTGAAATGAATTCCATGCTTTATTTTGATGCTCCCAGAAAGGGAGATTTATATGTTGTGCATGCCTTCTCTGTGCCTGTCCCAGCTGTAAACACTGTCCAAAATGATAAAACTGCATTGTGGCATGCTAGGCTAGGTCACATGAGTAACAAGGGCCTTGACATTTTGAATAAATCTGGAGCATTTAAGCATGATAAGGTGTCTAGCATGTCTTTCTGTGAACCTTGCTTGATGGGAAAGCAACATAAGTTGCCTTTTTCTGTGTCTGCTCCCTACCCTAAAAATCATGTGAGTTCTGATATTCTGGAGTACCTTCATGCTGATGTATGGGGACCTGCAAAGGTCCCAACTCATGGAGGAAATATGTTTTTCTTATCTGTCATAGATGATTTTTCAAGAAAAACCTGGATTTTCTTAATGAAACACAAGTCCGAAGTATTCCAAAAGTTTTCTAAATGGGTTGTAGAGATTCAAAATCAAACCAATAAGAACATTAAATGTTTAAGAACTGATAATGATTTGGAATTTTGCAATAAGGATATGGATAATCTTTGTTCTGAAATAGGAATCAAGAGGCATAGATCTGTGCCTTACAACCCCCAGCAAAATGGGGTTACAGAGAGGATGAACAGGACTCTCCTTGAGAGAGTCAGAAGAATGTTGGCTGGATCAGGCCTTGATAAACCATTATGGGGAGAAGCTCTAATGACTTCTTGCTATTTAATCAATAGATCTCCCTCTGTCCCTTTATTGGGAAAACTTCCTGAGTCAGTGTTTTGGAACAAATCAATTTGTCTATCAAACTTGAGAGTGTTTGGTTGCAGTGCTTATGTTCATCAAAAATTAAGTAAAATTGAACCTAGAGCTAGGAAATGTATCTTCCTTGGATACCCTGAAGGTGTAAAGGGTTGTAGGTTATGGGATAAAACTTTGCCTGGTTTTAAAACATGCATAAGTAGGGATGTGTCCTTCAATGAAAATGATTTCCCTTATCTGCTAAAACCCTCACCTTCTGTTGCTCCTCGTGAGGTGGAGAAAGTACCTAGCTAATTGTATATATATCCCTGCTGTGTCTAAGGTGGACCCTCCTCCACCTAACCTATCTGAGATTAATGTGCCCAATATTGATAAAAACTTAAATGCTCATGATAATATCAATGCTAATGATTCTGCTTCTAATCATGAATCTGATAATGATATGCATGCCCATATGAATGTGTCTGAATCTGATACTTCTGAGTCTGAGCATGAACAAACTTCTGAGCATGTTAATCTGGATAATTACCAACTCTCTAGGGATAGGCCTAGAAGAGTTATCAGGGCTCCCTCTAGGTATGATGGTTGCAATTTGTCCTTGTATGCTTTTAATGTGTTTAACAATGTTGATGAAACTGAACCAAAAACATACAAAGAAGCTGTGACTTGTGATAATTCTGATAAGTAGATTGAAGCTATGAAATGTGAGATGAAATCCCTGCATGATAATGGTACTTGGATTCTTGTTGAAAAACCTACTGAGTGCTCACTTGTTGAATGTAAATGGTTGTTCAAAGTAAAATAAGAAATCAATAATGTGAGATACAAAGCAAGACTTGTTTCTAAGGGATTCACACAAAAAGAAGGGATAGACTACACTGAAATCTTTGCTCCTGTAGTTAAATTCACCACTGTTAGAATTATGCTTGCCTTAACTGCACATTTTAACTGGGAACTTAAACAAATGGATGTGACTACTGCTTTTCTGCATGGTGAACTTGAAAATAACATTTATATGTAGCAACCTAAAGGATTTATAGATAAAACTCACCCTAATCATGTGTGTTTGTTAAAGAAATCTCTCTATGGTTTGAAACAATCACCTAGGCAGTGGAACATCAAGTTTGATAATTGCATGAAAAACCTGAACTTCTCTAGAAGCAAGTTTGATCATTGTTTGTACTACATGCAATCCAATGTGCCTATGTTTTTGCTTCTTTATGTGGATGATATGTTGCTGATAAGTCATTGTCTAAAGACTGTGAAGCATGTCCAATCCTGTCTAAGTGCTAACTTCAACATGAAAGACTTGGGAGATGCCAGGAAGATTCTAGATATGAATATTGATAGAGATAGAAATAATCACACTCTTATTTTGCATCAGTCTCCTTATGTTGAGAAAGTTCTAAAGAAATTTAATATGGAACTCTGTAAGCCTGTATCTGTTCCTCTTGCATCTCATTTTCAATTGAGTAAAGATCAGTGTCCCAGAAGTGAATCTGATCTGAATGATATGACTGGTGTCCCTTATGCTAATGCCATAGGGTCAGTTATGTACCTAATGATCAGCACTAGGTCTGACATTGCCTATGTTGTTTCATGTCTGAGTAGGTACATGGCTAACCCTGGGCTTCCTCATTGGGAGGCTCTGAAGTGGTTATTAAGATACCTAAAATCTACTGCTCACCATGGTTTAATTTTTTCTAAATCCCCTGATGGTGTGAAGTGTGTTGGTTATGGGGATTCCAATTATGCAAATGATAAGGACCAGAGAAAATCAACTACATCTTATGAGTTTACTCTTTGTGGGTCTTGCATTAGTTGGAAGTCTCAGTTGCAGAGCATTGTTACATTATCTTCTACTGAGTCTGAGTATATAGCTGCTACTGAAGCTGTGAAAAAAGCTATATGGTTAAATGGAGTCTTATCTGAAATAAACTTTATTGAAGATAAACCTTTGCTTTTCTCAGATAGTCAATCTGCAATTCAACTATGTAAAAACCCAGTTTTTCATGATAGAACTAAGCACATAGATGTCAGATACCACTTCATAAGAGACATTATGGAAAAGGGAGAAGTGCTACTTGATAAAATTCCCTCTGAGTACAACCCAGCAGACATGGGCACCAAGTGTCTACCAGTTGCAAAGCTGGAAGCCTTCAAGAAGTCCTTGAATATAGACTTGGGTTGAACTAAAGGGAAGGATTGATGAGTAGTCCTGGCCCAGGATTCTCAATTTGCCCTAGGGGCTGTATAACTCATGGTGATTTACCCTTGGTACTCAAGCTAGGTGAAACATGTCTGTGAAGGTCAAGTTGTTCAGACCTGAGACCTGTTTCAATTCTTTGGGTTAGTCTCTTTTGTTGAGACTGGATTAAATACGCATAGTATTAATTCCTCCATCTCTAAGTCTGTCTTTGTGATGAACTTAGAGTAAAAATAATTTGCAATGATGATAATCTCTTGTGTTATTTTTGGCAGGTGACTCCATGGTGATTAAAAGACCATTTAGCCCAAAGGTGGATATGTTGAGGGTTGGCCCAATTGATCTTTAATGATGGCCCAAAAGCTTTCTTATTTTTCTGTGGCCCAAACCCGAAGCCCAAAACCCTTAACCCTAATCGACCCTTCACCTCCCCTCATTAATCAATCTTAATCTGTTTTTTCATTTCCAAAGTGATTTCACTCTCTATAATATTCGAGAGACTTCTCTTCTCTCTCAAGCCTCACACTGTTCATCAACCCTAATCTGAAAAGCTCTTTCTCTCTCTCTATGTTTTCTGCCGCCGTTCTCGGTTTCTCTGGCCGGAATCTGACCGTGATTCCTGTTGGCTTATGAGTGTAGACGGCTAGGCTATTCTCTGAGTTAGAGGGCTTGTGAGTGCTTCGTGAGGGATCATTTCGCCATCCTCTCCCTTTGGTCTGGGTCTTTATGTCGCCGGAGTCGCCATTGCCGCCGCTTGTGGCAAAATTTGAGCCACCGTGTCCCCTGGGCACTTTTCCCACCACTGTCCCTCAGATTACTTCTCTCTTTACTTTATTTCTCTTCTGCTCTTGTGCAGATTTGACTAAGGTTGGTGAATAGCCTGTGAAGATAACAAGTAGATCCCTTACATATACCCCTCTGAGGCTACCTCGTGATGAAGCTCTTCCTGCTGTGAAGCCTTGAAGTTCGATTTCTCTGGTTTTTCCTCTATAATAGCTTGTAATAGTTCAATAGTTTGGTGTTGCTACTTGAGTAGCTAGTGAGAGAGACCGCAAAAAGTCAGAAAGCAAGTAGTGTAATCGCTAGTCGGGTCTGTACCACAACATTCTTTATTTTAATCACATGTTTGACCACTATACATCATTCATCGCATCATTCCCACAATAAATTGCATCAGCCATCACCTGAAAAGATTGACAGTTTTAAAAAGTGATAAAGGCTCATTGAGAAATATATATATTTATCCAGGTTATATATCAAACACTATTAATGTATGAATAATAAACTTGGTTCAACCAAGAAGTGATAATTAATGTATGAATAATAAACTTTCAACGAAAAAGCTCCGTACCGTAACATCACATAAATAAAATCAGTATTTCATATGGTAAGAAGTATAAACGTATGATAATTTTAATGTATAAATTCTCATGTTAAGCTTGACTTTGAAATTTATAGTTAAAGTCTTACGTGTCTTGTCTTTCAAAAACTTGAGGCTTGGATAAAATCTTGCTTTTGGTGTGAGAAATTTGATGGGTGAAGAGTGAAGACCCCTATATTTATATATTAATAATGTCTACATTTTTTGGATGAGAAAATCGACCTTCATGTACAAGAGTTTGAAAATGTAAAAATTTGAGTTTGGGGGAGAGAGAAAATTCATTTCACAACAAATGGGCTTGAGTTTTGGGGACAGGTTGGAGCAAAATTCTAACTGCAAAATGATCAGTTGTGCAATATGGTAGGGATGCTCTCAAAGTTTTTTAATGTTAGAGTGTTCTAATTTAAAAGCTTAAATCTGAGGATGTCAAAATGAGGAAATTGATCATGAACACATGTACAAAACCAGTAAATTATATTAATTGAATCACATATAAGAGCATTTCCAACAATACTTCCCCACTTTCAGGTATTTTATTACCACGTAAAAAGTAAAATTCCTCCCAAAATACTTACATATATATACACATACAGTAAAAGTAAAAATGTGCAAAATGAATACTAGAAAAACAAAAATAAAACATAATGACATGCAGCCGACTGCAAGTAAGGGACCCGCATGTGTGTCCATCCCTCCCTTTTAATTTCATACACGTGTACCTTTCTTAGCTTTGCAAAGAAAGAGAGTGTTCCACATATCCCCATTTTTGCATTTGCCTAAAATCATATATTCATAGGTGCCTGTAACACTTCTCTATCAAACTTCTCCTCTGTCAAAATTTCCTCGTACACAATGGAAAATTCCTCAAATATTGGAATATATTGGATGGAGATGACCTAATACTGCTGCAGCAAAAAACTAGAGAAGCTCTGAATGACTAAAAACAACATGAAATAACCTTTTCCATTTATGGAATCCACAATATAAGAAATGCCAGAAACAATAAGGATTATAGAGTTAGAGTTTTTTAAGGATAACAACTTAGGCCAATTTGGAAAAGAAGATAAATTTATTGCGGGCCGAAATTTAAGGACATTAACATTTAAGTGTTACATCCGTAGGCCAATTTTCAGTCCGAACAGGATGCACCTCATATGAGATGCAGGTGATATCCTACGTGGAGCCCGTTCGCTGATTTGGACGCCACATTGCACTCCCCTCTACTTAGAAAAATCTGAAACACCAAAAAAATGCTTAAACCTCTAATTCCTCCCAAATTAACGAATAAACCCTAATTTCTGAAAGAACATAAATCGCTTATCCCAAATTCATAGAAGCGCGATAGTGAAACAATAGATCTCTTGCACAACTGGTAAAATTGAAGCTCGGCGACGATGGTGAATGTGAGGGAGAAGCGGCATCTTAATCGACCACCTCCTATGTAAAGTAAGTAACTATATCCCACTCTCTCTATTTCTCTCTTTTATCATGTTTTTGGGGTTTAGGGTTTAGGTGTGGTCCCAAATAATTTTGTTTATACTGAAAATGTAGTTTACTTTATGTTTGGTGGTGGATTTTTTTTTATGCAGTTGAAGCATTGAATATTGTAATGAATGAATGAGGGTGGTCCCTTTGTGTTTATTTTAATGAAAATATTGTCCTTTGCTCATTTTTGTGAAATATTGTGGAATGTGGGGTTTGTAGGCCATGAATATGTTTATACTTTGTCTGCTTTTGGTATTTTGGGTGTTTTTTTTATTTTTTAGGGCTTATTTTTGTACTTGCTTTTGGTTGGCTGCAGAACCTCCGAATATATATTTGTTTATTGTGTTGTATTACAGTGTGAAGTTTGTCTTATCCCCTATTGCTAAGTATATGGGTGGGTCAAAAATGATAATAGATAGAGTTGTTGCTAGACAATTGACCTTAACATCTCTAAAAAATAGTCTTGTTGATTGGTTATTAATTGATGAGGATGTAAGGATTCATGTCTTAGAAGATAACAAGTTTAAGTTGCTTTCTTCTAATGATGAAGTTAGAGAGGCTTGTGTAAGTGCACTGGGGGTAAAACAAGTTGTCTTTTATGTAGAAGAAGGAGGTATTAAAATAGGGGATGGAGAGTGATGTGGATTATGATGTTGTGATAGATGAAGTTCTTGAGGAATCTGCTCTAGAGCTTCAGAGTCAGAACAAAGATGGTAGTCTAGGGAATATATTTATACCTGTGCAGAAGGTTGGCTCTAGTGATGGGTCAACTAGTAATAAGGGTGAGGAAGATGATGAGAGTGAGGATGACAGTGATTATAATATGGTAGAAGAGACTGAGTCTGATGATGATATGTTATTTGACAAGTTTGTGTCAAAAGACATAGATAATAATGAAAAAGAACATAGTGGTGAGGAGAGTGAAGTAGATGTTGATGTTGTGGAGACAGAATTTCATGAATATAAGGACTCTGATGGTGTGTGAGTATGAGAGGCCACCACCTGTTTTCAATTATGTGGCTATCTTTTATCCAGATTTCTCACTTGGCATGATTTTTAGCTCTAAGGATCAATTTAAAAAGGATGTGCAGTCTCATCCAATCAATAATAAAAGATTTGTAAAGTTTACAAAGAATGCACCTGATAGATGTTATGCAAGATGTGTAGATCAAGATTGTCCATGAAAAATTAACCTGACCAAAATGAAGGATGAAGATACATTTCATATTAGGGAGTTTGTGGACACTCATAAATGTGATACTACTTTTCATGTTAAGAACATGAAATCCTCATGGTTATGTGATAAATTCACCGGGAAGTTCGTCTCAGATAGGGCAAGAAAGGTTTCAGCTTTTAGGAAAGATGGAATGGAAATAGACCAGGCTTATAGAGCTAAGAAATTAGCTCTGAAAAAATTAGAGGATGATCCTGAACAGCAGTATTCCAAGCTACGGGAATATTCAGAGGAATTGAGTAGGGAGAATCCAAGGTCCATTGTCATCATAGGATGTGTAGATGATGAGAATGGTGATTCTAGATTTGACAGATTCTATGTCTATCTTGATGCAGTGAAAAAAGGTTTCAAGGGAGAGTGTAGACCTGTAATTGAGATAGATGGATGCCACTTGAAAACAGATTATAAGGGAGTTCTACTTACAACTGTTGGGGTGGATGTAAACAATAGCATATACCCTATAGCTTGGGTTGTGGTCAGTAGGGAAACAAGGGAGGTTTGGGAATGGTTTTTAGCTATTTTGAAACAAGACTTGGAGATGACTAATGACAGTTCCTATACCTTCATGTTTGACAAACAGAAGGGCTTAATTCAAGCAATGAGTGATGTATTTCCAACTACTGAACATAGACATTATGTTAGACATTTGCATGAGAATTTTAAACTGACAGGCTTTAGGGGACAAAGGTTTAAAGATGCACTCTGGAGATGTGCACAGGCCACCATAGTTGGAGCATTCAAATTTAGGATGGAACAGATCAAATTCAGGATGGAACAGATGAAACAATTGAGTGAAGATACCTGGAAATGGTTGGATTCAAAGCCTCCAGAGCAATGGAATAGGTCTCACTTTACTAAAAACTCCAAATGTGATATGCTTCTTAACAACATTTGTGAGGTTTTCAATGCTACAATCCTAGATGTTAGGGCAATGACCATCTTAACCATGTTGGAGTGGATCAGAGAATGGTTAATAGTGAGATTCCAAAAGAATCGAGAAATAGCAAGCTTGAAGTAGAAAGGGAAAATATGTCCTAGGATTAAGAAATTACTTGAAATGAATGCTGAGAAGGTCCATGAGTGCATTCCAATAAAAGGAAATAACACTCATTATGAGATTAAATGTGCAAATGGAGATCAGTATTTGGTTGACTTAGATCTTAGAATTTGCAGCTGCAGATCCTAGAGTTTAAGCGGCATACCCTGCACACATGCCATATGTGCATTAAATCATCAAAAACTAAATAGGGATGACTATGTACATGGCTTCCTAACAGTTGAGACCTTCAAGAAATCATATGCAACAACCATAAAGGGTGTGAATGGTGCAGTCTTATGGGGTGAGAGCATGTACATTCCACCACTACCTCCACAGATGATCAAAGGAAAAGGTAAGCAAGCAAATGCAAGGAGAAATGCATCAGATGAGAAAGCAGAAAAGTTACACAAGAACAAAACCAAGAACAAAACCAAACTCAAAAGAAAGCAAAACATAATTAGGTGCAGTGGTTGTGGAGGTGAAGGTCACAATTCTGTGACATGTGGTAGGAACAGGGTAAAATTCTTTCCCTAATCTGATTTCACCTTTTATGTTACAACAACTTAATTTTTGTTATTAAATTGTTAGGTGATGCAAAATACTTCAACAAATCCTAGAAATGCAAGTTGTTCATCAAGTGGCAGGATACTCACTGAAGCTCCTATAATTCTCCCACCTTCTACTGAAATTTCTGATGAACGTGGAGGGTCAGAGGAGCCAAATCAAATTCTCACACAAGTTTCACAATCTAAATCTGCCCCTGTGCCAGGACCTTCTATGTTACAACAGCTCCATCAAGGAAAATTCAAGGGACAAGGTCCACTTATTTTGGAGAGCCAGAAGAAATTCACAAGCATGGCTGAAATACAAGCAAGGAAACAGTAACCTTGTTAGCTTCTTGTGATTGTGTTGATTTGGAATCTTACATTTAGGCCAGTTTTTTGCTAAGTACTTTGTATCTATTTTGTTAAACATTGGCCATTACTTTTGCTGGAATATATTGCACTAGACAATATTGTAATTTGTGTACTTTTTGTTAAACATTACTGGCCATTACTTTTGCTGGAATATATTGCACTAAACAATGTTGTAATTTGTGTGTAATATATGTTTAATGCAGCCTTGTCTTTATTCAAATTAGCCCACTTATATGAACATGTGATCTATAAAAAAATAATACTATAAAAATTAGCCCCTTTCTTTTTTTTATTATAATTCTTATAATAAAGATACAACCACAATAACAGTTAGAAAATAGTAAGAAGAAGCAAAATTATAAAAAGAATGCAAACTAATCAAACATAAACGCTGAAATAGCTTCATTAATTTGGATTTCAACGATTATCCAAACATTACAGTGCCTAATTCATAATCTTCTTCATAACATAAGCTTCTTCACAACAAAATGATATCCTAATCTTTCCAATACACTAATACACCAGCTGCTTAATTCATAAGCTTCCAACATAGTTCTTCCCAACATAAACTTCACAAAAATAGATTAACATAAGCTTTTTCACAGCAAAATAATACCCTAATAATCTTTTCAATATACTAATACATTAGCTTCCATAGTAGAATGATACACAGTAGGATGTTAAACAACCATAATTTTTTCTTGGTCTTCTTCAATGCTACAACCTCTGCTTCTACACCATTAATCCTCCTTAGCAATTTGGGAATAATATCTCTTGCACGGGCATACATCATAGGATCGAACCAAGTCCAAAAGACGCAACTATCAATCTTAAAAAAAATAAGAAACAAGCCTTACTGTGCGAAATAGTGTCCAAAAATAATTTTTTTGTCAAAATAATTGCTTCTAATAACATTCATCTCAACAAAAATGGAAACAAGGACAGTGATTAAACTAAAAAAAATGAATTGGAGAATTCTTACGCCAGATCTCGGGCAACAAAGAAACCTCCTCCCTAGATTATCAGAAGTCCATGATGTGCGAAGTGCGGCTCTGACTTCACGCTTACAAAGCACGTTCGGATTTACTTGCCCATTCATGGTCCTAAATGTCGATCTTCTCAGTACTAGGGTTCTACAATTTGGGAAAATATGATTTCTATTGTGGCACACTATTTTTTAAGTAGAGATGAGTGCGATGTGGCATCCAAATCAGCGAACGGGCTCCACATAGGATATCACGTGCATCTCATGTGAGGTACAACCCGTTCAGGCTGAAAATTGGCCTACGGATGCAACACTTAAATATTAATGTTCTTAAATTTTGGCCCGCAATAAATTTGTCCTCTTTTCCAAATCGGCCTAAGTTATTGTCCTTCAAAAATAATTTTCAGGCAGGTCGATGTAAAACATGAAAACTTACTACGTTCTGGCCAACATCATGTTGGAGATACACTCCGAACTTCACACAGGCTACATTTTTATTTTATAACATTTCATTAAAGCACACACAACTTATTAATTATAAACCGAAACTCTGTTGTGGTGGCATCATATATTAATGATTGAAGGTGGTTGGCAAGGCTCTAACAAGAGTGGGAAAGAGAAGCAAATCATGTTTTCTGGCAACAGTGACGCCAAAGGCCTCCGTCATATCCAATGCTTCATTCTTGATTCCGGAAGGCATTTCCCAGTCAAAATGATAAAGAAGGGTTGCGAGGGTAAACTCTACATTGGCGAGGCCCATTGAAATACCACGATAAATCCTCCTTCCCGAACCAAAAGGTACGTATTCAAAATGGTTTCCCTTATAATCAATGGATCCTCAAATCTTTTTGGTATAAACTTTTATGCGTCATTCCAATATTTGGGGTCTCTTCCCATTTCCCACACGTTGATTAGGACTCTTGTGTTAGCTGGTATCTCGTATCCGTTAATTTCACATCTTTCACTGTTCATTCTAGGGACTAAAAGTGGCAACGCCGGGTGCGTTCTTAGTGTCTCATCAATCACTAAATTTAAGTATTTCAGCTCCCCCAACTCTGCTTCATCTACATAAGATGAACTTTTCCTATCGAAAACTTGTGTCACTTCATCTTGTGCTCTTTTTAGTGTCCTAGGATTTTTCATCATCTCCGACATCGCCCACCCTACAATGGTCGCAGACGTGTCACTTCCACCGAAGAACATATCCTGAATAAATAAAACATCACATTTGACTAATTGCAATACAATACATTCATTGATTGCCAATATAATAGGGTTAATACATTTTCAATCACATGGGAAAAGTTGGGCTCCAAACACTATGAGTCCGAGCCATATGTTTTTTGTCCCAATTTTATTTTTGTTTTACTGACTTTTTTGGGTCCCAAATTATATGTTTCGATCCTTTTTATCTTAAAATTAACCAGACACTTAATAATTGTTAAATCTTCTCACAAAAATGTCGAACGCCAAATTAATCCTAGACCAACCTGGCATATCCAAGGTCAAATTATATATAATAACGATAGAAAGTGAGGAAGCCATCAAACCCTATAATCAATCTCGACCCCATCTAAGAAGCATTAATTGGACCAAACATGAAAGACCTCTCGTCCAATCATTATTTCCCATGCCTTCAAATTTTCTTATTTATACATTTACACGCATCATATGAGAACTAGTTCATTCTCACGTATACATATATAGCTAGATATATATATATATATATATATATATGTGTGTGTGTATATATCTAGCTATATATAAGAGGAAATGGAAGGAAATAAAATGAATTTGTTGTTGATGTTGTGTGTTGGTGTTGCATGGATTTTGCCGGTCCTCAATGCTCATATTGGAGAATGGGATGAGGTCTGGCGAAGGCGGGCGGAGGAGGCTCGGAACCGCACTCTTGAGGCCTACGATCCCAACCCTGAAAATATTGTCAATCACTTCAATGTGCACGTCAACAAGTAATTCCAATTTCATCTTCTTCGCGCGCGCGTGTGTATATCTATATTTATCTATATATATATTGATATGTATGTATGTATGCAGTGACGGACGTAGGAATTTTATTCGGGGGCATTTAATAATACTATAAAAAAATATTATATATATGCATAATTATTAATTCTAAAAATAAAACAAACTGATTGAAAAATCTACGGATATAGTGGATTGAAAAATCTACGGATTAGATTTTGGATAAAGATCTTTATTAATCAACTAACAACCTCAACCATTAAGGAAAATCCTTATTCTAAGTCCAGAGAGACTCACATCCCGTTCTAAACTGAGCAAGTTGGGGTATGAGTCACGGTATTTGCTTCTCGATACATATGACAAAAGACAATTGTTACTTTAATGAAAAAATACAAAATTTTTGTATAAAAATATCTAAATAAATATACAACTTGTTTCAAATAAATAAAAATACAACAATGATTAATAGTGAAAAAAAAAACTGCACAAATTGAAATAATTCTCAATTTTTTTAAAAATAAAGTAAAAAATAAATCCACCCAAGAGAAAAAAGTAAAGAAACCTTAGAAAAAAAGTAAAATAAATATGCTGTTGTGGGATTTGAACCCATGACCTCAATTACAAATATATTTCTACCATTGGGCTAAACTTTCAAGACATTAATATTTTCATGTAATTTTTTAAAAAACATAATAAAAACATATATTATTATTATATTAATAATAAAAAAAAATTAAAATTTCAGGGGGCCAGTGACCCCCCTTGGCCTAGTGTAGGTCCGTCCCTGTATGTATGTATGTATGTATGTGTTGCTTGCATGCATGTTCCAATTCACAAATATTATATATGCATCACCTTTCATTACATCAGGGGTGCGTGCAATACACATGTTGAGCGCTTTTTTCAATATTATAAATGATATTTTTCAGTATTATAATTAATGATGCTTTTTTCAATCCAAAATTGTAGTAATATAATTATAAAAATATTGTCGTCTTTTTTTTACATTACTAAACATGATACATCTCATCATCAGAAGTGGTACTTTTCATTATTAGATTGATATACTTTTATCTGGGTTAGATCGGGTCTGTGCGGTACCTACTAATCTAATGATATGAGTCTTGTTTACGTCCGTTGTACAGGAGATTACCGTTTTAAGTTCCAAACTATTTTTTTCTCTTCTCATCCTTTACTCCATTTTTGTCATATTCAATAAAAAATTATCAAATTAAATTCTATTTAAATGTTTTGTGTGTGTACTCATTTTTAGCTTAAAAATTATCCCAGTTGTAAATTAATAATTCCCTATCCGATATTGTTATGATAGTTTAGCTAACCTTTCGAATGTTTTTGAGTGTAATGAATTAGGATAATATTAAGAATTTGTCAATATATATATATATATATGTACTATATATACTCCCTCCGTCCCGATTATATAGTCCCTTTTCTACTCACACGTAGATTAAAAATATTTATGAAAATAAGAAACAAAAGCTAAACTTCCAACTTTAATCTTATTTAATAAAAATTAATAAAACTTAAATTTTAGCTCAACTTTAATGTATTAATTTTTTGAAACAAAGAAAATATACAATTAATGAAATGAAAATACAATGAATAGCAATAAAATTGATTAAATTCAAGTACATGCAAATTAATTAAGTTGGTCAATTTTAATTAATGTTTCTCATTTTTTGAAAAAAATAACATTTAAGATTTATAATTTTCACAAACTTAAATATTTAATTTTTTTAATTCTCAAAACCTAATAAGGGTATAATTGTAAATTTCTATTAAAAATAACACTACTTATAGTAATGAGACTACATAATCGGGACACCTCAAAATAGAAATGTAGACTATATAATCGGGACGGATGAAGTATATAAAGTACTTTAATGTTCATGTTGCTGTGATATGAAAAACAGAAGACGCGATTCTAACATAAAATATATTACGTTCTAATTAAATATTTTGTAATAACATGAGATCTTTTTAACTCAACAAAAAGCAATTTTGCAGAGCATTAAAGGAAATTAAAGAGAATGAAGGAATCAATCTGGAGTCAAATAGCACGAGGAGGGTGCTAAAGGGGTATAAAGGTCCATGCATGGCGACCAACCCGATCGACCGTTGCTGGAGATGCCAACCCAATTGGGCCGAAAACCGGTTCAGGCTGGCGGACTGCGCCTTAGGGTTCGGGCGGAGGGCCACCGGCGGCAAGAACGGCCGGATATACGTGGTGACCGACTCCTCGGACGACGACGTACAAAACCCTAAGCCCGGAACCCTAAGACACGCGGTGATCCAAAAGCGGCCGGTGTGGATCGTGTTCCGCCGTAGCATGGTGATCACACTGCAACAGGAACTGATCATGCAGGGCGACAAGACCATCGACGGCCGCGGCGCGAGGGTCGAGATCGCGTACGGCGCCGGGATAACGATCCAGTTCGTGAGGAACGTGATCATCCACGGCATAAAGATTCACGACATCAAGCCCAAGGATGGTGGGATGGTGAGAGACTCGGTTGATCATTTTGGGTTTCGCACGATGAGCGATGGGGATGGGATATCTATATTTGGATCACAAGATGTTTGGATTGATCATGTTTCTTTGACCAAATGCACGGATGGGATGATTGATGCAATCCAAGGCTCCACGGGGATCACCATCTCCAACAACCATTTCACCGATCATGATAAGGTACGTATCGTATATTGGATACCACTCTCTCCGTTTTTGAATAAGTGTCATTCTATTATTTTAATTTTGTTTCAAAAAACATGTTATTCTACAAATTTGAAATAGAAAATTCACATTTTTCACTTATTTACGGGTGTATTAGGTAAATTAATTAATTTCTTAATTTGTGTGTATTCATCCAAAATGACATTTATATAGAAACAGAGAGAGTACATGTTTTATGTGTTTCTTTGTTATATTTATAGTTTTTATTTTATTTTAATTGTTTTGCTTTAATTTAATTTGACAATTATATTTATTAGGGTTGATTAATTATATCTAATGAGGATTTATAATCGTTGTTTAGTATTTATTTTTCAATTAAATTAGTAGTTAATAATTGATTATTGGGGTTATTGATTTTTTACATAATTGATTTTTTTAAAATTTCATTTTTCTTTTTCGTACTAGGCGTTACACTATCAAAAAAATGGTCTTTAGTGACAACATTATCAGCGACGATGAATGTCGTCACTGATAATAGACTTAAATAACATGTCATGTCTAATAATTACATGTCATTTCTAATGATATTTTTTGTGACGACAATATTGTTGTCACTTAAAATAATTTTTAATTTATTTGGGACGAACTTTTAGGGACGCTCTATTCACAAAAAATATTTTTAATTGACAACAATGTCATCACTAAAATTTTATTAGAGATGATATCTGATAATTAAAAACGACATGTTGTTACTAAAAGTCTAGTATTAGTGACAACATTTGTCGTCGCTAATAATCTTGTCTCTAAAGACCTTTTTTTATAGTGTTAATTATTCCTTATTATCTAATAATATTTTTTATAATAAATATTATTAAAATAATAAATTTGATAGGGCACCAAAAATGTTGGGACATAGGATCCTCCATGTATATCATAAGTAGGATAAACATGATATATCCGATCGATCCAATATCCCACTTTATGGTATACGTACCATATTCTTTTAGTTTTTTCTTTTAAAATTTTAATATTTTCAATCTTAATTTATCGTGTTTTAGTTTGATTTTACTATTATTAATCATGATTGGTTATCCTATTGTGGTTTAATATATTTTTTTTCTCTATAAATTTTTAAGTTTTAATTAATAATTGACATTATGGTTAATCATTTCATAATTGTGTTTTATAAATTATTTCGATAAGAAATGTTAATATACAACTTTTTTTTTTTAAATCTATATAACAAGTATTATTAAATAACATATTTGATCACCGTACACAAAAAAGTGAGAGTATATCTCCTCCCATAACAGAGACGTACAACTCGATCTTCCTAAGTGTATATAATCCCAAATTTCACATAAAATTCACAATATGCCTTTTATACACTATTTGAAATAACAAAATTGCGCTACTAAATATGTACTCCCTCCGTTTCGTTTTATTTGTTGTTTTAAGTTTTTTGTTTTGTTTCAAAATATTTGTGCCATATATGAGGGATAGATATATTTGTTACAAAATTAATTGTTACTTCTAGATAAAAAAACCTAAAACAACAGATAAAACGAAACGGAGGGACTATAGTCATAAAATAGGGGAAAACAAATTCGAGTACTTATTTCTCATTTTTATTAAGATTGTTGGGTCCATCCCTGACTAAGATGTTGATGCAGACATTGCTTTTTGGTGCGACCGATTCTGCGACAGAAGATAAGAAAATGCAAATAACAGTTGCTTTCAATCATTTTGGGAAGAGATTGGTGCAGAGAATGCCAAGGTGCAGATTTGGTTACATCCATGTAGTTAACAACGACTACACACACTGGATCATGTATGCCATTGGTGGCAGCAGCAATCCCACCATTCTTAGCCAGGGCAATAGATACATTGCTTATTATCCTTTCGCCAAGCAGGTATATATATATATATCAAACCAAATAAGTCGATACTCGACTAGTGATCGTTTCTTGAAAGTTCGGTTCTATAAGCATATGAAACAAGGTTCAACATAATTTCATGCTTGATCAGATTTAAACCTCATCTTAAACTAGAGCTCAATATTTAAAAACAAATATCAAACTACGCGAGCTTGACTTTGTGTTTGGCTTGGTTCGACTCACGACATTGTTTATTCATGCGGTGAAAATGCAGGTGACTAAAAGGGAGAAGGCATCAGAATCGGAATGGAAGAAATGGACATGGATATCAGAGGGAGACGTGTTTTTGAGAGATGCATATTTTGTTACATCCGGCGATCAGAGTTGGTCCAAGAAACATCCTGAGGTCTATGACAAGGTCGTGGCTGCCCCTGGTACTTATGTTGCTGAAATGACCAAATTCACAGGGAGACTAGGCTGCAAGGTGGGAAGACCTTGTTAGAAAAATGATTTTGTTTTACCATACCCTATGTATACATATATCTTTAGCTCATCAACTTGTAGTCTTGTGCCTCCCATCCATCATTTATCATTACGAACTCCGGTCCCATATATAATATTCATTATAATTAATGGAATTTAAATATTTGTTGGACTAGTTTGCCTGTTCAATATCTTAAATGTCGTGACAGAAGGGGGAGTGATTAAATTAAAATTCGTCCCACGGAACTTAATACCCAAACATATGCAAAATGATGAATATTTGTAACGGTCCAATCCCGAAAAAATAGTGACAAGAGACCGGTGCACTAATGGAAAAAGGGGGAAGGGGCTTTATTTTTTTTTTTTTTTTTTTTTTTTTTAAGGGGGAAGGGGCTGTTGTATACAGATAATTATAGAAATAGGGTTAGTGCACCATAAATTTAAGCAAAATAACCTCTCCGTACCGGAACATAACAAAACCACGCACTAAGACGTTCAAACGGAACTTGAATCAGATACCAATTATAAAAAAAAACTTATCCTAACAAATAGTTAAAAGGGCATCGCCCAACTGTAATCAGAGATGCAAAAATCAAAATACGCTTTATTTCATTTAAGCAAGCTAGATGCCAGTAAACGGAACAAACACATGACATTATTCATCTCAAGTAATAAATTGTTTCAGAGTTTTCTACGATCTCTAAACAACTCAAAAAGGAAATTAAACTACGACTAGCATGTCCATGTCTCAGCCCCGTCATCCTCCAGCCTGAAAATATTTTAAAAAGGTTTAGGCTGAGTACTAGCTAGTGAGTACTAGCTAGTGTACTCAGTATAACAATTATTTTGATAAACAGTTCATAATCATTTTATAAATATGAATATCGTATCTACACAACTATAACAATAGAAATGTTTTAAATGTAAAAGGCATTACATGTATACAAAAGCTTCTTTAAACCTTACTCTTGCACGGTCTACCTCATTTGTCCCTTTGATACGATCCAAAATTGTCCAAGGGGCCCATTAAAGGAGTTGGACCAGCTGCCGCCGAAAGCCTACTTGGATGAAATTATTATTCAATATTATTTAGGAGTTCTATTTTAATTAGGATAGATTTTAGAATTTAATTGGGGTTCTCCTTTTATTTTAGTTTCCTAGTTGGTTTAGAATTTAATTAGGATTAGAATTATGATTTCCTTATTTTACAGATTTATTTTCTTATTTTCTAGAATTCTAGTTAGGAAACTTATTCTCTACCATCCCTACATAAAGGGGGCTATGTGAAGGAAATTATAAACCTTGATTAATAAATTTTATGTGTTTTTCTTTCTAAAGATTTTATCCGAATTTCACGAGAAGTATTGTGAGTTCAAACCTAAACTTATCAAGCAGATTTATCACCTCAGTTTGTGGTGTCATCACTTTTATTCTGAGGTTCTTGTTTCTAATCATAGTATAGTGATTTATCACCTCAGTTTGTGGTGTCATCACTTTTATTCTGAGGTTCTTGTTTCTAATCATAGTATAGTTATGGATTTCATATATCTACAGAGAGGTCCTCTCGACTCGGCTTGCTGAAATCTGCATTCGGATTTCAATTGTTTATTTATTTCATTTCAATAATTGTACTTGTTTATCTTCTACTCCTTGTCTGTTCTTCTGCACTTCAGATTGTATTGTATTCAAGAAAGTTGTAAAACGTTTCAATAACAGGTAGTGGAGAAGTTTAATTAGTCGGGAAATAGCCATGTTCGACACCAATGAGTTAGCGATGACAACTATACAGGAATCAGTTTGTGAGAAATCTATGGTGGATGAACGGACATCTGAGAATTTAGAGGTCAAGAGTGTAGACGATGATGTTGACATGGATGGGAAGATGTTGGAAATACAACATGTGCTGAAAAGGAGAATCATCAGTGGGGCAATGAGTGTAGATCACAAAGGACTCGAACAAGCAAGCATGGAGGAGCTTCTGAGTTCTAAAATTATTTGTCAATCGTTTTTTTGTGACGTCTTTATTTTACAGGTTGCTGAAGAGGTACCATTGGAGCTGATGAGCCACTTGATTTATTTGTGTATTTTATGGTCAGGCATTCTATTGAGTTGAGGTTGTGACCATTTGATACAAGATAGAAGATTTTGAAGTTATGTCGTGTGCATCTTGTGCTGGAAGAGATTGATGACTGGTTCATGTTTGTCTTTGATCCAGGAGGAAGTTCGAATTTGAGGACAAATCTCTTTCAAGAGAAAGCTAGGGAATGATACGATCCAAAGTTATCCAAAGGGCCCATTGAAGGAGTTGGACTCGCCGCCGCCGAAAGCTTACTTGGACAAAATTATTATTTAATATTATTTAGGAGTTCTATTTTAATTAGGATAGATTTTAGAATCTAATTAGGGTTCTGCTTTTATTTGAGTTTCCTAGTTGGTTTAGAATTTAAGTAGGATTAGAATTAGGATTTTCTTATTTTGCTGATTTATTTCCTTGTTTTCAGGAATTCTAGTTAGGAAACTTATTCTCTACCATTCCTATATAAAGGGGGGCTGTGTGAATAAAATTATAAACCTTGATTAATAAATTTTATGAGTCTCTCTCTTGAGATTTTATCCGAATTGCACGAGAAATGTCGTGACTTCAAACATAGACTTATCAAGCATATTTATCACCTCTGTTTGTGGTGTCATCATTTTTATTCTGAGGTTCTTGTTTCCAATCACAGTAGGGTTGTAGACTTCATATATTTACAGTTCGTCTGCGTTGTGAGATTTGGGTCGAGGAATTCCATCATATTTATCCCGTTGCCGAACACAAGTAGTGGGTTACACAATTTTGATATAGATACTCATGCTTCACATAAGATAAATTATGTGATCTCCTTACCGGAAGATGGTTGATAATAAAGATCCTTCCCACGAGCATCAAGTTACAAGATATAAGAATTGATGGAGAATCCTGAAACCCTAGTGACACACTATTTATTAATAAATATTTGTATCGTAAGTCTACGGTGTTATTGCAATATATAGATGAACAAGAATATTGTATCCCACAAAGACCATTATCAACTAGTTCTTCTTCACGAGCACATTATTAGTATCTAGACACAGAGCAAGCGGATAAAGAGGAATACAAAAATAACGAGCATAAAAATAAAGACACAATAAATAAAATACTAAAATAAATAAATATTAGAAAAACCTAGGCTTTAAGGAAATTGGATTTATTATATCATTTAATAATATTTATTGATTCTCTCAACCCGACTATTGCCTTTAATCTATCAATGGTGGGGGATCACTAGTTTGTTATCACGCTTCTGTTTAAGGCATATACCATGACATAGATATAATGAGCATGCACTTCATTGCGGCCGATTCTTCATACGTGTCATTACTCCTAATCTAGCACACAAAAATCTATTCAACCCTATATGATACTTGTTCACTTAGTCGGTCCTTCCAACCACACATAATCTGATTTCTATATTTCCATCATTAATTCTTCTCTGGTCAATACTCCAAATTAATAACTAGCATGCATAAATGGTGATCAAGCATTCATACAAGATATGAAATAAATCATAGAACTCAAACCCCGAAAGATAGTACGAAAAAAAGTAATCAACTCATATATTAAAATCCATAAATTCCAATCCCTAAAACCTAGCTATGAAAAGCTAGACATAATTAAATAAATAAGCAACAGAGTTTCAGTATTCATGATAGAATAGATAAATGAATCGATGAACAGTTTGTAATCTAGCGACTTCGTCTTCTCTACAATGGCATTTCGTCTCTAACAACCTTGTCGTCTCATCTTGAGTAGATGATACGACCAACAATTATGCGGAAGCAATGAACACACGACAACTATAATAAAGATTCAACCCAAATAACTGCTGGAATTTAGATTAATAATATGAAGAATAATCTGACCTAGAAGCACAAATAAATTCCAACAAGAATTAAACCAAAAACAAACCCAAAATAGTGCTAAAAACCATAAGAAAGATGCGATCAGAAACCTAAGAAATTTAACTCCAATTGAGCTCAAATTTTAACACAAGGTACAATCTAAAGTGAAGAAAAACATATCCAAAAATCAGATAAAACTCACTAGTAGTTTTCATTTTGGCATGGGTAATACGTTTCAGACGGTTTAGGACTTATAAATGGATCTATAGCTTGTATGGATGGATTCTGAACTTAAGAAGCTATGTGGACGAATATGGTGATGCTAGGGTAGATATGGAATGTGTATGGGTTCTGGGAAGGTGTGGGAGAAAGTGGTGGTGAATGGAAACAAGAATATGTTGTGAATCTTATCCGAAATGAACCTCGAGCCTATAAGGATCTGAAACTAGTCGGGTCAACCTAGAGTCCTATTTTTGCATAGTGTCAACCTAAGTGAGCTGAGCCAGGTCAGCCCACTCATGTGTAAAATAAACTGGGCTGGGTAGATCAAGCTTCTCCGGATCGACCCACCCCTGATTAGAGTTGGGCTTTGGATTTTTTCGAATTTTGATTATTTAATCTGGTCCATTAGGCTTCATTTAAGAATTTAATTAAGCTCAAGCGCCTAATTAAACACCCCTTCAACTCTTCTTGTCCATATTCACTAATTTTGCTTCAAATATGCAATGAAATCACAACAATTACTGCAAAACTAGCAAACACATCAAAAATTCAAAATGATAACAATTTAAGCACAAAAGTTATGTAAAATGCACAACTTCATATAATAAATAGCATCAATTCATATCCAAAAGTGATGTAAAATACACAGTTGTCAAACCCTCAAACTTACACTGTTGCTAGTCCTGAGTAATAAAAAAGAAAAGAAAAGAAAAGAAAGGATATGAAGTGATGACCAACATACTTGCCTCGGATTCGCCACAGATGTGCTAAACTGAACATGAAAAAATTAGAAAGATAAAACAAATAGCACATCAATCAAATCTTGTTGGAATTATGAACCTCTCGAAAGATAAATAGAAAAGTCATCTCAACACTAGAGTGTATAAAGAAACTCTCAGACACCAAAAAAATATAGTAATCCACCATAAGCTTCCAAATTGTTTATCTCTCTACTACTAAAAATTATAAACTTGAACCAAAAATCAACTAGAACTTATCTTGGTTGTAATATCGGCTCATTGGACAAGAATGCATAATATGATCAAGTGACTTATCCCAGAAAAACTCTCGAGTTGGCTACTCTCAATCGTTCGCCGAAAAACATTGAATAGTGACAACTTTTAGCAGAACTAAAATTCTCTTAGTTCCCTTCTCCCTTTTTATAACAGAATAAAGATAACCAACAATGCATGCTATAAAAATCATAATCAAACTGAAAAAGTGTCGGATAGGTCTTTCATACCATTTTCTTCTTTTTATTCTTTTTCGAAAATATGTATATATACATATTCAATTCTATATTTTCTCTTTTTTTTTCAACAGATCTTAATAAGACTCATTCACATTTTTCCACAACACATCAAATATTCGCAGCATGTCAAGCTTAATTACACCATTAATTCCACCAAAGATCCCCCATCATCCAAACATGAAATTCCTCAGATCCCCGACTTTCAAAGAATAGGCTATCAAGCTCAAACGGGCTAACTATGGAATCTTCCAAAGATAGGTAAAAATCTAGGAAAAATAAGGGTAGCAAAAATGGCTTAGAATTATTTTTCCAATTCAAGTAAACTGTGTAATCTCAAGATAGAAACCAAAGCAAGTTCCATGGATTAACTGCATTAACTGATACACTCGAAACAATAAACCATGCTAAAATATAAAGTAGTAATCAAGGCTCAAAAATCCCACAGGCTTATTGTGCATAATTCCAACAAATTATCAATTCATTGCCGTGACCACTTTGAAGTTTGAAGGCCCGTCTGGTTTGTCTCGATGGTGCTCTTAAGTTTATATTTTGTTTGATGTTTAGCCTAACATAATATTAATTTATTTCAGTGTGCGAATGATACTGAAAATGTACATAGCTACTTGAAATATTTATACTGGCATATTTGTTTGTTAATTTTAGATATTTAAAAAATATCTAAAATGTTAAATTTTTTAAATTCTATGAGGTATTACCTCGATAACTTCTCTCTATGAAATATTACCTCAATTTCTTTTAATATGAGCCATTTTTTAATTTATATTAGAGGAGCCATTTAAATTCCACTATTAATAAGATTGTGATTATCTTTTTATTCTCTCGCATTACATAAGACATTATTTGTGTGTGTGTATATATATATATACACACACAATATTAATAGTGCAAAATATGTTCTTTAATTGAGTTTAGATACTATAATATAAGGCATTATTTGTATATATACAATGCGACTATATAAATGTAATCTCTATTAATTATACATAATATATCATTATCGATAATAATTGTAAAGATTTTACATAGTATATGTTAATTTATTATTATTATTATTATTATTATTATTATTATTATGGTAATTAAAAATATTACAAGCATTTCATGCATGTTCTATAAAGATTTAATTATAGTTAATCAACTTCAATCACATTATATTATAAACATTTAATTTCTTATTCATTATTATGTTAATATGTTAATGGGCGAAGGGCAAAAAAAAACATGAACTATATTGTGGATGTTGGCCCAATGATCCTTAATGGGCTCTTTAATTATTTGATAGTCCAAATTTTCTAATTAGCCCATCAACCCTTAATTAAGTCTTAATCTTTTCCTCCATCTCAATAAAGCTCCCACGCCGGTCTAATTCGAATTAAGCTTGAGAGAAAATCACACTGAGATAGGGCTTTGCTATTCCCGATCAATACTCCTCGCTGGATTCTCTGTTCACCGGTCTCCTGATTGGCGTTGAGAGTGTGAGAAGCTTCGTGAGGGAGAGTTGATTTACCTTGGCCTATTTCGGCCTTTTCCCTTCTCATCGTTGGCCTGACTGTCGACTGTTCTCTATTGCCCGGCTGATCGTTGTTGTTGCCGGAAGGAATCGCCGCCGCTTTTGGATCCTGAGCCATAAAATCTTCATCAAATTCTCCATTTTTCTTCTCTATTATTTACCTATCTGTTATCTTCTTTATTTATATTTTACAGAGATATATATCATTATATATATATATTGATTGAACAGATACATATACATATATTCATATAGTCAATATATATAATTATTGTAAGTCTGCTGCTATTTTATTTCCTTTAATTAACTACTAAGTTTGTAGCTTGGTTGCAGACCTGTTCATCGCCGGAGAAGATGACCTGAACACACAGCAAGTCTCTGCTCCTTTGTTGCGTCGACAGTCGTCGGAAAAGTCAACTAGCGTCGCTGCTGAAGGCAAAGAGATCGATCAACGCTGCTACCTTGACTGTCTGATCATTGCAGAAGCGTAGCAGCTTGTTAAAGTTGAGCTACGGTGCTATACTTGCTGCTGGGGCATACATATTGAAGGAGAATCTTCGCAAAGTTGTTGCCACTACTTTTGTCAAAGCCCAGGTGACCGTGTAGCTAGGGGTGGCACGGTAAGGTATACGTTACTTTTTTTCACATACCTTTATCTTACCTTACTTGTACGGTATGGAGAAAATCCATACTGTTACCTTACCTTAAGGTTCGGTATACCTTCCAACGATATACCTTAAGTTCGGTATGAAACAAATGACATACCTTTGTCATATTTTTAGTTCGGTATACCTTACCAACATCGGTATACCTTACCGACATCGGTACACCTTATCATACCATTACCATCATAGGATATATCATATATCTCATATATTTACTCAAAATATATGAAACATTCCTAATAACGATCAAAATTCAACAAAATAAAATAAATATTGTAAATTATTTACTTAGAAATCGTAAGAATTTTTTACTAAGTATATACTAACAAAGAACACACTTAACATTACAATGCATTAAGTATAACATAAGATTAATTATAATTGTTAATATTGTAAATATTGTAAATTACTAGATACTTATAAATGTATAACATATTTACTTGTATTATATATCAATCATGTTTTTATAATTAATATAAATTGTATAAAAATATTATAAACTTACTAAATATTACAAATTTGAAATTTTTTACTTAGAAATTGTAAGAATTATTTACTAAGTTTTAATTAAGAAAATATTTAATTATCATTACTATGCATTAAGTATAACATAAGATTAATTATAAGTGTTAGATATTTACATATATATAACATATGATATTTACTAAGTATTGTATAAGAAGTATTTATAATTCACGTATACATGTATTTATATAATATCATAAATATATCGGTATATACCGTTACAATGTTATATACCGAACTAACGGTATATACCGCATCTACGGTATATACCGGTACAACGGTATATGCCAAATTAACGGCATATACCTTAAAATTTTGGTATACCGTCGTTATCGGTATATGCTGGTATACCTCGGTTTTTATAATTCTATACCGTTACCTTAGCGAAAAATCTTAGTACGGTATCATACCTTACCAAAAATACTGGTATACCATAAAGTTCAGTATTCCGATATTTTTTCGGTATGGTAAGTACGGTATGACAGTATTTTCTCCCAGCCCTACGTGTAGCTGACATGACAAGTTGGGAACCAAGAAGGTGAACCCTGGCAAGGCACGGATACCCCACAGTGGTATCAGAGCCATGTGGACCTTACCGGGGCACCCTCCGACTCGCACCAGCCCACCCCGCCGCTATTGGTTGCGCTGTTTTGCTCCCGACGAGCAAGAAACACGGTAGGTCAGATTTCTCCCCTTCGCGGGAGGATCTACTATGGTAAAGTGGTGAAACTCTAAGCTCCCTAGTTCTTAGGCTTGGTTTTGTGGAGTTTTGGGAGAATATTGGTGTATTATGGTGATTTAGGAGACTATTAGTGAATTGTGGTTATTTGGGAGAATATTGGTGATTTATGTTGGTTTTTGGTGAATTTGTGAATTTTTGTTGAATTTTTGGGTGAACTCTGAGATATTTTGTTTTGAAAATATATTGTTGTTGTATCTCTGCTATTTGTTCGGTATCTTGTGATCCTATTAATTACTTCCGCATTCTTATTTTCTGTGATATCTCTTAGTGTCTCACCTTCTTGCGAACCGTAGCATTCCATGCTTGAGAGCTCTATGCTCTAATTACCTTACTTACGGTCCAGTTTGTTTGGATTCCCCCGTGGGTCTCCTCGTGCGAGTAACCTAGATAGCAAGTGTAGTGAAGGGTTCATCGGAAGTTTTTGAGTTGTTGATCTGGTCTGCCTTTATTCCCTTGTGGTGTTTTCATGCTCTGTGAGTTTTTTGGTTGTGTTTGGTAGTAAAAATTTATTGAAACTCCAAGTTTTGTAAGTTTCTGAGAAACTGACTTTGGTAATTGAGTCAGTTACTGTTGAAACAAGTTTTGGGGTTGTCCTGAGTGAATCCTTGCTCCACAGATAAATCTGTGCTGAGAACTGGGCTAGCCGCAGCACTTTATCCCCCGGGTGTACTTGTTTTTGTGCTTTGGAGGTGTTCCCTCCCTATTTTGTGTTCTTTGATTTTCTAGTGATTATTTACCTTCCTCCTGCTTCTGTGACTGCATATAATCATGAATAATGTTCATATAGCACCCTTTAACGGTAGAGATTATTTTCAAGATTGGAAAACTAAAATTGAATGCATTTTGGTTAAAGAAAAGATTAATAAGGCCATTTCTACTAAAATTGATGCCTTTGTGGATGATGAGAAACTGCATGAAATGAATGATAGTGTTAGGGCCACTATTTTGTTGAATCTGTGTAATACTGTGGTTAGAAAAGTGTCTCATCATAAATGTGCCAAAGATCTGTGGGATAATCTGATATCTTTATATACTGCTGCATCTGAAGAATCTATATGGTCTTTGCAAAATCAATTTATGTCTTTTCAAATGGATGCTTCTAAGATATTGATGCCAATATGGATGAGTTTTATAAATTGTTACAAGATCTGAAACTTGTTGGTGATGATTCCCTTGAAAAGTATGCGCCTCAAGTGTTGCTTGGATCTATTCCTGAATCTTTTGCTGAAGTTAAATCTGCTCTTAAATGATGGTTCTAAGGTGAATTGTGATATGATTGTCATTGGTCTAAAAGCAAAAGAAAGTGAAATGAGGAAAATGAAATCCCAGCTTTTGCATAATGAAATCATGTATGTGTACAAGAATGATAATAGAAATCCTCCTCGTGGCTTTAATAAACCTCTGAATCCTGAGAATCCTAGTGTGCTTGCTGCTGAAAGACATAGGAGGGATATGCAATTAGGACAAAACCAACATCATAATCAGAATTATGCTCAAAATCATAATCATGCTCAGAATCATATTTTATACCAGAAGCCTAGGAAAACATGCTGGAATTGTGGTAACCTGGTCACTTCTCCAATAGATGTAAGCAACCTAAAAGAAATAAGGGTTATGGGAATTATGAGCCTAAACAGCATGCTAATAATGTGTATGAGGATGATGGTATTTATATGGTACATGATGCATATGATTTTCAGTTCATCAATTACACTAATGATGTGTCAAAATCTGTTTCAAATAATGAATGGCTCATTGATTCTGGTTGCACTTTTCACGTCACTCCATTTAAGCATCTATTTCATAACCTGCATTATATGTATTCTGGACATGTAGCTCTTGCTGATGATCAAAATTGTGATATTCAAGGAAAAAGTGATATTTGCTTGAAATTTGAGAATGGGAGCATGCTTACATTAAATGATGAAATTATCTCTTCTCTACTTGTATTTAGAGGTGGCAAAAGTGGCCCGATCTGACCCATAATTTTATAGGCCCGGAACAAGTTCCAAGCAGGTCGGCTTAGCCTGATAAAAGGTGTTGGTCTGAATGGATCGGGCCGCCCAATAAAAAAAGTACAAAATAAGCCTTTGGCCCATGCATGGGCGGCCCGCCGAGACCCGAAAATTGGGTTGGGTTAGGCCATGATTTTATGGGCCCCAACACCTTCGGCTTGACCCGCCTCAACACAAGTAGAGTTGTTAATTGGCTTATAGGTTCGAGCTGACCTAGCCCAATTAACAACTCTACTTGTGTTTTTCATGCTGTGCAGGTGGAAGTTCAGTGGGAGTGGTTTTTTTCCATGACATGAGTGGAGATCAATGTTAGTGATAGACAGTCATGAGTTCAAAATTGACCAAGTCCAAGTTTGTTTGAAAAGCAGTTTTCTTCACTTCTTTTGATCATATTTTGAAGGTTCAAACTACGTGGGAACTGACCCATTTTGAGCCCTAAAGATCACTCTATAAAAGGCCTTTGAAAGCTCAATGAAAAGTATACAGACTAATTAAAAAGATCAAATTGAACTTCTCATGCAGTCTGTGTCATTTTACTGAAACTTAGTAACATTTCCTGATTCATTTGTTTTCCAGCCGAAGTTCGTATACTTTAGTCTAGCTATTTAGATATTCACAAAGTTTTCAGTGCATGTGGTGCACATAAGTCAGACAGGTGAGCCAAATTCGCGTGTCAACCCGCTTTGACCCGGGTCAACGCGGGTCAATTCATAAAAAAAATACGGCAAATTCAATATCAACAGCAAATTACAATGTATCACTCAAAATTCAAAACGTATCACATGTATCATTAAAAAGTAAGGCCTCTGCTACTTATTTTGGGGGTGTTTTTAGGGATTTATTTTGTGTGTTTTACAGTTTTTTTGGGGTGATTTTAGGGGGGTTTATTTTGTGTTTTTAGAGGAGTGTTTTTAGGGTTTTTTATTGTGTTTTTTAGGATTTTTTGGGGGTTTTTTTAGGGTTTTATTTTGTGTTTTTTTGGATTTTTTGGGGGTATTTTTAGGGTTTTATTTTGTGTTTTTTAGGTTAAATTAATTTCATTTTAGGGTATAAATTTATATTTATTTCAAATAAATTATATCAATTCACTTTAATTTTAGAGTTCACTAATTTTATTTTATGGTATAAATTTTATTGGAAAAAAAATAAAGAAAAAGAAATTACAGGCGCGTGGGGTGCGCATGGACGCGCGCGTGGGCTCCACACGCCCGTCTGATGGCTACCGCATGGGGGGTTTGGTGCACCGAAAACCAGCCCTTAGATATTTGTATTTAGTAAATCATTAGGTCCTTTAGTAGTTTTTATAGCTATCTAAATGTTTAGATAGTTATTGTTTGGGTTAGTTACTATAAAATACACAAACTTTGACAAGATTTGCAAATTAGACATAAACTTTAAATTTTTGCAATTAAAACAAAAACTTACATTTTTTTGCAAAATAGACAAACTCAAATTTTTCGGACTAACGGAAAAATGTGAATTTGCGACATATAATTCATTTTCACTTATTAAAACCAATGCAATGCCATATAAATCGAAAGGTGAATAATTTTTATGGCTTTGCGGTTTTAAAATTCAATTGATTTTAAAATTTTGCTTTTAGTTTGTCTATTTTGCAAACAAATGTAAGTTTGTGTTTTAATTGCAAAATTTTAAAGTTTGTGTCTAATTTTCAAATCTTGTCAAAGTTTGTGTATTTTATAGTAATTAACCCTTATTGTTTTCATAGAGATTATTTAAACGAGTGAACCGAGAATAGTCTCTTTGTATTTTGTGTATGTTAAAGTTGTCTAACATTAGTTAGTTATAGTTATTTATATTGTGAATCCGAGGGAGTGAACCAATGATGAACTATATATATATATACCGTAAAGTATCTGATATAAAATTAATTTCCGTCCAAATTATTCTTTAAGTTTCCGCTTTCGACTACGTGTCGAAGGCATTGTAGTAACACTATTTTCAACACCAATTGTGTTATTAGTATGTTTGTATTTTTCACGGTATTTAAGGCATCAAATTCTAAGAAAGAGAAACCTAATAATTAAATCCTAAAATACCTAATTAGACAGCGCTGCCAGGGCATCTACTAAGTGTACATGATGAGGACATCCATAGCAATGATGAAGTCAATGAAGAACTACAATTCAAAGACCCCGTCACAAGACTACGAGCTAAGGAGTTGCAAGAATATTTGCAACCTGTAATTCGCAAGAAGTTCGAAGTTGAAGACGGAGTGCAAGGAAGCTTGAAGATGATGACATTATTGACATTGGAAGATGGAGATCAAGATGTGAAGTGCAATACATGAAGAAGGAGGCGTGTGTGTGCTTTTGTTGGGTTTGATGTGTATACTTGCTATTCAGCCCAAGTTGAGCATGCATGGTGGAAAAACCCAAAATAATTCGGCCCTTGATGATCCAATTAAGGGGATTGATTTATTAGACTATAGTATTTTATTTATTATATTATGGACGAAATTTTGCAGATTTTTAGTTAGGATTTTTCGGTTATTTTAGATAGAATTTTGACCAGATTTTTAGATATGGCAAGATCTACAAAATCTACCTTAAATAGAATTCTAGTTTAGGAAGTAGTCAAAGTCCAATTCTAGTCTAATTAGGATCATTATTTTCGTCCATTAGGCCTTAGGAATTCGATCCAACTATTATAAATAGTGGATCCATATTTCATTGTTATTCAGACCATATTTGATAATTTAAGCTTTGCTTTCAATATTGTCTCAACCCCATTTATATCTTTGTGAGTTTAGATCTTTTAAATTCATACTCTTAGATTTAGCATCTCTAAGTTTTACAAAGGGAATTCGCCGTCCACGTTCGAGGGATCGTCGGAAACTCGCTATCGAAGAGCAACTTAAAGAATTTGGCCTTGTGTACGTTCGAGATTCAAGGCAACTTTCGGGTTGTAATTCACATCTACAAGTCATCGTCCATCCAGCCATAATCGACGTCTTCCAACATCATCCACGTCCGTTTCAAGATCAGCCACCAACGTGTTCAAGTTCAACATCATCTCGTTCCGATTCAATCCGTAAGTCCATTACAACTCTATCATACCCTATCTACTCTAGCCATTCTAAACCTATTCCAATCCATCGAACATCTTCATCCATACCTTCATCTTGTTCGTTCCAAAACAGCCCTATATTCGTTTGGATTTGTGTTTATTTGTGTGTCATTTATCTAGGTATTTTAATTGAGTCTTATTCATCTAGTTTATTCGAGTATAGAATCCTTTCGTACCGACGTAGTTTCTTTCCTAGCTTCCGCGTCTTTTGTGTCTCGTGGTGTCATTTAGTCCCGGGTCACATCAGTACATTAGTAGTCTGCGGATTTTTGTAGCCACTGATCTCCTCCGTGTAACGTTTCTTGTCTGCTTGAGCTCTGGCTTCATGAGGCAATTTCTCCTCAGCTGTAACATGATCAGAGACAAATGTTGTCATTTTAAGATGAACTAGCTAGTAAAGAAGCAGTAGTTGTTTAATACTCCCTCCGTTTCTGAATAAGTGTCATTCTAGTATTTTAATTTATTTCAAAAAAAGCGTCATTCTACAGATTCGAATCAGAAAATTTACATGTTTCACACATTTGCCCTTATTTAATACATTCAAACATTTATATTTAACTCATTTAATGTATTCACAGAGCTACTTTAATTAATTTATTAATTTGCGTGCATTCATCCAAAATGACATTTATATAAAAACAGAGGGAGTAGTTTCTATATCATGGTGATTTAATCTCGTGTTTTATTACATTAGGTAAAGACCATCCTTAAATATAGCATAACAACACAGTATGCTTATGGGAAATAGGAGATTGAGATGGTACCTGTCATCTTTTTCCATCTGTCACCAAGAACTTTCCCCACCTCTGTGAAGGGAATTCCAGGGTGACTCTTCTTGAGATTCTGCATTGAAAATAGATATTGAGTACATACAAGATTATTGATTTTTATTCAAGAAATGTGATTCAATGATAGTTGTGAATAAAATTGGCATAATAGTTAATAAAACTGCTATGGAATGAACCTCTCTTTCAGTTTGGCAGAAGAACATGAAGGAGGTGATTGCCCTCTTTGGTGCATTTGGATCCTTTTTCTTCTTCTGTTTCTTCTTCTTTGATCCATCATCTTCACCCTCTTTAGCTTTTTTCTTACTTGACGATTGCTTCACAACGGCAGAAGGCTCCTTTTTGGATTTCTTTTTCATTGGTGCCTGATTTATCACGTTTATTGACAAGGAATTCATGTAGAACACTGAACCTGAAATGGAAATGAGTAGTCAAAGTAGAGAATTTACCTCTTTCTCCTCTCCACTTTTACTAGCATCGGATTCTCCTTCACCGGAATCATCTGTTGGTGAGCCTTCATCATCTTTGTCAGCAACAAAGTCCTCATCCTGCAACAGTAATCCAGCATGCATGCTTGTTAGTGAGCTTATAAATAAGCCGAAATCTTTCTTCTTTTGATTCTGTTTACTAGTGCAGAACAATGTCTGCAGAGATATATCTAACAAGAAACATCACCTCCTCGTCACTGTCATTTCCAACAACTTCACGTATTATCCTATTAAGATGTGGGTCGACAGCATCATCATCATCACGATGAAGAACATCTGTATCCTCATTTGTTGCTTGAGAAGTTGGCAAATTCATGAGCTTCAGGCCTTTGTTTCTGCAAAATATACCGATTGTTTCAGATTTACCCCGGATCTCGTGAAAGATGTATAAAAAGGAAGTGCTATATTGGCCAAAAGAAAAAGTACTGACTGGACAAATTCAAAGAGCTTATGGTACTCATTTCTCTGAATATTTCGGAAAAGATGCTCCTGCTCAGTCTTGAGTCTGATAAGAAAATCGAAATAATGCATATTTGAACCTCCTGCAGTATGCCTCTCAAATTCCACATATTCAATCTAAGTTATGAGGAAACAACAGTTATCAGTAACCAAGAAAAACACGCATATGATACATAAAGGCCAATTCAAAGATTTTGCTGAAATGTAAGTAGCATACCTCCTCATGGAGAATGAGAGTAGGTGGTTTAGGTAAGAAGAAAAAGCTTTTTTCAAGAGGATAAAGAACTCCATCTTCAGCTTTAAGGGACGACTTCACAGCATAACCATCCTGGCTACTACGGAATTTTCCAGGTCTCGTGACCTTGGCACCGGACAAACCACGGACAATTGCAACAAATATCTCATGTACCAGTCCCTGGTATTTGAATAAAAACATACGAATAATCATCACGTTTAATGCACTGATAATGATGTTCTTTTTCTGCTTACGGTTTCAGCAAGTTAGCAAGATGTGATGTGATGTGATTACCTTGTGGGCTAGCTCCAATTTGTCCTTGTATTTGGCATTATAAAGGTCTTCACTCATTGACAAAGTTGCATCCATCACATAGTCTGTCTCAAACTATAGAAGACACATAACAGTGAAAGGAGAAAACTACTTGATGTAGTTTCCACTGCATCTTCATATTTCTAGGAGTAATATAAAGAAATATAAAGCAGTCACTACCTGCATCACAATATGTGGATACAAAGTTTGTCCCTTCCGAATTGGTGGGTCAAGAGTAACAACCACGAAGGTATGTGGCTGGTTCGACTGCATGAAGATGATAAAAGCAATCAAGTAGGTGATTTCTACTTACATATTTGTTCATAAGGTTCATATGTGTGCATCCTAAAATCCTCTGAGACTCGGAAAGAGCAAAGTGTCGAACCTTAGGCAACCAAAATACACGAACAACACTGCTGTACTGAATTTTGAAGTCATTGGCTTGTCCTTGTAAGCGCAAAAAGGAGAGATGGAGTTCAATATTGTATCGCCCACTAATTTATAGAGCAAAACCAATGTCAGAAATCCTGCAACAGAGGCCATTTGACATGCAGAACTGTGAACTGTTTTATAGTTTGAAAACCTACCGAGGAGTAAGTATAGCAATCCCGTCGAAAGTGATAACAGCTTCCTCACCTCCCGCTCCAACATCTGCCATTGACACAATCTTGTCTCAGAACACCTAGAAGAAAGCCGAACAAATTTGAATTACCATCAAATAGGCCAAGATCAAGTTCCAGTTGAACAGCATTACCTGAGCAGGAAGGCAACTTTCATCTCCAACATACTGAGTGTTCGCATTGGGGACGTGAAAACTTATTTCCATCAATGAATCTTTCTACAAAAATTAAAAAAAATATATATATATATATTAGTAAGTTTAAAAGTTTTTCTACTAACAGAATACTTTGCCACTCAAACTTGGAAGGCAACAATGTAAGAATCACATGAGATGCAACACCTCAAATACCACAAAGGTGCCAATTGACATGAAAGGCATAGAGTGATTACTTCATTGGCCCCAGTAGTGTCATCTACATGGAATTCCAACATGACATCATTTTTTCCTTGAAGTTGGGTCTGTGCAACATCTGCTAGTGAAATCTCAAATGCTTGTTTAGCACCCACAACAAAAGTAAGCATATTCCCTGAGAAACAGAATGCAAATAATAGGCTCCGATATGAAACTAAGCACATCTCAAAAACATACGAACACAGAAACCTGTTTTCCTTCTATAGATGCACTATAGAAGGAACGCACTTACCATTTAAATCAACATCCCCCCAATTTTTTCCACTGATCGAAAGATGCTTCTCCTCTGGTGTTTTCCCGAAGTTGGATTGGAAAAATGTAGTCAGACCGGCAGCATCCTGGCGCCAGACATCCATCAGAAACATAACATAAGATTGAGAGTTTTTAATAACATTTAATCTAAAGAAACTGAAATACAAAGGAGAATATTGTTTTTAAATCTTATGTACTTCAAACAACTTATATGTCCTAAGTAGTTACTTAAATACATGAAAAGGACAACTGAAGTGAAGCAGAATTCCAGTTGGGATAATTTATAAGCTGAACTTCATTATCTTCTACCTTTTTCGCTACAGAGCTAGAGCTAATCGACAAATAACTAGAGTATAGTCCAAATTGTATCATGCCCAAAAAACTGAAAGAACATTAAGTAGACATATCCAACAAAGAGAGACGAGAACAAGCTACTTGATCACGAAAACCAGTGAACTTATAATAAAGACCATCCTTAGTCCGAACTCCGAGTTGATTTGTTCGAGGGATCTTCATCCAGGTAAGGCCCAGAAAATCAGTTTTATCAACTTCGACTGTCTTGCCCCCACCTTGTTTTTTCCATACTATTCCGCCTGAGTGTACTTTAAGTTGCCCTGGATTCTGCAATTCGGAACAAGAGATTAAACTCCTTTTGATCAAAAAGCAAAAAGAAATAAAAGATCTACTATTCTGGAGTGGAATGCAAAAGCTCTCGTATCAAAGAGAGGAAAATCACAAACCATCTCGATTCTCGACGATAATTAGTCTTTCCTTCTTTATATGTTTTTCAATAAAACCAATACTGTCCATTCCTTCATCAAACTTGAAACTAACAAAAAGTTCTCCATAACAAGGAGATACTTCTGGAGAAAATTTCACTTTTGGTCCCACAGGACACACCTCAATTTGATGTTTGATTTTGGTCCCGATACTATCATTTTTTGTTCCAAACAGAGAAAATATTGATTTTGGTCCGCTTTTGAACTAAAAATCATGGGACCAAAAATTGATAATCTTAAACCTATAGGACTAAAACTGAGCGAATTTTTTGAAAAAGGACCAAAATTTATAGTATCGGAACCAAAATCGAATTGAGGTGTGTCCTATACCAAAATTGAAATTTTCTCGAGATTAAGATTCTTCATTTGGTTAAAGTTATATATTTCCAGTATCCAGAACCTATATATGTTGACATGCTAAGTTTGAAGAATTCGTCTAAATTCTGATCCAAGTATATAAAACTCAAAAACATTCATTAGCATCCTGATTCGATCAATTCATAAAGCCATGCATTACCAATATTAAGAAATTTAAGTTGCGTCTCTAACAACTGTAGGTTTCGGCACAAAGGTATTGATTGGTTTTATTGAAAAAACCCCAGAAAATTTCTTTGAACCACGAACACAACCGAATACTAATCACCTCGCGTAATTAGAATTTCAAATCAGCAAGAAATTCACACACAACAGCGGGAATCACGATGAAAACTAACACCATCGACACACCCAGACACAAAGATTAAGAATTCAAAGATTCGGGTTAAAAACATCAATAAACATTGCATGGCAACAATCTCATCGGAAAACGGATTACATATCGAAGATTGAAAAGAAAAAAATGTGAGAAAATGGAGAATGACGACGTACAGTTCCACCACGGCCACTGAGAGCGATGCTGTTGAAGGAGAGCTCCGCCATAGGAGAAGTTGAATCTGGAAATCAAGGAGCAACAATCGTTACATTTTGCGACGATGTGGCTCGAAAACTAATCCACTGCGATTCGGTTCACCGCGAAATACTACACCACCAGCTAACCGATGCGAGAGAATGCAGGAAAATTAACTAATATTGAAATTTACAAAAATGAAAAAAAAAGGTTTAAACTATTTAATGCCACTTCATTAAAAATATAATTTTAATCAATCTTATATAAAAATATATTTTTATATCGTCATCCACATTTTCTAATTTTCTACCTCCAATAATTATATATATAATAGCACAGAGGTCCTCAAAATATTATCCACCTTTTATTTTAATTATTATTTATAATTTGTCTATTGTTATTATTTGATTAATACAATTCTATTAATATTATTATACTACTAATATACCATATATAATTTTAACATAATTTGGAAATCTTTATAATTGTATACATGGTAAATTTTATAATCAACAAAAAATAATATTAATATATCTATATACACACACACATCTATATCTATATTATATCTAAAAACAGGATAGTCCATTAATATAAAAATTTCCCGCCTAAATAAACTATATGAATAGTGATATATAAATAATTATACATGGAAATAATTAACAATTAGGTAATGAATATATAAAATGCGAAAATTATATTGCAATATACTATATTATTAAACATGCCAATATATACTATATATATTACCCTATTAAATATGTCAATATATAATACATATAATTATATTATGGATGAATATATTGCATATCTACACATAATATTCTTTTAGGATTGAGACTTAGTATGTACACACACACAAATACACACACCATATTTATTTATATTAGGAATTAATATATGAGATATTAAATGAGAATGGTATCTAGGACCTAATATTGGATTGAAGATTAGCATAATGTGCACATACAATGAAACTAATCTAATTAAATATTCTTCTAGAAAATCTACTAATCCTACTATATCTAAAAGTAGGATTAAAAAAAAGGAAATCAACAATTAATATAACAAAATTAAGCTAATATTCAATGCAAATTATGGTAATATGATAATTTTATATATATAATAGATAAGAATTTTGATTGTCAATATCAATTTAATTATGTTCGTAAACAATTATAGTAATAATTTAGTACATGAAATCTGCAAATCTTGATTTTATGGAAGAATTGGCATGTCCAATTGGTACACAATTAAGTGAGCCCAAATTTGTGTAGAAAACTGTCAATCAAGGAGAAGAAAATCTGCTGTCAATTTATTTAAATTAGAGGCAAATTAAATGACTATAAAAACTGCGAAACATTGACAAATGAATGGAAATGGCACGGCAGGACTAAACTCTTGAATACAGATTTCTCGAGCAAAATATTCGAGTTGTGATTCTATGCTAACTGTTGATGTTCGGTGACCCGAATTTATTTGGGTTGAACCCGAGAGGCTTGCGGTGCGATAAATTTGGAAGGGGGTTGACAAGAATTATTCATTTGTTAATTTTGCATATACCCATATTTAACAAATAACAACTAATAATATCTATACAAATCAGTGAAATAATTTAATTTTGATAATAAAGTGTACACGTATATATATGTAATTAGATTTAATCGATTATTGATTTATAAAAATATTTAGACAATTGTAATTTTTCATATAATCGGGAATTTCCATAATAATACATTAATCTATTATAATTGCATAGATTTCAAAATACTATACATTAAAAAATATTATTCGTCTAATAACAGAAAGTACACATAATATTCAAAAATCTAATATAATTATATTAATTATATATTTCTATGATTATATTGATTTATTTTCATAAAATCACCAACAATTTCATATAAATTTGTTAATTAATTTTTAACTTACCAATAATCAGGTCAATCATTTAATTGATTTGATTTGATTTGAAACAAATTTTAAAAATTATCATACGTATATATAGGAATCATTGTTTATTTAAAAATAAAAGTCATTAATTTTGTTGATAAATTGGAACATGATTGTCATTTTTTCATTGTATTCTTGATCTTTTCCAAGGCTTAGAGAGTTTTTTCATTTGTTTATTTATTTTTGCATTAATATAGTTGTTGATGATATTTTTTTTTTTTATATTGCACGATTCAAATTTTTCAATTTAGTATCACAAAGCAAAACTTTGAGAAAAATGTAGTCATTGTCTATTTAATAACAAGATCAAGATAATTAGTCTCATTTTTCAACTCGCAACCACAGACAAGTACATACTGAAATTTTAATTTGTTCTATTTTTCAGTCTGCTTCTAACGTTTAATCTGAAATTGAGATGTATGTGTTATCAATTTTACCCAAATGAATTTAACTACAAATCTAATTTATTTTTTGTAGAATTGTTTGTCAAATTCTTCATTCAGAATCTTCCGATCCAAAGCTAATGATATGTTTTGTGAAGTTTAGCCAACTATTTTTTTTATCTTTTTTTTTTTACCTTTACAATTTTTATAATAATATTACATTTATAGAACAACTTTCTAATTTATGTGTATCTAATGGAAATTTCTAGAAATTATACCTTATATTTTAGGGTTTATTCATAGGGTTAATTTAAGATGGGTAAATGTAGACACAATAATTATAAATAGGGAAAAGAATCTGAAATCGTTGAGCTTATTGTTTGGTTGTAGTGTGAGGTATGACGATGAAGATGGTGATGAAAATGAAGAAGCAATTGTTATACAAGATTGATGGAGATTTTTCCTTTTAATTGAACATAATAAGTTTTGGGCAACATTAATAGCTTATTTTGTGTTACCTACAATTATTGTTATGATCATTTTATTTATTTTGAAATATAATAACTATTGTTTGTATTTTTTTTAGAATAATACGTACCATATAGTTTGTAATTGTTAGATCGAATGATGATAAGTTTATTTTGTTTCTTTAATATTAATAGTAGTAAATTTATATACTTCAATTTATCTTTATGTTTTATGTTGTAAAATATTTTTTACTTTATCTTAAATAAAATATATAAAATTACAATTATCTTACTATATGTGTGTGTTTTACATAAGAAAAAAAATTATTGCTCACATACTAGATTGTAAAATTGATCTACTATTTGTAGAGCTAAAATTAATTTATGATAAAACAAAATCATGCAAGTATAGATAAGAAAAAATCATGCATCTATAACAATAATTTCATTATACCATCCAACATTTTTAAAAAATTTATGTAGTAAAGATTTATTTATTTTTTATCTCAAAATAAGGTATTAATGGTTTCTCTCTATTATCCTTAAACGAACATAACAATCCTTATTTATAAACTTTACCATTTTCATGGTATAGGTGAAGCCGTGAAGAGACAATCAAATATTATAAAATATTAAATTCACAAACCACTGTTATTCAATTGTTGTTTTTATTGTATACTGCTCATTTAATTTAGTCCTTTACAGAGTTCATTTCAAATTTATTATATTACATTTATCTGTAACAAAACACGAGTTAATGTGTCCATCATTATTGTGGCGATGACATATAGGCAGTAGAGTCAGCTTTACCAATCATTATATTTGACTATGTTTTTTTTTTTGTAACCATTATATTATTGAATTTTTTAATTTTTTTTTACCATCATTACCTTACATATCTTACATTTCAATATCAATCTAATATTGTCTTAAATGACGCAACACTTACATTTTCAAACTCCATTATTTAAGTTTGTTTTAAAATTAACATGATTCTATTAAATTTCATTTAAGATATATTTGAAATGGATAATGGGGAAGTTATAAAGCTCGTGATAGAAAAATCAATTTAAAGTCATGATTGATTTTTTAAATTATTGAGATTTGATTATATGATAGAACATTATGCATAATTTCACATTTTTTTATATTTGGCAGAAGTAATCTTTTAATAATTAGAATAATAATTTTTATTCTGACATTTTAATAAAACGCTAAGTTTATATATCTTATCCGTACATCGCACGGGTGATATACTAGTATAGATATACGTTATGTACATATAGAGATATGTATATCTATATGTTCCTATCAAGTAAACATATATTTTATACATAGAAATTATTCTATACTAACTATATTGAAATAATAATTATTATTATTATATTATAATCATAATTATAATTAATGAAATTAAGTTTGATTGCTCATATATCAATTAATCTATTAATTATTTCATAATTTAGTACTTACGATTAAAACTAGCATTTCTCCCGTGCGATGCACAGATAAGGTATATAATTAATTCAATATATATATATATATATATATAGTTAATTTACTATTATGTATTATATTAAGATGATAATTATGATTAATTAATTAAAACAATAGTACAATATAAAAATGAATTAATTACTAAATATAGTAATTGGTTTAGGCGGAAAAACTATACTTACTAAACAAGGTATAACAAAATATTATATTTGGTTAAAAGTATTTTATTTTAAATTCGTTTAATTAAATATTTATTTATGTGGTAAACATTTTATAAATATTTTTTAATTACTCATAAGTTTAATGTATAGGCTTGGAAAGCATTGAAAAAATTACAATCGATTGTAATATCTGTTTAATTGAATTTTGTATTTTTCTGCAATTTTTCAGCATCCAAAACTAATTCAATTAAACACCTACAGAATGCAAGACTATTGCCAAATATTTGCAAAATCCATTAGAGTTGCAAAAAAAGAGAAAAAAAAGTTACACGCTTATAATATGTAAAGTGTTTGTAAAAACTAAATCTATTCTAATTTTAGATTGTTGGTTAATTTAATTTAATGACTGAATATCATGTTTGATTTGAATTTTTTTTATTACATTGTGCGTGACCATTATAATTCTTTTGATAATTGTGATATTTTAATAAATAATCAATTAATATGTATCTCATTCGTGCATCGAAAAAATACTAGTATAATCAACAAAGCAGTAGACGAAAAAAAAGAGACCAACATAATTAACCTCAACTAACTAAATGAACTTTGTTGGATAGGCCCAATCCATAATGAAATCCCAAGAATCCAAGAAATAGATTTACTTATTTATTGGTGGTGATGGTCCTATTTCAAATATATGTTGATGAATGGAAATCTTGGCTTGCACAATTGTGTTCACTCATAACACAATTCATACAGGAATTAGAAATTCATGCTTAGGACGGAACAAGATCGAATTGGAATCACGTTCAAAAACGAACTGAATCGATCAATTTAGTGCGATATGGTTCACTATCTAGGAAATTGGTTGTACTTTGATTCTAAATGTTACAATCTCAGTTCCAACCGAAATTATCTGAATATATATATCTATATATATATATATTATAAAATATAAAAAATGAGAAACAATACTATACTTTTTTAGGGAAGAGGAGTCAAACATTGGACCTCTACTATAGCATAAAAGAAGAACAATAACCAACTAGACTACCATTGATTATAATTAAAAAAATATGCTACTTCATATATATAAACATATAATATGCTTTTCGAAAACGAAAACAAAACCGAGACTGACTGAACCAAATCAATAATTTCGGTGGGATGGGTTCGGTTCGAGGAGCCCCCCCTTTTTGATCAGCATCGGTTTTCGATCTTGGCACTTTGGTTTGGTTCATTTTCGACCCGTTACTCACAAGTTCAAAGTTGTCAATGTGGGCCATTAGCTAGACCCAAACCCACCGGATTGTTGGAATATTAAGCTTGACTCTTTAACAATTTAATTTTTTTGATCTGGCGATTTACATATTGTACGAGCTCACGCTTTCATCAATTTAATTTATAGAAATAAATATATTTTAAAATAGAATTATTGAATCCCAAAATTAAATTGAATTAATTTAATTATTTTGAGGTGGAGTTTGAGTAAGGCATTGTTGTAAAAATCGGCCTAGGCAGCGCCTAGTCGCTAGGCGGAGTTAGGCGATGTTGTTAGGCGGTGTTAGGCGGATTTTTTTTTTCAGTTTAAATTATTTTTCCCATTTTTTACAAAAACCTTAACTTAATTAAAAATGAAATTGCAAAAAATAAGAATCTTATGTTTGTCCAATTCAATGCAAGACTATTGAACAAACAAAAGAGAAAGAAAGATAAAAATGATGTTGATGTGCTACTTTCACACGATTCAACTTGTGTACAAGAGTGGATTGCTAATGTGTTTGATGATGATGGTGGTGGTGATGTGGGTGATGTGGGAGGATTAGGACATACGTCTCCAACTCCAAAATATAAATCAATGAGAGAACTATATGATGATGATTTTGAGTCCGAAGATAAGGAAATTAATGAGAATGAATATGAGCCGGATGAAGATCGTGGCTTGGATAATTTCAATGTTTGAACTTTATGTCATTGTTTTTTGAATTTCAGATTATTTGAAGTTTGAATATTTTTTTTTTATCTTTGGATGATTTTAACTTTGAATGTTCGTTTATATCGACTTTTGGATGATTTTACTTTAAATACTTTGCTTGAAAGGATATGTTTTATGAACTTATAACTTAAAATTACAAAATTTACAGGTTAAAAATAAAAAAATTAATTAAAAATTCAAAACCGCCTAGGTTCCGCCTAAGCGGTCTAGGCGCTAGGCCCCCCGGCCGCCCGTCTAACGCCTTTTGCAACCATGGTATAAGGTTATCATGCATGTTTTTGAAACTCGCCATTTTAATTAGCGGATGAATGCAGAATATTTGAGTGAGATGAGATCATGAGATGCTAAAGAGGCAGTTGTTTAAATTCAGAGGAATCTTAGCAGGTGAAATGGCCAAACACATTTTATTAATGGGTGTCATTCTACACAATTCAATTAATTATGAGTAGTAAACATATTTCCAAACTAGTGTCTGAGCATAGTATTAATGCATAACTTTGGAAAGTTTAGAGATTTCAGTTCTATGGACGCGTAGTTTGTTCAGTTCAGGCATATATAGAGTTTCATTCATGCAACCTTTATGAGCTTGTCCATGTTTAAGCTTTGATATTAGATCAGAGCATGTTAGAAACTGATATATTATTAGAGCATACGGAGCATGAAGAGGTTAAGATTTAAGATATGAGAGAGAGAGAGAGAGGAGAGAATATCAAAATATGATATTTGAACTTCCTTCTTCATTCGGCTCTTCCAGGTGTCTTGAGAACTGCTCACCATTCAGTTTCTTCCTCTCTTGCGCATTTCTCCTTTTTCTCTTGTGCTAGGAGAGATGCCTGGAATGTTGTGAATGTACCAAACTTGCTGATCTTGCCAAGCTTGCTGCTGAAGTTGGACTTCCTCCCTAACCTAGAGCTTGTCACGCTTGCTGCTCAAGCTGGACTTCTCCCTCAATATTATCTTCCTTCCCCCTGAAGCTGTGCCTGGATCTGTTCCCAAAAGTTTTCATCATCATTCTTCTCTGCCCCCTTTTTGGCATCATCCAAAAGGATGAACTGCTGGAGCTCGAGTGATGAAACTAACAGATGTGGCAAGAAGGAGAATGACGTTGCCAACATGTTGTCAGTGACATGGGGAGCTGGGTGGTCGGGCATCGGTGATGATAGCCATGCATACGCTTCTTCAGTGGGCATCAGATGAGCAAGATCAGATGGAAAAAAGGGATCTTGCCTTCCAAGAGTAACTGATGCGATGTTGTTGAAGAGTTCGTCATCGAAGGAGATGAGCAATTTCTCAGGTAATGGAGTTGAGGATGAGTTGGTTGGTTCATTGTCGGGAAGAGGTGCTTCAGATAGCACTGAGCATTGGATTCTCTTTATCATGGAATCCATTATCTCCGATATTGTTGGCGGCGTGTTGAGCGGATGATTCATCCAGCTTCTGTTCCATTGTCCTTCATTTATCCAGAAGGATACGCCTCTTGTTTCAGCTAGATGTAGCATGGTGAGATCATCCACCTGAAATCTCCATAGATGGTACTGAAGATACCTCTTCAACTGTTTGATTGAAGCTTTCCTCTAGAAAGTCCTTCTGAGCGGAGGAAGGGAGTTCTCCACTGGCAGGTGCAGTCGGCTGATCACTTGAACCACTCTCAGTGGTTGACTGCTTTTTCTCGGCGGGAGCATCATTTTCAAGTAATGGCTCATTTCCTTTTCTTGAGCTGTTGATCTCTATCAGCTGTCTTTTTTATGGTTTTGATTTGACCACTTTGCCACTGTTTTTTCGGTGGATGAAGATCGTGGGAATCAGGTCTCTTCGGCCGAGATGACAAAGAGAATGATGGAGACTTTGAAGAATAGTTCAATCCTTTTTCTCCTTTGCTTTATAAATAGTCAGCTTTGCATGCATATTGAGAGCACTCGATTGCCTTTCCTCAGTGTTACCAGTCAACAAGAAATCCACCGGCGGTTCATTTCCTTAAATATCACTGCCGGCTACCGGATTTCTGTCTTCGTGAAATGAAAAAGATGAGAAAACAAAAGAAACGTGAATGAGAAAAATATCTCTCATTTTGATTTCTGCAAAAAGTGATTACAATCTAAAGTCTACAACTATTTATAGCTAAACTAGAAACAAAGGTGGTGCCAACTAAGCTAAATATCTATCTATTTTTGCTGATGTGGATCGAGGCAGCTGATGTGCATGTTTGTGTTGTGTTGTTTCACACGCCCCCGCAAGCTGGACGAAGATAGAGGTGAGACCAAGCTTGGTAACAATGCTGCGGAAAATGGCTGGGGCAAGAGACTTGATAAGGATATCTGCTAGTTGCAACTCAGATTTAATATGCAATGGTTTGACAAGACCAGCGAGGAACTTTTCACGGATGGTGTGACAATCGACTTCAATGTGCTTCGTTCTCTCGTGAAAGGCAGGATTTGACGTAATATAAATAGCTGCATTATTATCGCAAAAGAGAGGAACGGGTTTGAGACGTTTGATTCTAAAATCTTCAAGAAGGGAGATTGTCCATACTATCTCACAGCATGCTTGCGCCATTGCTCGATATTCTGCTTCGGCGGACGATCGGGCAACTGTCTTTTGTTTCTTTGATCGCCAAGATATCAATGAAGAACCAAGAAACATGCAATAACCAGTGACAGATCTTCGGGTGTCTGGGCAGGCTGCCCAATCGGCATCGGCAAAAACACTAAGCTCAAGATTATTATTTTTGGATAAGAAAATACCAAGTCCCACTGATCCTTTAATGTAGCGAAGAATTCGTTGTGCGGCTGTAACATGATGAGCACAAGGTTTAGCTAAGTATTGACTCAACTTATGCACTAAGAAACATATATCAGGCCTCGTTAAGCAGAGGTATAGTAGCCGACCAATGAGCCTTCTGTACTGTGATGGATCTTGTAGAGGTTCACTACCGTCTTGGACAATCTGAGAACTAGATTTAATAGGTGTTGAGCAGGGCTTGCATCCTAACAAGCCTGCATCATCTAGCAAATCAAGGGCATATTTCCTTTGACAGAGAAAAATACCAGTAGCGTTTCGTGCAATTTCAAGCCCCAAAAAATATTTTGCATCTCCGAGGTCCTTGTACTTGAAATGTCTGCTTAGAAAAGTTTTAAACTGAGCTATGGCGTCTTCACTATTTCTGGTGATCAACATATCATCCACATAGACTATTAAACCAAGAAAAACATTAGTTTCTTTCTTGGTGAAGAATGAATGGTCTGAGCTAGACTTTTGGAAACCATATGTTTCAAGCACATCAGTAAATTTCAGAAACCATTGCCTTGATGCTTGCTTAAGGCCATAGAGAGATTTGTTCAACTGACAAACTAGACGAGATGAAACAGATGATGAAGAAGAAGACAGCCCCCCGATACTGGAAAGGCCGGGAGGAAGATCCATATAGATTTCCTCGTTCAAATCACCGTGAAGGAAAGCATTATTAATATCCAAGTGAGATAATGACCAACCTTTGGTAGCTGCGATAGACAACATGAGTTTAACACTCACCAACTTAGCAACAGGAGAAAAAGTGTCGAGATAGTCAATGCCAGCTTGTTGAGTATAGCCCTTAGCAACAAGCCGAGCTTTGTGGCGTTCAATGGAGCCATCAGCATGAAACTTAGTGCGATAAACCCACTTACAACCAACGGTAGACTTTCCAGTAGGTAAAGAAGTGAGAGTCCAAGTGTTATTCTTTGTGAGAGCGTCTAATTCAGCACGCATAGCATCCTGCCATTGGGGAATTTGGGAGGCTTGCGAAAAAGAAGTGGGTTCTGTGACAGATGAGATGGAGTGAATGAAGGAATGATGTGAAGAAGAAAGAGAGGCATATGAGAGATGATCACTGAGAGGATACGGAGTCGAACCAGTAACATTACCACACACATAGTCATTGAGATGAGAAGGCAATCGTACTGGACGTCCAGAGGAAGTGTGAGATTGAACATGGGACAACGGTGTAGGAGTAGGAGGAGAAGGAGAGAATTTATCAAAAGCAGAATCAAGGAAAGAAGGAGCTAGAGGTTGAGTGGAAAGAGGGAACTCATTCTCATGAAACACAACATGCCGACTGACTATAACTTGATTAGTGTGTAAATTAAGAAGTTTATAACCTTTATAGCCAGAAGGATAACCAAGGAACACACATTTGTGAGCACGAGGAGAAAATTTGGTACGATCACGGGTTAAGATAGTAGAAACAAAACACAAACAACCAAAGGATTTCAAGTGAGTATAAGAAGGCTCCTTACTAAGAAGAGTGGCATAAGGAGTAGAGTTCTGTAATATGGAGGAAGGTATGCGATTGATAAGGTAAGAGGCAGTGAGCACACATTCACCCCAATAGACAAGAGGCAAATGAGATTGGAAGAATAAACTGCGGGCAACATTAAGCAAATGTTGATGTTTACGTTCAACACGTGCATTTTGTTGGGGAGTTTCAACACAAGAATGCTGAATAAGAGTACCAAATTCAGCACATAAAACAGGAATAGAGAATTCAGGCCCATTATCACAACGCAACACCTTTATTTTCTTGTTGAATTGAGTGAGAATGGTGTGGAAAAAGGTAATGAGAACACCCTTAATCTCAGATTTTTGTTGCAACAAATAAGTCCAGACAAAACGGGAATGATCATCCACGATAGTCAAAAAATACTTATAACCTTTGACAGTACAAGGAGTAAAAGGTCCCCAAACATCATAGTGTATCAGATCAAAAATATTTGTAGCATGAGAAGAGGATAAAGGAAAGGACAATCATTTTTGTTTAGCTAAGGGACAAATCATACAAGTATTATGCTGTGAATGGGAAGGCTTCAACAGAGGTACAAGAAGTTGAAGTTTACCATCTGAAAGATGACCTAGTCTAGAGTGCCACACATCATAAGAGACAGCAAGATTAATAGTAGAAGAAGGTATAGACTGGTGATTAAAAATGTATAGATTGCGTTGTTGGTTACCCATCCCAATCTGCTGCCCCGTGGAAATGTCCTGAATAGAAAAAGAATGAGCGAGAAAATTAACCCGATAATGATTATCAAGGGTCAAAGCACTCACAGAGATGAGATTATAAGAAAAACTAGGAACATAGAGAACATTTTGAAGGATAAGAGTATGAGAAAGCTGGACAGTACCAATACGAGCAACTTGAACGGATTGGCCATTAGGAAGATGTACCAAAGAATTTGTAGCAGGTTTGGAGAAACAGAAAAAATGCAAAGAACAACAGACATGATGCGTAGCACCGGTATCGACTAACCAAACACAATTGGAAGAGATAGAAGATCCAATAAAGGAAAAAGAGATAGTGAATGTACCGCTGAAAGGAGGTGTAGTGTCTGGCTGTTGAACAGAAGGAGCAAAGGACTGCATCTGAGTTTGAAGTAAAGTGATCAACTGATTGCATTGATCAAGAGTGAGAGAAGAAGCGACATTCCCAATGGCAGATGGCTGATTTCCAGAATCAGTAGTAGAATCAGACGTATAACCAGCTTGGTTCACACTTCTTTTATCTGTAGATTGACCAGAATTAGGAGGAAACTTTCCTCTATTTTTTCCATATCCAGGAGGAAAACTATGCAACTTGTAGCATCTATCAACTGTGTGATTTGTTTTTCCACAATGTGAGCAGAGAAATTTGTCACGACCTTTGCCAAAACCAGAGTTACCCCCTGCAGCATTAATACCAGCTTCCTCACTAGCAGCGGACAGAGAGGTTTGTGTAGGAGAATTTCCAATCATGCGTTGTCGCTCCTCTTGGAGAATGAGAGCGAACACATTAGAGATTGTAGGCAACGGCTTAAGTGAGATAATTTGTGATCGAATCTGAGAGAATGACTCATTTAAACCGACTAAGAACTGCATGATGCATTCTCTATCCTGATGAGATTGCCACTTTCCAGCACTGTTGCAGGTACAATTAGCTCCACAATCGCACCAACTAACTGGCTGGTAATCCTTATATTCATCCCAAAGTACACGCAATTGAGTGTAGTATGAATTCACATCATTAGATCCTTGACGTAGAGACATAAGATCTTGCTTCAGTTGATAAATTCGTGCAACATCTCCTTGAGAAAAACGATCACGCAGATCATTCCAGATTGACTGAGCAGTAGTGAGATAAAGCAAACTAGAGCATATTTCAGGCACAACTGAATTGCGCAACCAAGAGACAACCATACTATTTGCTCGAATCCAATACTGGAAGAGAGGATCCCCAATCTGTGGTTGCTCGAGCGATCCATCGATAAAACCAACTTTATTTTTTGCCGTGAGCGACGTGAGCATCGATTTACTCCAATTATTGTAATTCGATCCACTTAACAGAGCTGAAACCAGGAGTAATCCAGGATGATCTCCATTGTGAAGATAGAGTGGATTAGCGATATCTTCCAAATAGAAAACTTCTTTGCTGTGGTTTCCTCGAACCATGTTTTGCCAAAATTGTGCAGAACGAATTAAAGAATTGAGTGGATCGTAAGAGCGATTGGATATGTGAAGAGGAAATTGAAGGATTCACGGTTGGAATTGGAAAAAAAATTTCATTTAGATCTGGACGAAAAACAGCAGGAAGTCTGCTTTGATACCATGAAATGAAAAAGATGAGAAAACAAAAGAAACATGAATGAGAAAAATATCTCTCATTTTGATTTCTGCAAAAAGTGATTACAATCTAAAGTCTACAACTATTTATAGCTAAACTAGAAACAAAGGTGGTGCCAACTAAGCTAAATATCTATCTATTTTTGCTGATGTGGATCGAGGCAGCTGATGTGCATGTTTGTGTTGTGTTGTTTCACATTCTGTCTTCGAAACCTCAGATCTACGCTGCACTAGTCTTCTTTGTTTGCCGGGGGTGAGTATTCGCACAATTGTTTCTTTGAATTTTTTGTTACTAATCTTGTAACTATAGGAACTCTGGTTTGAGTATAACATTTCTAAATGAATTTCTTTTTCTATTCGGGAATTAAGAGGCCAAAAGCTTACCGACTTTTGTCACTGCTCTATGCTGTTTTGTGGATTTAAGTTCGAGTTAGTAATCCTGAGGTTTATCTCGAAATCTGAGTGATTTTGTGATCGGTAATTTTTCCGGAGACGACGGGAGGTTGTAACTAGGGAGCTAGTAATCGTGGTTAAAATGTTGTTCATGCTCGCAGAGTCGTGAAATGATAATATTTTTGATGGTGTAGACATCGATTTCACTGCTGAATTTCAGTTTGCAAATTGTTTTCTGTTTTCTTAATATGTAGATTCATTCATTTCTTGGTGTAAATAGATTGGTTTCTTGAAGTTTAACTGTAATACCCTAAAAACATTGTTAATTCGATTTAAAAAAATGTGGTAATGGGCCTTTTAGCCCAATCAAATTAAATATAAGTACATGTTTAATTTAGAAAAAATATCATTCTTCTTCTTCACTCTAAAGGTGATTCCTCTTCTCCTTCTTCTTCCACATTCTAAGTGATTTCCGGCAGGGTGGCCGGAGGCGGAGCACCGCCGCCGGACCACCAACCGCCGCCGTCGAAATTTTCAATTCCGGTCAAATTTCACCAAAAACCCATTTTCAACTCCTTTTTGTTTCTTAAGTACTTTGGAATATGTTTTGTGAGGAGATGAAGGCTGTAATGGCCGGAAAAGGGCCTCCATGGCCGCAAGTCGGAGTTTTTCCGGTGACTTTTTCCGGTGGCCGGATCCAACATGCATCACACCAACGAATTCCTTTCATCTTCCTCTACCTTTCTCTTTATTTTATTTTAAAGATCTATGGTGTTTTGAAGGCCAAAATTCAAGTTTAAACCTAAAAGATCATAAAATATGGGAAACACCCTTCTCTTACATTCTTTCTATTTTTATGTTTATTGTAAGAGAGAAACTATTTTATATAAATTTTAAATACATATGAGTTGATGCATGTGTAAAAGATTATGTTGAAAGGAAAAAAACATTAAATTTAAGTATTTATGTGTACAGTGGTCGGCAACCTTAAAATAAAACTAATGAAGTTTGCTAAAATTTGGAATTCTCCTTTACTGTAATTATTTGTATAATTCTGTTTTGAAGGGAGAGAGAAGATGTGAGAATTAATATATGTACGTGGAAAGAGAAAGCTATGTCTTGACTTTGATATTTAAATTGGATTTAAATACACGTAATAGTACAGATTGTTTGGGGAAGAGTAAGAGTGAGATAATTTTTATCTTGAAATTTGTTAAAGGGTATAGTTACAGTAGAGTGAGAGAACATTCTATTTTCTTTATATATATGAAAGGAATGATATGTACATAGGTATATATATATATATATATCTGTGTGTGTGTGTGTGTATGTATCGATATGTGCATGTGTGTGTTTGACAAAAAGGTTAAAGGAAAGTACAAAAGTTATATAAAGGAAATTGTTTGTGCAGACAGTTTGTTTGTATGTATATGTGTGCAGAGGGATTGATCATTAATTTATTTTCATCTTTCCCAAATGATGATGTTTAAAAGAGAGAGAAATATTGGTTGATTTTCAAAAGGTGTATACACATATTTTGAGAAAGTAAACACACTTTTCCATTCTGCATTGATTCAAAAGAGAGAGAAAGGGAGTTAATTTGGCTTTGATGATAAATGTCAGTGCATGTGGGTGCTTGATGAAGACTCAAATTCGTGCTTTTTCCTTTATCTTTTTTCACCCTTTTTAAATGTTTAGTATAGAGTCTAGTATAGTTTTGGGGGTAAAGCTGATTGCAGGAGGCTGAGGGCACAAAACCACCACAATAGGCACAGACAGGTGCTATTTATGCTGAGGGCACAAAGGACTGATTTGCCTGCCGAGGACCTAGTCAAAGTTGTTGCGAGAATTGCGCAACAAGATCGCGGGACAGTTCCTATATGCACGTGGAGGTGATGTGGCGGTCAGTTCCGAGTCTTGGGGAGGTCTACACACGTTGGGAAGGAAGTGGGGACATCAGAAAGCTGTTGGAGATGCTAGGGTTTGTTGCTATCCCTCCTAAATTCAAGGAAGAACGTTGAGCATGAAATGAGGAAGTGGAGGAGTGCAAGAACCCCTGCGTGGGTGAGATATGGGCTACGTGAAGCCTTAATTAAGTTGCTATAAATACTTTTATCTGCTTTCATTTCAGCACGCGTACACACACTTGTTTTTGCACCTCAAGATACAATTTACCGTTTTCATACTTAGTTTATTGTTTGGATATTCTGGCTGCCTGAAGCTGGCGGTTTGCCCGCACAAAGGTAGTTCAGTTGTTTTGTTGGCAAAACTGGGGTTGGGCCCAGAAGATAATCTAGCTATTTCCTTTTCAAGTAAGATGTCTTTTATCATTTCCTTTACTTTCGTTTCTAAGTTTAGTGGCTAAGTATCCACTGTTCAAGTCAAAGTAATGGTCTACGGGTAGAATATGTGCATGACGTAATCAGACTTTAACGCCTTAAGGGTTCACAATCTTAACTTGTTTTTCACTTAGACATAGGTAAAGCGTGGTTGGAGATGAAAGCGCGCATTTCTGATTAACTAGTACTAGTGTTAGTTACGTGGGAGTGTATAGGTGACCCATACCTCGATACCCGAATAGTAACAAGTCCGGGGGTGACAGCCTTGGTAGTTGAGATTGAGTAGTATATGCAGGTACAAGACCGTGTCAAACCTACTAGAATCGGGTCGCTTTTGCCCTCAAAGCTGCTATACTTGCAAAACCTTTGTGTGATTCTCTCCTTAGGTTCCTGTATAGTTAGGTCCCTAGGTGCCGATCGTATTATCTAGACGATATAATGTAAGAAGTGATTGGGGAGTGGCCGATCGTATCCATTTCTTATAACCGGTTAACCTTCAAAGTGACAATTACCCATATTTGGCCATAGGGATTCGGTTTTTGACCTTTCTGCTAGTGTGGGCACAACGGGTAGTAGTGGTAATTACATATGTTTTGCCCGGGATTGCGCATACCTACGGAATGACTTGATGCTTTGACTGGAGCACTTTTAATACTGATATTTTCTTTTATGATTTCCTTTTCAGCATTTAGTTAGTTTAAGTTTATTAGCAAGGTTTTTAGAGTGACACTGAAGACCCAAACTGAAACTAAGAAAAGACAGAAGGTTAAAACACTCCTCGTGGGATCGACATCCGTCTTCACTAGCTATACTAGCCGTTGAGGGCAGATTAAGCATTTGTGGACAATTTGCCCGCAAGTGTATTTTAAACACCTAAACGACGGGTGTGCCAAAATTGGCGCCGTTGCCGGGGAGTGTAAGCGCACTTTTCTGTCTATTTACTATTTTACCTTAGTATATGCTTCGTTCTAACCGTGCAGGAGATTTACTCTACGATCCGGAGATAGAGAGGTCAGCGAGGGCAAGAAGGGCACAAGCTAGGGCATTTTTGAAAAGGCTGGAGGAGAATCACACTGAAGGATCCAGTGACGATTTGACCTCAAGCGGAGAAAGTGAGACAAGCAACATCAATTCACTTTATTTCGACGAAGAGATGGAGGACGATCAGATATCAAACCACGAAGAAGAACAACAACAAAGACCACCACCACACACCCTTACTTTGAGGCAGCTGAGTTTCCCTCAAACCATGAACATGCATCCCACGGGCATCGTTTTGCCCACAACTACTGGTAACTGGGAGCTAAGGGCAAACTTCATCTCGATTTTGCCCAAATTCCATGACCATCCAGGGGAGGATCCACAACTACATCTACAAGACTTTGAAATGGCATGTGAGACGCAATGCACACGAGCTAATGGGACAGGCGAATACATTCGCCTGGTTTCTTTTCCTTTCACCTTGCAGGACGGAGCTCGAAAATGGTTATACACTATTCCTGCTAGGAGTGTAACCAACTGGAGTCAACTCCAGCAAAAGTTTCTGGAGAAGTACTTCCCCACATCAAGAGTGCAGAGCATGAGGAAGAAGATCTCAACCGCAAAAGCTGGTCCCCACGAGAGCTTTTATGACTACTGGGAGCGTTTCAAGCAATTACTCTCGAAATGTCCACATCACCAGATTCCAGATCATGACTTGGTGAACTATTTTGTTTCGGGGTTGAGAAGCAAGGACCAAGCCCTACTGAATGCAGCATGCGGAGGATCTATTCTGAACAAGAGGGCAGCTGAGGCTCTAATACTTATCGGAGAAATGGCCGAGGAAAACAGAGACGATTCATATGAAAGAACAAATGTTGCCGCTGCGGGCAAAACCATCTATGTGCCTGAAACTGATGACCGAATTGAACAACTCTGCAACAAGATGGAGAAGATGATCACCATGTTTTCCGCTAATACCTTGCGGATTTGTGGGGTACGTTAATTGATGGGGCACCACTCTGACCAGTGTCCACAATTGAAGGAGAAGGAAAAAACGGTCAACGCTATGGATGAAGGGCATAGAAGGAGGCACAATCAATTTGCCCCCAACTACAGTCAGAGGTATACAACACCATATTATCCTGCGCCCGCAGCAGGACCGTCTTTATCAGACATGGTTCACAAGATGGTGAATGAAACGGTGGAGGTACAAAAGAAATCAGAAGCTTTCGAACAAGAGACAAGGAATGGACTGAGCTATTTGGGAGGACAAATATCCCAAATTAGTGATGCCATCGCAAGGATGGAGAAAGCTAAGGGAATTCTGCCCTCACAGACAGAACCACAAAAAAGGGCTGGGTTAAATGCAATAACGCTGAAGAGTGGAAGGCAACTGCCTGCACCATATCCAGAGACTGCAGAGGATGATGCCCACATCAATGATGAGCCCACAAAGGGGAAACCAGAGTTGAAGGTAAATGACGAACCAGAAACAGTTGTGCCCAAACCCATCCTGAAGAGTAATATTCCAAAGGAAATCGAGGTGCCTTTACCATTTCCAGGAAGGATGAAGCGGAACAAGAAAGAAGCAGAGGATAAAGATCTAATGCACATCTTCAAGAAAGTGGAAATCAATGTTCCCCTACTGGACGCAATCAGGCAGGTGCCCCGATATGCCCGTTTCCTGAAGGACTTATGTACAAAGAAGGTGAGATTCACAGAGGAGGCACAAGTGGTTGTGAATGAAAATGTGTCAGCATTATTGCAGAAGAAGCTGCCTGAAAAGTGTGGAGACCCAGGGATGTTCTTTATTCCCTGTGAAATTGGAGGACTTCAAGTTGAGAGAGCTATGCTGGACTTAGGGGCATCGATCAATGTTATGCCCTTAAGCATTTTTGAAGAGCTGACATTAGGACCGCTCAAGGATACAAGGACAATTATTCAATTGGCTGACCGTTCCAGTGTTTTCCCCGAGGGAGTGCTCGAAGATGTCCTAATCAAAGTGGAGAGTCTGATTTTCCCAGCAGACTTCTATGTGCTGGATATGGGCAAAACCAATCCAAAGGCTGCCTGTATACTTTTGGGCAGACCATTCATGAAGACGGCACATACGAAGATTGATGTCGATAAGGGCACATTGACGTGCGAATTCGATGGAGACAGAGTTATCTTCAACATCATGGAGGCAATGAAGTACCCCAATGACACTGAGGGTGTACAAGTGATCGACGTCTTTGAGCCTATGATCCAAGAAGAATTGCCAAGGCTGTTGGCAAAGGATCCACTAGATTGGGTACTTCAATACAGTAAAATTGATTGGGATGCTGAAGAGGAACGAGATAAGCAAATGAAAGAAGCAATTCTGCAATTGTATCACGTCGAAGCCGGTTTTTCAAGGGATCAACGTCTGCCTTTGCCCACAACAAGGCAGGGTGATAAACTGGTGCGGTCTATCATCAAGCCACCCAAACTAGAGTTGAAGGAGTTGCCCGATCACCTCAAATATGCCTATTTGGGTGAAGGAGAGAGTTTGCCAGTTATAATCAGTTCATCATTGACCATGAAGCAGGAAGTCAAGTTGATAGCGCTATTAAAGATGCACAAGGAAGCAATTGGATGGACCTTGGCCGACATCAAAGGCATAAGTTCCACCATATGCATGCATCGGATCCAGTTGGAAGAAGGGGCAAAACCAGTGCAAGATCCCTAAAGGAAGCTGAATCCCTTGATGAAAGAAGCTGTGTTAAAGGAGATTCTAAAGCTGCTCGATATGGGCATTATCTTCCCTGTGCCCGACAGTGAGTGGGTGAGTCCTATTCATGTTGTGCCCAAAAAGTCTGGAATCCAGGTTGTGGAGAATGAGAACAAGGAACTTATTCAGATGAGACTGCAGACCGGATGGAGAGTTTGCATTGACTACTGCAAGTTGAATACAGTCACAAAGAAGGATCATTTTCCTTTGCCCTTCATCGACCAAATGTTGGAGAGGCTTGCGGGAAAATCATACTTCTATTTTCTAGATGGATATTCTGGATATATGCAAATCGTGGTGGCCCAAGCTGATCAAGGCAAAACGACATTCACTTGTCCCTTTGGCACGTTTGTCTACAGAAGGATGCCTTTTGGCCTTTGTAACGCTCCAGGCACATTCCAACGGTGCATGATGAGTATATTTTCTAATATGCTTGAAACTTGTATTGAGATCTTTATGGACGACTTCACGGTTTATGGAGATAGCTTCGATCAATACCTTGATCATTTGAGTAAGGTACTAAGCCGCTGTGTGGAAAAAGACTTGGTGTTGAATTATGAGAAGTGTCACTTCATAGTGAGAGAAGGAATCGTGCTGGGACATGTAGTATCCGAGCGAGGAATTGAGGTGGACAGGGAAAAAGTGGAGATCATTGCCAAATTGCCCTATCCCATCAATGTTAAGCAGATTCAGGCATTTCTAGGCCATGCGGGTTTCTATCGTCGATTCATTAAGGACTTCGCAAAGATTGCTCAACCACTCACAAACCTGCTACAATTGGAGGTGAAATTTCATTTTGATAATGACTGCAAGAAGGCTTTTCATACATTGCAGAATATGTTAGTGTCTTCCCCCATCATCCAACCTTCGGATTGGGGAATGCCATTTGAGGTGATGTGTGATGCCAGCGGATTTGCCGTGGGAGCAGTTTTAGGTCAGAAAAGAGGCAAAGAGAGCTATGTTATCTATTATGCCTCCAAGACACTAAATGTCGCGCAACGCAACTATACCACCACGGAGAAGGAGCTGTTAGCCGTAGTGTTCGCTTTTGAGAAGTTCCGTTCCTACTTGCTGGGGGCACAAGTGATTGTTTACACGGATCACGCAGCTCTGAAGTACCTACTGTCCAAGAAGGAGTCAAAGTCGAGACTCATAAGGTGGATATTGCTCTTGCAAGAGTTTGATGTGCAGATCAAAGACAAAACTGGGGCAGAAAATCTGGTTGCAGACCATCTCAGCCGTCTGATGGTTGAACGCAAAGAGGAAATCACTGAGAATTTTCCAGATGAGCATTTGTATGAGGTTGTGGGCAAAACCGCAAAGGAGCCATGGTTTGCCGACATAGTGAACTATCTGGTCGCAAGGCAGTTTCCAGTTGGTTTGAGTGACTATCAAAGGAATAAGATGAAGCGTGAATGCAGGTTCTATCTCTGGAAAACACCAACTCTTTGGAAAATTGGAGCCGATCAAGTCATAAGGAGGTGCGTCAATGATGATGAGGTTCTTGACATCTTGAAGTTCTGCCATAACAATGCATGTGGAGGTCACTTCGGCCCACGAAGAACAGCAAGGAAGGTACTAGATGGAGGATTTTATTGGCCTACATTATTCAGGGATGCTTATATATTTGTGAAGAAGTGCAAGAATTGCCAGATGACTGGGAATATTTCTATTCGGGAGGCCATGCCACAAACACCTATCATGCCAGTGGAAGTCTTCGACATATGGGGCATAGACTTCATGGGACCATTTCCCAAGTCAGGTAATAATCTCTACATTATCCTGGCTGTAGATTATGTGTCCAAGTGGGTGGAGGCAAAAGCCACTCCAACGAATGATGCAAACACAGTGGTGAAGTTCCTGAGGGCAAATGTGTTCTGTCGCTTCGGAATGCCCAAAGTCCTGATCAGTGATCAAGGGACTCATTTCTGCAACTCAGTCATAAAAAAGATGATGGCAAGGTATGGGGTCACACACAAGGTTACTACCACATATCACCCCCAGGCAAATGGACAAGCAGAAGTCTCAAACAGGGAGATCAAAAATATTCTGGAGAAAGTTGTTGGACCAAGGCGCAAGGACTGGAGCAATCACTTGGAAGATGCTCTGTGGGCATATCGCACAGCCTACAAGACACCCATTGGGATGTCTCCTTATAGGCTGGTTTTTGGAAAGTATTGCAATTTGCCTGTTGGAATGGAGCATAAAGCATTCTGGGCAATCAAAAGGTTGAATTTCAATAATGAATGCGCTGGAATTGAGAGGAAGCTGCAGATCCAAGAATTGGAAGAGTTGAGGTCCGAGGCCTATGATAATGCTGTGATGTATAAGGAAAGGACCAAGAGATACCACGATGCACTCGCAAGGGGCAAACAGTTGCTCTGTGGGCAAAAGGTACTCGTGTTTAACTCAAAGCTCAAATTGCATGCGGACAAATTGAAATCAAAATGGATGGGCCCCTATCTGGTGCAACATCAACACCCAAGTGGGGCAATTGACCTGGTGAATCCAAAGGATGGGTGCGAATTTCGAGTCAATGGCCAGAGGGTGAAACCATATTTCGAGCAAGAGAAGGAAACTTGGGCAGAAACCCAAGTTTTGAGCACTCCTGAGTACTACTAAAGGCACAACAAGGTCGAGCCAAAGACCTTAAACAAAGGCGCTGGACGGGAGGTAACCCGGTTTGTTTACTTACTTTAATTTCAATTAAGTTTGTTATTTGTATTTTGTTTGTGAGTTAACGCTGCAGGAAGGCAAAGACAGGAAACGCATCACTGTGGGCAAAGTTATGTGCAGGGCACAGCAAGGTTTAAGTGTGTGGGTGGGTACTGTAGCAGATTTGACTGATTTGACACGAAAAGCAACTGCAGAGACGGTTGGTTTTCCCCATGCAATGTGATGATTATTGAAAATGGAGACCGAAAACAAGGGGAGTGAAGGGGATATGATATATACGGATAATCATTTTGAATTTCAAACATATCTTCTTCTCCAATTCAAATTTCCCCAATTTTCTCAAAATTAGGCACAACTGTTTCTCCTATATTCTCGGCCAGGATCTCGCTGCACAAACCCACCACCCTCACAATACCTCACGCATCCTGAAGCATTCAAATACCCCCCCACTCTCTCGATTTCTCACAGATCAAGCAAAGAAAACCCTACCTCACAAATTTCCCAAACCCTTGTCAATGAAAAAATGGTGACTACAAAGAAAACTGGAGAAACCGCCAAGCGAGGCACAAGGCGCAGTGCCCGCAACGCCGGTGACTCATCGCAGGAAACAATGCAGACCACCCAGTCAACCCAACCCGAGGAGCCGAAACAAAGCTCCGAACCAGTTCTAAACCCCTCACCGATCCAGACCATTCCACCACAACAACCACCGCTCCCGCCGCCGCAAGCAGGGAAGAAGAAGCGAGCACCGCCGAAGGCTAAAGACGGTACGTCGAAGAAGAAGAAGGTTGAGGCTGACAAGGGCAAACCCCAAAGCCCACCACAAGCTGGGCAAAGCCCTGACCCAACGCCAACACCTGAAAAACCACCAACTCAGGAGAAGCCGCCGACACCCCAACCCAGCGAAGAATTAAACGAGTCAGAGCCGAAGAAAGAGCCAGAGAAGGACGGGGAAGGCGATGATGGACCAGAAAAAGAAGAAGGGGTGGAGGAAGAAAAGCAAATGGGTAGCGGTGACGAAGAAGAAGGCGTTGATGAATCTGAAGGTGAGAGCTTGGAAGAAGAAGACAAGGAGGAGGAGAAACTAGAGCAAGATCAGCAAGAGGAGAAGGAGAAAGAACCAGAACCAGAGGAAGAGAAAGAAGAATCTTTGGAAGAAGACAAAGCGGCTTCAAAAAGATCTACATCTGAGAATGCCCACAGCCAGTCTGAGCAGTCGAAACAGGCACAACCAGATCCACCCGCAGAAAAGAAGAAGTCGAAGAAGGCAAAATCACGGGAGATTTCGAAGAAGGCACAAAGGGAACCAAGTCAGAGCAAGGGTCCCGATGTGCCCGAAAAGGCTAAGAGCAAGCAAAAGGGAACCAAGTCAACCAGCAAGGAAGCAAAGAAGCCAGTCAGCAAGAAGTCAAAGAAACAAGAGAAGCCCCCCACCAAGAGAAAGCTAGATATGGAGCAATTCCACGAGGAAGAGGAAGAGAAGTCGGTGCACAGTGAGGAAGTGGAACCGGAAATTCAAATCATCCCAGCTCCAGTCCAATCCTATGTGCCCGCAAAGGTGAAAAAGAGCACAAAGAGCAGGGTGCCAATCAGAACCCTCCCCTGCCGCTCGGCGAAAGAAGAGAAGGAGGATCCGGGCAGCTCGAGATAAGGAATTGTCGAGAGATTGAACAAGAAGAAGCATCTGCCCCTGTATGTTCTTCATGACAGCACGTTAAATACACTTGGAGTCATGGACCAAGTGTATGAATACTTTGCCAACATCGGCTGGGAGCAAGTACTTGGCTGGAGGAACACGGTACGCCCCTCTTTAACCATTGAATTTCTTTCCTCATATGAGTTTAAACCAGTGCAGGGCTTTGTTCTGGAGACGCCCGGAGTTGTGAACTTCTACATAGTTGGAGAGAGCTATAGCATGTCAATCTCAGGATTGAATCTGATGTTGGATTTCATCCAACCAAAAGATGTTCATTCGAAGTGGTACAAAGAAGCAGCAACCAGTGTTGGCGACGACTGGAGTCGAAACATTCAGCAACGGTGGGAGGAAATTGGAGGCAAAGGCTTCTATCTCTCGGGCTCAAGCAAGGACAAGCACATCTTTGACCACGCCCTCCAGATTTGCCATAGATGGATGACATTCAACCTTTATGAGCGCAAGGATGGCACAGGCCAAGTCACGCAGCAAGAGGTGTTCCTATTGTGGAACATGGTGCACAAGCGGAAGGTCAACCTCGGCTACATTCTGGTGATTCAATTGCAGGCGCAGACCAGCAACACCAGAGCAACTGTTGTAGCCTTGGGCATGTTCGTGGCTAGGCTGTTTGAAGGATTGAAAGGAGACGACCTCGACGACATCTTCAAAGGTTACCCAGAGCTTGACGAAGCAACAGAGTATCTCGATGCCCAGAGGCTGGAGCGGATGCAGCTAGTTGGGTTTACTGAAGAGAACACCCCATACTTCCTCCCTTTTGACGAACCAACATACTTTGACAAGAGAAAGGCCCCCAAGGCACAAGAAGGATCACCCAAGGCACAAGAAGGACCGAGCAGGGCACAGAGCAGTGCAGATTCAAGGAAGCTCGAAAGAGTTGAGAAAGCCCTTTAGAACATATGTGTTCACCTCGGGTTAGACTACCCCTCCTCTCCTTAAATCATGTTTTATCCCCAGTAGTTTAGGATTTGTTTTTTTATTTTTATTTGTGTGTTTAGTGTCTATTTTTGTTTTTTTATATTTGCGTCTATATATATAGAGTCTGTTTTGGGCATATCTAACCCACATCACTGCTTGTGCCCGCAAGGGTACTTTGCACAGCAAGTGTGTGGGAGTGATATGCCTAGGTCGTTGTGTTTGTATGTTCTGTTTTTATTTTGTGTGTGCATGTTGAGTCTATAGCATATGAGTCATAGATTGACATTAGGCATATATGGACATAAGCTTATTGTTAGGCAGATGGAATTAATCAATCGCATGTGAAAGCAATATATAACTACCCAGTGAGCTTTGAGCCCAAATTCACATTTGCGACTTCTTTCTGTGTGTTTAAATTCCACCACCTCATTTGATGCTTACTTGCTTGTGCCCTGTCAAACTTGATCTCATGCATGCTTAGATGATTAAGGCATTTTCTTTCGTTGTTATTTGGCCATATTATTCACTGATAAATGCTTCCCATTGCTGCCATTATTTGAGCCTGTTTATTTGTTCATGACCTGCATTCTGAAAAATCTCTCTTTAAAGAGTATCTTATGACTGGGAATGAAATCTTTTATGCTCGTATTGGTGGTATGGTTTAAGCTAAATAATGACAGGGTGCCAGAAATGGGCACAAAGAAAGAAAATAAAGAAAGAAAATAAAAAAAAAAGAAAAAAAAAGAAAAAAAAAGAAAAAAGAGAAAAAAAATATAAGTGTATGAATAAAAATGGTTTCCCAGATTGTTATGTGGGCACAGAGCTGCCAGTGATGATTTTGCCCAAATATTATTGAAGGTAGCCAGTTCCCAAATATTCACAGCCTTGATCCGGATACCCCATTACAACCCTCACAAGACCTTTTGATATGCATGCATGTGAATATCGTGAATTTTTTATACAGGGTGTTTGCAAGTTTGTTGATGATGATTTGGTGGCATTATTGAGAGTAAACACTTAACCTAAACACTCGAGAAAAAGGCGAGCTGAGTGTACACTACAATAGTAGCCTGAGTTTGATTGATTCGATTTTCCTGCATCATTATGTTCAACTGTTATGCCCTTTATCAACTTATGATTCATATGCTGTGTTGTCTTGTTTTGAGTCATTTGAGTCTTCGGTTTTGTTTTGTTGTTTTGAGTTAAAGTTGCATTCATACTTCAGGACAAGTATAGTCCAAGTGTGTGGGTGTGATGAAGACTCAAATTCGTACTTTTTCCTTTATCTTTTTTCACCCTTTTTAAGTGTTTAGTATAGAGTCTAGTATAGTTTTGGCGGTAAAGCTGATTGCAGGAGGCTGAGGGCACAAAACCACCACAATAGGCACAGACAGGTGCTATTTATGCTGAGGGCACAAAGGACTGATTTGCCTGCCGAGGACCTAGTCAAAGTTGTTGTGAGAATTGCGCAACAAGATCGCGGGACAGTTCCTATATGCACGTGGAGGTGATGTGGCGGTCAGTTCAGAGTCTCGGGGAGGTCTACACACCTTGGGAAGGAAGTGGGGACATCAGAAAGCTGTTGGAGATGCTAGGGTTTGTTGCTATCCCTCCTAAATTCAAGGAAGAACGTTGAGCATGAAATGAGGAAGTGGAAGAGTGCAAGAACCCCTGCGTGGGTGAGATATGGGCTGCGTGAAGCCTTAATTAAGTTGCTATAAATACTTTTATCTGCTTTCATTTCAGCACGCGTACACACACTTGTTTTTGCACCTCAAGATACAATTTACCATTTTCGTACTTAGTTTATTGTTTGGATATTCTGGCTGCCTGAAGCTGGCGGTTTGCCCGCAGAAAGGTAGTTCAGTTGTTTTGTTGGCAAAACTGGGGTTGGGCCCAGAAGATAATCTAGCTATTTCCTTTTCAAGTAAGATGTCTTTTATCATTTCCTTTACTTTCGTTTCTATGTTTAGTGGCTAAGTATCCACTGTTCAAGTCAAAGTAATGGTCTACGGGTAGAATATGTGCATGAGGTAATCAGACTTTAACGCCTTAAGGGTTCACAATCTTAACTTGTTTTTCACTTAGACATAGGTAAAGCGTGGTTGGAGATGAAAGCGCGCATTTCTGATTAACTAGTACTAGTGTTAGTTATATGGGAGTGTATAGGTGACCCATGCCTCGATACCCGCATAGTAACAAGTTCGGGGGTGACAACCTTGGTAGTTGAGATTGAGTAGTATATGCAGGCACAAGACCGTGTCAAACCTACTAGAATCGGGTCGCTTTTGCCCTCAAAGCTGCTATACTTGCAAAACCTTTGTGTGATTCTCTCCTTAGGTTCCTGTATATAGTTAGGTCCCTAGGTGCCGATCGTATCATCTAGACGATATAATGTAAGAAGTGATTGGGGAGTGGCCGATCGTATCCATTTTCTATAACCGGTTAACCTTCAAAGTGACAATTACCCATATTTGGCCATAGGGATTCGGTTTTTGACCTTTCTGCTAGTGTGGGCACAACGGGTAGTAGTGGTAATTACATATGTTTTGCCCGGGATTTTGCATACCTACCGAATGACTTGATGCTTTGACTTGAGCACTTTTATTACTGATATTTTCTTTTGTGATTTCCTTTTCAGCATTTAGTTAGTTTAAGTTTATTAGCAAGGTTTTTAGAGTGACACTGAAGACCCAAACTGAAACTAAGAAAAGACAGAAGGTTAAAACACTCCTCGTGGGATCGACATCCGTCTTCACTAGCTATACTAGCCGTTGAGGGCAGATTAAGCATTTGTGGACAATTTGCCCGCAAGTGTATTTTGCACACCTAAACGACGGGTGTGCCAGTGCTGTGATCAAGAGAGTGAAAACGGAGAGAGGAAATTGTTGCAACTATATATATACGTATATATATATATATATATTAACTAAAGCAATAGTAGTTTGTATTGGAAGAAGAAATGATGAGAGTTGACTTGGTATACTAAAAAGGGGTTGTGGAGATATGAATTTGGAATGAGAGAGGAAATGGAGTGATGTTGTTTGATTAAAATATTAATTAATTGAGTATATAGGTAGTTGCTCTTGTACATAAAGTTGTGTATTGATCTATCTTCTCTTTAATCTACTCGTCTCTTATGTATTAATTACTCAAGGCAAATAGAGCAATTATGGAAAAGAAATTTATAAAGTTATATCAAAATTGTTCCAATTAATTCTTAATATAATAATGAAAAGTTTAAAATTTTATCCTAAGAGTCTATTCCAAAAATATCATATAATCGATTAAAATTCTAAATGTATCTATTGGAATATTGTTTATATCCATTCAACTCTTCAAGCATACCCGTTTCGGCACAAATGTTCCGAGAATTCGTTCCCTAGGCCCAAACTTATTTATTGGTATAAATTAAGGCCTAGCATGGTGCTAATAGGATTTCTCATTTTGTAGGCCCGAACCCGAGACCTCAGACATAGGAGGATTAGCAGACTAGTCGGTTAAAGCTTTAGCTATACATTAGCTACAAGGTGGGTTTTGCTAACCAAAACCTTTACGAAAATGTTTTAAATGCTTTCGTCCATGCTTAAAATGTATTGAGATTTTACTCAATATGAATACAATGTTTCCGCTCTTCGTGGATGTGATTTGACCTGCAAGATGAATTCAGGCATTGTCAATTCTATTGAAATATAGTTATGTGATCACATAGGTCTGTCTCCACGCATGATTAATTGAGCGCATTGTTCTCAAATGAGTGATAAATTGTTTGGCCACATGAGATGAAAAATGTTTATACATGCTTGGACGAACATGATAAGCATGCCCAGTGAGTGTTTTCTGGCACTCGGTCCACATTTTTAAAATGTTTTTCAGGTACGAAGTGATGGAGGCTGCTGATGTGGACACATTATTTTTATTTTATTTTGGACTGTGTCGTTATTATGTAGTTTGAATTTTGAATATTGACTATGGTCAATATTGGAACACGCTATGCTTCCGCTACTATTTTGGATAATATTAAAATATCCTAAAACTCTTATTTTATTCCGACGCTATTTTGGACTTTGAAAATAGTAGACTGTCAACGTTGACTAGTCGTGAATTGAACTTGCTTGTGATTGGCTGTTTGAATAGTCTTCTCGAGTCGTGATTGGTTGGTTTTAAAATTTAAGAATACTTATTGTATAAATATTTCTTCTAAATACGTCATTTTTGTAAAATTAGGAATTCTATTTGAAATTTTTGTTAGCATCTTAAGTCTCCGAAATTGGGGTGTTACAGTATGGTATCAGAGCAGGTCTACGAATCTGTAGGCCTGCGGTGTAAATTTTTGGGAACATTTTCGGAAAAAAAGGTGTCATGTGTGATGTTTTATTTGACCCTATGTCTTACGTCCACGTCATGCCTCGCCATCACAGGTATAAAAGTTTTATATTTTCAAATTATAGAAAAGTATGACACGAGCCATTTGGCAAGCATGTGTAAAAAAAAATTCATGAAGTGATTCTATTTTTAATGAGTATGATATGTGTACTTATTCTTCGATGACCTTGAACCTAGAAGAATTTAGTAGAACATAGTACGCCATTAAGTTCATTCCCAATAGTATGAACTATAAGATGACCTCTAAACGTTATTTAGAGAACGAGTTGAATATTAGATTGACATTAAGTTCCCTTGCAGATGGCATACCCTAGTCACGGACCCAGGATGAGGGCGAGATATGTTCCTGCACCAACTTTGTGTCAGATGGAGTACCGAGAGTATGTTCATCGCTTGGCGAACAGTATAGGCCGGCACATCACTCGTATGATGGAGATGTGGATGGATGTGGGTGACGTACTAGCTGGAGTCACATGTTGGGAGGCGGCCAACCGACTGATACGTACTCTACCAGCTGAGTGGGTTCCCTACGCTGCTCAGGTATTGGGGATCTATACGGAGAGTCACTCTACGAATCTTCAGTATATTACGGATTATCCGAGCTTCTCATCACATCTCTACCAGAGATGGGCGATGTGGCGTGCTCCTCCAGCATATGTGCAGGCACTAGCTTTGGTTATTGGACCAAACTATATACATCCTCATTACGCGCCACCTCATCTACCTGCTCCAGCTCTAGCGTGTTGGATGGCCATGCAGCCAGCACCTGCACCTGCACCGGTACCGGCACTAGTCCGAGCACCAGCTCATATTCCAGTCCGAGCTCCAGTCCCAGTTCCAGCTCCTGCACCTGCTCATATTCTTCATCCGCATACGCATAGTAATGGATGGTTGGTTAAGGATGATGATGAGGATTCCAAGGAGGATTCCAAGGAGGACCCGGAGGAGGATGTCAATGGTCCTGCTGCTTCCTGAGTCTAGATGATAGCACCTCTTGTCTGTATAGTCTTAGTAGTATGTATTTTTGTTTAGGAGTTTAGCATGCTTTTTTGAGTTAGAAATTTTTTTTTATGCCACCCTGTGAGGCAGGTTTGTATTTGGCTTAGCATGTAACTCCTTGATGGATGTCCATGATGATCTGACTGCTAGACAGTCAAGTATGATATATTGTTGTATTCAAGAGTCCTCTTTTGGAGGCACATTTTGTGGATATATAATAATGACCTTATGTTAATGAAATGATAATGATGCTAACAAAAACTTGTTTTACAACTTAACCTCAATACATTACTAATTCTTGTATGAAATATGTATGCATTTAGGATGCCGCCAAGAAGACGCCAAGCACCAGTAGAGAATCAAAATCAAAATGATATAGGTCAAGTTGTTGAGCAATTTAGACGTTATCAGCCACCAAATTTCAGTGGTCAAGGAGAACCGCTTGAGGCCGAGCAATGGTTGCGTAAAATTGAGTGAATATTTACTCATATTAGATGCGAAGATGCACATCATGTTTCATGTACTATCTTCCAACTCACTGAAGATGCTGACTATTGGTGGGAAGCTCACACTAGACCGATGACACCCGAACAAATAGCTGCTCTCACGTGGGAAGAATTTAAACAAGTTGTGATGGAGAAATACATACCAAGCTGCTATCGTGAGCGCGAAGAAAATGAGTTTAGTTACCTCAAGCAAATAAACCTGACGGTGGATGAATATGATAAGAAATTTTATCAACTATCACGATATGCACATTAGTTGGTTGATACTGATGAAAGAAGGCACTTCATTTCAGAAGAGGGTTGAGAACTGAAATTGCCATTTCTATTGCTGGGCAAGGGAATACTACTTATGCAGAGACACTCGAACGGGCACAAGATATAGAGTCACTACTCTTATCTGAGGAGAGAAAGAATAACAACTCAAAAAGGAAGAGGAAATTTGAGAATAGAGGCCAGTGGGAAAATAAAAATGATAAACAAGCAAGGGTCAGACTAGGACCTAACTGTAACGCCCCAAACTACTCCGTTTGGCCACGTCACTTAACATACAATTTACTTACATATAATTGTGTTTCTTATATTTAATTGAGTGGAAGCTAAGGTCAATTAGCATGATAAGGCACAATATCATAATTCTCCATGTAAATTTTTCGCAATTATAACTGTAAGCAATTAAAATTTTATCACCAATCAAATGGTACCACGTGGAAATTAAAATAATTAAATACCAAATTAAATTATTTATTTATATTATAGGAATTTTATTTGATCAAATTCCTAAATAAAATAAATAATAATTTGATATTTAATATGTGGAAATCCTCAACCAATAAGCGATTGACAAGTGTCGAGCTCATGCATGGAATCAACATATTGATGTATGTGATCACAAATGACAAGGAACCAATAAAATTAAGCCACACAAGCCCTAACAAATGCACCAATGAGACGTCGCCACGTAAACCCTAAAAGCACTCTCATTTGCCTATAAATAGAGGCCTTGGCCAAAGGAAATGAAAACAATTTGAAGAGCTCAAGACTTGGAGGAAGTTGGTGTGAAGAAATTCTCTCTCGACCTTCAAGGCGTTCGTGTGAAGAACCAAAGCGTTCTACATCAAAATCATCCGAGCTTGAAGTTCGATCCGGAATCAAGGTGCTACACCCTCCGATCGACGTTTCCAAGCTTCAAATCTTCAAGTTCGTTCTTCATCAAGATCGTCTAAATCCATCGTTTGATCCAAGATTGAGGCCTCGACGATCCGAATCAACATTTTCAAGCTTCAAATCTTCAAATCGTTCTTGAAGATTCAAGGCGTTCTTCATCAAGATCGTCCAAATCCACCATTTGATCCGGAGTCAAGGTCTCGACCATCTGAATCAACGTTATAAACTCCAAAAAATTAAATTTGTGAAGATCGAAGAGGCAAATTCGCCTTGAAGATCTTAAAGAACACGAAGAACAAAATCTTGAAGAGAAGAATCAGAAGATCTAGATAGAGAATCGAACCACAAATTGTAGTTTCAATCCAAAATCTTTTCTTTGTACGATTTTTCGGTGTTTATTAATATAAATACTCGGAATTTGTGTTACAAATTCTGGCACGCCCAGTGGGACCTTCTCTACTTCTCATCTCTTCTCTTCATCAAGTCTCAAATTTGAAGATGTCTAACGTCTTAAACGCTTCGGAATCCATCACAAAAGGTGTCGGAGTGACTACAAGGAATATGGCCAAGCAAGCATTGGAAGCGTCCAAGATGACTACTGTTGAAGAAGTGCCGCATCTTGAGGGAGTCGATGCGCGCAATGAAGGAATGGAAGGCGATTTTCCATCACAAGCAAGCGGCTCACTTGAAGCAGCTGTCATGATGGCAAACGATTCCACTATGGAGGATCAACTTGCAAATATAACCAAGCTCATCGAAGGACTTCACAAGCGTATGCAGCATTAAGATAATGAAATCTCAAAGCTTAAGAAAGAGAAGGGTGAGGTGAGTCGTGCAAATGACGAAGTGAATGATGAAAATGGCGATGAAGAAACACCCGCAAAAAAGCAGACAAATAGGGAGGTGGCACACCGTCGTTTTGATGTGCAAAATACACTTACGGGCAAATAGTCCACAAATGCTTAATCTACCCTCAACGACTAGTATAGCTGATGAAGACGGATGTCGATCCCATGAGGAGTGTTCATAACCTTCTGTCTTTTCTTAGTTTTGGTTTGGGTCTTCAATGTCACTCTAAAAACCTTGCTAATAAACTTAAACTAACTAAATGCTGAAAAGAAAATCACAAGAGAAAATATCAATAATAAAAGTGTTCAAGTCAAAGCATCGAGTCATTCAATAGGTATGCGCAATCCCGGGTAAAACATATGTAATTACCACTACTACCCGTTGTGCCCATACTAGCAGAAAGGTCAAAAACCGAATCCCCATGGCCAAATATGGGTGATTGTCACTTTGAGAGTTAACCGGTTACAGGAAATGGATACGATCGGCCACTCCCCAATCACTTCTTACATTATATCGTCTAGATGATGTGATCGGCACCTAGGGACCTAACTATACAGGAACCTAAGGAGAGAATCACACAAAGGTTTTGCAAGTATAGCAGCTTTGAGGGCAAAAGTGACCCGATTCTAGTAGGTTTGACACGGTCTTGTGCCTGCATATACTACTCAATCTTAACTACCAAGGCTGTCACCCCCGGACTTGTTACTATGCGGGTATCGAGGCATGGTCACCTATACACTCCCACGTAACTAACGCTAGTACCAGTTAATTAGAAATGCGCGCCTTCATCTCCAATTACCCTTTACCTATGTCTAAGTGAGAAAACAAGTTAAGATTGTGAATCCTTAAGTCGTTAAAGTCCGATTACCTCATGCACATATTCTACCCTTAGACCATTACTTCGACCTGAACAGTGGATACTTAGCCACTAAACATAGAAACGAAAGTAAAAGAAATGATAAAAGACATCTTACTTGGAAAGGAAATAACTAGATTAACTTCTGTGCCCAACCCCAGTTTTGCCAACAGAACAACTGAACTACCTCTCTACGGGCAAATCGCCAGCTTCAGGTAGACAAAATATCCAGAAAATAAACTAAGTACGAAAACGGAAAATTGTATCTTCGAGGTGCAAAAACGTCCCATATGAAAAACAGATAAAAGTATTTATAGCCAATGAATTAAGGCTTCAAGCAGCCCAGATTTCACCCACGCAGGGGCTCTTGCACTCCTTCACTTCATCACGTTTATGGTCCATGTTCTTCCTTGATTTTAGGAGTGATAGCAACAAACCCTAGCACCTCCAGTAGTTTTCTAATGTCTCCACTTCCTTCCCAACGTGTTTGGACCTCCCCAAGACTCAGAACTGACCGCCACATCACCTCCACGTGCATAAAGAAACTGGCCCGTGATTCTGTTGCGTAATTCTCGCAACAACTTTGACTGGGTCCTCGGCAGGCAAACTAGTCCTTTGTGCCCTCAGCATAAATAGCACATGTCTGTGCCTATTGTGGTGGTTTTGTGCCCTCATCCTCCTGTAATCAGTTTTACCCTTAAAACTAGACTAGACTCTATACTAAACACTTACAAAGGGTGTAAAAAGATAAAGGAAAAAGCATGAATTTGAGTCTTCATCAGGAGGAAACGTTCGCGTCCAAAGGATTTCAAGTCTCCGATGATGGATTCATCCAAATTAATCAGCTGAAAGAGATCATCGAAGGGACCATCAAGAGCAGGTTTGATGGAGGCTCTAAGTCATCCTCGGCTTATTCCAAGCCTTACACCCAAAGGATAGACGATCTGAAGATGCCTTCAGACTATCAACCTCCCAAGTTTACGCAATTCGACGGAAAGGGCAACCCCAGACAGCACATTGCTCATTTCATTGAAACATGCAACAACGCTGGAACCTATGGGGACTATTTGGTAAAATAGTTTGTCCGTTCACTCAAAGAAAATGCATTCGACTGGTACACAGACTTGGAGCCCAACTGGATCGATAGTTGGGGGCAGTTGGAATACGAGTTTCTCAATCGTTTCTACAGTACAAGAAGAACGGTGAGTATGGTAGAACTCACAAACACTCGTCAGTGGGATGAAGAGCCTGTCATCGACTACATCAACAGATGGAGAAATCTATGTCTCAATTGCAAAGACCGTTTGTCCGAGACTTCTGCCATTGAGATGTGCATTCAAGGAATGCGATGAGGCCTTCAGTATATCCTTAAAGGGATCCAACCAAGGACCTTTGAAGACTTGGCTACGAGGGCTCATGATATGGAGCTAAGTATGACCGCTAGTGGAATTAAGGAACCACTAATCCAAGAGTCTCGAAAGCCAAAGGAAAGACAAGAATTCAAGAAAGGGGGAAAGCAAGTTGATAAGAACCCAAAGAAGGAATCCATGGCAGTGAAAGCAACGCCCGTCAAATTCCAGAAGAAGGAAGAGGCTAAGGAAAAAGACAGCACTCCACCAGAAAGAGTACAGAGGAAGTTTACTCTAAAGGAAATGCAGCAAAGAGAATACCCCTTCTTAGACTCAGATGTTCCTGGAATCTTCGAGGACTTGCTCAAAGCAAAACTTATCGGATTACCCGAAATGAAGCGACCTGAGGAGTCAGGACGAACGGATGACCCGAAGTACTGCAAATACCACCGTCTGGTTGGGCATCCTATACAAGATTGCTTCATCTTTAAAGATAAGGTTATGCAACTGTCGCGCCAAGGAAAGATATCACTCGAAGAGGATGGCGCTTCCACTAATCTCATCACGTTAGAATCCAGCAATATGATAAGTGATGAAGAAGTTGCGAATCAAGCAAAAGACCAACTTGAGAAGGAAATATCCGCAGTTGTTGATGAATACATAACCTTCACTGATGAAGATTTGGAGCTTGGTTCTGACCCTCACAATCGACCTCTATTCGTCAGTGGCTATGTTCATGAACAAAAATTGAATAGGATACTCGTTGATGGGGGATCTGCAGTCAATATCTTGCCTCTGTGCACGTTGAAGAAGTTAGGAATCTCAACTGATGAACTTTCAACTAGCCGACTGATGATCCAAGGTTTTAACCATGAAGGACAAAGGGCTCTCGGCTCAATGAGATTAGATCTACTAATAGATGATATGGCTTCGGCAGTATTATTCCACATGATAGATGCTAAGACATCCTATAATATGCTTCTTGGACGACCATGGTTGCATGAAAATAGGGTTGTCCCTTCAACATTGCACCAATGCTTCAAATATTGTCAAGGTGGTAGTGTGAAGAAAGTAGTCGGAGATAACAAGCCTTTTATGGAGTCTGAATCATACTTTGCGGATGTAAAGTATTACCTTCCGAGCAAGAAGTCATCAAAAGCTACGGAGAATGACGAGGTCCAAAAGAGCAAAAATGAAATACCTCTCATCAAAGAAGAGCCCTTGGAAAGGCTGACAATGCCGTTGACTAAAATTGATACAAAGAAGCCAATTCCTCCACCACTTGAAGGATTTGTCCGACCAGTGCAAGGAAGCCCGATTGAGCATGGAGAACTCTCAGAACATATAATTCCTTAAAATTTTGGCCCAAAGGCATTTCCACTTCTTCTCAAAGCCGGGTATGACCAAAAGGTAAAAGAGCATCTCTCAAAAGACAACGAGCAAAAGGGAGGTGAACACAATGCCACTCAAAAATTCTCAAAAAATGGTGGATATGCTGCTCAAAATCCCAGGGCGGGATTGGGATTCACACCACAAAATCCTATCCGGATTGCAATCAGAAGAGCCAATCCAATCATATTTCTGTAGAGGAAGCTCGAGTGTCTGTATTTAAAAGGCTTGGAAACAGACCGAAGAATAGAGAAAAGACACCCAGGGTATCCGTGTTCAAGAGACTTGGCAAGAAATTGAAGAATGAACCAACAGGATGTCGGAAGCTGAGTTTTGCCAAAACTAAAATTGTGAATGGGCGACGAGTGAAAAGTGTGGCCCCTCCCTGCAGAAAGAAACAAACCACATTAACCATAACATGCGGAAAAGAGTTACAAGCTGAGGTGAGAACTGTTGCTTTAACAGAAACCTCCGACATTGAAGATGATAAGGAGAGTGTCGCTTCGTCATTCTACATTGTTGGTAGAATCCGCGATTCAACCCCTCAGACGGTCCAAAGTCTTGCATTTCAAGAAATGCTCACCTTGATAAAAGATGGCATTATCAACGAAAGGAGTGGCATAATGCAGCTAGTTCAAGTGATGCAAAGAGATGAAAGGATGAGAACATGCATAAAATTTGTGAGTTTTGAGGAAACAGATGAAGAAACCGTATCCTCACACCATATTACCTTAGATGAAGAAACTGAGATTGAAGAAGAAGATGCTGAAGAAGCTCCCCCACAGCTTGAAGAAGGGCTCAAGGCCACTGTCGATGAACTAAAAGAGGTCAACTTGGGAAGTATTGACGACCCCCGACCAACTTATATCAGTGCATTGCTGACCATGGAAGAAGAGGAATCTTATGTTGAACTATTAAAAGAATTCAAGGATGTGTTCGCATGGTCTTACAAAGAAATGCTGGGACTAGATCCTAAGGTAGCTGTCCACCACTTATCTATCAAGAAGGGGGCACGGCCAATCAAACAAGCACAACGTCGATTTCGACCTGACTTGGTTCCATTGATTGAAGCTGAGGTGAACAAGCTTATTGAAGTCGGATTTATTAGGGAAGTCAAGTACCCTACATGGATCTCAAGCATTGTTCCTGTTAGAAAGAAGAACAGGCAAATTCGGGTTTGTGTCGACTTTAGAGACTTGAACGAAGCGTGTCCTAAAGACGACTTTCCACTTCCAATTGCTGAGCTGATGATTGATGCTACAACTGGACATGAAGCACTATCATTCATGGATGGATCGTCTGGTTACAATCAGATCCGCATGTCTCCGAGGGATGAAGAAATGACAACCTTCCGCACCCCAAAAGGCATATATTGTTACAAAGTGATGCCATTCGGGCTAAAGAACGCCGGTGCCACATATCAAAGGGTCATGCAAAGGATCTTGATGACATACTCCACAAGAATATTGAGTGCTACGTAGACGATGTGGTAGTAAAGTCAAAAGAACGGAATAGTCACTTGCAAGATCTACGTTTTCGAACGCTTGAGAAGATATCAGCTCAAGATGAACCCCTTAAAATGTGTATTTGGGGTGAAATCGGGAAAATTCCTTAGCTTCATTGTCCGCCATCGAGGAATAGAGATTGAACAAGCAAAAATTGATGCGATACTGAAGATGCCTGAGCCCCGTAATATTCATGATCTCAAGAGTTTGCAAGGAAGGTTAGCATACTTGTGAAGGTTCATCTCAAATCTAGCGGGGCGATATCAACCTTTTAGCCGAATCATGAAGAAAGGAGTCCCGTTTGAATGGGATGAATCATGCCGCAATGCTTTCAGAAGTATCAAAGAATATTTGATGAAAGCCCCAGTATTAGTCGCACCAGTTGCAGGCCGGCCACTGATTCTTTATATTGCCGCCCAAGAACGTTCTGTCGGGGCACTACTTGCGCAAGAAAATGAAAATGAAAAAGAGAGTGCGTTATACTACTTGAGCAGGATGATGACGCCAAATGAGCTAAAGTACTCTCCGGTTGAGAAGTTATGCTTGTCGTTGATTTTCTCCATTCAAAAACTGAATCATTATTTTCAAGCTCATACGGTTCGCCTGATCTCAAAGGCAAATCCATTGAAGTACGTGATAACGCGACCAGTTTTATCTGATCGACTAGCACGTTGGTATCTTCAGCTCCAACAATTTGAGATCATCTATGTTCCTCAAAAGGCTGTGAAAGGGCAAGTACTAGCAGATTTCTTGGCTGACCACCCGATCCCGGCTGAATGGGAGTTAGATGATGACCTTCCCGATGAAGATGTTCTTGCAATCGAAGTTCTACCCCCATGGAAAATGTATTTTGACGGAGCCTCTCACAGAGAAGGAGCCGGTGCTGGAGTTGTATTTATAACACCTGAAGGGCCTCTGTTGCCATATTCTTTCACCTTAACTGAAAATTGCTCCAACAATGTTGCTGAGTACCAAGCACTCATCCTTAGGTTAGAAATGGCGATAGATGCTAAGAGACTTCAAATTAAAGTCTACGGGGATTCCAAGCTAGTGATTAACCAACTACTTGGATTATATGATGTCAAGAAATCTGAGTTAATACCCTACGTCCAGTATGCTCAACGGATGATCGGGTGGCTTGGAGATGTAGAGCTGGAACATGTTCCAAGGAAGGAAAACAAACAGGCGGATGCACTAGCTAAACTTGCTTCTACGATAGCCATGCCTGACAGCAAAATTCACATCCCAATTTGCAAAAGTTGGGTTGTCCCCCCTCTATTCGAAAGTGAAAGTGATAAAGAAGAAGAAAATTGTGCCATTGAAGTATTTGAAATCGATAAAGAAGATTGGCGTCAACCATTCGTATGAAATAACAACATAATATGATCAACCATTAACCACCATATTCTAAATTAAAGGCTGCAAATCAAGTCATTCATTCATTTCATTAAGCAAACAGATACAGGCAAGAGGTAAAGAGTTTTTTTTTTTTATTTTACCTGAACAAAATCAAGACGATTTGATGTGCTGTCCATCTCCATGCCAAGTTCATCTATAATTTTCTCCTGGTAGACAAGTAATTTAAATCAAAGGCAACATTCATCGTCAGGAACTAAAGGTTTAAACTATTATTTACTCCACTTTGTCTATATAGTGGTTAAATGAATAGTCATTCCTGGCCCGCATGAGTATAAACTGTGTACGGCACCCCCTTTCAAAACAAATTGATAACTTGAACTACGTTTTGACTTGATCCCTCTTATGGGTACGTAGGCAGCTTAGATGTGTTCTAAGTTCAGTCATGTCTCACATTTTATATTATGTCTTTTAACAAAAGGATATAACACTAAATAGAAAGTTCATAAGTCTGAAGATGTCTCAAAAGAAAGCATGAATGACAAAGATGTTCGTGACAAGAAACAACTGGAATACAGATAACAAACGAGTCTAAACAAGGTCCTAAATGAAAGGGTCTTGATCCTCCAAAGTTTTCTTAGCATGCTCCAATGAAGACTTTGAACTCTTCAGCTTTTCCTCCACCATGCCATCAAAGGAACCTTTGATCTTAGAGAGCTCGTCTTCATGCCCTTGAATCTCATTTTGAAGAGCCATACGAGACCCAATATGTCCTTTCAAGGATATAGATAAATCCTTCTTCCGCTTCTCCAAGATAGTAAGCTCTGCTCGAATAGTACCAATCTCACGAGCCTTTTCCTCTTCCTTAGCTTTAGCAGCACAAATGCGGTCATTAACTTCCTTATAATGGTGAGCAGAGACTTCATCAAGCTCGGAGGATGCCGACCTTGCTTCATCATAAGCCGCGACGCTTGCAAAAAGCGTCTCCAAGCTCTTCGTTAGATGAGTAAGATCAAAGCTGTGAGGAGTATTCTTCATAAGTAAAAGCCCCTCAAGCGCCGTGTCTCGAAGTGATGAGATGGAATCAACAGACGTCCTCATCAACTTGCCCCGAAGATCACTCCAATACATCCTAAGGAACGATCTGCAACGATCATAAAAGATGGCCTTGCCGTCAAACTCAGTAACTGGTAGGGCGTGCTCACTACCCGCATCTTCATCAGAGTGACAAGCTTCAGCTGATGCGTCTGAATCTCCTTGATCATCAAACCCGAACATCTCATTCATCAACTAAAAATGCAAAAAAAAATGTGTTAATAAGAAATAAAACAAAATAAAGAGGAGGGATATAAGAAAATAAAAAAAAGAGAAAAAGAAAGGATACGGGAAACCTCTTTGGTAGATGCACTCGTATGACTAGGGCCGTCTCCACCGTGTCCCTCAACATGATGGGGGGACTCGCGATTGGTCTTTTCCCTCTTCCAATGCCGATCAGCGTTGCTACTAACAGAGGCCTTCGGATCTACCTTTCTCTTACCCTTGCTAGAAGGATTGGCTCCTTCCACCTCCTCTTGGCCTAATAGGAGGTCATCTGCCTTAGGATGAGCTAGAAGCTCAGCATTCTTATCCAAGAAGTTGTCGAAAACTCGATCCCACCACTTTTTATATTCAGCATCAGGAGACTTTCTTAGATTCGGAGACAGAGATGGAAAGCATGCTCTTGCCATGGACTTGCGCAGTAAGCAAATACGCCAGTACCTGAGGCCACCCGCCAAAGAGGCCTCCCGAACATCCTTAGTAAAAACCCCTGGAATCATCTGATGGTACCCGAATTGCCGACTAAAGTGATGCGGGTTGTAAGGCTCGATAATAAAACGGTCATCTACCCTCTTAGGTAGAAAGTTGGAACGGATGGCCATAAAGAATCCACGATCCAAGTCGCTGGCGTTCTCATCATTAATAAACATGAAATCCTCAGTTCTAGAAGGTATGAGGCAGTGCCAAGGGACAAGCTCGGCTTTGTGAACCCTCTTGCGAGCCTCAGTCAGATCACATAATCTAGCTCCTCCTTCTCCCGAATACCGAACCATCCTGGGGGCATCCGGCTTTCCTTCAAGGCCAAAATGAGTCCGAAAGTAGCATGCCATCCAACCGTAAATAAAATGGATGGGAAATGCTAAGTGACCCAGAGGCGGATTAGCAAGGCTCGAGATCTTGTTCAGTCCGTTGTAAATGCTTGCTAACACCGGTACAGCAAGAGACACCCTTTCACCACCTGCCATGACACTGGCTATCTTGAAGACGCTTGGCCGGATTGAACTACCATCGTCTTCAGGAAGGACAAAACTGCAAAGCCAACACGTGAGATGGGCGGCCAAATACATCTCATCTCGATACTTCTCTTTAACTTCAAGCTCTGAAAATGGAGCCCTTTCAGAAATAGTCCACTCTTTGTGATCCTTAATTTCTCCGGAAGGATTGTGCGTTGATTTGGGGCGTTGACTCTTCTTTTCTTTACGAGGTGGAGGTGGTCGATACCTTGATTTTCATCTCGACCAGAACTCAATCCATCTCTCAATCGACACAGAGTGATACAAGGCTTCATCGTCTCCCTTTCTGAGGAGGTGATAGGCATGGAGCAAATCCTTACAGCTCGCGGGAACAAATAGCTTGCCCCTCTTGTTAACTACAGTAAGTTCATCCATCCGGGGCACCGTCTCGTCGTAAGGAATTCCGGTTAAAGGAAGACCGGATGTCACATGCAAATCCCATAAAGAGATGGATAACTCGCCGGAGGAGGTCAGCAAAGTATTGGTCAAGGGGCACCATGCTTCACAAAAGGCTTTGACGACCTCGGTATTCCGATCATACGTAAAGAGAGAAGCGTAGACGGGGTCGTATATACCCACATTGTGGAGTTTATCACTGCAGCGACTGAGCACGTCCTCAGTCCACTCCCAATAGCCCTCAAAATGACGGGATTCCCCTAGGAATTCGACTTTGTCATGCCACTTCGCTTTGCCCTCTGCCATTTGGCGCCCTAGGAATGGGAAGAAGTCAACTCCGTCACCTTGTTGATGATGAGCTGATTGAAGAACCCACACCCTCGTCATTTTTGTCAAGGAAACCTTGTGACACCAATGAGGCTTATGAAATGGATTCGTAAGCTTAGGCCACTCACAGGCATATTTCCCGATAAGTGGCTCACGAGCTCGAAGATGAGTACCTCTCTTCACGGGCTGTTGGCTATCATCTATGATCACCAAGTACTGTTTCTCGGAGATACTCGTATCTTGAAAATGAACCATACCTAAAAAATAAAAGGGAAAATGAATAAAGCGTGAAATATGCCAGAAAGAGGAGGCATGAAATACATTAAAGAAAAAAAATGGAAGTTTTACCTCCAAGTTGAAAAATCCCCAAAAAATCCTTTGGCACAAATTTGGAGCGTCTCAATCAAATTCGGGAGCAAGCCCAGTCAAATACAAATTCCTGCAAAAGAAGAAAAGGGGAGGTTAAAGCCCAAATAAAAAAGGGAACAAAAAGAAAAGACCAATATAAAAAAAACAGGAAGGAAATTGAAGCCCAAATTTTTGTTTTTTTTTTAAGCCCAAACCTATGGCCCAATTTCTTTAAATCTAAATCAAATAATAGTTCCGTCTTATCTGCACAAAAAAAGGACGATCCCCTTCTCTTCTTCACGGAGCTGGTAATTACCACTCAAATATCAAAATTTCCTCCAAATTGAAATCTGTCGAGAAGTAATCGCCGTGGCGCCGTATTTCCTCCGTGCCGTCGTCTGGTGAACCAATCATCTATGGTGGCGAGATTCTGGAGAAGGCCGTCGAGTGCGGCGGCGTTGGTTGCGAGGAACTTGAACGTGTTGCTGGTGTCGAGGCACCCAGCGCTCAAGCACTGTGAGAAGAGGTCGCGCACGACGGCAAAGTCACCTCTGCGGCCGACGGCATTAATCAGATCATCGTATTTAGCCGAGAATCGAGTTGACTTAGCGCTTTCGGTACTAAAGTGACGGGCAGTAGCATCTGTGCTACCGTTCTGGAATTTTGTTGAGCCTTCGAAGAGTACTCATTTGAAGAGCATAATCCTCTCTCTCTCTACCTCTGTGGGCCGACGATGGCAATTGCCAGGGCTGTGGACAAAACTTGACGTCAAGAACGGCGGCGGTGTGCAGTTTGATGGTGAAACGAGGAGACTGAGATGAGAGGTCTGTACTGGGAAACTGAAGGTTGTCGGCACGGCTTGCTGGTGCTTGGATCCGCTGCTGCCGGCAAGGCGTTGGAGCAGGGTGAGAATGGCGCCACCAGAGACGTCGCAGTCGAGCTCCACGATTGTGGGACCGACGCCGAGGCCGAGAAGAGCCGCTTCACCACATGGCACATGCACGGCATTGTCGGAGACCAACGCGCTCACCACCAATGATATCTCTTTCGCCACCTCCACCGGATGCTGTAGAGTCTGATGAGGAACAAGGATGAAGACGCCAAGGAGAAGCCTCACTCTTTGATGGCTATTGCCGAGACTCCAGAAAGGGGATTGAAGGGCTTGGGAAACACACAAGCAAGAAAAGGGAAAGCATGCACGGTAATTGTAGCAGGAACTTCATTTCTTCACAGATCACCACAATCATATATAGAAATAAAAAGAGAAACAATTTCAAGTAGTTCATGCTATAAGGTTCAAGAATGCAGAGAAACTGATGTTTAATATAGAGTACCATGGATGCAAAGTTCAGCTTATGATTTGCTCAAAGATTCTCTGGAATCAGGATACAGGGCAGATTTGGCAATATATAACTCTTTTATCAAAGTGTCTTATGCAGAGTCGAAAAGAATGAACGAACTTTGTAACTCGCTTGAGCGAATGCAGAAGTTGGGGCTTTCTGTCATTAATGATCTAGTTAAATTCTTTTCTGGCTTGGTAGAGAGGGATAATAGTGTAATGATGGCTTTGGAAATGTTCAAGATGCATAAGTATGTTAGTATTCGGGTTTATAATATACTTATGGGGGCCCTTCTCAAGAATGGTAAGGAACAGAAGACAGAAATAGTAAATGTCAAGATTAATACAAACTCATTTAGAAGGCAAAAAAAAAAATGTATCAAGAAGGAAGTGACTACAGTTTGCCTAAAGTTACAGAAGCAGGAAATGGCATAAAGAAGACGATAAACTTACAGCCTTGAAGCCTTGAAAATGCTTACTTCTCCTCCTTCGACGTCTATGCAGTGAGATTTTGGCCAATCTCGTAAAACACTGCAACGCCGTCCCAGCACATTTCCTTCTGTTTGAAACAACAAAGTCACAGATTGTTGGAAAATCAAAAAGGAAGGGAAGAAAGCAAAACAAAAAGAGAAGAAAATAGCAAGGAAGTGTGGAGTTCAATATAAGTGCACTCAGGTGGATTTTGTTTCAAGAGGATTCAAATTCTTCCAATGAAATTATCATCAAACAACAACAAAGTCGCATGGATATGTGAGAAAAAGTTTCCAAGGCAAAAAAAAATATAGCACAAAAATGGAGTTCTAGCAGGCTCTGTGTATAAGCATGTCAAGAGTTCAATGTCTCCTACTGTTGCTATCTATAAACAAAAGCTACTGTAAATGAGCAGGGAGAAAACATTGTACAGCAAACAAAAAGCCTATGACTACATCGATCCTTTAGCATGATGCTTCTTAAAAAAAAAGGGAGGTACATATCACCAAAAAAGGAGGAAGCAACTGCATTTTTTTTACAAAAGAAAGAAATAGCAAAGGAAAGGATGAACTCACAAGTTGGAATGCGTAGAAGTGGTGCCTGCAGCTGATGATGTTGCTCGTGCTGGGGCTAGTGCAGACCCGCCATTGCTGAGAGTCCTGATGGCCGTCTCTTTGAATCCCGACGAAATACAGCTTGCCTTGAAAAGCTTCTCCCTTTCCAGGTATTTCAGTTCTCAAACAAAAGAGACGGGAGAAGGATATCAGAAAGTAGCTGTTTGAATTGGAAGTGAAGGTTTAGAGATAGTGTATGTTTGGCGGAGAAGATAAATGTTTCCTAGCTCGACTGATAAAATAGAGGGGAGTTTAAGAAAATCTGGAAATGGTGCATCATTTGGTGAGTGAAGAAAGGAGCAGTGTGCACCTATGTGTTTATAGAGCCCAAGTGTGGAGAGGAGCTGGAAATGGTATAAAAAAAAAAGAGAAGAAAAAAATGTGAACTTCTGAAATGAAGATGTTTGGGAAGTAATATGCTTTCAAATGTATGAAGGGCTATTTATAGGAGTTCAAAAGTATAGAGATGTCATGTGCAAAATTAATGAAGCTGCAGATGCTGCTCCCATGAAATTGCAGAGCTCGTATAAGTTGTTGGAAAGCAGGAGCAAGAAACAAAAATGTGCTTGTCGCAGTGGCTTGTACTCGTACTATGCAGGTGCTCCTATAGGTTGCAGAAATTGAATTGCAGGAGTTAGTACTAAGCAAAAAAAAAATGTGCTTTTGCAACAGCTTGTGCCCCAAGGCTCACAAAGAGTCGAGATGTATGTATATATATATATATATATATATATATATATATATATATATATATATATATATATATATATTCACATACTTTTCAAACAAAACAGGAACACCATTAAATGCATCGCAGAAGCTCGCAGGTGCTCTCATACTTTGGCCCAGAAATGTGGAGCAAAACAACGAACCAATATCTGCACATGATCGTAACCTCCCTTATTGTATAGACACAAAGGGAGCAACACAGGTCATCTACCAATCCCAAGCCTACACCTCTAGCCTCCTCATCTGTAGCATTTAATGAATGAAGCCATGCAAAAAGAAAAAGAAAATCAAAACAGGGAACAAAAAAACAAATTTTTGCAGCGGCTTGTACTCCAAGACTCACAAAGAATCAAGATGTGTATATATATACATATATATCTTTGAAAGCAAGACAAGAATGCCATTAAATGCATTGCAGAAGCTTGTTATGAGAATTGTTGGGATTCAGGAATATGCAGACAAAACTCCCCCCGCTACTGTTTGAATACATATATGCATGCATATGTAGGTCATTTTGAAGCTAGGTTGGTTTATGCCATTTTAGGATTCCTAATTAGTAAAAATCAAATAAAAATGTGTATCCTACTCTGTTTCAAGAGGGCCCAGAAAAATGGCGGTTCCAAGTATTCGATAATTGTGCTGCAAACAAACAAAATGGGGGAGATATTTGCAGCTCTTGATACGGTGGTACTCTGTATTTTTTATTCACCAAGCTGCCATTGTGTAACAACTCGAAGAAGCAAACAAAAAAAGTCCTATGCTTTTGCTCCAGTTTTTTTTTTTTTTGCAGAAGACAATTAATGCACCCTTGATAGAGCCAAAAATCGTGCAAGAAATTGAAGTGGGTTGTTGTGCAACCAAATTAAAAAAAAAAGGGGGAAAAATCAAGTGGATTAGCAAGTTTGGGCCATTAAAAAAAATGTGTTTTGGGTTCGTTTCAATAAATGAATTCCGGCCCAATATCATAAGTCATGTCTAGTGTATCAAGACAAAATCATAATTGGGCTTTTTTGCGGCCCAATTTATTCAAACAAATTGAAGAACTCCTAGATACGAGTATAAACTATCTAATAAATTTTAAATCAAATTGAAGAACTCCTAGATACGAGTATAAACTATCTAATAAATTTTAAATCAAATTGAAGAACTCCTAGATACGAGTATAAACTATCTAATAAATTTTAAAACGAGGTCAAGAACTCCTAGATACAAGTATAAACTATCTAGTAAATTTTAAATCGGACTCAAGAACTCCCAGATATGAGTTAAAACTATCTAACAAAAATTTTGAAATATGAGACTTGTCCACCTTCAAGGCAACTTGCTCATGAACTCGTCTCATGGGGGCATTTGTAAGCAATTAAAATTTTATCACCAATCAAATGGTGCCGCGTGGAAATTAAAATAATTAAATACCAAATTAAATTATTTATTTATATTATAGGAATTTTATTTGATCAAATTCCTAAATAAAATAAATAATAATTTGATATTTAATATGTGGAAATCCTCAACCAATAAGCGATTGACAAGTGTCGAGCTCATGCATGGAATCAACATATTGATGTATGTGATCACAAATGACAAGGAACCAATAAAATTAAGCCACACAAGCCCTAACAAATGCACCAATGAGACGTCGCCACGTAAACCCTAAAAGCACTCTCATTTGCCTATAAATAGAGGCCTTGGCCAAAGGAAATGAAAACAATTTGAAGAGCTCAAGACTTGGAGGAAGTTGGTGTGAAGAAATTCTCTCTTGACCTTCAAGGCGTTCGTGTGAAGAACCAAAGCGTTCTACATCAAAATCATCCGAGCTTGAAGTTCGATCCGGAATCAAGGTGCTACACCCTCCGATCGACGTTTCCAAGCTTCAAATCTTCAAGTTCGTTCTTGAAGATTCAAGGCGTTCTTCATCAAGATCGTCTAAATCCATCGTTTGATCCAAGATCGAGGTCTCGACGATCCGAATCAACGTTTTCAAGCTTCAAATCTTCAAATCGTTCTTGAAGATTCAAGGCGTTCTTCATCAAGATCGTCCAAATCCACCGTTTGATCCGGAGTCAAGGTCTCGACCATCCGAATCAACGTTATAAACTCCAAAAAATTAAGTTCGTGAAGATCGAAGAGGCAAATTCGCCTTGAAGATCTTGAAGAACACGAAGAACAAAATCTTAAAGAGAAGAATCAGACGATCTAGATAGAGAATCGAACCACAAATTGTAGTTTCAATCCAAAATCTTTTCTTTGTACGATTTTTCAGTGTTTATTAATATAAATACTCAGAATTTGTGTTACAATAACATACAATCTATCAGATCTACATGTGACACAACATATTATCAAACGGAAGCATTGCTTAAGCCTATCTACATCAACCATGCAATCGTCTAACCTGTCGGGCTCATAGGTTTACACAACCCGCCCGTCTAGCACCCTAAATTAACAAACATAATATAGGGTTCAACCACATACTTCACACATAGAAGGCTCCAAGGTCGAACGACCCGCCTTTAAATTGTTTTGCACAATATCAAGTTATATACATCATGGCCTACAAAAGATCGGGCTATTCTCATCCCCAATAATCATTGATTATTAAAGCAAAAGAATGATCAAAATAATAATCCCTAATATGAGTATTTTCAAAAGAAGAGCATGCAAAAGATAAACACAAGCTTGCGGGGTTCTCTTGTGTTCACAGCGCTCCTACCCAAGCCTCGACTCCTCAACCTGAAATTCATTGAATGAATGGGGTGAGTATTTAACAACATACTCAGTGGGGAACACTGTAAACAGTTATAGCCAATTGCACAAGTGAAAATATAACATATGGGTACTTCTTTACTTTTGTGGAGACTAGCCTCAACCCCGTAGGGCCCAAACATCATGATGCCCCCGTTAATGAACGTCTTTATCCCTGTAGGGATGCCCGCAGGTTTATTATCCCCCAGGAAGGACATTAACGAGTCTATTATCGACCCCGAAGGATCTCTTTGTCGACCCGAAAGGATCTCTGATTTGCCCCGAAGGGTCTCATTCATACGTATACAATCAAAGCACAACAATAACTATAACTTTACACGTGTTCACAGTTTAGAGTTACCCCACCTTAAGAGACGCTTTAAGTTCCTTTCAACCTTGAAATACTCCTTTGCCGTGCACAAGTTGTTCTCCTCGAGCCCCAATACGTCGCTTAGCACCTTTAAATCCCTTTTTCATTTTAGATGTCGAGTCATACAATTAAATCATAATTTAGACCAAACTCATGCTATACTTTGCTTTAAGGTCTTCAAACATATCCACATACACAACCATGGATATACAAGCTCATACTATGATTTTGGACTCAAAATACACATTAAAACTCTTTGAAACATTTAATCAAACACGTTACGTGCACTCATTTAAACCACATGATCATGACTCAATTTAAATCCTTCAAACCTAATATTTCAAATACAAACACCTTCATCCTAGGGCTCTAACATACATGAAAATCAACTCCATAAAGGCATCACAACACCTCCAACCAAACGTCAGCAAAATAAGGGGAAATTAGGGCAAAAATCCAAACCCTAGCAACAATGAACCATAGGAATTCGATATAACATCACATATAGCTTCAAGGAGGTAAATAAACCATATGTTCAAGATATCAAGGCAAGAAGATCAATAGAATCGAAAAACTCCAAATTTGGATGTAAACCCTAGGTTCGATTTATCATGAAATTGGTGTTTAATCACCAAAAAGAAGAGGTATGAGATTACCTTAGATGATGGATAATGATAAGAGAATTGTTTAGTGTCTAATTGTGTTATTTTAATTTATTTATTTTAGTGTGTTTAGTATGTATTTCGTTTAATTTTATATTGTTATGTGTTGCTTTTATGTGTTTATCTGTGCTTATTGCTCTAATGGTGGATTATGTCAAGTATTGCAAAAGCTTGAGCTTTCAATCATAAAAGCAGGTATTTTACGGCAATTAGGTGGCAAGTGCAAATCGAGTAATTGAGCTGGATTGTTTAAATAAGGAGATCAAGATTTTAAAAGGAATTGAGAAAAAAGCACCCGCGCGGGCACCAAAATGCCGAGAGCCTCGCGCCCCCGCCGCGCGCCCTAGCGCCCCCACCGTGCCAACCGCCCCCACGGGGCTAGCCCCCGCGGTGCCCTGCAGCCCGCCGGCGCGCGGGCTGCTCCCTCTCCTTCTCGGGTCCAGTTTTCCCTCGTGTTGTAACTCCACTCCTTTCCACTCAGTTCCAACTGATTCTATTTACATCAGTTCAAAGACTTCTTTGAGCGGCATTATTTTTAATTCCTAGAATTTGTAGCTTATTATTACCTAAACTTCTAGAGTGTACTTTTGGACACAAAATCTTCCAAAAAATCCCTTCATTAATTGATCTCTTACCATCAACTCACATCACTTTTTCTATCTCTCTCCCTCTAACGGATCTCTCTCTCCCTCTCATATCTATTGAAGATTTTTGGGGATTCAGAATCAATTATCATTCATTCCATTCACTCCACTCTCTCAACACACCATTCTCACCATTCTCTCCATTCTCTTTCTCTTTTCACACACACTACACACACTAATCTCTACACCATTTTCCTTCACCATTTCCACCATCACCTTCGCAAGAAGAAGAGGAGAAAAGGAAGAAGAAGGAAACCAAGCCAAGCTAGGAGAAGGGAAGACGAAAAAGGCCCGACGACGAGCCATCCACAGAAGCTAAGCTCAGAGGAGGTTTCTCTTGTCTTTTCTTTGTATTTCTTGGAGGTTTGTGGGGATTTGTCCCAAAACTCTTGAAGAATACTTAATATTGTAGAAGTTTGAGTTATTTGCATTTGATTTATGAGATGACTTTCTTCTATGGTATTTGTGTTGTTTTAAGCATGTTTAGTGGCTAATCTCTCTATTAAGGAGTAGAGGATCGATGTGGTTTTGATCTATGCTTGTTCTTGTTGATTGTTGTTGTTGGAATCGTGCTTTTTCATGTTTAGGTACTTGATCACTACTCGAACATTGATAGGATTTAGAGGAGTCTTGATTGTGGATCTAAATTCGGAAATTGGTTCCTTCGATGTTAGGTGCATGGGGTTCCTAAGCCTAATATGTTAATCTTGCTTGTACGATATAGCTAAGAGAAGTTTAACGGATAGACGGTGACAGGAATTGAAGTTAAACTAATTGGAAGGGTCTATCATATTTATGAGAATAGCATTATCAACTTGAATAAAGCATAGTGATAAACCAATTGAGAGAATCTACACCCTAATACCTTAATCAAACGTATTTCCCCTAATCTCGATTTTATTTGTGTTTTTGCATTTAATCATCTTGCTTTATTGTCCGTTTTGAATTAATATCATAATAATCACCAAACCCCCCCTCTTATTAGAATGTTTAGATTTTATTTTAGTTATTTTGTTGAAAGCATGTGTAGTCTTTAGATAGTTCTTTCACATAAAGTCTTCCTTGAGAGATCGACTCGGGTTAAGCTTATTACTTCTACAATTGACCCCGTCCAATTGCGGGTGTGGTCCAAGTAGTGTCTAGTGAGCATAAACCGGAAATATAAATAGTAAATTTGTGGACCGCCTAAACAAATTTTGGCGCCGTTGCCGGGGAAGGCTTTTAAGAATTGTCTTTTTGGTGCTATATTTGCTTTTGTGTTATTTGTGTTGTTTGTATAAATTTGTTTTTGTGTTTATGTCCTTTTATTTGGCTTTGATATCTCTTTCCGCAAGGTACGTTTGATCTTCGTTTTGTTTGTGTTTGTGTATGCTAGGGAGGCGAAGCCTCAATCGGAGACTAGCCCCCGGGTTTGACGACATCCATCGACTAAGGAGATTCGACGTGTTCGAGTGGGAGAGAGACATGGAAGCTAATCCTTTCAACAACCCCGATAATGCCAATGCCAATGCCAATGCTAATGCGGCTAGGAATATGAGAGATTTTTCTCGTCCCGTGATTGGGGCGTCGACTTCTTGCATAGTTCTTGGTGAAGCCGCAAGGAACTACGAGTTGAAGAACATTCATTTTAGCCAACTCCCCTCATTCTACGGGATACCGGCTGAAGATGCTTTGAACTTCATCCGGGAGTTCTATGCTGTTGTTCAAACCTTTCCTCTACAAGGTTTGAACGAAGATCAATTGAAGATGAGGTGTTTCCCTTACACCTTGAAGGATCAAGCCAAGACGTGGTTCATGTCGTTACCGGCTAACTCATTGGCCAATTGGAATACCGTCTATGAGAAGTTCATGGCCAAGACTACTCCAATCAAAAGACCCAAGACTTGAGAGTTCAAGTTGTTACCTTCACCCAATCTCCGGGTAAAGCATTTCATGAAGCTTGGGATCGATTTCGAGGTCTCCAACAACAATGCCCTCACCACCATCTCGCACCCGAGTTGCTCAACCAATTCTTCTATGACGGGCTCTCACAAAATTTCCAATATATGGTGGACAATGCATCGGGAGGAGACATTGGAGGACGGACCGCCGAAGAGATCTCAAACATCTATGAGACCATGGCCACTACTTCTCAACAAAAGAGTGCTAGGGGGAAGAGAGCTTCCGTCAATGAAGCCAACCCTAGTTATTATGTGACGAAACAACTTGCCGAGTTGACAAGGCAAGTTAAGATGCTTAGAACTTCCGAGAGACCACCCCAACAAGTGATGACCGTTGAGACTTGTGGGATTTGTGGAGAGTATGGCCATGGAGCCAACTTGTGCCAAAGATCGATCGAGCCGGAGTCAAGTGAAGAGGCTCATTTCCATGCTCTTCAAGAGCAAGTGAACGCTCTCTAAGGCTTCCAACTGCGCCAACAATATAACCCCTACTCTCAAACATACAATCCGAGGTAGAGAAATCATCCGAATTTCTCTTGGAAACAACCTCAACAACCTCCTCAACCACCACAATAACCTCCACCACCTCAACAAGCCGGAGGAGGCCAAGCTCCACCTTATCCTAGGCCGCAACAATACTCAGTCCAACCAAACCAACCGCCAAGGCTAACATTGCAAGACACATTGCAATCCTTCATTCAAGCCACTCAACAAAGATTTGAATCCGTTGAGGCTTCCGTGAAGAGGATTGAGACTCAAGTGGACCAAATAGCCGGGACTGTTGGAGAATTGGCCAAGCAAGCCAAGCCGGGCAAGTTGCCTAGCCAACCGGAGCAAGCTCAAGCCATTACCGTGTTTAGAGAAGGCAAGGTGATTGACAACAAGGTTGGAGAGCTAAGTCCAACCAAGGAGGTTGAAAAAGAAGATGAGACTCCTTCACAACAACAAAAGGAGTCCGAGAAAGAAAGAGAAGAAGTGAAGAAGCCCACACTCCACAAGGCTACCAATCCTTACAACCCTCCAATTCCATTTCCAAGCCGGTTGAGAAATGAGAAGCAAGACACTCAATTCCAAGATTTCTACAAACTCCTATCCAAGGTGAATGTCAATCTTCCACTCCTCGATGTCATTCGAAATGTGCCGGCCTACGTCAAGTTCTTCAAAGAACTTGCTTCCAAGAAGAGGAAGTTTGGAGAGGATGAGAAGATAGAGGTATCCGAAGTGGCTAGTGCAATCCTACAACATCAACTACAACCCAAGCTCCGTGATCCAGGTAGTTTTACTCTTAAAATTGCTTTGGGAAATGGCAAAGAAGTATGTGGTATGCTAGATTTAGGAGCCGGAATTAATTTGATGCCTTACTCTATTTATAAACAATTAGAGTTAGGTGAATTGAAACCAACTAGAATGTGTCTTCAATTAGCGGATAGGTCCGTGAGATATCCTAGGGGAATAATAGAGGACATTCTAGTTAAGGTTGGTGGATTGATCATACCAGTTGATTTTATTGTATTGGATGTGGGTGATGTGAAAGAAACGGGTAAAGAACGCACTCTTCTCCTAGGTAGACCTTTTATGGCTACAACAAACACTTTGATTGATGTTAAAAATAGAACCTTAAAAATGTCGGTGTTAGGAGAAACAATGTCTTTTTCCATCCATGAAAACAAGGCTATTTTTGTCTCCTCATTTGAAGAAAATTGTTCTTACATAGATGCTATTGATGTCTTGGCCGAGGAGGTTTTCTTGCAGGAAATAGGTGCTCCTTGGAAAAGTGAAACCTCGTCCGAGGAACTTGCCATGGACGAAGCCTACCTCAAGTGTAGGGGAGACGGGTTGAATGCCGAAGAGATGGAGATCTTGCTAGGAGAAGGCATGAGTCTCATGGAAGTCATGGCCTCAACTGAAGAGGAATTGAAGCCTACCCCGAGCTTGAGCTCAAGGAGCTCCCATCTCATCTCAAATACGTCTTTCTTGACGATGAAGAGAAGAAGCCCGTGATCATCTTTTCAGGGCTAGAAAAGGATGAAGAGGACCTCTTAGTAGCCGTACTAAAGAGGAACAAGCAAGCCATAGGATGGAACCTTTCCGACATCAAAGGCATTAGCCCCTCTACGTGTATGCATCGCATCGTTCTAGAGAAAGGGACTAAGCCGGTTTGTGAAGGGCAAAGGAGGCTCAACCCCGTGCTAATGGAAGTCGTAAAGAAGGAGATTCTTAAGCTCCTAGCGGAAGGGATCATCTATCCCATAGCCGATAGTGAATGGGTGAGCCCGGTCCATGTGGTGCCGAAGAAAGGAGGGATAACGGTCGTTGAGAATGACAAGGGAGAACATGTGGCTACTCGAACCACCACCGGGTGGAGAATGTGCATTGACTACCGAAAGCTCAATGCCGCCACAAGAAAAGACCATTTTCCCCTTCCTTTCATTGATAAAATACTTGATAAACTTGCCCGACATAGTTTTTATTGCTTTCTTGACGGTTTATCGGGTTATTTTCAGGTGGCCATAGCACCGGAAGACCAAGCCAAGACCGCATTCACGTGCCCGTTTGGTACGTTTGCGTGTTGAAGGATGTCATTTGGACTATGCAATGCACCGGGCACTTTCCAAAGGTGTATGTTCTCCATCTTCTCCGAAATGATTGGAGACTTCATTGAGATATTCATGGATGATTTTTCGGTCTTTGAATCCTCATTTTCTGATTGTTTAGAGAAATTAGAACTTGTCCTTAAAAGATGCATAGAAAGTAGCCTAACTCTTAGTTGGGAAAAGAGTCATTATATGGTTTCTAGTGGCATAGTCCTTGGTCATGTTGTGTCTAAAGAAGGAATGAGTGTAGACAAGGCTAAGGTAGATGTGATTGAAAAATTGCCTCCACCCATTAATGTGAAAGGAATTAGAAGCTTTTTAGGCCATGCCGGTTTTTACCGTAGGTTTATTAAAGACTTCTCAAAAATTAGCCAACCCCTATGCCATTTACTTGCTCAAGATGTTCCTTTTGAGTTTGATAAAAAATGATTGCATGCTTTTAATACTCTTAAGGATAAATTGATCACCACACCCATTGTTGTTCTCCCTGATTGGTCTTTACCATTTGAAATAATGTGTGATGCATCAAATTCCGTCGTTGGCGCCGTTTTGGGTCAACGTATTGATAAAATTATTCATGGAATTTACTATGCTAGCCTTACCTTGAATAGTGCTCAAGTAAATTACACCACAACCAAAAAAGAATTGCTTGCCGTTGTGTTTTCATTGGATAAATTTAGATCCTATATCTTAGGTTCTAAAGTAATTGTGCATAGTGATCATGCGGCTTTAAGGCATTTGTTGACCAAACCACAAGCTAAACCTAGACTCATTAGGTGGATTTTGCTTGTGCAAGAATTTGATGTTGAGATTAAAGATAGAAAGGGGTGTGAAAACGTGGTAGCGGATCATTTATCTCGCCTCCCGTTGATGAAAATTTCAATTTGTTGCATGAGAAAGGAGTGGATTGTGATACATTTCCATATGAGTATGCTCTTGAGCTTAATTCCTCTCCTTGGTATGCCGATATTGTCAATTATCTTGCTTGTGATAAAATGAGACCTAACCTTTCTTTTTAAGAAAAGAAAAGATTTTTGGCAATGTGTAGGTATTACTTTTGGGATGATCCATACCTTTTCCATTTGGGAAAAGACGAGATAATTCGAAGATCTGTCCCGGAAGAGGAGCAAACCGATGTTCTAGCCTTTTGCCACTCATCTCATTGTGGTGGCCATTTTGGAAGATAAAAGACGGCTAGAAAGATCCTACAATCCGGTTTGTATTGGCCTTCAATTTTTAAAGATGCTCATGCTTACTCTATTTCATGTGATAAATGCCAAAGACTTGGTAATATTGGGAGGAGAAATGAAATGCCTTTAAATATCAATCTTGTAGTTGAAATTTTTGATGTTTGGTCGTATTGATTTTGTGGAACCATTTCCTAACTCATTTGGCTTCGAGTATATCCTCTTGACGGTCGATTATGTCTCAAAGTGGGTTGAAGCAATCCCCACTAGGTCTTGTGACGCTAACGTGGTTATCAAGTTCGTGCAGGAGCATATTTTGAGTAGGTTTGGATTCCCTAGGGCGATCATAAGTGACGGTGGAACTCATTTCAGCAACAAGCTTTTTGCAAAATTGCTGAAGAAAAATGGAGTGACTCACAAAGTGGCGACTCCATATCATCCTCAAACTTCCGGTCAAGTTGAGACGAGCAACAAATAAATTCAAAACATCTTGAAGAAGACCGTGAATGTGACGAGGAAGGATTGGTCACAAAGGCTACCAGATGCTCTTTGGGCGTACCGGATGGCTTACAAAACCATCCTGGGAATGAGCCCGTACTACCTCGTTTATGGAAAAGCATGTCATCTCCCCGTTGAGATCGAGCACCGAGCCTATTGGGCTAAGCGGTGAATTGTGATCTAGCAAGTGCGGGAAATGAGCGAGCCTTGCAATTGTCCGAGCTCGACGAATTGAGAAATGAAGCTTATGACAACGCCAAGATTTACAAAGACAAAGTGAAGAGGCTACACGATAGGCGAATTGTCAAGAAAGAGCTCACTCCGGGCATGAAAGTTCTCCTTTTCAACACTAGATTGCGACTCTTCCCCGGAAAACTCAAATCACGTTGGAGCGGACCGTTTATTATTGAAGAAGTTTTCCCCTATGGAGTAGTCACGTTGAAAAATCCGGTAATAAACGTTACCTTTCAAGTGAACGGGCACAGAGTCAAGCCATACTATGAAGGGTTTTCGCACGACGCCGATGTGGAGAAATTGAAACTTATCAATTCCGATTGAATCTTCTAAAAACTTCGTCTAGCTCGAGACATTAAAATGAGCGCTGCATGGGAGGCAACCCATGATTTTTATTGTTTGATTTTATTTTCTCTTGTCTTAAAATTTGTTCATGGTATTTTGTGGTGTGGAAAATTTTTAATTGGAAAAATAATTTTACAGGGGTGGAGAAGAGAAGAAAAACAGAGCAAAAAAGTACACATATTGCGCAAAGAAAAAAGACATAGCACGGGCGGGCATCACAGCGCAGGCGGGGCGCAGAAATGCCGAGACACCCGCGCCCCCGCCACGCATAGCCGGCCCCCGCCGCGCCAACCTCCCCCGCGGGGCTCCCTCTTGCGAGCCCCGCCGCGCCCGCCTATAGCCCCCACCGCGCTGTGTGCCCCCGCATGGCTCCTCCACCAGGCCCCCGCGGGGCGCTCTCTCTCTCTTGCTCTCTCTCTCAATCTCTCACTAACCGACACATACCCCCCACGGGGCCCACCTTCTCTTAACATTTGTGGTCACCCTTTACCACTTGTACTCCCCCTCTGGACACTTGTACTCACCCTCTTCACCAATAATTCACCTACCTCCTTCACTCCCCATCTCCATATACGCCCTCTTCCATTTCCTACCTCTTCCAACTTCCACCAAAAAATTCATCAATCTCCCGCCCCGCCACGCTACACCACCCCGCCGGGCTATTTTCTTGTGCTCCACCTCCACCACCAAATTGTTGTTGCACTTCCTCTCTCTGCACATCTCCAACCTCCTCAACATGGGCCCAAAAATGAAGCTGCCCAAAATTTTGGGAGGAAAGGGCAAAGACAAGAGCAAAAATGTTAGCAAATCCACAAGCACGGACAAGGGCAAAGGACAGGAAGGAACGAGCTCCTCACCAATGGTCTCGGACCTCCGCCAACAATATGGAGCTCCATTCTTCATCACAACACCAAATGAAGGTAATCGTTACCTCACTCTCCGTAGCCATGAGATATCTTGTCCTCGCTACATTGATTGGAAGTTGATGCGGGAGTTGAATTTGGAAAAACAAATAATGGAGTATCTTAAGGTGTTAAATTTGCGAACATTTGCTAGGATGCAATATTGCACTTATGATAATGTCGTGCTTGAATTTTTGGTGTCCTTTCAACATGATGAGGATGAGGAAAGGAGTTGTACCTTCCGGATGTTTGATATGCAATATAACATCACTTTGGCTGAATTGCGGGATTACTTTAGTTTCCCAACTGTGGGGATCAAGCACATGCCATCAGATTTCAATGTTGCGGATGCATGGTATGAAATTTCAGGGTTCCGAAATTGGAATACAAAGGGCATTCCGAGCAAATTCATTGAAGATCCCGCCTTGTCCGTTGTTCACAAGTTCTTAGCATACAACATTTCAGGCAAGGAGTAAGCCAACAAGATGAACTCCACGGAGGTCTACCTACTTTGGTGTGCAAAGAAAGGCAGGAAAGTGTGTCCGTCCACCTTCATTTTGAGCCCTATCAAGGACGCAATCATGCGGAAGACCCAGCACCCTTCCTTCTGTGCATTCATCTTCGCCCTTTGTGTCAAAATTGGAGCACTTGATGAGGATGCCCCAGCTCTCCCTGGGTACAGAAGGCTCGACGCCTCCATAATCGACAAAGGGGAACTCAAGCGAGCCGAAGTGATTTACAATGAGCGAGAGGTGCGCCCGCATGCAAAGAGGACTTGTGTCGGCACTTTGAAGCAAATACAGCGTAGCACCATGGAGCTAATGGGAGGTTCCTCGTCGGCTCCACAAGAGCTCCATGAAGAGGGCGACGATGACGAGCATGACGCCGGCGGGCAACAAGGAGGACATGCAGGCCATCAAGGATACCACATGCCTGCCCATGACTGGGGCTCATTCCAAGGCTACATAGACACTACGATGGGCCAATTCCAGCAATCCATTACCGACACCATGAGCTCCTTTGGCACTCAACTACAGGATTCTATGTCCACCTATTGGCAAGAGCATAATGCCCGCATGATGCAGCAGCAAGAGAGGATTGATGCCTCTTTCCAGTCCATCCACGAGGACATCAGTGCAGTGCATCAAGATGTTCGGGGCCTCTACTCTCGAGTCGACCGACACGACGAGCAAATTCAAGCCCTCCAAGCGAGCTGGGATGCATGGACTCTTGTCTCCTCCTTCACGCCACAGAATCCACCACCTTATCCACTACCGGAGCAGTAACGATTCTTTTATGTATTTCGTGTTTTATATGTTTCGTGTTCGTGTGCGTTGTTTTTGTACTATATTGTTCGTATTTTCCGTTGGTGTTTCCTGGTGTTGTTTTGTAGGAGCTCGCGCACGTTGCCGGTTTTCTACAAACTTGTGACGTTCTCTACTCCCTTCTCTCTTTTGCTTGCATTCGTTTTTCATAGATTGAGGACAATGAATGTTTTAAGTGTGGGGGAGAGCATGTTATGTTATGTAGTGAATTTTGTTGTTTTTGCTTAAATATGTTGGTGTCAATGATGTTATGTTAATTGTGTTGGTTTTGATATGCATGATTAGTTGTTTTAGTTATCTTAGTATTTTGACTTATTCTCCCACTTAGTATTTTGACTTGCCCGATGGTCAAATTTGAAAAAATTTTGATATGAATCTTCAAGGAATTACTTTCAAGTTGGTCATGAATGAAGGAATTGTTTTGTGGTGTCACTCTTAAGCATGAATTATCTTTTAATGTGATCACAATTTGATGATTAACGTTGAAGGGTCTTGCTCTTGAAGAATAAGAAGCATGATTGGCCTTGTTCTTGAAAATCTCTCTCCTTAATCATTCATCCTAGTATTTATGATATAAAATAATAATAATAAATAAATAAATAAAATAAAAATAAAAATAAAAAAGAGAAAGGGGGAAAATAAGGATCTCTACTCTTCTAGTTGATTTATTCGACTATGAGTATGGGAAACCACGCAAGGACACTAGGGATGTCCTCCCTATGGTTGTACCTTGTGATTCTTAATGCATACCCCTCATGAATGTGTTTAAATAAATGGGATTGCATTCCGGATTCTACTCCTCTCATGTGTGTGTCAATCCTTTCACGTATTGTATGATGAGTATGGGAAACCACATTAGGAAGCTCGGTTATGCTCGATGATTTGACCTAATGATCCTTGTCCTATGTTTGCAATCCCCTTTGTCTCTTAATGAAGTATATTAATAAATGTGGATGTGATTTGTGGGGATATTAATTAATTGAATATGGGCTAACGTGTTTTTTCTAGGCTTGAGAGAACAAGCAATTCACTTGATAAGATATTGTGTTCACATTCTTGGATAATGAATGCTTTTGTGGGAACCATGCAAATTGTCGATTACATGATCACCTTGTGAATATTTCCTTCTTGCTTCATATTTTTAATTTCTTATTTGCTTGAGGACAAGCAAAGAGCTAAGCATGGGGGAGTTGTTTAGTGTCTAATTGTGTTATTTTAATTTATTTATTTTAGTGTGTTTAGTATGTATTTCGTTTAATTTTATATTGTTATGTGTTGCTTTTATGTGTTTATTTGTGCTTATTGCTCCAATGGTGGATTATGCCAAGTATTGCAAAAGCTTGAGCTTTCAATCATAAAAGCAGGTATTTTACGGCAAATAGGTGGCAAGTGCAAATCGAGTAATTGAGCTGGATTATTTAAATAGGGAGATCAAGATTTTAAAAGGAATTGAGAAAAAAGCAACCGCGCAGGCGGGCTAAGGAGCACGGGCGGGCACCAAAATGCCGAGAGCCGCGCGCCCCCGCCGCGCCAACCGCCCCCGCGGGGCTAGCCCCTACCGTGCTCGCCCTGCTGCGCGCTGTGCGCCCCCACGGCGCTTTGCAGCCTGCCGGCGCGCGGGCTGCTCCCTCTCCTTCTCGAGTCCAGTTTTCCCTCGTGTTGTAACTCCACTCCTTTCCACTCAGTTCCAATTGATTCTATTTACATCAGTTCAAGGACTTCTTTGAGCGGCATTATTTTTAATTCCTAGAATTTGTAGCTTATTATTACCTAAACTTCTAGAGTGGACTTTTGGACACAAAATCTTCCAAAAAATCCCTTCATTAATTGATCTCTTACCATCAACTCCCATCACTTTTTCTATCTCTCTCCCTCTAACGGATCTCTCTCTCCCTCTCATATCTATTGAAGATTTTTGGGGATTCAGAATCAATTATCATTCATTCCATTCACTCCACTCTCTCAACACACCATTCTCACCATTCTCTCCATTCTCTTTCTCTTTTCACACACACTACACACACTAATCTCTACACCATTTTCCTTCACCATTTCCACCATCACCTTTGCAAGAAGAAGAGGAGAAAAGGAAGAAGAAGGAAACCAAACCAAGCTAGGAGAAGGGAAGACGAGAAAGGCCCGACGACGAGCCATCCACATAAGCTAAGCTCGGAGGAGGTTTCTCTTGTATTTTCTTTGTATTTCTTGGAGGTTTGTGGGGATTTGTCCCAAAACTCTTGAAGAATACTTAATATTATAGAAGTTTGAGTTATTTCCATTTGATTTATGAGATGACTTTCTTCTATGGTATTTGTGTTGTTTTAAGCATGTTTAGTGGCTAATCTCTCTATTAAGGAGTAGAGGATCGATGTGGTTTTGATCTATGCTTGTTCTTGTTGATTGTTGTTGTTGGAATCGTGCTTTTTCATGTTTAGGTACTTGATCACTACTCGAACATTGATAGGATTTAGAGGAGTCTTGATTGTGGATCTAAATTCAGAAATTGGTTCCTTCGACGTTAGGTGTATGGGGTTCCTAAGCCTAATATGTTAATCTTGCTTGTATGATATAGCTAAGAGAGGTTTAACGGATAGACGGTGACAGGAATTGAAGTTAAACTAATTGGAAGGGTCTATCATATTTGTGAGAATAGCATTATCAACTTGAATAAAGCATAGTGATAAAACAATTGAGAGAATCTACACCCTAATACCTTAATCAAACTTATTTCCTCTAATCTCGATTTTATTTGTGTTTTTGCATTTAATCATCTTGCTTTATTGTCCATTTCGAATTAATAGCATAATAATCACCAAACCCTCCCTTGTTAGAATGTTTAGATTTTATTTTAGTTTTTTTGTTGAAAGCATGTGTAGTCTTTAGATAGTTCTTTCACATAAAGTCTTTCTTGAGAAATCGACTCGGGTTAAGCTTATTACTTCTACAATTGAACCCGTCCAATTGCGGGTGTGGTCCAAGTAGTGTCTAGTGAGCATAAACTGGAAATATAAATAGTAAATTTGTGGACCGCAAGACAAGAATCCTCTCTCAAAGCTTGAAGAACTCCTTGAGAGAATTTGGGAAGAAATGGTCCAAGAGAAGAGAGAAATGATGGTGAAATGAATAAGTGTGGTATTTATAGGTAGAAATCCGGACAGAAAAGTAGTCCAGCCCGCGCGACCGGGCATGAGGGCTCTCGGCCCATGCTCCTCGCGCCCGCGCGCGCGCTTTGCCTGCCCCGCGAGCGTGCAACACCCCGCGGGCGCGCGGCCTCCCTGCGAGAGCGCACCACCCCGCGGGTGCGCGGCGTGCTCAAATCGACCCCCTTATCTATCTCGACTTCCAGACATTTCCAATTCCATTTAACATGACTTAGATTTTTCAAAATACTTTTAATACTTACCGAAAAACTCAGCATTATGGTGTTCAAGGTATGGCAAAACAAAATTAAATATAAACACACTCATTCATTATCATTTAACTCGACAATTTTAATGTTAAATTTCAAATTCTATTATGCACTCAGCATAGTATAACCGTGCTATGACATATCAGCTCGAGTGAGACAACCTGCACAAAATAACGGCATAAAATATGAACATATCATCATAATTAATATTCAAACAATATTAATTCAACTTCATTTTCCAAAATTATAATTTATAATTTAGCAAAAAGGGTCAGGATATCACACTAACTCGGGAGGACAGTATCAGGGAAGACCCGCTTGCTAGACTTGTGGCAAAGGACACAGTGGACCATGTCTTTTTGAGAAAGAAGCTTGCTTTAGGTGCAAACAGCCAGGTCATCATGCTAACAACTGTCCTAGAGATCGGGGTAATCAGAAAAATCGTCTAAGGAACTATGGAGGAAATAATCCTATTCCTCCAAAAAATTATCCGAGGAATAACCCAGGGAACAATGCAGGACAACAACATCCAAGGAATGCACAAGCTTTTGTCATAAATCAACAACAGACAGCACGGGAACCTGAAAATATGGCAGGTATGATTAAAATTCATGAGATGCCAATACTTGCCCTTTTTGATACTGGAGCCACACATTCTTTTATATCTGTAAGAGTTTGTGAGAAGTTGGGAATTTGTGGTGACATCATGAGTGATTTTTTGGAAGTAAGTATACCGTCAGGAAGAACATTGGTTATCAATAAAATTTGTTCTAAGATAGAGTTAAAACTTGATGACGAGAGTGTTAAAGTGAATTTGCACATTCTTGAGATGAATGATTTCGATGTAATCTTAGGAATGGATTGGCTTAGGGATAATCATGCTATAATAAGATGCTGTGAGAAGGAGATAACACTCCAACCACTGGGAAGAAACAAGTTTACCTTTTTCGAAGCACGGGTCGGATCCATGATACCCGTAATATCAGCTTTAAAGGCGATGAAGATGATAAAAAAGAAAAGATAGCAAGATTTTATAGTAAGCTTGGTAGGGGTAAAACCAAAGACGTGCTCATTGATGATGTTCCCGTTGTTCAAGAGTTCAAAGACGTATTCTCTAATGATTTGTCAGGAGTAGCTCCCGACAGACAAGTAGAATTTACAATTGATCTTATTCCTAGAGCTGCACCTGTTTCTAGAGCACCATATCAAATGGCACCTAAGGAACTTCAAGAGTTAAAAGTCCAACTTCAAGAGTTACTGGAAAAGAAATTTATTCAACCCAGTGTTTCGCCATGGGGAGCGCCAGTTCTGTTCGTAAAGAAAAAAGATGGATCGCTTCGCATGTGTATTGACTACCAAGAGTTGAACAAATTGGCAGTCAAGAACAAATACCCTCTGCCCAGAATTGATGATTTGTTTGATCAATTGAAAGGAGTCAAGCTCTTCTCAAAGATAGATTTGAGATCTGGTTATCATCAGCTGAAAGTCAAGAAAGAAGATATACCCTTGACGGCTTTTCGAACACGATATGGTCATTATGAATTTGTAGTAATGCCTTTTGGTTTAAGCAATGTTCCAGCTGTGTTTATGGATCAAATGAATCGAGTATTTCATCCTTATCTGGATAAGTTTGTGTTAGTGTTCATTGACGATGTGTTGATATACTCTCAAGACGAGAAGCAACATGAGGAACATCTGAGAGTAGTACTAGAAGTACTAAGAACAGAGCAACTCTATGCCAAGTTCAGCAAGTGCGAATTCTGGTTAGACGAAGTTGTATTCTTAGGACATATCATTTCGTCACAAGGTATCAAGGTAGATCCTACTAAGGTGGAAGTCGTAAGTAATTGGAAATCTCCAACCAGTGTAGGAGAAATTCGTAGTTTCTTAGGCCTAGCTGGATATTACAGACGATTCATACAAGGATTTTCCAAGATTGCAAAACCAATGACTCAACTGTTGAAGAAGGGAGTGAAATATCAATGGATAAAAGATTGTGAAGAGAGTTTTCAAGAACTCAAGAGGAGACTGGTTACTGCTCCGGTGCTAACCGTACCAGATGGAACGGAAGGATTTGTTGTCTACACTGACGCATCTAAGTTAGGTTTAGGATGTGTCCAGATGCAAAATGGTAAGGTCATTGCTTATGCATCACGACAATTAAGACATCATGAAATCAATTATCCTACTCATGACCTAGAACTAGCTGTCGTGATTCACGCGTTGAAAATTTGGAGACACCACCTTTATAGAGGAAAATGTGAAATCTACACAGATCACAAGAGTTTTAAATACTTCTTCGAACAAAAGGAACTCAACATGAGACAAAGGAGATGGTTAGAATTAGTAAAGGACTATGATTGTACCATTCTCTATCACCCTGGAAAGGCAAATGTTGTAGCAGATGCATTGAGTAGGAAAAGCAAATCGACACCAGAGTGTGCCCTCACTCAACAGGATCAACTGATTAAGGATTTTGCTAAGTTGAATTTGGAAGTGATTATACCACCAAAAAGTACGGAAGCTCGAATTGCGACTTTAGTAGTAAAACCAAATCTGCGAGCTCGTATCATTGAAGCACAACAACAAGATGAATTTCTTAGGAAAATGCGACAGAAAGCCAATACCAAGGATAATCAGGGGTTTGCAATGATGGATAATTACGCACTCACGTTTGGAAGTAGGCTATGCGTACCCCAGAATGAGGATCTGAAGAATGAAATTTTGAAGGAAGCTCATTATACGCCCTATACAGCACACCCGGGAGGCACAAAGATGTATCGGGACTTGAAAGAAATATTCTGGTGGAGAGGCATGAAAAGAGACATTGCAACTTTTATAGAACAATGGTTGACTTGCCAACAAGTGAAAGCGGAACATCAGCGACCAACTGGACCCTTACATTCACTCGAAATCCCTGAATGGAAATGCGAACACATCACCATGGATTTTGTGGTAGGGTTACCAAAGACGTTACGCAACAATCAGGCAGTATGGGTTATTGTAGACCGACTGACTAACTCAGCACATTTCTTGCCAATAAGGATGACTCTAGGGCTAGACAAGTGACGCGCTGTCGTTTCACGCTCAAAAATATATTTATAAACTCATGTGCCCACAGCGAGCGTAGCTAGCCAATGAGTACGGGTCGATCCCACAGAGAGCTGTTGCGATTCTATCTTCAAGTAACCAATCACAAAGGGGGGTTTGGTGTTGACACTACACTGAATTTAAATCTGCGAAAGAAACTAAAGAAAATATCAAATAACAAAAGGTTCTGGCATTTGAATTAGAATTTGGTTTAAACATAAAACAACTCGATCATGGGCACACCAATTTTCATACATGATAGGTCATCTAGTTATGGTGACCGGATTCCTCTCATGCGTCTCCTCATCCATCCTTTCATTTAAGGTTTAAAAGTGATTCATCTTCGATTAAACCCCTAACCAGTTACCCACCTCCCGATTCCTCTAAGATATGTAAGCAAACAAGCAGCAGTGTGCCATAGACGGACCCAGATCTGTTGTGTTCAACTGATTCCTCTTGTGCCCACAACACCCCATTAATTCCCTTATTACTATATGAACCAACACACAGTCACGATTCGCCAATTCAATTAATAGTGGTGTGCCCTCTTTACCTAACGAGTGATTAGCCACATTGGGCACTTCAGACACACACTCACGTGGAACAAGGCACAAGAATTAACGGAAACTAATCATGCATTACTATGCACATTTTGGCCTCACGAGTCCAGATTTATGCTTAATCCAATTTCATCATTCAAACGCCAGAATTAAAGATCTAGCCGAGAAGGCTAGACATAATTAAACTTGCAGAATTTAAAGACATAAAAATAAACGAAAACGTAATGAATTAATTAAGCAAAAACTCGACTCCAACGTCGATGAACATAAACATAACCTAAGTCCCGAAGGTTTAAGACCTTTCCGATTGTTTTGCTGCCTAAGCAGTGTACTGGAAAATAAAATGCAAAAATGTAAAGTGTTTCAGAATGTCTAAAGCTTGTTTTTCCAGAAATTAAACTTGTTTAAATAGTTACATTTCCGAGTAGAGTTTCCCCCACAGGCGGGGGTCTTCTGCTGAAAATCCGGAACGGCGTGCCCTCGCTGACTTTGACTGGATAATCTTCATCTTCAACAAATCCCTATTTTTTAGGGATTGCGCTTATCTCCTTAGATTGAGCTTATCTCCTCGTCTGAGCTTATCTTCTTGTTTGCAGCACCTTCCAGGGTCCAGCTTAGCTCCAACTCTCAATCGGATATGTAGTTATCTTCCCACCAGCTGTCCTTCAACTGAATCCCGAATTTCACTGGAATGCCCATTCTGCCCTGTGGTCGAGTCTGTGCGAATACTGTGGGCACGGCATCATCTATTAGCTCCATCCGTATCTATGCACACTTCACCGACCGAATGTGGGATGGATACTGAGGACGTCCCCTGTGCCTCTGATGAACATATGTGCGAGATAATCGTGAATATTTGGGCATAAAATGCCCCTTCCGCCAGACTCGACTCTTGAAATAACCTTTGACCGCAACCTGGTTCTTTTCGACTCAAAACACACTAAAAAGGACATTTATACATGATAAAATGCCCATAAAAACACGAAATAAATGGACTTATCAACAAGTTAGCTCAAATTTATGTCAAAGAAATTGTCCGTTTACATGGAGTTCCCGTGTCAATAATTTCTGATCGCAATAATCGATTTACATCAAAGTTTTGGGAAAGCTTACAAGAGGCGATGGGAACCAGATTGAACTTCAGCACATCATTTCACCCTCAAACTGATGGACAATCAGAAAGAACAATTCAAATCTTAGAAGATATGCTCAGAGCTGTAGTCATGGATCAAGGTGGAAGTTGGGAAGATTATTTACCATTGGTAGAATTTGCATACAATAACAGCTACCAAGCTACCATTGGAATGGCACCTTATGAGGCCTTATACGGTCGAAAGTGTAGATCACCTCTCTACTGGGATGAAGTCGGGGAAAGGAAAATTTTAGGACCCGAAATGGTACGAACCACAGAGGAAGCTGCCAATAAAATAAGAAGGAGGATTAAAGAAGCTCAAGATAGACAAAAATCATATGCAGATAAACGCCGAAGGGATTTACAGTTTGAAATTGGTGATAAGGTTTTTCTTAAGTTATCCCCGTCTCGAGGGATAGTTCGATTTGGCAAGAGAGAGAAATTAAGACCTCGATTTATCGGACCATATGAAATCCTTGATCGAATTGGGCCAGTCGCTTATAGACTTGCTTTACCACCAAAATTAAGCGGAATACATAACGTGTTTCACGTGTCAATGCTTTGAAAATATGTGTTTGACCCAAGTCATACAATTCATGATGAAGATATAGAAGTGAACTTTGATCTAACTTATCAAGAAGTACAAGAGGCGATCCTTGATCGTAAAATTCATAAGTTACGAAATAAAGAACTAATGTTAGTGAAGGTTCAATGGAGCCGTCATGGAAAGATGAAGCTACATGGGAAATAGAGAGTGAGATCATGGAACGGTACCCTAACTTACCGTTTACAGGTATGTGAATTTCGGGATGAAATTCTTTTAAGGGGGTAGGGATGTAATACCCTAAAAACATTGTTAATTGGATTTTATTAGGTTTGGGCCAAATTAATTAGAATTATAAGAATTTAAATGTTAAAGGGACAATGCAGGCAAATGGGCTATTTTTGAAAAGGGTTGAGCAGGCCCAGATTTAAAAAAATGTGGTAATGGGCCTTTTAGCCCAACCAAATTAAATATAAGTACATGTTTAATTCAAAAAAAATATCATTCTTCTTCTTCACTCTAAAGGTGATTCCTCTTTTCCTTCTTCTTCCACCTTCTAAGTAATTTCCGGCAGGGTGGCCGGAGGCGGAGCGCCGCCGCCGGACCACCATCCGCCGCCGCCAGAATTTTCAATTCCGGTGAAATTTCACCAAAAACCCATTTTTCAACTCCTTTTTTGTTTCTTAAGTACTTTGGAACATGTTTTGTGTGTAGATGAAGGCTGTAATGGCCGGAAAAGGACCTCCATGGCCGCAAGTCGGAGTTTTTCCGGTGACTTTTTCCGGTGGCCGGATCCAACATGCAATCACACCAACGAATTCCTCTCATCTTCCTCTACCTTTCTCTTTATTTTATTTTAAAGATCTATGGTGTTTTGAAGGCCAAAATTCAAGTTTAAACCTAAAAGATCATAAAATATGGGAAACACCCTTCTCTTCCATTCTTTCTATTTTTATGTTTATTGTAGAGAAACTGTTTTATATAAATTTTAAATACATATGAGTTGATGCATGTGTAAAAGATTATGTTGAAAGGAAAAAAAAATATTAAATTTAAGTATTTATGTGTATAGTGGTCGGCAACCTTAAAATAAAACTAATGAAGTTTGCTAAAATTTGGAATTCTCCTTTACTGTAATTATTTGTATAATTCTGTTTTGAAGAGAGAGAGAGAGAGGATGTGAGAATTAATATATGTACGTGGAAAGAGAAAGCTATGTCTTGACTTTGATATTTAAATTGGATTTCAATACACGTAATAGTACAGATTGTTTGGGGAAGAGTAAGAGTGAGATAATTTTTATCTTGAAATTTGTTAAAGGGTATAGTTACAGTAGAGTGAGAGAACATTCTATTTTCTTTATATATATGAAAGGAATGATATGTAAGGTATATATATATATGTGTGTGTGTGTATCGATATGTGCATGTGTGTGTTTGACAAAAAGGTTAAAGAAAAGTACAAAAGTTATATAAAGAAAATTGTTTGTGCAGGCAGTTTGTTTGTATGTATATATGTGTAGAGGGATTGATCATTAATTTATTTTCATCTTTTCCAAATGATGATATTTAAAAGAGAGAGAAATATTAGTTGATTTTCAAAAAGTGTATATACATATTTTGAGAAAGTAAACACACTTTTCCATTCTGCATTGATTCAAAAGAGAGAGAAATGGAGTTAATTTGGCTTTGATGATAAATGTCAGTGCATGTGTGTGCTGTGATCGAGAGAGTGAAAATGGAGAGAGGAAATTGTTGCAACTATATATATACGTGTATATATATATATATATTAACTAAAGCAATAGTAGTTTGTATTGGAAGAAGAAATGATGAGAGTTGACTTGGTATACTAAAAAGGGGTTGTGCAGATATGAATTTGGAATGAGAGAGGAAATGGAGTGATGTTGTTTGATTAAAATATTAATTAATTGAGTATATAGGTAGTTGTTCTTGTACAGAAAGTTGTGTATTAATCCAGGAGAAATATCAATCCAAGGCCCGAAAGATGATTTATCTATTGATATAGAGGCTAAAAGATAGATTCTATCGATTCAAGGCTTGGAAGATCTAAAACTATCGATTTAAGGCTTGAAGATTTAATGGTGTTAAAATTCTATCCAACAGAAGGTGATGCGGCCGTTAAATATTCACATTATTTTTATCCTAATTTAAATTAAAAAAAATAACTTTACATTAATTAAATTAAATGGAGGATTTTATTATATTCTATAAATTCAATCTCTACTCAACTCAATCAGAGATCTTTGTAAGTTTAAATTAAATTCAGTATGTAATTGTAATACATTTTTTTGATCACAATAATAAATTGATATAGTTTTTTTATTTTTATTTTCAATTTTGATGAAGAAATGGCTATTTTAAAAAGAGATCTAGAGAGAGAATAAAATTAACATTAATTAATTTATTAAATATTTCAATAACATTTTGCGATGTAATTAAAATCATAATGATTAATTATAAATATAATAAAATTTAATTAATCAAACAATAAAGATGAATTTCAAACTAAAAAATAATGAGACCCAAACGACAGAAAGTGGTAGTTTTTATTTGACGAAATTTAATAAAACCCCATGTTTAATTTAATTAAAATAATTAATGTAAATTTGAATTTTTTGTTTAATTTAATATATGAAAAATGATGTGGATATTTAACGGCCACATCACCTTTTATTGGATGTATTTTTAACACCGTTAAATTTACAAGCCTTCAATTGATATTTTTAGATCTTTCAAACCTTGAATCGATAGAATCTATCTTTCGAGCTCTATATTGATAGATAAACTATCTTTTGGGTTTTGAATTGATAATTCTCCATTAATCTATCTTCTCTTTAATCTACTCGTCTCTTATGTTTTAATTACTCAAGGCAAATAGAGAAATTATGGAAAAGAAATTTATAAAGTTATATCAAAATTGTTCCAATTAATTCTTAATATAATAATGAAAAGTTTAAAATTTTATCCTAAGAGTCTATTCCAAAAATATCATATAATCGATTAAAATTCCAAATGTATTTATTGGAATATTGTTTATATCCATTCAACTCTTCAAGCATACCCGTTTCGGCCCAAAAGTTCTGAGAATTCGTTCTCTAGGCCCAAACTTATTTATTGTTATAAACTAAGGCCTAGTATGGTGCTAATAGGATTTTTCATTTTGTAGGCCCGAACCCGAGACCTCAGACATAGGAGGATCAGCAGACTAGTCGGTTAAAGCTTTAGCTATACATTAGCTACAAGGTGGGTTTTGCTAATCAAAACCTTTACGAACATGTTTTAAATGCTTTCGTCCATGCTTAAAATGTATTGAGATTTTACTCAATATGAATACAATGTTTCCGCTCTTTTCTGGATGTGATTTGACCTGCAAGATGAATTCAGGCATTGTCAATTTTATTGAAATATAGTTATGTGATCACATAGGGTCTGTCTCCACACATGATTAATTGAGCGCATTGTTCTCAAATGAGTGATAAATTGTTTGGCCACATGAGATGAAAAATATTTATATGTACTTGGACGAACATGATAAGCGTGCCCACTGAGTGTTTTCTGGCACTCGGCCCACATTTTTAAAATGTTTTTCAGGTACAAAGTGATGGAGGCTGCTGACGTGGACACATGGTTTTTGTTTTATTTTGGACTGTGTCGTTATTATGTAGTTTGAATTTTGAACATTGACTATGGTCAATATTGGAACACGTTATTATGCTTCCGCTACTATTTTGGATAATATTAAAATATCTGACGCTATTTTGGACTTTGAAAATAGTAGACTGTCAACGTTGACTAGTCGTGAATTGAACTTGTTTGTGATTGGCTGTTTGAATAGTCTTCTCGAATCGCGATTGGTTGGTTTTAAAATTTGAGAATACTATTGTATAAATATTTCTTCTAAATACGTAATTTTTGTAAAATTAGGAATTCTATTTTAAACTTTTGTTAGCATCTTAATTCTCCGAAATTGGGGTGTTACATTAACTATTGAGGATTTTGGCTTTGGCTGCTAGTTCTTCAGATAGTAACCATGTCAGCAGATAAACTAAGTCAAGCAGTTGATGTTGATGTGTGGGGCAATTCCTTTTTTTTAACTTATTTTCAATTTTTCATATTGTAACTCAAAAAAAAATTACATTTTTTTTTAATTGTGTATGTGCAAGAAAGTTAATATATGTCTAAAAGAAACTGTTCTAAAGAAGGTGCAGAAAATCGGAGATAGTCATATTATCTGTATGTAATTCCAATAATATCTCGAGTGTTTGTGACACTTCATTGTGTGAAACCTAAAAATGTATTAATAAATTTAGCAACCGGTGTAGCATCACCAGGTGGGTAAGGTACAAGAGAATTTGGATCCATAGCAGAAATGGTCTCATACAGAGTCTGAGGTCGAGCACAAAACAAATGGTTTCTCTCGGCCAGTTCTTCAGCAAGCTCACTTTGATGATTGTCCATTAAATCCTCGTTAACCACAACGATCAGGGGTTTTCTCAATCGGAGTGTCTCAAATATGCTCCCGGAACCTGGTAAACAGAGTAAATCTCAGCAATGTGTTGTAGTATTGCTTTCTTAAGAACAAATAGGAAGATCTATAACTCCACTTATGGGATATTACACGAATAAAGCGTCCCAGAATAGCAATTGTACTATACATATTCTACGGTGGATACACTAAGACGTGGATGGATTCAACAGAAGACTGCAATTTGTCACATTGAAGAAGTAGAGAATAGGATACCAGATGCAAAATACTTGTTTGCAACTTTGAACAAGTATTCTAATCAAGTACAGATATTGTAATCCATATGGGAGAACTAGAGAATGCTGAGAAAAAAGAGGCCGATATAGCTACTTTCATTCCTTTTTCTTTTATAATTATCCTCAGAGGAAGAGAACACAAATTGAAAGAAATACAAGTGATAACATAGGGGAATATTATAAAGAGAGAACAAAGATTACCTGCATGACTGATTACAAGAGATGCTGACTTCAGATGCTCAGCTATGCTTGATGAAAATGTGAAATAATCAACAGATAGGGACCCGTCTTCTCCAGTAGACTGAAAGTTGAAGTCGTTACAGAAAGATTATAAATGACGGAATTCCAGGTTTACAATAATAACTAAACAAGATGAACACCAGAAAATCTAAGTGCACTTTTCCTATTTCTAGATGTGGTAGCAGTCTAGCAGAAGCATGTACACGATAGCATGTAAAAGATTTTTTTTTCCTATAGGATAAGCTAAACCCAACTTTTAGATGATAGACAAACTTTAAAGTTTCTATTTTCAGCTTAGAGAAAGACAGAAAAAACACCATAAGTAAATAAAGGTGAGCTTACAAGATGAAAGAAAGCTCGCATAGAAATAAAAGATGTGACACAAATGCATCATAATTCATAGACAACTAGCTCAAAGGTGTTATGAGGTCTCAAAATTGAAGAAACTGAAACAAAGATGAGAACACTCCTCCCAATCACAATCACAAACCAAGTAGAAGGTAATAATTTATCTTGAACATAGACATGATTTTATTCTCTTTTTGCTCCATGGCTCCATCAGGTGCACTTTTCTTATTGCTCTCAAAATTGAATTTGATGCTAGAAATTCAATCCACATGATCATACCTCCTGATCAATAAGTCAATCCGAGGAATATATGACAAGAGCGTCACATTACCTTTGAAGGGACGTATGACCCCCGACCCATTTGAATGACAAGGTCGGTGTACCCCTTTCTGAAAAGAGCTTCTCTAACCTCCAGAGTGTCTACAGCTCTAACCAAGGCATCAAAACTAGTCGTTCCAACAGTCACAAAGACTACCCTTTTTGACTTGGAAATCTCATCAATCTCACCCATCCTCTGTGGCTTCTTCAATTCTCTATTTCACTCTCTCACATAAGCTAATGATGGAAACACCACAAATTTCCACACGCTGCAAAAAGAAAACTTTGTCTACTTAGCTCAGCTCAAAGTTCACTTCAATTTTTTTACATTTCAAGAGCATAAACCATAAACTTTAAATTTTACTAAAATACAAGAAATTTAACAAAAAAATAAAATAAGGTAAGCAAATATGATAGGCAAGCCCATAAATCGAACAAATCTACGATTCCATCATCATTCATCGACCAGCCCAAGATAAAATCATGCTAATCAGATGTTAGAGAATTCAAACAAGAAATCCGCGGTAAAATCATATTTATATGTGATTCTGAAATCAATTCCTTTTCGTAGAACATTAAAAATTAAAAGTTTGTGCATACTAACCTCCGTTAAACGGAACAGGAGTAGATCACCGGTTTTTGAGACGTGATCGCCGATGATATTCGATGAATGACTGGTGGTTGACTGCCACAAAATCGAAAACTCAAAAAATCATGAAAATTAGAAAAGAGGCCATCACAGAATAATTGGGCTGATAATGGGCCTTATATGTGGGCACAGTACCAGATAAGCAATTGGGAAATTCTAAACACAGCCCCCGATTTACTCTTTATAGCCCTCATCATTTTATAAAATATAAATCCCCCGATTTACTCTTTATAGCCCCCATCATTTTATAAAATATAAATATAATAAGACTTTTTTATCCCTTAACTCCCAACACCAAAATCCTACCATAACCCTTTCACTATAGCCCCCAACCCCGTTATATAACTAAAAAAAAAAAACAAGCAATAAAACCATAGCCACTTCCATCTTCACCATTTTTTATAACTAAGAAAAATGAGAGAACAACATAAATCATATAATCACATAACTCATGATATCTCACGTAAGATGATAAAGTAGTCACTCATTTCTCCACCTTAGCTTGTATCAATCAATGGTATGTAAAAAAAATCCTTTTAAGAAAAAATTCTGAATTGAAATGTGATTCCAAAGATGGCTTATGTTTTTCTCTTCTTTTCCATGCCCAAACCACTGTAGAAATCTTTTTTTTTATATATCTTATATGTTTCTCATAATAAAAAAAAAAACAATAAATTAGATCAATCTATGAACCGTGTATATATTCTCTTTGGATCGGAAGAGTTTCTCCAAGAATTTTGAAAATCCATTTGGAAGTAGGAATGACAGACGATGTAATTCATAAATATTGTTATATATATTTATGAATATCACAAGATTATAATGCGGATGTGAGCAATGAACTAGAGGGGGAAAAGTGTTCAAAAACTTCGAAGTAGGAGGTATCTCATTGCAATATATATAGATGGTTATTGAAGCATGGAGGCGTGGGATGATATAAGATATATATTTCATGATGATGGTAATGAGGCTATGATAATATTTTAGATGTTTGGGGCTAAGGGGTGAAAAAGTCTTATTATATTTTTATTTATATTTTATAAAATGAAGGGGCTGTAAAGAGTAAAATGGTGGCTGTGTTTAGAATTTTCCCAAGCAATTCTCTCGTGCATCACTTAAGGTTCAACACAGGCCCATACATCTGATCATCAGATGGGTCGGGATCAATCCATTTTGATCCGAGTCAACATCAGATGATCATCACTCATCTGATGATCAGATATATAAGAGAAAATATTTCCACTAAGCTAAAATATTTTCAATAGGGATATATGTTTTAACATGTGTTGGGTTAAGTTAAAATTAAAAACAATGCAAATTTAAATATTTCGAATAGCTAATTGTGATTTTTTTTCTAAAGTATATTTAATGTTCAGTCTATTTAATATTCAGTTTTTACTTGGAAAAATTTTATAACCAGATATTGACATAAGACAGGGTAGTTTTTCTTTTACTGTGCAACATTGATAGCTAGATCGTAGCTCATTGAATTTTTAACTGTTGATTACAATAGAACAGGGAAATTACTCAATAGTCAGAAAATCTGATACAAATAATATTTATTGAGCATATATTTTTAAAATGTCAGAACTCTTTGTAGGTGGTGAAATTTTACAATATTATAAATAATATTTTTATTGATTTTAATATATTTATTTAGTTTTGGAATCATATCAAATCCAAAATTAGATAAAATATTTAAATAATAAAGATATTATTATATGATAAACATCAAGTTCTTTGGAAACAAGTAAATATCTTTCAAGATATATATCAATTTTCAATAGCCAATGAGATAGTGTTACATCAGCAGAGATCTCTCTTCCCACAACTATAAATAGGGGCCTCCATATCAGTTGAAAATCACACCAGAAGTCATTTGAAGAGTTCAAGAATTTGAGAACTTCCATAAGTGAAATTCTCAAAGATATTCAAGGCGTTCTTGTGACATTCAAAGGCGTTCTTCACCAAATTCATCTCGAAGACGACGTTTGATCCATAAGCAAGGCAGTCAAATGTGTTCTTCATCAAATTCATTCCGAAATTAGCGTTTGATCCGGAAATAAGGTGTCGGCCCTCCGATTTAACGTTATCAAAACTAAAGATCAAGTCAAAGAAGATCGAGGATACAAATCTTCCCCGAAAACTTCAAAAGCCAAGTTCAAACAACAAGTCCGAGAAAATCAAAGAGACAAATTTACTCTGAAGATTTCAAAGACCATTTGAAAATCAAGTTTTGAAGAGAAGAATCAGAGGAAAAATAGAGATTGGATTCATAAATTTATATTTTTGATCCGAAATTATTTTATTGTACACTGTTTTGTGTTTTACCAAATTAAATACAAAAATTTGTGTTACAAATTTTAGAACGCCTGGTGGGACCATCTCTACCTCTCATCTCTTCTCTTCACCAATTTTCTCAAGCATCAAGATGTCTACAATTCTGAAAGAGCAAATTGCAAATTTGACGAAGCTTGCCGAAGGACTTGCCAAGCGGATACAAGAACGGGATGCTCAAATCTTGAAGCTGAACAAAGAATGGGTTGTTGATTTTGGTGGCGAGCGAGCGAATGAAGATACTGAAACTGAGATATCTACAAAGATACATGCTAACAAAAGTGAAAAATCTACAGCCAAAGAAATTGAAATCTTGTCCGATGGCTCAATACAAGTTGATCAATTTAAGGATTTCATACTAGAAACAATCAAAGACAAGTCTGGAAAGAGCCATAAATCACTCTGGACTTACAACAAACCATATACTCCAAGAATTGACAACTTAAAGATGCCAGATGGCTACCAGCCGCCAAAGTTTCAACAATTTGATGGCAAAGGAAATCCAAGACAACATGTGGCTCACTTTGTAGAGACCTGTAATGATGCTGGGACATACGAAGATCACTTGGTGAAGCAATTCATTCGTTCTTTAAAAGACAACGCGTTTGATTGGTATATCGATTTGGAGCCAAATTCGATTGATAGTTGGGGGCAACTGGAGAAAGAATTCCTTAACCGCTTCTACAGTACTCGGAGGACAGTTAGCTTGGTTGAACTCACAAATACAAACCAACAAAAAGAAGAGTCTGTCATCGACTACATCAATCGTTGGAGAAACTTGAGCCTGCATTGCAAAGATCAATTATAAGAAAGTTCAGCAATTGAAATGTGCATCCAAGGCATGTGTTGGGGTCTTCGATATATTTTGAAAGGGATTCAACCAAAGACCTTCGAGGAATTGACCACTAAAGCTTACGACATGGAGTTAAGCATGACTGCAAATGAAGTTCAAGAACTGTCGATGCAAAAGCATCAAACTTTGAAGAAGAGTCAGAAATAAATGATGGGGGCAAACATTTTGAGGAATCTCCAAGTGAAGAAGAAGAAGATGATGATGATGATGATGATGATGATGATGATGATGATGATGATGATGATGATGATGAAACGGCTACAAATCTAACCATGGGTCAATTCAAGTCTTTCAACATATGTCACAATCAATGAAAATAAAAAGTCAACGCTCCTTGATAAGAGCCTAAACTATCTTCAAAACTCCTTGATAAGAGTCAAAACTATCTAAAATGCAACGCTCCTCGATAAGAGCCTAAACTATCTTCCAAAGCTCCTTGATAAGAGCCAAAACTATCTAAACTCTTCAAAAATACCAAGACTCCTTGACACGAGTATAAAATGTCTACAAAGTCAAATTCAAATTCAAGACTCCTTGACATGAGTATAAAATGTCTACAAATTCAAATCTAAGACTCCTTGACACGAGTATAAAATGTCTACAAATCTAAATTCAAATCCAAGTACTCTCGGACACGAGTATAAAAGGTCTACAAAGTCCAAATTCAAGCTGAAGGCTCCTCGGTATGAGCATAAACTATCCAAGTTCAAGAAAAAGCTCCCTGATATGAGCATAAACTATCCAAGTTTAAAAAAGCTCCCTGATACGAGCATAAACTATTTAAATTCAAATCCAAATTGAAGTCTCCTTGATATGAGTGTAAACTATCTAATAAATTTAAATTGAAGAACTCTTGAATATGAGTATAAACTATTCAAGAACTCCTTGACACGAGTATAAACTATCTAATAAATTCAAGTTCAAGACTCCTTGATACGAGTTTAAACTATCTAATCAATTTTCGAGACTCATTCATTTCAAATGAAAAATCGTCAATGAACAAGTCTCGAGGGGGCATTTGTAGGTGGAGAAATTTTACAATATTATAAATAATATTTTTATTGATTTTAATATATTTATTTAATTTTGGAATCATATCAAATCCAAAATTAGATAAAATATTTAAATAATAAAGATATTATTATATGATAAACATCAGGTTCGTTGGAAACAAGTAAATATCTTTCAAGATATATATCAATTTCCAATAGCCAATGAGATAGTGTTACATCAGCTCTAGATCTCTCTTCCCACAACTATAAATAGGGGCCTCCATATCAGTTGAAAATCACACCAGAAGTCATTTGAAGAGTTCAAGAATTTGAGAACTTCCATAAGTGAAATTCTCAAAGATATTCAAGGCGTTCTTGTGACATTCAAAGGCGTTCTTCACCAAATTCATCCCGAAGACGACGTTTGATCCATAAGCAAGGCAGTCAAAGGCGTTCTTCATCAAATTTATTCTGAAATTAGCGTTTATCCGGAAACAAGGCGTCGGCCCTTCGAGTTGACGTTATCAAGACTAAAGATCAAGTCAAAGAAGATCGAGGATACAAATCTTTCCCGAAAACTTCAAAAGCCAAGTTCAAACAACAAGTCCGAGAAAATCAAAGAGACAAATTTACTCTGAAGATTTCAAAGACCGTTTGAAAATCAAGTTTTGAAGAGAAGAATCAGAGGAAAAATAGAGATTGGATTCATAAATTTATATTTTTGATCCGAGATCATTTTATTGTACACTGTTTTGTGTTTTACCAAATTAAATACAAAAATTTGTGTTACACTCTCAAATATTTTTGTCTACATTTGTATGAACACTTAACCTGTACGGGAAAAATAAAAGTTTATTCGTGCATAAATAGGAGGGGGAGGAAGGAAAAATGATATTCTTTTCTTTAAATGTAAGGCAGATATAAAGGGGCCCAATAATTTATTTTTTGTCGTATTGCTTCATCATCACAAGAAGGAAAAATTCGTTGGCCCCTTAATTTAAGCAACTTTGAGAAGTGTGAAGGATAATTTTTTTTTTTAATTTTTTTTGACCTATTTGATTCATGTATATTAAGCATGTGAACAGAGAAAAGGAAAGCGGCAAAATCATATAAATGAACAGCTAATATTGAATTAAAGCAATTTACCGTCATTTATATCATTATGGTCAAATAATTTTAGGAAATACTACACTGAATATAATTTATTTACTTTTAAATCTCTAAAATTTTCCATTTACTCAAGTTAAAAAGTTTATTCTGATATGAGACCTATCTATTGCAGCATTTCAACCAACAAATCATAGGAATGCAGCTTTGCATCAATGGAAGTAGTAAATAAGAAATAATGCAATCATTTAAAATAGATGACCACCCAGGAACAATAAAAAGCTAACTGGTTGCATGAATATTGAAGTTGTCTGAACCTAGAGGCATTCAACTAATATTCTAGTACTAAGAGAACCTACAGATAAATTCACTACTCGAGTCGAGATATAGGAAAAGATCGATGAATAAAGTGAATGCACCCCACAATGTGTGAGCTCACTCCTTAAATAATAGCAAGGGAAGTCAGGAACTATCTTGGCCAAGGGAAATCACCAGATCTGATAGCTGATTAACAAGTGTATCTCTTCAAGAGACTTAGGAAAAAATTGAATTAACCTGTATAAAGAACTAAGTGTTATGGTCAGCAATAATACATATATATATATATATGTATGTATGTGTGTATATATATATATATATTTCAGACGCGGGAAGAAGAAAAAGTTGTGACTACCATTCTTCAGCTGATTCCAAAAGTATACACAATTAAGTATATAAAAATTAACAACTACGATACAATACAATATCTATTGATTACAGCAGGAACTGAATAAAGGCAAAGCAGCTATTACTGAGTCAAAGAAAGCAGGAAACATGGATAAGATCAATAAATAAAGTGAATGCACCCCCACAATGTGTGAGCTCATCCTTACACAATAGACTGACCTAGTATGGGAAGTCAGGAACTATCTTCGCCAAGGGAAATCACCAGATCTGATAGCTGATTAACAAGTGTATCTCTTCAAGAGACTTAGGAAAAAATTGAATTAACCTGTACAAAGAACCAAGTGTTATGGTCAGCAATAATATATATATATATATATATATAGGGAATGGTTCAAATGAGAACCCTTCCCCGTGTGGGAACTAGGAACCAATCTTATCCCTTCAGTGGTTCAATGTGGACGGTCCAGATTAAGTGAATGGGGTGGTGGCATAATTGTAATTTTTGGCAAGTTTGATGAAGGGGGTAATATAGTAATTCAGTAATTCAACTTTCCTTCTTCATATTTTTTCCTGTATTTATCATTTCCCTTCTATTCTCTCTCTCTCCCTCTCGCCGTGTGCCTGGCGAGCGCCAATTAACTTAGAAAAAACCATGAGAATTATTCGATCATCCAGCTTCAGCTCCGGCGGCTGGATCTCTTTTCTCTGTTTTCGGTGGTTAAACTCGCCAACAAACGGTATATGTTTCTCTCTTGTGATGGACGTGGCGTAAATGCTATTGGTGTTTACATTTAAATGTCGACTCTTGAAATTCTGCTACTTTTTTGCTGATCTTAGTATGGTAGAAGATCGCACTAAGTGCATTTTATACATATGCATGATTTGCGCTCGTTTGGCATATAATTTTGATCTCGAATTTAACTATTTCCCATACGTTGCGATCATTTGTGTTCTGGAGACTTCTGAAATTGGTCGAAAGAAGAAGTTTAGCTGAAAATTGTTTTCTGTCGTTGTGTTGTAAGTTAGTGAACTAATGTCTTATCATCATTATAATTTTGCACTTTTACTTTCGATCGGAACTGTATTAAGTTGACTTATTTGTGCGATAAAGTTGGTTCATGTTTGTTAAGGTTCGATGTTTTCGGATTTGTGATTTCTGAGTGAAATGAGCATTTCATTTAGATTCTGCGTCGTCTTTTTTTTTTATTTCTCATCTCCTTTTAGAATATTGTGGTGCTAAAATGTATGTTGCATGATGCTAGAATGGTACTTATCTAATGCTAAAAATCAATTTGTGTTGATTTTATGTCTGAACATCTCTTGATGTGATTGTATTATTATTTTACCTTGTTCAGTTTATAATTTTTTGATTTTAATATGTCAGTTTCTTCTGTTTCAAGTGACTGTAGTAAGATTACTCACACGGTGATATGGAGGGTTCTACTTCACATAGCAAGATGATGATGTTTGAGTAATTCTATTGTTTACGTGCCCCTTCTGAAGTTGTTGTTCATCCACATATTCCAGTTAAAACAAAAGGTAGCGACAGTCGTTTGATATCTAAGAAGGAGGCAAGGAAGAGAAAGGAGAACAAACCACTCAGAATGTGCAGCAATTGCCACAAGTTGTCAGATCATGATGCTAGGAACTGTCCAGCTTGATGTTATTATAGCGATTGGGCATAGTTTAATATCATATTTTACCATGCTTGTGAATTATTTTTAACACATTCATTTTTAAGAATATATATGATTTTCAATAAAAGTGTTTATGATATTTCCTTTGCGGTAATTATATTACTATTAAGTTTTATTAGCCATAATTACCGTTTAGAATATAATGCTAAAATAATGGAAGCATGAGGTTATATACGTTGTTAGATTTCCATTGCATATTTTGTTTATCAGAACATGCTAAAATGAGAAATGAATGAGGCTAAAATGAGCGAAGTAGGTGGCTAAATTTGATGTGACATTTTCCACTAGGGTTCACTGTCCCCAAATAGTGTGTATTGCGTTTCATTCTAATGAAATCACTGTTCCATATTTTGTTTATCAACACATGCTAAAATGAGAAATTAAGGAAGCTAAAATGAGCGAAGTAGGAGGCTAAATTTGATGTGACATTTTCCACTAGGGTTCACCGTTCCCAATTAGGGTTTATTATGTTCCAATTATAGCTCATCTGATCCCAATTAGTAATTATCAGATTCCCATTAGGGTTCACTGTCCCCAAATAGGGTGTATTGCGTTTCATTCCAATGAAATCACTGTTCTATATTTTGTTTATCAGAACATGCTAAAAGAAGAAATGAATGAGGCTAAAATGAGCGAAGTAGGAGGCTAAATTTGATGTGACATTTTCCACTACGGTTCACCGTTCCTAATTAGGGTTTATTACGTTCCAATTAGGGCTCATCTGATCCCAATTAGTAATTATGAGATTCCCATTAGGGTTCACTGTCTCCAAATTGGGTGTATTGTGTTTCATTCCAACAAAATCACTGTTCCATATTTTGTTTATCAACACATGCTAAAATGAGAAATTAAGGAGGCTAAAATTAGGGAAGTAGGAGGCTAAATTTGTATGTTACTGTCTGCACTTAGAATTGCAGCACATATTTTGCTCTCATTAACTTTATCTCGTTTCGGGAAATATTTATGCATTTTCTTTCTTAGTTGTCAGTCATCTCCTTCGTTGCTTCAATTTCTCATTCTTTTTTCTTTTTTTATCATCAACTCATATTTTTTATTTTGTAGTATCTATATAGGTGTTGGTGTTTATATAAAATTGTTAGAAATATATTCATAATATCATCCGCTAAAATGTATTACACAATATGCTAAAATGTTATATAGATCATGCTAAAATATTTTATACAACATGCTAATATAAATTTGGGGTTGCTCTATGCGAAAATTATGCCTAAAAATGATTTTTTGTATTTTTCATCTATTTTTTCAAATAAACATATGCAATATGGATCTTAAACGAAAGAGTATGAAAAGAGCTTTAATTTGATATAAGATTTACGTAAATCCGATTAAAAATGAATAAATTATGATCATTTAAAGTTTTTAATAATTTTTTCAAAACATGATGATGTTACTTTTTTTAAAAGTCAATCATGATTCGTGAGAAGCTGTATTATATTTTTTGTATTTTGTTCCAATTTTACCTTTAATGAAACGCATGAATTTAAAGTTTTCATTTTAATTACGAGATTGCCACCGCCCCCTCTACTTTATATGTTTAATCTGGGCCTTCCAGATTTTGGAATGAATGGATGGGATTGGTTCCCAGTTCCCACCTGGTAACTGGTTCTCACCAGATCTCATCTATATATATATATGGGTGGGTTAAAATGAGAACCATACCCTTATGTAGGAACTAGGAACCATTCACAACCACAGATCTTGAAATTTGAATAGACAAGATTGATTTGGAATTTTAGGGACTAAATGGCAAAATGAAAATTCAGTACATAAAATTGAAGCATAATAAGGGTATTATGGACAAATTAAATTAATAGCAATGGAGAAATTCAACGTGTATCTAGGCAATTTTGAAACAATTTGACCAAAACCAAATCATTAATAGCAAATGAAACCCTAGAAAAACAAATCTAAAAAAAAACTCGAAATTTGCTGTCGACTCTTCAACCTCACGACGCGTCTTCAACCTCACCTCACAATCGGCGCGTTCAAGTTATCGCCGCCGTCTCCCTCCTCACACCATTCCCGGGCGCGCATCGTCGGCCGCAAGCGCCGTTTCGCCGCCTCCCACACACCTTGCGCCGGTAGACGAAGCCAAACCAGTCGACGGACGTCGGCTATACGACTCCCGTCCTTCACCGCCGTAGCCTCATGCCGCGTCTTCAACCTCACAATCGGCGCGTTCAAGTTATCACTGCCATCTCCCTCCTCACACCACTCCCGGGCGCGCATCGTCGGCCGCAAGCGCCGTTTCGCCGCCTCCCGCACACCCTGCGCCGGCAGACGAAGCCAAAACAATCGATGGACGTTGGCCATACGATGCCCGTCCTTTGCCGCCGTAAGACCGCTAACCTCACCCACGTCAGCAGCTCGCCAGAAGAATGACGAAGAAGGCGAAGGTCGTACGGACAGGTAATTATCCCGTCAATTTTTCAAATTTTGTTTATGTAATTGTATTAGATGTTTTTAGCAAAATCCTTGAATATGATTAGCAATGTTTACGGTGTTTGGATGTTAGCAGATCTGGTTTTGGTTTGATAATTAGCAAACTAAATTCATATCATTAGCAAATTAAATGTATATGAATATTGGGTATTTAGGTTATTTATGTCATCTGATTTTGGGTTATTTGAATATTTTGTTAATTAAGTGAAATTTTGTTGTTAATAGCATATTCATGTTGAGTGTATAGCAAATTTTGAATATATGATTTGCAGATTGAGTGTCGGATGGTTATAGCAAATTTTGAATATATGATTAGCAAATTTGGAATATGTGATTAGCAAAATTTGAATATATGTTGTTTGTTTCTGAAGATGTACATTTGGTCTGGTATTTAACAAACTAAATTCATATCATTAACAAATTAAATGGTTATGAATATTTGTTATTTAGGTTATTTATGTCATCTGATTTTGGATTATATGACTATTTAGTTGATTAAGTGAAATTGGGTATAGCAAATTTTGAATACATGATTAGCGGATTGAGGGTCTGATTGTTATAGCAAATTTCGAATATATGATTAGCAAATTAGGAATATGCGATTAGCAAAATGTTAAATATATGCATGTTTGTTTATGAAGATGTACATTGGGTCTGATATTTAGCAAACTAAATTCATATCATTAGCAAATTAAATGGTTATGAATATTTGTTATTTAGGTTATTTATGTCATCTGATTTTGGATTATATGAATATTTTGTTGATTAAGTGAAATTGGGTTGTTAATAGCATATTCATCTTGACTATGTAGCAAATGTTGACTATATGATTAGCAAATTGAGGGCTGGATGATTATAGTAAATTTTGTATTGTATCATTATGATCAACCTTTGATTTTCATTTATAGGTAACAGCGATAAAGGTGATCATGCTAAGAAAGCAATGTCGGACAGTGGGGCAAAAGGTTGTTAAATGATATTACAGACTGTTATAAATATCTTATGTATATATTTTAACGAAATTAGTTTTTGAATTTAATGTTTATAATGTTTTGTGATTTTTCTTCTATTATGACACAGAAGCAAAATTGAGACGGCCGGCACGAGATGATAGGAAGAGAAGCCGAGCGACTGTGAATAATAGTAAGTATTTTTTTCGGTTATATGCAAATGAAATATTTAACTGTGTATATTGTGCGTCCTCTCTTGAATACCTTACTACTTGGACTCATGTAATATGTAATGTTTTTACTGTATAGCAAAAATTAAATAAATAATTAGCAAATTATTTAGTAACTAACGGCAGAATAAAAATGTGTACTTTATCATGCCCTTAAATACCTTACTAGTTGGACTAATGTAATATGTAATTTATTTGTTCAAGTGCTTTGATGTGGTTTGGTCAAATGTATGTAAAAGTTTAGTAATATATAATTAGCAAAAATTAAGGACATTGGTTAATGTGTAATCATTTTTTTATGTTGTTGGTTCAATTGGATTTGGCATTTTTAGCAAATTAGTAAGTTGCTATTAGCCAATAATAATATTTTGTTTAGTAAATTATTATAATATGATTATCTGATTAGAAAACACAAGTTGATTGCATTTTCTTCCATGATTAGAAAGTAGAGTGTATTATTAATGACATTTGATTACATTGGTGTGATTCATTTAGCAAATTTGTATTTATATCAAATTGGTTTGTTTATAGCATATTTTCGTTTTGCTTATAGCAAATTATGGATATATGAACAGATTGGTGTGGTATATATATAGCAAATTATGAAGGTGTAATTATCAAATTATTTAGAAACTAATAACAGTTTATATGATATATTTCTATGCTAGGTTGCTCTTTTTTTTTTGTACCAAAGTAACACCATTGTTTAGCATAATGATTTATATATGATTCTAAAAGCGTTTGTGGATTGGTTTTTTATTAATATTTCAAATGTGGAGTTTGTTATGCTTTTCAAAATGTTAGCATCTAACGTGATCATTCACTTTTTTATTTTAGCAGATGACGACGAATGCGATAGAGAGGCTAGGACAAAGCAACGTCATGATGTTAATATAGCTGAATGCTCTACTGCACTCCCACATGTTGAGAAAAAATCAAATGAGCTCGAGAAGCGGCCAAGGGAAGATTACACAAATCTGAAAAATCGAACTAATCCAATGGCTCTGCGGAATGCAATTGCGAAATTTAATGAAAATCAAAAGCAAAGTGTTCGAGATTTAGTTATTACATAAATTTGACTGTTGCTGTAAAAGACTTATGTATTGGTTCTCATTTGATAGTTTGTTTTAGCATATTATGATAGGAATTATAGCATAACAGTGCTGGTTTAATATAACAGTTTTATTCATTAATATATATTTGTTATGTTTCATGATATCAAACTAATTATCCATAACATGAATGTTTTGCGATATGCTATTAATACATTTGAAATTTGCTAAATTACGTATAACATATTTGCTAAAATTCGGATATACGAGTGCTTATAAATCCTACCGTGAAATAAAATTAATAGTTGAATCTGCTATTAACATATATATAATTTGTTATATACACATAAAATATTTGCTAAACGCCTGACATACGCGTTTATAACTAAATCTGTCAATATCCATACACATATGAATATATTTTTAGTTGATAACATAACACTTGTATTTTCCATAATTAGACGATGACGACACTGATGATAATATACGATGGAGTAATAACTTGTGGAAAAAAAATACATTCTTCATTTGCACACAACAATTCATGCCATTTTTACTATTTTTTTCTTTAATAACTTGAAAAAATCTACAACCAAATACGAAAAGCATCTATTGTCTATAATAAATATGAAATACCCATTGTCTGCGGACATCTCAATATCATTCAAAGCACATTGAAACAAATTTTTATAAAAAAAAATGAACCATTTCTTTTCACATACAAATATTCCCAATTTGCTATTAACATATCTATAATTTGTTAATTATGAAGACAAAATTTATTAATAGTCAGACATACGCGTCCATAACAGAATACGTCGATATCTCTACACCTACAAATATACATTAATCGATAACATAATTCCTATATCTTCCATTATCAGACGATGACGAGAATGATGATAATATACAATGGATTAATAGCATGGTTAAAAAAAAACTTATTTTTCACAAAACAATTCATCCTATTTTAACTATTTTTTTAATAACTTCATAAATACCACAACCAACTACGAAAATGATCTATCATCTATAATAAATATGAAATTCCCATAGTCTGCAAACATGTCATTATCATACAAAGCATATTGAAATCATTTAAACAAAATCGTATGTGTACATAAAAGTATTCCCAATTTGCTATTAATATATATATAATTTGCTAATTATGAATATAAATTTTGCTAAACGTCAGAAATACGCGTCTATTCCAGATTCCACCCATATCTCTACACCTACAACGATACATTAATGGAGAACATAATACATGTATCTTCCATAATCAGACGATGACTAGAGTGATGATAATATATGATGGAGTAAGAACTTGTGGAATCCGACTATAAAATTATCCGGAACGAATCCTCAACACCAAGAAATATATGAGACACCGATAGATACAACTCTGTAAAAAATTTATTTATGAAAACGTCCAAAATAAAAAAAAATCGTTCCATATAAATCCCACAATATATGGAAGGGATATATTTACTGCAGATTTTTAATATGCATTACAATTACATATATACCCTCAACTTAATGTAATTCTTAACATATTGCATATTTGACCCCATTTTTTTGAGATTGATCTGAGCCTTATAAAATAAATGATCCAACGCTCCATAATAGTTCCTAGTTCCTACACAGGGTATTGGTTCTCATTTGATCTCCATACTATATATATATATATATAGGGGTGGGTTAAAATGAGAACCATACCCATCTAGGAACTAAGAACCATTTACATTCATAGATCTCTACTAATTTAATGGACAGGGATCAAATTGAAAAATGAAATTTTTTACCAAAATTTAGTGCTTCATAAGGGTATTAATGACAAACCCAAAATATCCATAATATACATAATATCACGTCCCATGAATCTAGGAATAATTATACAATGAAATTTACAGAGACTATAGAATCTGATATATGATTTACACAAATAGTAAGTAAAGGGTACATTAATAAAAGAAATTGGGTTGTTTATAATTGAATGAAAAACCTACAAAAACAAAATTCCATTCAAGCCGTCGCCTCCCCCCTCAATCTTTCACGCCGAACGCCGCAGAACGTCGAACGCAATCTTTCACGCTGAACACCGACAACAATGAAGGGCCGCCGCCCGCCTCCACGTCGTCTGAACGCCAATCTGCCGCCTGCTTTGAAGTCGCCCGTACTCCCAGACATCGGCTGCCTCCATGTCGCCAAGGCCGCGACTGCCGTGACCCAAACCAAACGAGCTACAACAATGAAGGGCCGCCGACCGACTGAACGTCGCTCCGACGCCTAGGCGCAGCCCTCCTCCACCTCGACCGAAACCCCGTCGCCGGCCTCCACGTCACCCAAACCGCGACAACACGAACGGGTATTTTTTCACTCTTAAATTAGCAATCTATAAATGTATGATTAGCAAATTTTAGATAATTCTGAATAGGATATGATTAATAAATTTTATGGGTATTCAAAATTTTTTGATGTTTTTTGGTTAGATGTATGTAGCAAACTATTAAGAAGTTGATTGTTCTACATTTAGAAGCTCTATTGAATTCTTGTTGTCAGAAGAAGCCTCGTAACTGTAGGCCACTGATACATTGTTTCTCATATTCTTCTCTTGATTAATTGTTATATTTCTCATATGCTTCTCTCGTAACTGTAGGCAAATGTTTTGGGTATTGATTTTTGATTTGATGTATTTAGCAAATTAGGAAGATATAATTAACAAATTTTATGGGTATTCAGAGTGTTTTGATGTTTTTTAGTTTGATGTATGTAGCAAACTAGTAAGATATGATTAGCAAATGTTTTGGATATTGCTTTTTGATTGATTGTTATATTTATTAGTTTTGAGAATACACACTTTCAAAAGGTTTCTACTGGGTAGAAGGAAATAATTATCTGACTGCTTAGCATAGTAGAAAATTTGAAATGAGAAGTTTGAAAATGAAATAAACCAGTCCTTAACTTTTTGACATAGGCTTGCCTTATGGACCAGTTAAATGATGATATGCTATGCATATAAAGTTGTGAGTGGAGATTTTGGATAAATTGGTCTTCTCCACCATCTCATTTATATTATTAGTTGCATTTCAAAAATATTATTGCTTGAATCACTCTCTAAGAATTTTGATTAAAGTATTTATGTTGTATTGATTCTTATAAGAGGATTTTTTTTTTGTTATTGGATAGTTATACTACTACATCCGATAAATGCACTCAGATGAACTTTTAAAACAGAAAATTGTAGTGATCAGCACACTGAAATATAATTTTTGTATATGTTTTCCTTGGTGAGGCTACTTTCTTTGAAGTATTATTTCTCATATTCAGAAATGTATGCTGATATTGTATTTAATCGTCGACCATAGTCCCCATACCATTATGCCTCTTTCTAATAATTAAATATAATCAATTTTTGTCATATCTGCTACTAAAATAGTACAAGTTGGTTTCTTTCAAAATGTCAATTATCTTGCTTATTAAGAATTTGAGTTGGCATCCATAGTTCTTGTGCACTAATTATCCTTCTGTAGCTATATATCTTCATCTTGTATGTTTAAATCGAAAGCAACTGGCTAGAGAGGAATTTGCAAGCCTAGCTAAAAGAAAAAAATGTTGTTATGTTTCAATCCGAAGATATGCTGATGAAGCTGTTTTCATTGTTTAGTCAGATATTTTTAAGTAATACTGGATTTCATATCATCGTCTAGCTATTATATTTCTTGGTTTTGATTTGAGATGGTTTGAAGTATTTAGCAAATTAATTAGATATGATTAGCAAATTATTAATGTATTATTAGCAGATTAGTAATTTATGTTTTGGTTTTATATGATTAGCAAATTATTAATGTATTATTAGCAGATTAGTAATTATCAAAAGCAAATTCCAAAATAAGTAGGCATATACCTCCGTAGAAAAAGAAAAACATCAGCACTATGTACTCAGGGCAGCCACCCAGGTAGCCACCCAGCCACGCTCGCACGCAACCTTCAAGCTGTGAAAAATGCATGTTTTAATTTTGTTTCTACATCATGCTCTTGTTTTGTATTTTAGTTTCCTTTAATCTTTTGTCAACTCTAGCCCATGCATTAACTGAATAGGGTCTTATTGAGCACTTCTGCATCATGGAACTTATTCATATATTTTAACATAATTAGTTTTTGCATTTAATGTTGATAATATTGTGTATTTTTTCTTGTATTATGATACAGAAGCAAAATTGAAGCAGCCGGCACGAGAGGATAGGAAGAAAAGCCGATTGAATGTCAAGAATAGTAATTGTCTTATTTGATGATATCAAAGTGAAATAAATAGTTGTTTATATCATGCTAAGATACATTGTTTATAGAATTTAGCTTCCACCCTTCAATATCCACATTATTGTTCAAATTAGTAAGGTTTGATTAGCAAATTAGTAATATATGTTTAGCATATTAGATCGCCATGAGGAGCCTTTTCTCTTTTCTTTTCCCTAATAGTTTGAATAATGTAATTATAATTTATTTGTTCAAATGTTTTGATGTAATTTGGTCAGATGTATTTAAAAATTTAGTAGTATACAATTGGCAAATTAGTAGTATGTGTTTAGCAGATTAGCTTGCTATTATGTGCTTTTATGATGAATTGTTATTTATTTCAAATTGGATTTGTGTATATCATATTTACATTTTGTTTATAGCAAATTAGTAATATATGAATATACTGTTGTGATGTATATAGCAAATTATAATGGTATAATTTACAAATTATTTAGTAATCAATAGCAGATTAGTAATATATTTTTATTGTATGTGGGTGTTTTTTTGTTTATATAAAATATGCATTAGTATTTAGCAAATAAACAGTGGCTTATAACAAAATGATTCATATGTGATTATAAAAGCCTATGCGTGTTGGTTTTTGATTAATCGTTCAAATATGGTATTTGTTAGGTTTTTAAATAATGTTTGCTTCAAACGTGATCCTTTTCTTTTTTGTTCTCTAACAAATGTTTTTTCAATTTATTGTTATGTTAGCAGGTGAAGACGACTGCGATTGCAAGTCTAGGACAAAGCGATAGCATGATGTGAATGTAGCTGCGCTACAGGTCCACATATGGGAAAAAATTGAATGCGGTCGAGAAGTGTCCAAGGGAAGATTACTCAAATTTTAAAAATCGAACTAATCTTATGTCTCTGCGGAATGCAATAGCGAAGTTTAATGAAACTCAAAAGCAAAGTGTTCGAGATTTAGGATTTGGGGCCTTATTGCACCTTGATATAAAAGACGTGCCTCCAAAGATTGCTTACTGGGTGTTGGACAACTTCGACACGAAGCGGTGCGAGATAGTACTTGAGGGGGATCGATGTGTGTGTGTGTAGGTGAAGATGATGAGGTTGATCTTTGGTTTCCCATGAGGATCCCACCCTGTTCTGAGGAAGGCAAAAAAATGCAGAAGCGAGCTTATATAAGGATTGGTGGGAGAGATTTACAGATGTACATTGTAGAAAGATACTTGCGAAGAATGTTTGTGATGATGCTGTGGAAGAAGTTGACGGAGGCACTTGGTTTAAGAGGCACTTTATGGTGTTAGTGACATGCTGCCTAATTGAAAGCATAGGCAATAGCTTTGTGTTGCCTCAAATACTCGATAACTTTCGAGATGTCGACAGAGTAGCAAATCTTGATTGGTGCACCTATGTCATCAAGTGTTTGGTTGAGCACACTACTGTGGCAGAAGAGCAAGGACAAATTTTACACTAGACCATCCTTGTTCGTAACTGTAAGTGTTTGTCATTTACATTAGCCTAATCAAAAATTGATTTACAATATCGAATGTCATTATTCTAATGAAATACTAATTTTGTAAATAATCTTCATGATGTAGTTGTTGTACATGGACCGGATTGTGCTGGGTTACAGAAGGGTACCAAGGAGTATCCCGAGCATTAAGGAATAGAAGGATAAGATGCTGTTATGGAGGCAAAACTTAGAAATTGAAGATAGGGGATTTGGGAATGGATTCTGCTCTGGCCCATGAAGCAGAAGTTGTTGCAGCTGGAGATAAGCATGAACCATTACATGTCGCAGCTGGAGATGAAGCAACATGTAATGGTTCATGCTCATCTCCAGCTGCAACAACTTCAGAATCCATTCCCAAATCCCCTATCTTCAATTTCTAAGTTTTGCCTCCGTAACAGCATCTTATCCTTCCATTCCTTAATGATCGGGATACTCCTTGGTACCCTCCTGTAACCCAGCACAATCCAGTCCATGTATACCAACTACATCATGAAGATTATTTACAAAATTAGTAATTCATTAGAATAATGACATTCGATATTGTAAATCAATTTTTGAGTAGGCTAATGTAAATGACAAACGCTTACAGTTACGAACAAGGATGGTCCAGTGTAAAACTTGTCCTTGCTCTTCTACCACACAGTGTGCTCAACCAAACACTTGATGGTATAGGTGCACCAATCAAGATTTGCTACTCTATCGACATCTCGAAAGTTATCGAGTATTTGAGGCAACACATAGCTGTTGTCTATGCTTTCAATTAGGCAGCATGTCACTGACACCATAAAGTGCCTCTTAAACCAAGTGCCCCGTCAACCTCTTCCACAGCAGCATCACAAATATTCTACGCAAGTATCTTCCTACAATGTACATCTGTAAATCTCTCCCACCAATCCTTAGATAAGCTCGCTTCTGCATTTTTTGCCTTCCTCAGAACAGGGTGGGGTCCTCATGGGAAACTGAAGATCAACCTCATCATCTTCACCTACACGCACACATCGATCCCCCTCATAGTGTGCTCAACCAAACACTTGATGGTATAGGTGCACCAATCAAGATTTGCTACTCTATCGACATCTCGAAAGTTATCGAGTATTTGAGGCAACACATAGCTGTTGTCTATGCTTTCAATTAGGCAGCATGTCACTGACACCATAAAGTGCCTCTTAAACCAAGTGCCCCGTCAACCTCTTCCACAGCAGCATCACAAATATTCTACGCAAGTATCTTCCTACAATGTACATCTGTAAATCTCTCCCACCAATCCTTAGATAAGCTCGCTTCTGCATTTTTTGCCTTCCTCAGAACAGGGTGGGGTCCTCATGGGAAACTGAAGATCAACCTCATCATCTTCACCTACACGCACACATCGATCCCCCTCAAGCACTATCTCGCACTGCTTCGTGTTGAAGTTGTCCAACACCCGGTAAGTGATCTTTGGAGGCACGTCTTTTATATCAAGATGCAATAAGGCCACAAATCCTAAATCTCGAACACTTTGCTTTTGAATTTCATTAAACTTCGCTATTATTTCGATTTTTAAGATTTGAGTAATCTTTCCTTGGAAGCTTCTCGACCGCATTCGATTTTTTCCCACATGTGGGCTACGTTGTAGCGCAGCTACATTCACATCATGCTGTCGCTTTGTCCTAGACTCGCGATCACAGTCGTCTTCACCTGCTAACATAACAATAATATTGAAAAAATATTTGTTAGGGAGAACAAAAAAGAAAAGGATCACGTTTGAAGCAAACATTTAAAAACCTAACAAATACCATATTTGAACGATTAATCAAAAACCAACACGCATAGGCTTTTATAATCACATATAAATCATTTTGTTATAAGCCACTGTTTATTTGCTAAATACTAATGCATATTTTATATCAACAAAAAAACACCCACATACAATAAAAATATATCACTAATCTGCTATTTATTACTAAATAATTTGCAAATTATACCATTATAATTTGCTATATACATCACAACAGTATATTCATATATTACTAATTTGCTATAAACAAAATGTAAATATGATATATACAAATCCAATTTGAAATAAATAACAATTCATCATAAAAGCACATAATATCAAGTTAATCTGCTAAACACATACTAAAAATTTGCCAATTGTATACTACTAAATTTTTAAATACATCTGACCAAATTACATCAAAACATTTAAACAAATAAATTATAATTATATTATTCAAACTATTAGGGAAAAGAAAAGAGAAAAGGCTCCTCATGGCGATCTAATCTGCTAAACATATATTACTAATTTGCTAATCAAATCTTACTAATTTGAACAATAATGTGGATATTAAAGGGTGGAAGCTAAATTCTATAAACAATGTATCTTAGCATGATATCATCGAATAAGACACTTACTATTCTTGACATTCAATCGGCTTCTCTTCCTATCCTCTCTTGCCGGCTGCTTCAATTTTACTTCTGTATCATAATACAAGAAAAAATACACAATATTATCAACATTAAATGCAAAAACTAATTATGTTAAAATATATGAATAAGTTCCATGATGCAGAAGTGCTTAATAAGACCCTATTCATGGGCTAGAGTTGACAAAAGATTAAAGGAAACTAAAATACAAAACAAGAGCATGATGCAGAAACAAAATTAAAACATGCATTTTTCACAACTTGAAGGTTGCGTGCGAGCGTGGCTGGGTGGCTACCCTGAGTACATAGTTCTGATGCTTTTCTTTTTCTATGGAGGTATATACTTATGTATTTTGGAATATGCTTTTCATAATTACTAATGTGCTAATAATAAATTAATAATTTGCTAATCATATAAAACCAAAACATAATACATTAATAATTTGCTAATCATATAAAACCAAAACATAAATTACTAATCTGTTAATAATACATTAATAATTTGCTAATCATATCTAATTAATTTGCTAAATACTTCAAACCATCTCAAATCAAAGCCAAGAAATATAATAGCTAGACGATGATATGAAATCCAGTATTACTTAAAAATATCTGACTAAACAATGAAAACAGCTTCATCAGCATATCTTCGGATTGAAACATAACAACATTTTTTTCTTTTAGCTAGGCCTGCAAATTCCTCTCTAGCCAGTAGCTTTCGATTTAAACATACAAGATGAAGATATATAGCTACAGAAGGATAATTAGTGCACAAGAACTATGGATGCCAACTCAAATTCTTAATAAGCAAGATAATTGACATTTTGAAAGAAACCAACTTGTACTATTTTAGTAGCAGATATGACAAAAATTGATTATATTTAATTATTAGAAAGAGGCATAATGGTAAGGGGACTATGGTCGATGATTAAATACAATATCAGCATACATTTCTGAATATGAGAAATAATACTTCAAAGAAAATAGCCTCACCAAGGAAAACATATACAAAAATTATATTTCAGTGTGCTGGTCACTACAATTTTCTGTTTTAAAAGTTCATCTGAGTGCATTTATTGGATGTAGTAGTATAATTATCCAATAACAAAAAAAAAATATCCTTAACGACCCGGCTACCGGACTGACGGTTGTCCCCACAAACCAACACGAGTCTTTCCAGCGTGCTTTGTCCTCACTCACACGCTCTCTGAGAAACTTCCCTGGGGTCACCCATCCCACTATTGCTCCAGGTCAAGCACGCTTAACTTTGAAGTTCTAGTCGAACAAGTGCCAACGAGTCTTTCCAGCGTGCTTTGTGGAGTCTTTCTATTGCTCCAGGTCAAGCACGCTTAACTTTGGAGTTCTGGTGGAACAAGCGCCACAAAAGAAGATGCACCTTGTGGTATGAGTAGCACCAATCAAATCATTTAAGCTCCCTCGACTATACAGTCCCATTCCTGTATAGCCTCAGAATCCCTCTCTTTCGGGTGGATCGGTTCATTCATGTGCCCCTTCGCTTGGAAGTCTTATGCCTTGCACCGGCGATCACTCCACGCTTCGGCTCCAGGCGTCACATGCCCCCAGCTTAACTTTGGAGTTCTGGTGGAACAAGCGCCAGAAAAGAAAATGCACCTTGTGGTATGAGTAGCACCAATCAAATCATTTAAGCTCTCCTCGACTATACAATCCCATTCCTGTATAGCCTCAGAATCACTCTCTTTCGGGTGGATTCGGTTCATTGATGTGCCCCTTTGCTTGGAAGTCTTATAGGAGCCGCTCTTTGTCCGTGCCTTGCACCGGCGATCACTCCACGCTTCGACCCCGGGCGTCACATGATAAGTTAATCAGAATTCCTAGAGAGTGATTCAAGCAATAATATTTTTGAAATGTGACTAATAATATAAATGAGATGGTGGAGAAGACCAATTTGTCCAAAATCTCCACTCACAACTTTATCTGCATAGCATATCATCATTTAACAGGTCCATAAGGCAAGCCTATGTCTAAAAGTTAAGGACGGGTTTGTTTCATTTTCAAACTTCTCATTTCAAATTTTCTACTATGCTAAGCAGTCGGATAATTATTTCCTTCCACCCAGTAGAAACCTTTTGAAAATGTGTATTCTCAAAACCAATAAATATAACAATCAATCAAAAACCAGTACCCAAAACATTTGCTAATCATATCTTACTAGTTTGCTACATATATCAAACCAAAAAACATCAAAACACTCTGAATACCCATAAAATTTGTTAATTATATCTTCCTAATTTGCTAAATACATCAAACCAAAATAAATCAAAACATTTGCTAATCATATCTAATTAATTTGCTAAATACATCAAACCACCACAAAACAAAACCAATAAATATAACAACCAATCAAAAACAAATACCCACAACATTTGCTAATCTGCTAATAATACATTAATAAATTACTAATCTGCTAATAATACATTAAATATTAATCTACTAATAATACATTAATAATTTGCTAATCATGTAAAACCAAAACATAAATTACGAATCTGCTAATAATATATTAATAATTTGCTAATCATATCTAATTAATTTGCTAAATACATCAAACCACCACAAAACAAAGCCAATAAATATAACAATCAATCAAAAACCAATACCCAAAACATTTGCCTACAGTTACGAGAAGCATATGAGAAATATAACAATTAATCAAGAGAAGCACATGAGAAATGCTCAGAGGTCTATTCTCTGCATATCAAAACACTGTATCAGTTGCCTGCCTACAGTTAAGAGGCTTCTTCTAACAACAAGAATTCAATAGAGCTTCTAAATGTAGAACAATCAACATCTTAATAGTTTGCTACATACATCTAACCAAAAAACATCAAAAAATTTTGAATACCCATAAAACTTGCTAATCATATCCTATTCAGAATTATCTAAAATTTGCTAATCATACATTTATAGATCGCTAATTTAAGAGTGAAAAAATACCCGTTCGTGTTGTGGCGATTTGGGCGACATGGAGGCCGGCGACGGGGGTTTCGGTCGAGGTGGAGGGTTGCGGCTGGGCGTCCGGGCGACGTTCAGTCGGTCGGCGGCCCTTCGTCGTTGTAGCTCGTTTGGTTTGGGTCGCGGCGGCCTTGGCGACGTGGAGGCGGCCGGCGTCTGGGAGTACGGGCGACTTCGAAGCAGGCGGTGGATTGGCGTTCGGATGACGTGGAGGCGGGCGGCGGCCCTTCATTGTTGTCGGCGTTCGGCGTGAAAGATTGCGTTCGGCGTTCTGCTGGAATGGAATTTTGTTTTTGTAGGGTTTTCATTCAATTATCAACAACCCAATCAATTATCAACAACCCAATTTCTGCTATTAATGTACCCTTTACCTGCTATTTGCGTAAATCATATATCAAATTCTAGTCTCTGTAAATTTCATCGTATAATTATTCCAAGATTCATGGGACGTGTTATTATGGATATTTTGGATTTGTCATTAATACCCTTATGAGGCACTAAATTTTGGTAAAAAATTATCATTTTGCAATTTGATCCCTAAAATCTAAAATCAATCTGGTCCATTAAATTAGTAGAGATCTATGGATGTAAATGGTTCTTAGTTCCTACATGGGGTATGGTTCTCATTTTAACCCACCCCTATATATATGTGTATATATATTTCTGACACGGGAAAAAGAAAAAGTCGTGACTACCATTCTTTAGCTGATTCCGAAAGTTTACAAAATTAAGTATATAAAAATTAACAACTATGATACAATACAATATCTATTGATTACAGCAGGAATTGAATAAAGGCAAAGCAGATATTACTGAGTCAAAGAAAGCAGGAAACATGGATAAGATAATTCAAGGAGATATAAAAAAATGTGAAGTTCCCCACCTCCACCCCAAGAAAAATATGAAGACCAGTCCTAACTTTCTACATTCAAAAACAACCTAACCTAACCTATCTAACATCTTTCTGATTTTGCAAGAAAATTATGCAGTCAATACTAAAGATGAATCAAATCCCACTTGTCATCTCCAACAAGAACTATTAAAAAAAATATGAAATCAAAGAAATAAACTCCTCAACATAAACCAAGAAACAGATCATCAATTGCCTCATTGGCCAACTCAGAAATTCCCAAAAAAACTCACATCATAATACCAGTACTATTGATCTATGATTAAGAACAAAAAGAAGACAACACAAATCATAAAATATAGTAAAATACATAATTTTCAATCAATGATGGTACCTCTGACATTAGAATCAATTGTAAGGCATGACCAATCAAAACAGAATTCACGAGATTGTTGCCAGCTAATATATATCCCAGATATAAGGCATAAAAACTAAAACATAGCATATCCAATAAGTAATAATGTCTGCCCACAATTTAAACAACTTTTGGCAACAAAATATTCGCTGATGCAGTACTCCTAGAAATGGGAAAAGATTATCGGCTTATGCTTGATGTTTTTGGTAGAAAACATGGAGTTTGTATAAAAAACATTATAACAAGATCATGAACTGCATATAAATCTAATGTCAAAGACTACTATATACTGAATTTGGACACTTAAGCCTGGATTGCATACCATACATATGGATATTCCCTTGAAACCCCGACTGTAAAGAAAGACATCATGGAAGGTCAATGGCTCACCACCCATATCTGAATCATTTTTCATAGTATAAAACCTGCCCATTCAAAAGAAATAAGGAGACATCAGAAGCTTGATTCATGATAAGGGACTCATAAGAGGCAAACAAACACTCAAACTCAGGGAATAAATTCAAAGATAGATGGACTAAAATTAAATTATTCATTTCGACAATTTTTTGAAGCAACAATTCTATTTTTTAGTAAGAGGTGACAGACAAAATTATGTACAATATTCCATTATGATCAATAAACCTAATGCCATGGGCATACATCATGTAAACCCCAAACTGACCCTAAATAGTTATAAATCCTAAATAATAATTACAAAAGTGAATGGTAAACATATTGCATATCACAGGCCCCCACAATAGTCTGATCAAGTTGTTCACGCCTGATCACTGTCATTAGCAAAGGCAAACTCACATGCAACTGCAAGATGGTCACTATCCCATTCCTGCAAGATAATCAAAATATGTAATCCAAAATATAGATTTGTAGCAAATGATTGCAGTCTGTATGTATAGTTCTATGCAAGGGGGGAAATAGGCTTCCGAAATGAGTAACACCAGAAAAATTATAAATATGTCGACCACAGAATAAAGAACAATTTCCAACAAGAGTACTTATTTTCACAAAAAAGCAGTGACTTATCAGAAAGCAAGAAACATCAACAGGCATTCACTGAGATGTACACCTCAACTTCTAGATAATCTCTTACAAGAAACTCCACTATATAAAAGATTACTCATCAAACGGCTCAAGCCTATTGTATAGGGATATCAAAGAGAGGCACTTTAGGGAGAAAAAAGATCAAACATATATCATATCACCTGTAAGTTACTGAGAACCATGTGACCCTTCTTTGGAGACTTAGACAAGGAGATATTTTACTATTCAGTCGCTAACAGGTCACAGCATCCAATAAGTGCTCTATAACTACGAGATGTATCTCGCCCCATTTAGTATTCTTATTAAAACAATGTTAGAGCAATGCCTCAGTTTTTATCCCTATAGATAGATGAGCGAAATTTGTTTTTGGACAATATTTATCTAGTTGAAAATTAAAAGTTAAACAGTTTTCATCGCAGGTAGCAAAGGACATTTGCATTGATACAAATTTACCCTTTCATTGCTACCATAAGACCTAATAGATCATATCATTGCTGCTACGGATTAAAAACTGCTGCATTCATGCTGTCTCAGTCGTCCAAGAAACAACACCATTTTCAATAATTAATTACCAAGTTCACTGTCTTAGGCCTATAGCTGCTTGTCCAACATGAATAAAAACAGCACAGCTTTGAAGAAGCAACTGTTTTTCCTCAAGTTGAATCATTTAGAAGCTAAGGTGCTAGCTGGGATTTTTCACATTCTCCATTCAATTAATGCTCAATAAGTCGCTAACAACTGTGGCAACTTAATGTGATGACTGGTTGCAGTGATGATGGTGGAGTGTGAGACCAGGAAAAAAAAAAATGTTGCCATATCCTAATGAGCCAAAACACATCCATTTTGTTGACTCTCAAAATAATTTCCTTGGCAAACTGGGACGTAGCTAGATATTCCTCAGCTACCAATCACGGGATATGAAGAAAGCATTCAATTTTGTTATTACAAGAGTCAGTTCAACATGGATAAAAAGGAGGTTAACTAGTCTAGCCTCATAGTTATCCTGCACAAACAAAGTTTTGCAGAACTAAACATCTTATCAATTAGAATGCAGCATGAGGTAAACATCTTATCAATTAGAATGCAGCATGAGGTTGAAAGCTAAGCCAACAAATTTACCTCCGGGCTAATGTCCTGGGAGGTCTCTGACGGGATGATAGACGAGGCGTCAGCAGAGTCGCTGGACTCTGGCAGTGACACGGATTCACTAGTACGAGAAATGTATGAAGAAGCAACCAATGATGCCCCTATGGAAATTGCAAATCACGTAATTGGCTTCATAAACACAACCATCCTCCGTTTTCACAACTACACCGTTCCTCTTTTGCTGCACCTTCCAAACTGCCTGCATTTATTCAAAAATCCCCAATGAGAAGAGGAAGAAAATGTCCGAAGAAAGCAAGCATGAAGTAGAATCCAAAAAGAGTGTGCTTTGGGGCAAACTTGGATTTGACGATGAAATACAAGAAATCCAGATAGGGAAAGAGAGATAAAGCATAGAGCTGCGATACTATGTTTTCTGAATCAATGCTTGGCGCCCATGGATCCACGAGCAACAAGAAGCCGTTCTTCAGCTGATTGGGGAGTAAATCTACAAAGGGTTTATGCCGTCTGTAACTCGGTGCCAAAAAGAAGAATTGAAACAATAACAAAGATTTTCGAAGAATGGCTTTGAGAGAGGGAGAGTTCAGAGACGCCGGACGGGGGAATTGAAGAAGAAGACGCCGGTTGTTTTTGTTAAGTAGGGGAACTAGGGTTTAATTATTTTATTAAATTAATTAGTATATCGCCCGTGAATGCACGAATGATGAGATACATATATTATAAAGATGTTCCATCTTTTTAGTTGAAAAAATAAAAATTAAAACCAAAAGGTAAGGTTACAAAAAAAAAAAAAAAACTATTATATCTTCCGTGTGTGTGATACACAAGTGTTGGTTTGTATGAATGAATTGTAATATGGGAATTTATGGGTAATAACTCTTATCAGACTTTGAAACTCAAAATTGGGCCTATCATATATATCAGATGGGTCGGATCTCGGGTCCTTGACCCGACCTGCCTGACCCAAAAAAAAAACTGGTAAAATGCAGTATCAATAAAGCATACCATTTAAAGGGGAAAAAGTATCAATTGTATAATTAAATAGTAATTGGTCTCCTACTTATTTTTTATGAGTTTGGGGTTCATTTTGTGTGTTTTAGGGTGTTTTTAGGGGTTCATTTTGTGTTTTTTAGGGAGTTTTCTGGGGTGTTTTTAGGTGTTCATTTTGTGTTTTTTTGGGGGATTTTTGGAGTGTTTTTAGGGTTCATTTTGTGTTTTTTTTTTTTTAGTGTTTTAGGGGTTTATTGTGTTTCTAAGGGTTTTTTGGGAGGTTTTCTAGGGGGTTCATTTTGTGTTTTTTAGGGTTTATATTTTTTCCCAATCATCATTTTCATTTGTTTCGAAAAATGAAATTCATTGTCGAGCGCAATGCACGAGCCCAAACGTTAGCGTCGGGCGAGTGCATTGCGCGAGTCGCCGAATTAAAAAAAAAAATCATTTACTTTAATTTGCGGAAAAACACAAAAAAACAGAAAAATAAAAAAGAAAATCAGAAAAAAAAAGAATGAAAAAGGAAAAAGAAAAAAAAAGAAAAATGAAAAAGAACAAAAAAGAACGAAAAAATAGAAAAAAGAAAAAAAAACAGAAAAATTGAAAAAGAACGAAAACAGAAAAAGAAAAATAATAAAAAAATCGGAAAAAAAATAGAAAAAATAATATATATATATATATATATATATATATATATATATATAGCAGGCATGTGTACCCCACGCGCCGCACGTGTGGTGCACGCGCCTGCCGATTTTTTTTAATCTGGGCCAGATCGGGTCGGGTCGGTCTGATGGGCCGACCCATCAGTCTAGTGTACAAGAGAGTAGCCCTTTATGTAAACAATAATCTAAATAAAACAACAGCGCATTTTATTTTATCGAGAATACACTATTTTGTTATTTTTTTGTAGAGAAATTGTGCATACTTCTATGAATTATATTGTTTGATTATATCATAAATGATTGGAAGTGATTTTAAAAGAAATATATTTTGTTTTATAACTCACTGATATCTTATGATATTATAATTACGAAATTAAATTTGTGGTGTGTTGAATTAAATGGTAAAATTAGGAGTATTAATGTATGGTCGTGATTTTATAACTCATGATTATAATTTTATTTTTACATGGTTAATTTAATTTTCATGTGAATCACATAAATTTAGTTAATTACATTATTTTTAGTAAAAAAAATATATGAAGTGATTTTGGACATCAATTTTGAGGTTAATTCATAAAATATTAGAATTAGATGGATAAGTTTGAAGTAATTTTTAGGGGTTGAATGATTTTCCGATTTGAAAAAAATTAAAATATATATCAATATAATCTACTATTTCTCCTTCCTCAGATAAAGGACAAAACTATGTTTAAATAAAATTATTGAATAATTGAATACATTTGTATATTTATTCTAGTATGGTATACTGAACATATTACATATAAATATATTTTACGAATTATTTTATGAATGAAAGAAATCATAAAGGTTATATAAGAAACTAAATAATCAAAATTTCAAATAATTTTTTAGACACTATATATTGTCCGTATATATGCACAATCTTAGAATATCAAACTACTTCAAAAAAATGGAACATCAATGAACATCCGATCTCTAAAGAATGAATGGCTATTCTGGACCAAATATGATCCGACCGCTATTTTCATTTTGTTATAAATTAGAAAGAAAAAAAATGCACGCACGCACATACAAACTCTAAAAATGGCAAATATTTCTCAATTTGTTTTTAAATTAACCAATGATTTCCACTGATTTTGATTATTTCTCTACTTGGCCCATTGGGGTCGCCTACCACAGTCTTCATTCTCAATTATCCTCTTCGAACTTGTCCTTCATTCACTAACGCTACATTGGAATGTTAGAACAATATAATCTAGCTAGTGATCTAGATTGTTCTTTCCAATCATCACGATGTGCATCAACTATAGATTTGTACAAAGTTATTGTTCAAATTCATATTATATATATATATATATATATATATAATAAAAACTTGTATGAGACGGACTAACGGGTCCCCTTGCGTTAGACGGATCAAACCCGCCCAACCCATCAAAAAACCCACCCAAAACCAACTGACCCACTGAAAAAATGTTTGCTTTAGGCTTGGGGCTGCTGGGTTGCTGGGCATATTCCCTTTTTTTCTTTTTTTTTTATTCTTGCATTTCTTTTTGTTTTTCTTCTTCTTTCGTTTCCTTTTTTCTTTCTTTCTTCTTCTCTCGTTTCTTTTTTTTTTCTTTTTTTTTTCTTTCGTTTCTTTTTTTTTCTTTCTTTTCATTCTTCTTCTTTCGTTTTTTTTTGTTTTTCTTCTTTCTTCTTCGTCTTTTCTTTCTTCTCCTTTTTTTTGTTTCCTTCTTTTTCTTCTTTTTTCTTCTTTTTTTCTTTCTTTCTTCTCGTTTTTTTCTTCGTTTCTTTTTTTCTTTTTTTTTAATAATTATAATATAGTCTTCTTAGAGTATACATTTATTTTTAAAAAGTATATTTTTTTTCCTTTCTCTTTCTTCTCTTTCTTTCGTTTACTTATTTTTCTTATTTTTTTCCTCTTTCTTTTTTTTCTTTTTTTCTTCTCGTTTTTTCGGTCTCTTTCTTTTTTCTTTTTTTTTAATAATTATAATATAGTCTTCCTCAAAGTATACATTTATTTTTAAAAAAATATATATATTTTTCCTAGCGGTTGACTAATTATTGAGCCAAAAAAATAAGTACCATTAATTAACCAAAGTATCATTATTTATGAGGTGAAGTATTATTAACTCACATATGAGTATCATTATTTATGGGGTGAAGTGAAGTCTCATTATTATGGAAAAAAGTATAACTAATTGCAGAATAAAGTATCACTAATTGAAGAAAAATATCACTAATTGAAGAAGAAAGTATCACTAATTAGAAAGGAAAGTATCACTAATTAGAAGAAAAGTATCATTAATTGCAGAAGAAAGTATCACAAAAGTATCACTAATTGCAGAAGAAAGTATCACTAATTAGAAAGAAAAGTATCACTAATTGCAGAAGAAAGTATCACTAATTAGAAAGAAAAGTATCACTAATTGCAGAAGAAAATATCACTATTAGTGATGCTTCATTTTTTTATTACTAGTGATACTTCATAATTAATGATACTTTTTTATTGTTAATTTAATAATTAATGTTTAATCATCGGTAATTTTCATTTTAATGAAAATATAACTTTTATCTTGTGAAGTATCATTAACATTGATGTGAAGTATCATTAATTGTGGATGAAGTATCATTAATAAAATCATTAAAAAAACACACAACTTCTAACTCTTCGTATCACTAATTGCAGAAGAAAATATCACTAATTAGAAGAAAAGTATCACTAATTACAGAAAAAAGTATCACTAATTAGAAAGAAAAGTATCAGTTCAAACATATTGCAGTTCAAAAATTGAATCATTAGCTATATAAAAGAAAATGTTGCATTTTCAAAAAATGAACATGATAGTGAGTAGTAACTACTCATTATATTAGTGATGTTTCATTTTTTTTACTAGTGATACTTACTTCATAATTAATGATATTTTTCTATTGTTAATTTAATAATTAATGCTTAATCATCGGTAATTTTCATTTTAATGAAAATATAACTTTTCTTTTAAATTTTTCATTTTAATGAGAATATAACGTTTGTACTAAAGAAAGAAAAAAAAAAGGAAGAGCGCAAACGTACTAAAGAAGAAGAAGGAAAAAAAAAAGAAAATGAAAAGCACTTTGGGCTAAAGAAAAAAGTGCCAAAGAAGAAAAAAGAAAAGATAGAGAGATTGAGATGTGCGTGCTGTGATGAGAGAGAGGGGGTAGGAGTGGGGGGTGGCGGTGCTAAAAAGAGAAAAAAAGAAGAAGAAAGAAGAAAAAAGGGTCCAGCGTGTTAGAGAGAGAGAATGGGGTGGGGTGGGGTGGGGCTGAGCTGCCAAAAAAAAAGAAAAAAATTAGATTTGGGTCGGGTTAGGGTCCGTCTAACGGAAGTGACCCGTTAGACCGTCCTACAGGAGTGTGCCCCTATATATATATATATATATATATATATATATATATATATATATATATATATATATATAGGATTTGGTTCAAATGAGCACTAGGTGTTTATGTGAGAACTAGGAACTAATCCTAACCCTCAATTTTGACTAGATCTATGGCTAAGATTTAATTGAATAAAATCTTTAAAATCCAATAATAGAGTTGAAAAAAAATACAGAATGTCATTAATGTAATTATGCATCAATTTTTTAATATGGAAATATGCATATATAAATATCCAAAATATACGTATCATTAATGATACAAAATCCAAGCGAATAATCAAGATCGAGAAATCTGAATATTAGAATCACTGTCATTCATTCCAGAAACCTAGAGAAAGAATGACGCTACAAAAGAAAGGCGATCAACACCATCAACGGTGCCACAAGAACCACCGCCGCTGCTGCAAGAACAATCGCCACTGCATATATTCTCGACAGTTGACAACGTCAGTAGCAACGACACCATCACTGCCGCAAGAATCACCACCGTCTATTTGCTACGGGATATAAACAAGGTAATAGAGGACTATATTTTGTATGTTTTCGAATTTATATGTGATTTTTTTGTGGCATGACTTCTGAAAAAAAAAACCCCTCATTAGAATCTATGTTAATGATTCAGAAGTTGTGTAGCTACAAAAGTTGTAACCCACATGCTTGTTTAAATGTTTGTATGAATGGTTGGTGTAATTTTTTGTTGTTTATTTGGTACGACTATTTGATGGATGCAATATTAATAATTTGAATGCTATATGATTGAAGGGGAAGCACAATTTTCATTCGTTACATTGCTAAGTCAGTGATATTCTGTAACTTTTTTAAGATACAAACTTTTGTAATGGGATATTTGTATTTATTTATTTGATATATCATAGTATGGCTGCTACCCTTATCAGAATTTTTGGTAAAGATTTAAATTTTTTATATTGTTTATATGTTTGCTCTCATGGTTGGAGCTAAAAATGTTGTAACCCACAGGTTTGTTTATATGTCTGTATGAATGAATGAAGTATTTTTTTTGTATATGATCGTACTTTTTCTATATCTATGCTATGATCATCTCTTTTTAATCTTACGTCTGATGATGTTTTGTATGTTATAATACTATTAATTGATTGTCATGCGTTGCTATATTAGTAGTTATTTATAATTTAATTAATACAATTACTTGTATTAATATTTCTGTAATTGTATTTTATTCATAGCTTGTTGTAATTATTTATGTAGCTTGTTCAATGCAAAACATAATTTTATTCATAAAATTATTAATATTTATTTCATAGCTTGTTAGACATGTGTTTGTAGCTTGCGAAGGTATAGTTTACATGTTTTTCGAGCTAGTGATTTAACGTCTTGTACTTTTTTTGTAGCTTAACAGATGCAACTCAAGGTTTTATTCCAGAATTTGTTAACATTGATTTTGTAGGTTCGTATACATATTTTTGTAGTTAGAAAATGTTAAATGCATGTGTTTACATTTATTTTCTTTTCGTTCTCACTTATTTCATATTCAATTAGTAATTTTATGCACAATAATAACCTAATATTGATTTTGTAGTGCAGAAAAATATTTGTAGTTTGTATTTGGGAAAATACAGCCTAAAGGCAAAATTCAAAGATGTAGAAAAAGCTCACATAGATAGATTGCAAATGGCGTAGCAAGATTCAAAATATTCAAGTGACTGTGGTGTGTATATATAACACACCATATGGAGACTTTTATAGGTCATGACTTGGAAATTTGGAAATCTGGTCTGAAAAAAGGAAATACAACACAGATGAACTGTCTTCATATTGCAATACTAACATCAAATTGAACATCCAAAAGGACGCAATGTCAAAAAATGTACATCGAGCATTTGGCAGTGCCTCTATTGAACGTCTAATTCGTTTGAATGATTTGTTCAATTGTAGTTTTTAGTATTTGGTGAAGGAAAAACAAGGTGTTTAGATTGGTTGGATGTTTAATTTTTTTGGATATCTTATTATTGTGGATCTGATTTTAGTTAAATATAAGTTCATGGCTTCTGTTAAGTTTTTTTATAGCTTGTAAGATGAATAACAATCTTTTAGCTAGAAATTTCTATAAATTAAATTTATAGCTTTGTATCATTGTGTTCATAGTTTTTTATTTGTAATTAAATATGAATTATTAGCTTGTTATAATTATTATGTAGTTACTTATAAAGTGGAAATTAAAAGTTAAATGAATAAATTATTATAATTGATTTTGTAGCTTTTTATAATTGTTATTATAGCTTGCGAAAGATAAATACTTATATTTTTACAGGATAATTCTATACATAACCACAATAAGTATATCATATACCGTTATGACTATGTACTAAAGTGAATGATAAAATACGAAATAATAAAACCAAAAACAAGCTTTGTATTTTAACTGAATAAGCTATCAATAGAACAATCAAATCATTGCTTCCTAGCACTATGACATTGCTTACAGATCACTAAATCTTTGCTAACTAACTATCAAATCATTTTTTAACACTATTTAATTGACATCAATACATTTAATCTAGATCAATTCTTTGTTATATGATAATCGTTGTTAGCCAAATGAAATAAATTTTTAAAGAAAGCTCGTACATTTCCGAATGATTTTATGATAATCTTAATAACAAACATTCACAAATAAATTCATCACTTCTCAATACGATAAAAAGATTACAACAAACAATAAAAATACATATCAGATACAACCAAAAACTATAATGGGCAATAAAAAACACGTTCAATAACACAACATAATACAATAACATAAACAAAATACTACGAATAAAGAAAATGCAACCAACGACGATCAGTGATAACAACAAAAATCCCCAAGGCCTTCATGGTATTGATGAAGCTTCATCTAAAATCCCCAAGTGCACGCCTCCTTCACTAATGCATCATTCAAAGTATTAAAAATATGCTTAATAAGCTATAAACTCTAACGAAAGTAGCAACAAAATCGAAACATGAATACTCACATATATATTATAATTTTTTCATCAACAAACACAATCATATAACCCTCAATTGGCACACTAATTAAATATGATAATTAATAGCACACAAAAATATGTAATTATTATATTGTTGCTATAAATTAATACTAGTGTATTAAATAAATAAACACAAATATCCACATAGACAACTTTGCACCTTAAATAAGCTACAAAATATCAATAATTTAGCTTGTGCTTCAACCACATTCATACAGCACTCAAATCGTACATATTACATACATCCAATAATTGTACAAAATATGATATGAATTTCTCTTACTATATCACCACCCTATTTTTCTATGTAATAAGCTACAAAATAATAAAAATATAGCAACAACAAGGAAGTACACGCCACCTTCAATAATGCAACATTCAAAGTATAAAAAATATGAATAATAAGCTATAAACTCTACCAAAAGTAGCAACAAAATCGAAACATGAATACTAAGATACAAAATATAATTTTTTCAGAAACAAACACAATCTTTCAACCCTCAATTGACACACTAATTAAATCTGAAAATTAATAGGACACAAAAATATATATTTTCTTTCATAGCTGCTACAAAGTACTACTAGCGTATCAAATAAATCAACACAAATATCCACATACACATGCTTGCATCTTAGATAAGCTACAAAATATCAACAACTTAGCTTCTGCTTCCACTACATTCATATGGCATTCAAAACGTAAATATTACATACACCTTGTACTAAATAAGAAACTAAAAAATTCCACGAATCGTTCATTCATGCATTTAAACAAACACGTGGGTTGCAATATTTGTAGCTACACATCCATGGAATCTTTAATATAGTTTTCAATGAGAGTTTAATTTTTCCAGAAGCCATTCTACATAAGATTTCAACATACATTCGAAAACTACCAAAAACATTCCTCTATTACCTTGTTTGCATCTCGCTATGGAAACTGGGAAAATAATCGATGGAAGTGGTTATTGCGGCATTGATGGGCGCTGTCGAACCTGCCGGAGCTAGTGATGGTGATAATCGATTTTCTATTTGTAGCGGTGCTTTTTCCAGAAGAAGGCGATGAAAAGTGATTCATAATTCTAGGTTTCTTGATCACGATAATTCTTGAGAAATATTTGGTTGCTGTATCATTTACTGATTCGTATCTTAGGGATTCAATATATACATGTTTCCGTATAAAAGATAAATGTATAATTACATTAATGCCATTATGTATATTATTTTCAATTATATTATTAGATTTTAAAGATCTCATGTCATTTAATCCTAACCATAGATCTAGACAAAAACAAAGGCTAAGATTAGTTCCTAATTCTCACCTAAAGTCTAGTTCTCATAATAACCAACCCCTATATATATATATATATATATATATATATATATATATATGCACGGAGGTAATTAGTTAATCGACACATAATATTTTAAAAAAACACCACAAACATCCTTGTCACATATGTTCGCACATTCATAGTTCTTAGCTTAATTGACACACAATATTTTAAAAAAGATCACAAACCTCCTTGTCACATATGTTCGCACATTCATAGTTCTTAGCTTAAGAGCTCTGATTTATTTTTCTGCAAGCACAAGTTCTCCATATTACAGTAATAGTACATGTTACATAACAACAAAAAAATAAGAAAAATAAGCAAACACAAAGAACAAACAAATAGCTTTACAAATTCAACATTCAACGTAAAATAAAAGCTAAGCACACAAGCACATCAAAACACATATCCTCAAACTATGTGAAGAATTGATCGTATATGTAATACCCTGTAAATTAATTACTGCTTAATTGCAGTAAACTGTTGCAATTACTATTTAGTATAGTAATTTCGAGTCAGATTAGGGTCGAAAGTATCCGTTAGGTTTCATGGAATTCAAGATCAATTAATTCCCAAAGGTGAATTAATTATTTCAGTTAGGGTTTAATCCTCTTTTTAGTTATGGAAAGCTGGAATTGTAATTTCAGATAAATTCAATTCCTATTCTTTTAAATTTACGGTGTGTGTTTATCGTGAATTAGATATTCCGATAAATATTTTCAGGACTGAGAGAATCAGATATTCTCCAGTCATTAGTGTTTAAATTCAGATAATTTAAACAGGGTGATTTAAAATCCGAGAGAATTAGATATTCTCTAGTTCGGATGTTTTAGTGGTCGAGAAATTAAAATCAGTATTTTGAAGTGGTATTTTAAAACCAAGTAATTTCAGATAAATTATTGTTTTAAAATAAGTGATTTATTTCATCAAGCTCGGGTAAGTTCAGGATTTTTCCGGAGACAAAATATCACGATAACCGAATAACCAGTATTTGAATCGGGTATTTTCTTGGTCAACTCCCATGAGTGGGAGGCCATGCCTCAAGTCTTTTCACTATGCCCCTATGCCATGTACCTACTCTATACCACTCCCATCACCTTACCTCTATTAATCAAAGCTTGTGGGGAAATCTATCTATATATGATTGTTAAAGATAAATGCCCCATTCCCTTGCCATTTTCGTGAGAGAGAGAGAGAGAGTTGAAATCAAAATAGTCACTCTCCTTGCTTCATTTCTTCCATTCCATCTTCTTCCATTTCACCCAAATTTATCGAGAGAGAGATAGCACCATTCCACTTCTTCATTATTTGTCTTCTTCATGAGTGAGCTTTGGAGGGAAGAAGGAAATAGAGAGAGAGCAACAAATACCATCTTCTTTTCTTCCATTTTCTTTGAGAGAGAGAGAGTGAGAGAAGCAAGAAGTTGCAGCCGTTCTTCACCGTTTCGTTTACGGCGTCGTCGTTGGAAGCTTTGTTTCGGTCGTTCTATCTCCTTCAAGCTTCTTCCAACTTTTCTCCATTGTTGTCATTTGAAAGGTATTTCAAAAACCATGAGTTATATATATGTATAGGTTTGGTGTTGTGTTGGAAATTATGTCTTGTATTTTTGAAGCATGTCAAATGGTGGAAATTAGTTGAATGTGTTGCAAAGCTTGTTGAGATGATTATAGAGCATGTTGTTGTGTCTTTGGTGTTCAAAGCATGTTAGATGATTATGAGTTGATTAATGCATAAAGGCATGTTTGGGGTGAGGATTGGTCTGTTAAAATGCATGTTTTCGAAGATATAGGAAGGTTTGTGATGTTTTGTTTAAGTTCGCGCATTTGCGCGCGCGGGTCGGCAGTTTTGCCACACTTCGATAAAATGAGCATAACTCCCTCGTTAGATGTCGTATTGAGTCACTGTAAATTTTTCCGGAAACTAGACTTAAGTGGCTTTCCAATGGTATAGGTCTCATTCTCTAATTCATTCTGAGTAAATTATGAAAAATAGGCAAAGTTGGGTCATGTTTCGGTTTTCATGAAGTCATGGCAGTTCTGCCACCTTTTAGTAAAACAGGTATATCCGTTTCATTTGTTATCATATTAAGCCACTGTAAATTTGTAAAAATTCTAGACTTCCATGGCTTTCTAATGGTATATATCTCAGTCCGTAACTCTTCCTGAATCGATCGTGAAAAATCTTCAAAGTCAGGTCACGAGTTTGTTTTCGAAAATTCTGGCAGATTTGCCACCTTCTAGTAAAACGATCATAACTTTTTCGTTAGTTATCATCTTGAGTAACCGTAAATTTAGCCGTAAACTAGACTTCTGTGGCTTTCCAACGGTGTATGGCTTGTCCCCTACACCATAGTGAGTCAAAACAGAAAATTCTGCAAAGTTTATCGTTGTGCAGAATGTTGTTCAATCTAAGCTTAATGTTGATTTTGTTTTTAGAATCAACTTGCGATGATGTTGAGGTATTTTTGACACCTTAAATGATGTCGATGTATGTCTTTAGACGGTTAAAAACTAGGGTCGAGATTAACCCTTAAGCAAAAGAAAATTTAGAACGGATACTAGACCCTAATAGGCCTTCAATTTCATGTTGAGTCCAAACAACGTTTTTGGTTCAACGTACTCAGTTTTATGTTAACTCTATGAAGGCGAGCTGTCCAGTGCAAGATAACGTACGGAGGAACTTTTGCTGCAGTTCAAGTGTTAAAATCTCGGTGAAAGGTGGGCTTTCTTTTCAACGGACTCTTAGTCTAAATAATGATTTGAGTTTTTACTCACCTAAAGTTATTTATTTCTGATGCAAAAAAATTATTGTCATGCATAAAATGTTTTGTTTTGTATGATATTCTTATCTGTATTTAGTTAGCTCGCAAGGGGCTTTCTAACTCGTAAATCGATCGAGCCTCGTGCTAACTTAGCGTGTTAACCGAGGTTAGTGTACACTTGAGTCGGTGATATTAGGAAGAGGGAAAGGCTGAGCGGAGCTATTCCTGACTAAGACATCGACGATGCTAAATGTGCGTGGAAAAGGCTGAGCGGAGCTATTCTTCGGCATTTAGTTATGTTAAGCGTTCGAGGGAAAAGGCTGAGCAGAGCTATTCCCCGACGTTTGTGGAAAAGGCTGAGCGGAGCTATTCCTCGACTTTCAGTGGGATATGGATGATCATACAACAGAAAAGAGCGCTCAATGACATAAAATGATTTAGTAAAACATAGGGCCTTTTTAGATAAAACCCCTATGTGTTTACTCAAATGCATGACAAGAAAATGAGTTTTCAGTTCATAAATATTTTTGGCAATGTGTTCACTGAGTACCCTTGTACTCAGCCCTGCATGTTTGTTTTTAAATGTGCAGGTTGAGCTGGTGTGGAAGGGAGAAGTGCTGAGAGTGGAGTTCTTTTTGGTACAAGGCTCAGATGACCTTGTATTATTATTATTATTAATATCTTTCTTTTGCTTCCGCAACTCAGTTATATCATAAGTTCAACATTTCAGCTTTTGTTCTGGACGAGTTCCATAACTCGATAATCAATTAAGTACTGTTATTATTCTATCTCTTGTGAGTACTTAAAGTTAGTTCAGAATTCGAGCTCACAGCAATTATCGTTCCTGGAATACAGTAGTTCCTTCTTTTATTTAATTATTTTCGGTTCGCGCCTTGATCCATCCTTTATTGGGATCGAGTCGTGCCAGTCACACTTCATATTAATCAGATATTAATTTGGGGCCGTGACAGTATATGTAGACATAGGACCCAATGTCTTAGAGCATCCTCTATGGTGCTACCCCATAGTGATGCCACATGTGTGCCACATTATCAACCACTTCTTTTTTTAATTATTCAATATTTTCTCCACTATGGTGCTACCTCACTTTTAACTATTCATGGACCTCACTATTTAATTCAAGAACCAAAAATATAAAAGGGGAGGAGAGAGAAAGCACCAAAAATGCAAAAAGGGAGGAGAGAGAAAATTTTTGGGCCCACTATTTAATTCAAGAACTAGGTACTTGCACAAGGGACTCATTCCTTATTTTGCTACCTTAACTTGTGTTCCACTATGGTGGAACCTGATGCTTATTTTGCCACATAGATATAAGCACCCCCCATAGTGGATGCTCTTATGTCTCCAAAATTCAGAAAGAAAAATCGTGATTATGTCTAAAATGGCTCATGGTACGCCTGAAATTTATACAATGTAATGCGTATCAATTTTGCTATAAAACAATCATTAATCATGGTTATTTAACCGTAGCAAAAAACAAACAAAGGCTTGCCTGAATTTTTGGCATTAATTATTATATAAATAGCTGAATTTTCAGTTAATTAATTATATATAGAAATACAGTACTAACTTTAATTTTGCGTTAATTACAAAATTAATATTGTACACATAGTTGACTTTACGTTACTATATATATTGCTTCAGAAAATATATATAATCTATGAACTTACCATAATTCGTGTAATAAAAAAAAAAAAGAATTGTTAAGCTAATTATAAGTTTATGAATATAAGGTTAGTTTATATATTATATGAATGGGTATATACAGATGCGCATATTATACATATGCAAATTGCAAATATGTAATTGTTGATTAGCAATATAATAGTATCAAAATAACGGCATATTACATTAATTATCATCATATTATTTATAGAAATATATAAATATTGATTAGGAATTATTGTATAAGCATAAAAAAAATGCTCTAACACTGCAACAAAAATAATATAAATTACTAAACCAAAAAAAAAATCTATAATCTATATATATAATAACATACTTTTGCAGCATCATTTTTCCCGCTCACTCCTAAGGGTATTTTAGTCAATTTTGCATTCAATAATTTAATAGTAAGTTATAAATAATTTAATGGCATCATTTCTATAATAATATTTCTACAATTAACGTTTATAACATAAAGAAAATTAAATCTTTCTATAATTAACATAATAATTAACCATATTATAATTTCAATCAATATATATATATATATATTATATTCTATAATTAAATCTCACAATTATGTTAAGGTATAATATCTTCAGTTCTTCACGTTATATATATATATATATATATATATGGAATACTATTCCATCAAAATTAACCTTCAAAGTACTTCACTTATATAATATTGTAGTCATAAGCTATATATGCAATTCATGTATGCGTATATAACATATATAATTCACAATCATATTATATATTTTATATTGGCTAATTAAATTTTTTGTTACTTTACAATATAGATATCAAAGCATTTTATTATATTTTATTTAAGGTAAATTCATTTTCATCAATCTAGCAAGCAATTTATCATAATTGCATCCGGCAACTCAGCTAATCATATTGTTCCCAAAAATAAATATCAAGATATTGTACTTATAAATACAATATGTTTGTGAGAACTCAATGAAAATCTTCGAATGGTGTGTAAAGGTTTGCAATTATTTATCCATTCTATTCTTATTTTGAATAAACGTCAAAGATTGTGTTAATTTGTCTCTTATTTTATTTTCCCTTTCATTATTCTGTAGTGGAGATAATTAATTAATTTATCGCTTCATTTTGAGCTTTGCACAAGATATATCGATATGAATTGTATGTGAATTTAGGAGCTCAATTCAATCAAAGTTTGTTATTTATTTCTACATGATAATAATATAGTTCTTCAACATGTATATAATTTCTACAATATGTTCTTTAAGCGCATACAGAGTCCAATGATGGACCTTTTTATTAGAAATATTTAGGGAGTATAGCGGGAAGCAACTGATTTTTAGAATCGTAGAAAAAAATTGGACAAATGATAAATTGTATATTATCTCAGGTTTTTAATATAATTTTGCTATGTGTGAGTTTTTAGTATGATGTTGGTTTCTATTTTACAAAATTATAAATCTTGTATTCGTGCAGCACACTAGAGTAAAGTGAGTGCTAATAATTAAAAAGAGAAATTTTAGTATTTTTAATATGTACATTGGGTGAATTTTAAATATTTAATATTTATCAAATTTTAGAAATTTATGCGTGATTCAATCCATCCAATAGCTAATATACATAATAGTAATGGTGGTGCTAGTATTGATTTATAATTTCTTATATATATAATATACATGAAAAGTTAGTTCTATGTAGTCATTTTAGGACAATATTTTTGTTGGAAAAGAACAATTCTTTAAATTTTGATAAGAATGGTTGTTTGTATTGTAAAAAATGATGAAAGAAAATTTTGTATAAGGAAAAATTTTATGCATAGAATAAACCTTAATAAAATGAACTATTAATTAATAAAAATATTTAAAAAATATATTTTGTGCATTAAAAATAATCATATTTTTGTGTTTGATACTATTTTAAAAATACATACAAATATACTTATAATTTAGCCATGTATGCAGAAATGAAATTATAATTCAATGAATATTTTTTTGTTATTATTTAATAAAATTCATAAATTTTAAAATTATTTTCTATTCATATTATTTAAATTTAAATAGGTACATTGGTTCCGTGCATCGCACGGGAGAAATGCTAGTTATATACATGTAATTCATTATTCATATATATTACTAAAATTGGAAAGTGAATTTTGGCAGGAAAAATAGTTAGGTTACTACATTAAAAACCATTGTGCTATTATATACTACCTCCGTTTCAAAATGTTTGTTGCTTTGTTTTTTTTATCTGGAATTAAGAATTAATTTTGTGGACAAATATACACATCCCTCATATATGCCATAAAATCTAATTCATTTATATTTTCCTAAAAAATAACAATATTTTCTCTCTCCATATATTTTTCTCTCTTCATATATTATAGGTAAGTTAGAATCAAGAAATCTTGTAGAATTTGAGATGGTTAAAATTGGGAGAGAGAATGTCAAATTACATAAAACAACAAACATTTTGAAAAAAAAAACCTAAAACAACAAACATTTTGAAACGGAGGTAGTATATAAAGATAAAGATAAAGATATCTCTGAATTCTCAACAGTTTTATAACAACGGTTATATATCAACCGTTGTTTAAAAAATCCGCTCATAGACAATGTTTTTTATAAAACCGTTGTTGTGATACAACGGTTAATTTTAAGAAAACCGTTGTGATCATCAGACAACGTAATATATATGAATCTAATGGTATTTGTATTTTCTTATAACTTAAATCTAGTTGGAGCTTATATCTAAATTTTTTTACTGCATCCAAAAGTTTGGGTATTGTGTTCTTAGAACTTAAATCTAGTTATAGTGCATTTATTGATTAATTAGTATCTCTATATATACAATAATAAAATCCTATAAAATATCATGGTCCAAATAATATTAATTGATAGAGGTTTTTTACTGTACAATGCACTCTCGTTCATCTAATTAATTTACTCCTACAGAATGTTATTAAAAAAGTAGTTTTGTTTTCTCAAAAAACAAAAAAAAAGGTAGTTTTGGATTTGATCCCTTTACATTTTGTAATTATTACACAAACTCTTACCATTTTTGAACATCACATTTGAAATAATTTTGCATATATATAATAGATCAGAGTTCAAATAGGAACACAAACTCTGTGTGGAAAATAGGAATGAATATTAGCCATAGGATTTGATTTTTTTGAAGGTCAAGATTCGTTCTTAGTAGGGAGGATTAATTTGCAATTTTTAATTAACTTAATTGGTGAAGGGTTATACTTGTAATTGACATTTTTATGTCCATATCTAATCCCACGATTTTAGGAATTTACCATAATCCCTTTATTTTCAATTATGGGCGGCTTTCAATTAATGGGACGGTTTTTTCATATCAATAATCACGTTGGTTTATTGTTGGTTTTTAATATGGACGGTTTTTTCGATTATGGGCGGATTTCAATTAGTTGGTTTACAAAAAACATTACTTAATATGTGGTACAATATTTGGCATCAAAAAAGACAGGACTAAATGCTGTTAATACAATATAATTTGCTAACAATGTGAATATTTGTTGCTAACCCAGATAGTTTCCATAGTTAAATTGATCGACGTTCGTTGGAATCAATGAACGTTTTGTCATTTTATATGTATTGCAATGATGTTCGTGAGTACATTTAATTTATCATAAATTAATACAACATACTTCTATTGTAAATACATTTTCCCCCAATTATATAACGTAAAATAAAAATTACAAAAAATATTACTTAATATGTGGTACAATATTTGGCATCAAAAAAGAGAGGAGAAGTAAATGTTGTTAATACAATATAATTTGCTAACAATGTGAATATTTGTTGCTAACCCAGATAGTTTCCACGGTTAAATTGATCAACGTTCATTGCAATCAATGAACGTTTTGTCATTTTATATGTATTGCAATGATGTTTGTGACTGCATTTAATTTATCATAAATTAATACAACATACTTCTATTGTAAATACATTTTCCCCCAATTATATAACGTAAAATAAAAATTACAAAAAATATTACTTAATATGTGGTACAATATTTGGCATCAAAAAAGACAGGAGAATTAAATGATGTTAACTCAATATAATTTTGCTAACAATGTGAATATTTGTTGCTAACCCATTATACATTCATATTCAAATTGTATCAATTATATAACAAACTATTAGCAAATACACATCCCTGTCCGAAACCTCCTTCACAAATCTTGATAGTCTGCCTTCGCAAAAGCATATTTTTCTTCCACTATTTGATTGCGGGGATATCACATGGCACCCTTCTGTACTCGATAACCACACAATCCATGTATAAAAGCTGTGCATAGTTTACCCACATTATGTAAAACATAAGTTAGCTTGCAAAAATTATGCATGATACATAATAGAAGACTCATTCATAAAATTGATACACTTTCGCACACTTTTTGGTAAATTTATTCAAACATATATCGAATGCTATCATGTGCAGTAATATTTGCTACTATACAAACCAAATTTGCTAATAGTGCCCACAAATGAATTGTTATAATGCATGGGAAAAAACAACAACTGGGATTTGCTAACACTTTCATACAGATATGCTACAACAACAAATAAATTTGTTAATACAGTCCAAGTCACATGCCATTACACATTTAGCTTCAAATTTTATCAAATTTATAACAAAACAATCGTCAACCATATACAAGTATAGTACTAAATCAATTGCTATCAGGTTCAAAGATATTTGCTAATATAACAGTTACATTTGCTAATACAGCTTCAAATCAATTGTAAAAATGCAAAAAAAAATCTACCATATAAATACCATAAACTTTGCTAAATGTATTCAAATGCCAGATAATTTGCAAAATTAAATCAAAGCAATACCAAATGCTAACACATTTCATACAGATATGCTATTACAACAAATAATTGTGCTAATATACACCAAATCCTATGACATTATACATTCATATTCAAATTGTATCAATTATATAACAAATTATTAGCATCCCCACACAGAAAAACAAAAAAAATAATGCACTGCTATCACATCTATCAAATTTGCTAAAAAATATTCTTCTATAAATTAAACGAAAGTCAAAATTGATTCAAATATTCTTCAACTCATCCACCATACTTTTTTGTTCTGTTTCAATGCTTTTTAGCCATACACGTGTGCAGATTCATCAAAATGAATTCCACAAAAAAAAAACACTCAAAGATTCACCATATAAATTTAAAAACAAGTTATAGTAAAAAAAATGCATAATTTTAATGCTTCTCCCACATTCAAACAAAAAACCAAGAACAAATCAATTGCAGAAAAAAAAAACCAAATCAATTGCAGAAAAAATTAAAAAAACCCGCAATACCCGCAGCAAACAGAGACAAAAATACACGTTTGCTGTCAATAGAAGTTACACAAAAACCTGGATTACGCCTAGTTCTATTACCGCCGGTCATCTTCAAGTTGCTGCAAATTTAGCCGGTCGTCTCCGCTTCTCAGATTACTTCGACTCCAATATGTTGTCGCCTCTAGGTTTTGTGAAAAAACCTAGATTCTTTGCCTCCAAAACTAAATTATTTTGAAATCTAGACAAATCTCATAGATTTGGGCGGAAGTTGATAATGGAAATAGCTAAATTTTTGGAAGAAATTTTTCACCCTATTTTACCCTTTTCACACTGCATTACCGAAAGAAAAAGGGGAAAAATTGCTATTTACCCCCTAAATTATTTTTTAGATCTTGACCGTCCATTTTTGGGTGATCTATGGTGTAATTTCTGTTCCTATTTCCTACATAGGGGTGTGGTATACACTTTAACCCACCCCATATATAATATAATGAAAATATATATTTTTTAACCACTCACACACCCAACTTAATTGTATTGAGAAGATTCAAACCCATAACACTTAATTTATATAGTTAATTCTTAGAGAAAAAAAAAGTACATTAATGTAGTCTATGTTTATTTTGATACGAAAAATAACTAATTATCGTCTATCTGTCTTGAGGATCGTGTAAATATTGGTCGATCTCTTGAATATATAATTAATTAGTTGACAGCGTCTAGAATACCATGCAGTCTATTAATTATTAATTGATATAATTAATCATGATATATATATATATATATATATATATTAATATTTCAAATGGGGCAGCTAAGTTCACCTATGTATGTATGTATGTATGTATATGTATATTGCACAAAAAAAAAAAAAAACAATCATCAATTTGCAACCAAGGATGGATGAAATTTTGTAATATTATGTTGGTAACATGCACAACTTGCTATATATGAAAATTCAAATTATCATACAAATCAATTAATTATATAGGACTGGTCTCATGTGCATAAGATGCATGGGCCGGCCTATGAGACGGGTCAGCCCATCAATCCGGATCCAGCCCATTACTAAATTAAACCAATATCTAAAAAAAAAAAGAAAAAGAAACACAGCCGAGCCGCGAGAGAGAGGGAAACCGCGACATAGACGACGGCGAGAGGCGGAACGCCGACCTCACCGACCGCCGCCACCATCAGCGCCGCCTCCGGAAGGCCAGGTCGCCGGGGCCGGAACCTACAACGGAGAGATTACATTATATATTGAAGAATTTCAATTTTCATTCAGTTTTTTCTCAAGCTCGAAAATTTTAAAGTAAGAGATTAGAATTCAATCAACCCTATTCAATTGTCTCCATTGCACTTGGTTGCAGATTCTTATAATTTATTAGTTGAGATTTTCGAAATTTTTGTTTGAAATTTGAAAAATATACTTCGATTTGCATATTGCTTAGGATGGGTGAAATTAACATGAATGTGGGAGATAATTTAAAAGCTCTTGTGATAATTGATGATTCTGATAGTGAGGCTATCCCCATACGAGCACAATACGGAGGTAAATTTTTTGAATAATCTGATCAGGTTTTACACAGACAAGATTGATACTTTACAAAATTTTAATTGATACTTTCATGAACATTAGGTGGTACTGTGAGCTTGTCTGGATGTCTGATTGGTATTCAAAGAGAAACCTTCGATGAGATGTACGAACTCTACTGTAAGCATGCTAGGGAGGTTGGATTTGGGGTTAGGAAAAGTACTCAAAGGACAAATACTATTGGTGACGTCATTGAGAAATACTATGTGTGCTCGAATCAAGGAGTTAAGAAAAAGGGAAAAATTGGTGAATCTAGCAATGAAGATGAGATTAGCTTTAGGCAAAATAACATCACGCGTTGTGTGCGTGTTTCTTTTTTTGTTCTTCCTGGAGTTGAGGATTGGGAATCAAACCTTACCCCCATACAGTGATGGCAGAATAATAGCATTGCTCATTTGAGTACCTTGTTCTTTGGAGGTTGTGTTTATGCCCTTACTAAATAATTATAGTTTTTTTCTTATTCTTCTTCTTTTTTTTTTGCGCAAAACTGTTGTGGCATAGTTATTAGATGGAATAAGCTTTTAACTAAATATATTCTTGTTAATGTCACTGCGAATTATATGAACTTGAATGTTTTCTTTTGTGTATCCATACAATCTTTGATTAATTATTCCCATGAGTAATAGAAAGTGATGGTTTCAGGTTTTTGATCTTAAAGTTAATGGAGTGGCTTTAAGATTGTTTCCCGAGGCTTCTCAGATAAAGAATGCATTGCAAGTGAGTCTTGGCAGTACTGTTATATTTTTCCTTCTTTGGAGGATGTCGAACTACTCATCTTTTTTCATTACAACCTTATATACTAAGCTATTAATTGTTTATGATCATGTTAATGGACATAATGATTCAAAAGAAACTCGATAATTCTGTTATTCTCAGGCTTATCCAGTTGAGATCCACCCTATTAGCTGATTTCTTGCATGTGCTCTGCCATATCATTGTCAAATTTCTTGCTATTGCCTTCTGAATCGAGTGGACTTTAGGTTCGCTGTTTTAGGCTGTTGCTTCAAGCTCGGTTACGAACCAAATGTTGAAAGAAGAAGAGCAATGTTGGAGGAAGCTCAAATTAGTTGAGTGAGTTTGGCTCCAAGACTCCCAATCCTCGTTTGTTTTTAGATCGATATCAGGTTGGTACCTGTATTCAGCACAATTGATACTTTCATGCTTATTAAATGGTACCTGTTCTATCTGACTGACTCACTTGTTAATTTATTTTGCAGATTATTGGATTGAAGATTGCTCATTTTTTTAAATTTATCTTGGAATGTTTTAAGAGTTCAATTTGAATAAAAAATGTTGATTACTCTTGTGAAGTTTAAGAAGAAAAGGCACTTCTCCACATGTAGTAGAAACTAAAGTTACAATGGATGCATTAGCTAGTAGCAGTTGCATTTATTTGTGTTTTGTCCTTTTTTGCACTCCTGTGTAGTTAGGTTGCAATGGTGTTAGGTGATTGATTCTAGTCTGCTTTGTTTTGCACATTCTATATGTATGAGCTGAAAATGGAGTCTTTTAAACTTGATATATTGTGAAGCGAGAAAGATACAATACGCTCTTTCTCTGTCTGTGATTTTAAGATCCTCCTTAAACTGATATTACATTTGATTCTAAAAATGATACGTTTTTGTTTTACAATTGATACCTTTACGCTAAATAAATGATACTCTTCAGAATGTATTGTTACTTTTTTTTAAAATGTGATGCTTTATAAATACACGAATGATACTAATATCATTTCTGAAAATAAATTTGACTTTTCTTAAAATCAATATACGTATATCAAAATTACACCTTAACATGGAATCAACAGTTACTTTTTTATTGAAGATTTGATACTATATAGATTAACAATTGGTAACTGCGATTGTATGTGTGAATAAATATAGGTCTTGTTTAATACAGGTTATGCTAGTTATTAAAATGATAAAATTCAACATCAACCTGTAAACTACATACAAAACCACCATTCCATTCAATCAAAATAAATAATACAAAAACATCCATTCACCAACATACATCTTACAAAAATAAAACAAGAACAATATTTCAACCCATATCCAACATTATAACCAACTTCATGTAAACAAACCCAAACCATCAAATCCAAACAACCAAATCCAACACATCTTACAAATCCAAAGCACCACATCAAAATATTCCTAAGTTTTGATCTAATATCTAGCGTAACACCACAAATATCCAATAAATACATACAAACTTCTCACTCACTTCTTCTTCCTGTTCATGAATACAAGCACCATCTTATACACTTAGAATCTTAAATCATTTGTTCCAGTAAGGGCAATAAGAGCATGGTACACGGCCTTCCTTCGACCAACAAACTTCACGATAAAAAAAAACAAAACATAAAACATCAAACACTTCGCGGTGACATTCACACCCTTGAAAGCTTCTTGCTTCTTGGACACCTTTTTCTTCATTGAGCAAACCTGATATAAGTCAATGAAACCAAATATTAAAACACACAAACTATGAAAAATATAAATTACATAATTACTGTATGAAATAGTTTGATACTACTATGCATATAAAATGGTACTAATAAGCATACAGAGTGATACTACACCACACAATGATAAAAATATAGACATATAAACCAATAACACTAACTAAACCAAAATGCATATAAAAATTGAACCCATACATGAACATATAAAAAGCACAACATACTATACAACATAATACTTCAAATTTTGATACATACAGTCAACTCAAATAGTACAATTCTGTTTCAAGATTTTGGGAAAAAAATATAAATTGCACACACATACAAAACATAAAATATAGAACATAATTGATACTTGTAAACATCTCATTTGGTACTAAACATCATGCAAATTGATACTTTGTACACAAATGCACACACATTCAAACAATAAAAGTGTCAAAACAGGCTATACAAAATTTTACAAAGATAAACATCATATTTAACAAAACATATAACAGACAAACATAAATTGAAAATTTTGATACATGTTTCTGATTCAGTTGGTACTAATAAGCATTGTAAATGATACTTATAACCATCTCATTTGGTACTAATCATCATGAAAATTTTGAAAAAAAAAATAGAAATTGCACACACATACAAAATATAAAACATAGAACATAATTGATACTTGTATACATCTCATTTGGTACTAAGCAGCATGCAAATTGATACTCTATACACCACTTCTGTTATTGTCAATTCATTTTTTCAGATACAGGAACATATTCAATAAAAATGCCCAATCTATACAAGAATTGCAGATTGTAACATGAAATTGTAATTAAATAAAAGAATTCAAAGCATTTTCACAATAATGTCAAGGATCAGATATTTTAGATACCATTGCCAGTAACAAGTTGGATTCTTTTGACAATCCCTTCGGCTACCAAAAATGTGATATACGAAAGGCGCAAAGTGAGAAAAAAGAGTACCTCATTAAACTAATTACAAACAGAATTCACAACAAAAGCACAAATAAATTTCAAAGAGAAAAGGGAAAAAAATTCTAAAAAAAGGGGGAAAAATTCTAAAAACACGAGCATCAATAATAAAGGGGAAAAAATCTGAAAAAAATAAAAAAATAAAAAAATAATCTAAAGACTGTAATTAAAAAGAGATTTGAAATTAAACCCCAAATTAGGGATGATATTCCCATTCCATTCAATTGATGAAGAATGATTTTAAAAAATGGAGGATAAATCCAGACAAAGACAGAGAGATATATATATATATATAGAGAGAGAGAGAGAGAGAGAGAAACCTGAGAAGCGCAGTCGTGCGGCGAACCACCGAAGGCCGGAGCAAGTATGGACGCTGGAGAGGGTTAGGGAGGCGGCTAGGGTTTGGAATCGTGGAGGAGATGTCGCGGCGGAGATGAGGCGGCTAGGGTTTGGAATCGCGGTGGAGATGTGGCGGTGGAGATGAGGCGGCTAGGGTTTAGAATCGCGGTGGAGATGAGGCGGCTACGGGTTGCATAAAATGGTGAAGAATCACGGTGGAGATGAGGCGGCTACGGGTTGCAGAAACTGGTGAAGAATCGGGATGAAGAAGACGGATGGGTATGGGGGCTAGGGTTCAAGCGAGAAGAAAGGATACAAATGAGTGAACAGTGCTAGAAAATCCTTTTATATGGCGGGTCGGAGCGCGGGTCGGGTCGGTGCGGGTCGGGTCCGTCTCACGGGCCGACCCATGCACAGGAGATTTTGCGAATTATATATGAGTATTTAAAAATAACTTTCCAAAAATCTGACTTAATCAGTTAGATGAATAATAATAGTAGTTACTTTGCAAAAAATAAAATAAAAAATAATAATAGTAATTACTCCAACCGTCCTGCTCATATAGTCTGATTGGATTTTTCATTAATTATGATTAAAAAAATTATTAGAAAAGACAATTAAATAAATATACTTATTAATATGCTCGTATTTATTTTTCTTTGACAATGAATTAATGCTTAATCTAAACATACACTACAATAAAAAAAGATATTTAGAAACAATATTATTGGAAACGACAAACGTTGTCACTTATAATAGACTTAAGTAATGACATGACATCTCTAATTACCAGATGTGATTGATTGGGCTATATTTGCATATATCTTTTGATCCGTTTTTGGTATGTTTTGGTCGTGTTAATTGCCTAGTAATCGTATTTTGTGGAAGAAATTGTGTTTTGCAAGTGATTATAGGTGATTAACACGAAGGTGAAAGAATCGACCTGTTTTTGGGAGAATGCAGTCAAGTGTGATTAGAGCAAAAGCTGGAAGAGTTCGCAAGCCAGTCTGTATGGGCATACTGAGTGGAAAAAGGGCCGAGAATTTAGATGTTAGGCCTGTGCGTGCAGATTTTGGGCTGGAGCGCGAGTTTTTACACAGCTGATGGGCTTAGACGCGAGTTCTAGAGTTTTACAACTGGTGGACTCATTATTTAGCTCTTTCCTAGTTTGATTAGATTTATGATTCTATTTCCTTAATTAAACAATTGTATTTAAGAATATAGAGATAGATTAGGATTCATTCTATCCATACTCACGCCACAGATCAGAGACACGTTCTAGCAGCGATTATTCATGTTCTTCGTTAGTTTTCATGGTGTTCTTCTTTCTAATATTTTGGTGTTTTGATTTAATTATGCGATCAAGCTAAACTCGTTCTTATTCCAGTGAAGATTAACGAAGCCCTGGCGTAATTATACTGTGAGATCTAATTGTTCCTTTTATTTTGATTAATTGCATGTATCTGTTATTCTCGGGGTTTAAAGTCGTTAATTGTTTCGTCTCTGCTAGGTAGTTGTAAATATTTAGTAGATCGAAATTAATTAGTAGCCAATTAAACCGGTCATCCGTAATTATGGTTTAAGTTTAATTAGTGGTACAACGATTCTTCAGAATCGAGGGAAGAACAGTCTAAATTCAACGGTCCAATGTCAGAGTTTGTTGGTTTTGAATCGGGTTTCTCTAGTGTCTAATGCTGTTGGCTCATTAAATCTATAGAGTGTCTCTTACGGTTGTCAGTCGATTAGGAAAATAATTGGTGAAGCGTCTTTTTGATTATCGAGAAACTAAGGAGAAATTAGGCTGCGTCAGTAAGTGTCTTCGGTGGTTATATCTGGTTTGCTTGTATTACTTGAAAATCTTTACATCAAGGATCGGTATAGTTAAGCTAGGGTGGAGTTAATTGAAACCCGAAATACCTTTTATAATTTGTTAAAAGCTACTCTCTGTTTATTTGTTTATTTTCGTTCGTACATTACAACAATAAAATTTGTGTGGAAAATCTGGTTGTTGCAAACTGAAAGTGTGGGATAATTCTCGCCGGTCCTTTGGGAGACGATCTTGTTCGCCACTGTTCTGGGTAGTGTGGGCATACTGACTATTGATCGGATTATTTTTGGTGAAAAACGACGCACCAAATTTTAGCGCCATTGCCGGGGATTGGTTTTAAGTAGTAATTATTCTAATATTTTCAGTTTGCTATTTTTCTTTATTTTGTTTCATTTTTTTTACAGTGCATGACTCGATCCTCACAAAAAGGAAAGCTAGTTCTTGATCCAGAGCCGGAGAGAACTTTACAGCGATTAAAGAAAGCTGTCAGGGAGTCTAAGGAGGCTTCCACGTCTGATTCAGGAACATTTGACCTTGATCAATTGTTCGAGGAAAACATGGCCAACAATGGAAATCAAGCTCTCGCAAATGTTGCTGAACCTGAACCGCCAATCAAAGAGCTGGGTCGCCATAGAAATAATCGACCCATTTACATCATGCTACCTCTAATTGCAAATAATTCTGAGGTACGACCTAGTTTCATTCAGGTTTTGCCTAAGTTTAACGATTTACCTGGAGAAAGTGCACATAAGCACTTAGCCGAATTTGATCTAGTCTGCTCTACTCTTCGCCCTCAAGGTTTTTCTGCTGATAATCTGAGGCTACTAACTTTCTCTCATACCTTGTAAGGTAGGGCTAGAGACTGGATGTTTGATCTTCCATCTGATTCGATCACCACTTGGAATGAGTTGGAAGGACAATTTTTGCGCAAGTTCTTCTCAGAGTCCAAAGCTGCAAACCTGAGAATGGTGATTAACAGTATCAAGCAGAAGCAGAGTGAGAGTTTGGCTGATTATTGGGAGATATTCCAACAATTGCGCCGCAAGTGCCTAGACCACGGGTTCTCTGAATATTAATTGCTGACCAATCACTTCTACCGTGAAATGTCTACTTTTGACAGGAAAATTGTTGACGCAACTAGTGGAGGATCACCTACCAACAAGACACTGGCCGAAACCAAACAACTTATCATTGACATGGTCTCTAGAGGTCAATAGTATGAAGATGAGGATGGCGATAGGTATCGACCTGTGAAGGGAGTTGAGTGAGTTGAGAACTCCGACGTCAATTAAAAGATCGATGCTCTGACTTCTCTAGTCAGAGGGCTCCCTGCAACACAAACTCAGAATGGTCGTTGTGGAGTGTGTCTAGAAAATGGGCATCCCACTGATGTTTGTCCTACCTTGCAAGAGCCTCCAACTGAGCAAACCTACTATGGGTACGGTGATCCAAAATATGATGCCTAAAGACGGAGGAATTATGATCCGTACTCGTACACCTATAACCCAGGCTGGAGGGATCATCCTAAATTCGATTGGAGGCAGCCAGATCAGAAGATGCTGAGAGTTTTACCTCAGAGGCAGCCGCCGGGTGGTCAATATACCCATACCGATCGTGCTGCGCCAAGCATGGACGATATTATGAAGTGTTTGGAGCAGAGCAATGCCCTTGTGAATAGTTTGGCATAGAGCCAGAAAGCCTTCCAACAAAAGACACAAGCCGCTCTGGGGAGTATGGGCACACAGATCACACAACTTGCCACTCAAATGAACAAGATGCAGGCAAATCAAGGCAAACTCCTATCCCAAACTGAAATGAATCCAAAAGGGCATGTTTGTGCTATCACTTTGAGAAGTGGGAAGGAATTAGCCGAATTGGAGGTTCAGAAGAAAATGAAGGAGCAGGATGGGCATACTGCAGAGCCAAAAAAAAACACCAGAGTAAAGAAAGAACAAGATGCCGAACTTACTCCTTCTAAGGTCAGTGTTGAATCCAAAATTTCTAACTCTCTGGTTGCAGTACCCTTTCCTTCCAGATTGGTTCAAAATAAGAAGGAGGATGATGATAAGAAGATCCTCGAGCTGTTCAAGAAGGTAGAAATCAATTTACCTTTGATTGATACTATTAAGCAAGTTCCTAGGTACGCAAAATTCTTGAAAGAATTGTGTGCTAAAAAGATGAGGTATGTGAAAGATACGAGGATTAAAGTGGGTGAAAATATTTCTGCTGTCATTCAAAGAAAATTACCACAAAAATGTAGGGATCCTGGTATATTTACTATTCCTTGCATTATTGGCAGTAAGAAAGTTGAAAGAGTCATGCTAGATTTAGGCGCATCCATTAATGTTATGCCTTTGTCTATGTATATGGAATTGCAATTAGGATCTATGAAAGAAACTCGTGTTGTCATTTAGTTAGCCGATAGGTCTAATGCATATCCTCAAGGTGTGGTAGAAGATGTTCTTGTTAAGGTTAATGATTTGATTTTTCCTATGGACTTTTACATTGTTGACATGGATGAATCCTTTTCTGCACATAGATCCTTAATTCTGTTAAGACGGCCATTCATGAAAATGGCAAGAACAAAAATTGATGTTGATAAAGGCATGCTTAGCTTTGAATTTGATGGTGATATTGTAATAGCCCGGTCCTGAGATAGGGATTAACGAATGGGGACGGGGTGTTATTAAGGGTTTAACGAATAAGACGGAAGATTAACAAAGAAGGTTTGGGAATAAAGATATACTTTTGAAAGATAGGCGACGATACTCGGGTTTACTTAATTAAGAAAGAAACATGCTTTAGCGGAAATAAACGGCTAACTAATCATATACCAATAAGCATAGACCCATTTACAGGTCAAAACGGATAAACAGATACCAACATGAACAAGCCTCTTCATAGGCGAAAGGAAAACATACTCGAGAAGCAGGAATAAAACTTATAATATATCTTTATATATAGATAACCATGTCTGAGGAAATATTCATAGAATCTCGATAATCATAATAGAACTTGAACGGAATTAGAAAGAGTGAATCAGAGTAGCAGAACACGTAATGGGATTTCAAAAGAAACTTATATAATAACAAAACAATCTTGGCAGCCAACCCACATCCACAGCCACCATCATCCTCAGCATCTCAATCCTGAAAATATTTGAAAAAGAGGGCGTGAGCACTAATGTACTCAGTGGATTTTAATAAAAACTTCTTTAATAACTTGAGAAATATCCAATAATAAATTGGCGGTATATGGAGAGCAAAACGCAAAAGCCCTCTCCATATCCGCAAAACATTTTCTTTACTTTTGGTCCCAACCTTGGCTCAAACCTGATGTCAACTGTACCCTTAGGCATGCCGTAGGATAGAAGAGGGGTTATCTCAAATATCTAAATGAGTTTGCGAGGGAATTAACCCAGCAGTGACTCACTTTAATGATCAAAGATCATGAATTCTGAGCTCAATCCTAGTTATAAAAGCTATATTCTTCCTTTCTTAACTTAGCATTCCTTTCTCAATCTTATTCCTTAATTCCTTAGCTTCCTTATCCTTACTAGAATTATCGAACTTAGAGCAACGTCTAAGGCTAATCCTTTACTTAAGCATGACTTCGGCTTATAAGGGATTTAACACTACCTTAACAAGGAAATTCTTAATCCTTAACTATACAAGCTTTAACAAAGCATAGACATTCAAATACGAGGAAATGAACGTACATAAATACGAATTGCAACTAGAGGCAATTCCAAACATCTCATGCTAGGCATAAACAATACTTTAAAAATTTCTAGCATTATTAAACATGCTTGAGAGCTCAATTAACATATAATATTCTTCCTTTCCTTCCTTCCTTGTACAGAGATCAATCAGGCAGAGCAAAAATGTTTTATTGGATATCTCATTTGCCCTAACATGCTTCTAGAGCTTATTAGCTCAAACTTTAGATGAGTATATATTTACCCACCTCGATTACTGGACAGAAGATGAAGCAACGAGTTGATGATCCTTCTCTGAATTTCTACGAGACTCACTTCCTCCTACAAAAGTCGAATCATCGACTTAGCGGCCTTCTTGGAAGAAATTAACTATCTAAAGCGAAAAATATCGACATCTAACTCGAAGACTAAAATCTAAGACTTAATTACAGATTGCATGACTTAATAACTTAATAAAATTCGAGAATAATTTACTTGGAGAATTTATTTTTCAATACCCGAATTTTAGACGGATTTAACTTGAAAAGTTTATTTGAAATAACTCGGAAATAACTTGAAAGTTTTCTAAATTTAAACTTGAAAATAACTCGGGATTAGTTTGGAAAAACACAACTCGAAAGGCTCGAAAAGAGGGTATGAAAATAGCCGGAAGAATCGGTGCGGAACGACACGGGGAGGGGACTGCGCCGTGGCGCACACTGGCGCCGGCGGGCACTTCCCCGCCATGGCGCACCCTTGCGCCGGTGGGGGCCCTTTAGCCGCGGGGGGTGTTGTGTCGCGGTGCACGCCCCCGCCTCGGCGACCTCTCTCTTCGTCCATTTCTGGGCAATCTTCATCTGGGTTCTTCGTGTTCGTTGATTCCTTCAATGAACACGAAGAACACTTTACCAAAATTTTTAAAACATGCTCCAGTAATTTATTTTAACATGAAACGACATGTTTTAACTTAAAAAGAAATCAACATTATAACGGCATAAATACGATAATCCTCTTTAAATATTTAGAATAACGACAAACTCTTAAAATATAACTTGAACAGAACCTCAACGGAACAACGAGATTAATTACGAGAATTAATGACAAGAATAACAACGGAATAATAATAACGAACAATATAACGGAAACGCTATTAACTTGGAACTTTAACGAGAATCGAAATATAACTCTTAGACGAAAAGTAAACGAGTAACAATGAAGAACATGAAGAACACGAAGAACGGAAAGTAAATACGGAATTGAAAGACGGAAAAGAAATGGAATCGAGCCCGACGAACAAGAATGGACGGGGTTAGGTGCGTCGAAGGAAGGTGACTAGCTCGGCGTCTCGTCGAGTCGCAATGGTGGCAGAGCTGCCTGCTATGACCCAACGGCGCCCCTAGCACATTCCCTCACCGCATCCCTTCCACGCCACTCCGCTCGTTGTCTTGCAGAATACTCACGTTACTTCGACAGAACTTTCTCGGCTCTCACAAGCTTTCCCACTCTCTTGGAAAAGAAAAGGATGGAAATGAATGAGCAAATAATGGTGAGGGGTGGCCCTTTTATTTATAGGAGAAGATTTGGCTTCCCTTGGAAGCCATTGCAGTGCGGAAATACTGCAAAAGTTACCCCGGGTTCGGTTAAAAGCTGCTTTATTCGATGTCGAGGTCCAAATGACCTCAGACACGAAATTTAAAAATACCGAGGGACTCGCTGGCTCGAATAATAGTGAACCAACTTGATTCGTGAAGAAGATGGGGCCGTCTGAAGAAAGATGAGCAAAGATTCCTTTTTTGGAATTACTTTTTACTATTCACTCAGACTGACAGATTCTGCTCCCGAGCGTTCGATTGACCTCAGAATGGAAATCCGTGAACGCCAACTGAATCCTTTAGTCATTTCTCATAAGAGGGGCCTGACAGAACTAGACTCAGATCAATGAGGAGGATTTCATAAATTTCTCAAAACACGAACGCACGCAAAAGTTACTATTCATTCACTCCTTAAATATGTTTTTCATCACTGGGAACTCAATTGACTTCAGAATAAAATTCCGAGAACACTGGCACACTCCTTGAGTTAAAACCTTTTTAACGAGACCACAAATGGTCATAACAGGGTTAAGATCGGAATTTCCGAAAAGACGATTTTCACGTAAACTGACCCTTAAAGTCGTGACTGACATCTGACCTTAATTAGCCTTAGTTAAATTTCTTCCTTAACATTCTTAATTGTCATTAAGATTCTTTAAACCTTATTCAAAAATCTGGGGCGTTACAGATATTGTCAGATTTAATATTTTTGAAGCTATGAAGCATGTTGAGGGTCCTGAAGCTTTGTATGTGATTAATATCGTTGACCCATTAGTTGACGATTTTGTTGAGAGCTATTTCAGGAAAGATAGGTTGGAACAGGTACTCTTTGGTGGGCTGACTGAAACTGCTACAATAACAGATGAAGATGAGGAAATTCGAGATGTCATCATGCAGCTGTACACCACCACTGAATTTCTAACTCGGAATTTGACGGGCCGTAGGCCCTTACCGAACAACTCAGAACCGATTTTACCATCTCATGTGAAGGCCCTTGTACTGGAGTTGAAAGTCCTTTCTGAGGAGGGGCTACCTCAAATATCCCCCTGAGTATGCGAGGGGTTTACCCACCAGTGACTCCCTTTAACCTTATCATAGATTCAACTTTAGTGACACGAAGGTGTTCATTAAGGAGATCCGCTATCTCCAATTTTGTTAGGATTGACTGAAGAGGTTCGTAGCTATTTACTACTACAAGAAGTTTGTATGCATAGGCTTCATCCAATGTCCTATAGCAGAGGGATCCTTTTTCCTACGCACATATTGTATGCAGATGATATCTTTATCTTTTGTCAAGCCTTCAGTAACAATATTGTCATGTTGGCGAGAGTTATGGGTGTTTATAAGACACTTTCAGGTCAAATCTTGCATTAGACTAAAATCTCGTGTCTTTTATGGAAAGGGAGTGAAGCCGAGAGTGTGTTCGGATCTTAAGCACCTTTTGGGTTTCACCATGGCGTCATTTCCGACTACTTATCTTGGTGTGCCTATTTTTGAAGGAACTCCCAAAGTTGCCCAAATGTAACCTTTGGCCGATAAAATTATGGCAAAATTTGATAGGTGGTATGGTAGACATTTTTCTATGGCAGGTCGTTTATGTTTGATTAAATTAGTTATTATGAGCTCTGCTATTCATTCTATGAGGGTATATCGATGGCTGGTCTCCTTAATTAATTCTTTGGACACGGCGGCTAGGAACTTCCTGTGGAAAGGTGACATTAATGAAAGATCCTATACAACGGTAAATTAGGCTAGAAAGTGTGTCTTGGTTGAAGAAGGTGCCCTTGGGGTTTCGTCTTTTAAGGAGATTAATAGTAGGTTGCTTATGAAGTTGGCATGGAATTTGATCACGTTGGACGCTCTTGTCATACAGATTGCTCGTTTAAGATTCTTGCCAAATTGTGAGGTTAAACGTGTTGCTTATTCCTCTATTTGGTCGGGGGTGCGGGAACCAGTCATTAGTTTATTGAAGGATTCATTTTACATTTTGGGAACGGGTTCTTCAATAGACTTCTGGCATGATAATTGGCTAGGTTATACTATTATGGAGAGATTGGCTATTCATTTGCATGTTCACACTAAATTTGGTGATAAGGTTGGCGATTTCTTGGAGAATGGGGTCTGGTGTTTCATGCCTTCCTTTGTTCATGCTTTTCCGAATGTTATTATAGATATTCTTAAAATTCCTATTGTTAAGGGGGGGGACGAGAGGGTTAGAACTAAATCTCTTCATGGTACGAACGTGGAAAAATTAGTTCGGCTGCACTCGCGTGTGCATTTTCCATCAGTTAAATGGGAGAAATAGATTTGGAATTCCCGCATCTCGGTTCGAGGTTCTATGGTTACATGGCGTCTTCTACTTGCTCGACTGCCTACCTTGGGTACATTGCATGGTTTTATTAGCCCAAATATTTGCTTTATGTGTTGAGGAGTGATGGAGTCTCTGGATCATTTGTTTTAGGGTTGTTCTCTTGCTACTATTGTTTAGCGTTTGCTTTTTGAGGCTTTCAAGATTGATGTCATTAATGCCGCTTCAATCCATGAGGCTTTTGTTTATTTCATGGACAAGGATTTCAGCTCTCAAATTTTGTTACTTTGGAAGGCATCGGTGATTCATGTCATTTGGGGTATTTGAACGATCTGCAATCGTGCTATTTATGATGAGGCTATCCCTAATCCATTGCAAATTATTTCTATTGTGCAGATTGCTTGCCATGAACTATCTAATATGTGTGGATCATGTGGTTTTATGAGGAATGCAGTTGATGACTTGATTATCCTTCGAAATCTTAAAGTGGTCCCGCGACCTTCCTTTCAGTCTTATAGCAGACGCCTCCCGCCGGTTAGATAAAAATTAACACGGATGGATCTTCTCAAGGTGCTCCTGGACACATGAGTACGGGAGGTGTTTTTCGAAGTAACAATGGTGCGGTCTCATTTTGCTTTCATACTCAAGAAGGGGTGGGTTTTGCATTCTTAGCGAAGCTGATTGCAGTGATCGTGGCTCTAGAATGGGCTGAGCGTCTGTCTCTGGCCTTTATTTGGCTGGAGGCGGACTCTACTTATGTTGTGGCCTTATTATCCTCAGGAGTTTAATTTCCAAGTTCCCTGGACTTTGAAGGCTCGGTGGCAGCGAGTTTTAGATTTTATTTCCCGTGTTCACTTTTATGTCTCTCATATTTACAAGGAGGGCAATTGTGTTGTTGATTTATTAGCTTCTCAGAGTGTTCCGTCTGGTGTTTGGTTTTTGGAAATTCCGTGTATTATGGATGCTGTTAGACAGGATTTTTGTGGTCCTGGTTATTTTCGTTTTCAATAGAGAGGTACTCTTTTTCTCATATGGTTTTTCCCACTCTGGGTTTTCCATATGGGTTTTAATGAGGCTCCGGTCCCCTTGAGTTATCATCCTGTGATACCCGGGACTTCTAGGTTTGGGTTATCTCTTTTTCTTTATTTATACAATTTAAGCAAAAAAAAATGTGGATGTTTAATTTACAAGATAGGTTCAATTTATATTAAAATTGTAAAAATTAAAAAGTCCTGTTTAAAGTAAAAAAAAACTGGTAAATTAAAGTGGTGAGTTTAGCGATAATTTCCTAATATTCTCTAGAGCAATGAGTTTAACAAAATAAAATAAATGAAAAAAAAACCTAAACACCTATTTGGAAAAATGTGCAGAAAAATAATTTGACAATTGTTAATTTTGTACTGAGAGTTAGTTACGTATATTTAAATGCATTATGAAAACTGTTAATTACATGTTTTAATGAAATGAAATTGGAAAAATGTTAATTATAATGTGTGAGTCTGAGTTAAGAATGAGATAATTATGCATTTTCTTAATAGACATAGTCACGGAGGAATGAATATCTTAATTTGTGTTAAAGCTGAGGCTAATACAAATACCACTACAAACGATCTCATATCTTTACATCTCTATCAAAGGTTGTATATAAAAATATACTTCACAATTTATAAAATTCTATATTATGTAAATGTACTTCAATTAAAAGAAAAATTGTATACAACATGATCACCGTGCACCGTACGAATAATGTACTGGTAATCCTAACCAATGTTGTTTACTATCTAACATGGTCTCTATACTAACTAATTAGTAACTATATAGTTGCAATAATATAGTCATGACAAGCCAACACCAAATTTAAGATTTGAAAGTATATATGGTGAACCGCAGATGTGCCATTACGACGCCATCATCGTTTAACAAGGTGATCCTACAATACAAGGAAGTACACCTGCAAACCTTGTCATTTCTGCCGTATGTTTTGCTGGAGCAGCCATAATCTTGTCATAGAGCTCAGGATGTTTCCTAGTCCAATCCTTATCTCCCGACGCGATAAAATATGCCCCTCTTAGGAATAAGTCTCCCTCTGATACCCATGTCCATTTCATCCATTCCGACTCCGGGGACTTCTCCCTCTTAGTCACCTGCAATGTTTCAAGATTAAAAATACATCTAATTTTTAATCTTGATTAAGGGTGAGCAAAAAGTACCGAGAATCTTGATTAAAGATTCGGTTTTTTCGATTCGGTGCTTTTCAAAATTCGGTTCGGTTCGGTTTTCAGTTTTGGGTTTGGTCGAGAGAGAAAATACCTGAACCGAACTGAAAAATCGAATTTATATATATTAGCAATAAAAATACTCGACTTTGTTGGATTTTATAGTTTATTCGGCTTTGATTTATTGGAGTTTACACCTTTTTGGACTTTATTCAATTATTATTGATATTTTTTGAATTTGAATCTTGATAATTAGTTAATTCATACTTGTACATATTTAATTATATCGAATGAGGAGAATTTAAAGCAAAAAAAAAAATCAAAAAAAATTTAAAAAAATTCGGTTCAAATTCGGTTCGGTTCGGTTATATTTTTAAAAAATTCGATTTTCTTCAGTTTTAACATTTTCGGGACCGAACCGAACCGAAAAATCGAATGTTGACCCCTAAATTCTTGATCATGTTATATGTCGTATTTCAAAGCTTACCTGCTTGGTGAAAGGGTGATCATCAGCAACAAATCTGTTGCCCTGGCTAATGATTGTGGGATGGCTGCTACCACCAATGGCATACATTTTCCATTGGATGTAGTTATTGTTAACTACATGAAAATATCCAAATCTGCACCTTGGCATTCTCTGCACCAGTCTCTTCCCAAAATGGTTGAAGGCCACTGTCACTTGCATTTTATCATCGTAAGTGGCCAGATCATTTCCACTAAAGAGCAATGCCTGGTCATATTAATCTTCGTGAGAGGTGATTCAACCACATATATTATCAATTCAATCTAAATATCTATTAAAGGAATAACATATTCAGTCATTAATCCCTTCTATGCGAAGAAAAAGGAGACATCGATTCAGTCAAATTTCAACATCCTAATTTATTTCATTGATGCGGGTGTGAAATTCATCCACTCTCACACAATTTTTCAAGAATTAATGGCCGAGTCACGATGAATTTGAAGAAATGAGCAATTTGTCGGCAGAAGTAGAGGTGAATTTGTTTTACAACCTTTAAGAATCTTGATTAAGAGCCACAATAAAGTTGGTGTCTTAATTTCCTATATGTTAAAGTTGTTGTTAAATTTGCAAATATTCCCAAAATTCAAGGGTTTAAGAAATGGAAAATAATCCAATGAAAGATCCTCTAATTTTAGAAATCATGCCCCAAATTAAAGTTAGAAAAATAAACTAAAATCGCTGAAGAAGTAAAAATATAAAATACTATTAATAAGGGTTGAAATTTCCTGATACACTATTCCGTGTTTCACTCCGTGTTTCATTATTAAATTTATGGTTTTAATAACATTTATTATAAAATAAAAATTAATTATAACATAAATAACCATAATCAAAATTTATCAACTAAAAAAATGAGTTAAAAAAATTATAAAACATAATTTTGAAAAAATCAACCATAATAATGAATTATTAATTGAAAATCGAAAATTAAATATTCAAAAATAATTATAAACCCTAATTGAGTGTGGTGACCCCTAAAAATAGTCACAAAATTAAACTAAATCACATAAAAATAAAATTGAAGAAAAAAAGTACAAGAAAAACCCGTAATTTGAAAATATAACACATCCATGTAACACATAGGGCGTAACATGAAATTTCACGTGTATTAATAAACATGCAGTCGTACCTCATCGTGATCACTGAAGTGACAGTTGGTGATGGTAATGCCAGTGGAACCTTCTATGGCATCAATCAGACCGTCGGTGCAATTGTACAAGGAAACATGATCAATCCAGACATTCTGGGACCCAAAGATGGATATTCCATCACCGTCACTGACGGTTCGAAACCCGTAGTGTTCGATGGAGTCCCTGATCATGCCACCGGCTTTTCTGAGGATATGGTGAATCTTCAAGCCGTGGATGATGACATTACTGACAAATTGGACGGTGATCCCAGCCCCATAGGCGATCTCAACCTTAACACCACGACCATCGATGGTCTTGTCACCCTGCATGATGAGTTCCTGTTGTAAAATGATGAGCATGCTGTGATCGAAGATGATCCACAATGGCTCCTTCTGGATCACCGCATGGCGTAGGGTTCCAGGTTTAGGGTTTATCAGATCGCGGTCGGAGGGGTCTGTCACCACGTAGAAAGCCCCATTCTTGCCACCGGTGGTCTTGTACCCGAACCCTAAGACGCAGTCTGCCAACCTGAACCGCTTCTCAGCCCAATTCGGCTGGCATCTCCAGCAACGGTCGATCGGGTTCGTCGACATGCATGGACCTGCATACCTTCTTAGAAGTTCTCTCCTCGTGCCATTCGTCTCTGAATTTGTTTCTTCCATTTTCTTTACTGCTCTGTACAAATAATTAACCATGCTTCAGTTAATGTACAATATTGTTTCACTAGAATAACAAGTTACAAATTTTAAGATCTTTAGCTAGTGGTTTTGTTTTCAAAATTCATAACTGATTTAAAGGTTAATTGCAAAAAAAATATGAATTTTGAATGAATATGTAGTTAGACGCAACTTTTAAAGAACACAATAATAACCCAATTGTACCTTTTGATTGGTAGTAAATTTGACACTGCCAAAAAGCTAATTATGATGATTAGAGCTATGATGCGGTAATATTTTTATACGTATAGATTAATTCAGTTTCCTTGCATCGAATATATATGGTATTTGTTAGGATACCTTACAAAATCCTAACACTGAGGTGCATGGGGGTAGCTAATACAGTGTTAGTGATCCACATAAATTTATGTCTTTCTCAATTTTTGTTATAATAAGTTGGTATTTAGAGCAAGATAAGGGGGTTTCTACAATCTGATGAGAAAGATGTATGGAATGAACATCAAGATCGACAAAGCTCAACGGGAGAACAATTCAGGGCGTGGAAGATCAAGATGCGAGCTTTGTTAAAATAACATAATTTTTGAGTGCCTCTAATGAAGAAGTTGAATCTAGAAAATGCCAAGATGGCTAGTTTGGAGAAGAAAGCACACTCATCAATCATGTTGTGTCTCGTAGATGATATCATAACCAAAGTCACAAAATTGGAGATGTTTTGAAAGTGGTATTGTGTACTAAGTCCACCTAATGGTTTGCTTCAAGGAATGGCAAGATAGAGTCACTTCACAAGAATATGACTTGGAATTTAGTCAAATTGCCTCTAAAGAGAAAGATAACTGCATGGAAATGAGTCTTCAAGAAGGAAAAAAAAAGAGATGTCACCTTCTGATCACATATACTAACATAAGCAAATCAATATAATTCATATCAAATTCCAAGCTATGAAATGATCCAATCGACCAGACAATATAAACATAACTTACTTGTTGGCATGCACGTTCAAATGGCTAACTATGTGCTCAGGGATGGGCTCGTAGGTCTCGAGGGTTCGATTCCACGACTCCTCGGCGCGCTTCTTCCACACCTCGTCCCATTCTCCAATATGAGCATTAAGGGCTTGCGACATCCAAGCAAAAGTAAAGAACATGACCAACAATGCATTCATCTTATTTTTCTTCATTCTCCCCTCTCCTCTCTAAAATTTCTTTAATCTTTTGCTCTTATATTTCAAATGGCTATAGCCTAGCTCGCTCTCTTCAGGTGCAAACCCTTCAATAAGTTAGAACATATATACCGAGCTAGGCTCATATGTTAAGGACCTTTTGACTCAAAGAAACAGACGCTTTCTTGAAAATAAATAATAATCAAGATTTTTCTTATATTTTGCATGCATATTTTGTATGTATATGTGGGTATTTAATGGTTCTGTTTGAAATCTGGTAATGCGGTTTTGAAACCATCAGTCAAGGTTGATTTATCTTAATATAGAGATGGTGGGGAAGTTTTCTGTTTTACACCTTCATAGGTTGTTTTAATTAATCCTTAATATTTCATGCATGGGTTAATTTTGTGCTTTATCTTAATCAGTCATAGCACATCCTAGCTAGACGGACATCAATGAGATTTTGTTTGAAAAAAGTGATTACATAAATCTAGATATATTATATAAAAATAAAACAGTGGGGATAAATTTGACAATTCACATTTTATTGCATTTTCTGAAAATAACAATAAAAATATTCAACAAAAATGATTTTGTTTTGGTTTTCTTTTTGAAAAATGATCGAAGCAAGTATATACATGATAAAAGATTGGATCTTGCCGATCGACATCAATCTCCCACAGTATATGCTGCCAAAACCCATTATCGATCGACGTCCATTCTTATGCCATAAAATTTATTGGTGCATGTTTCAATTTTATAATTTGGTATTTAAAACGTTTTCCTTTTTTTTCATTAGTTGAACTAGTTAACAGTGAAATTGGGGTAAAATCTCTCCATGCCTTCCTACCGAGTATCCCAACATAACAATTGAATTTTTTTTGGTATTGGTAGTGTTGCATGTATTCATGATTGTGCATGATTGAAAATTAATTTATAAATTTTTATAATTTTTAATGACATTTTTTTGGTATTGTTAGTATTAATATATTGCATGTATTCAAGAAAGTAAACAGTAATTTATGTAGTATAACTTATAACTTAATGATGGTTCTGTTTTGAGAGTTGTTTGCCAAGTTAAGCATTCTTGATATTTATGGATTTTAATTATTCATTTAGGTAAATATTGATTTGATATATTCCATTGCATATGTTATATATACTTTCTTTGAGTCCACCGTTTTTTCTACTCCAGAATCATAGTTTTGAATGGTTTTGCGTCAATTAAGATAATGAGCAGCTCTAGAAACATTGCAATCAATGTATCATCATACTTGATCTAGAGTTACGTTGGTGTATATATATTCCAATCTTTAGGTTGGCAAGTAGGCATGACTGGTGCTACCATACATTTATTTATTTCTGTATTAACTTATACAAATAGAGAGCCTTTGAGAATTATTTTATTTGTGAATCTATAAGTCTTAAAGTTTGTGTCTTAACAATGAGAATATGTAATTAACTTAATCCATACTGTTTTGTTTGCGTATCTTTTTATGATTTTCCTATGACTCTTTTTCACTATGATCAAGTTTGATTACAACCACTAGGTTAGTTGTCTTCACTAATAGACTACACTCCAGTTAGGCTTTTTATGCATCACTATAAGAAATTTGCTTATACACCACTCTTGATTAACCACGGTTTTGGCATTAAACCTTGGTAATTTAGCAAATACCACGGTTTTCATGGAAACCGTGGTGTATGAGTGCATTTTTTTTAGCGCACGACGCCTCTCCAGTCTCCACACCATGGTTTTGGATTGGCATACACCACGGCTAAAAACTGTGGTGTATGAACGCGTTTCTAGTAGTGCATGCCTCACTAACTTCAAGTTTCTCAACATATGAGCATTGAGAAAGTTTTCAATAGTTGCGCAGCAGTTTTTTAAAATGGGCAGAAGCTTTTGATTATTTTAGGTTGGCTAATTGATCCACTAATTATGTAACATACTTCAGCTTGTTCAGTACGTGGCGGGATTTTCCCTTAAAAGAAAGCATATTCAGTCCATGATATCATTGGATACTATGGATACATTCAATATGGATTTATAATAGTATATAAAATTTAGGCTTAAATTTAACATTCTAGTCTTCATCTTACTTTGATTTGATAATTTATCGAAGTTGATATCATATAATTATTTTATGTATTTAGAATTATTCTACTTTGATCCATGTTACAGTGAGAAAATGATTGAAATCGTGTTTACAAACATGATTTCGTTGTAACAATTATAAGTTGTGTAGTTGTGTGAACCATATGCCACAATGGCTTGAAGGGCAATTAAGTGATTGTAAAAAAAATAGTCGATTAAAGTCCTTTATTTGATCTTTTTATTTTGATTTCATTTGATTGTTGGCACCGCTGCATAACTTATCCTATTGTAAATGTAAGTATTGTTGAGTGTTGTTGCAAAGTTTTAGATCAGTTCATGAATTGATGTGGGTTAAATCTAATCATTATTTATGCCATAATTGATGTGCTAAACGGAAAGGGAGTGATCTTTACAAATTTTCAGTTGTTCTAATCATGCATCTTAAACAATTTCTGTGATTGTTATGTGCTATATATATGTAGATTTTGATGCTAGATGCAACCATAATCCACTAATAATGAGTGTAACTATGTGCAGTTAGATGTGATTGACATTGACAAAACAGACATCGATTTTGGTGAGCAACCGTTTTAATTTAGAAAATTACAACAGTTTTGGACAAAACTGTTGTCCATGAGCTCATTTTCCCATAAAAATTACAACGATTCAAAAAACTATGTTATCTTCATGCATACATAGACAACAGTTGGCACAAAACCATTTTCTATGAACTTATTTTTGTCAACAACGGTTATTAGAAAACCGTTGTCTAACTCTAATCCAAATTTCAAAACAAAATCTAACTCCAATTCACAAAAGAGAAAAAGTCTGCTTCACACCTCCTTGGAATTGAAATTCCCTTTCTTCTTCGAAAGCTTCAATTCAAGTTCTTCCGCTCATCATTCTTCTCTGAGTAAGATATGATGTAATCCAAATTTTGAAAGCACTAGTTTGCTGCTCGGTGTTCTTCTCTAAGTATTATATGATTTAACCCCAATTTTTAAAGTGCTTGTTTACAACTCACTGTTCTTCTCTTGGTCAGTCATCGATTGTCACGGCAGAACCAAGGTGAAAGTGAAAGCTTTTATCGGAAGAAAATCTGAAAAGTATAACCTCTCATTGAAAAAAAAAGCTCTCAGTCAATTTTTTTCTTTTTTTCAATTTCGTGTTTGCGTGATTGTTTTGATGAATAGGGTGCATATTGTGGTGATTAATTATGTAAAATTGGTTTCACTGGAGTGCATCAGGGAAGTCGAGAGGAGAATCGTCGGCAATTTGAACATTTATTTTTTTCTTAATTTACTATTGTGAATTCTTACTCTCAATTTCAATGCATTTCTTTTTTATTCACATTTATGTGTTAGAAGGAAATAAATAAAATTTAGGATCTAATTGATCCACATTAGAATAGATTTATTTCTTTCCTAGTACAATGACAAAATCTCTCAATAAGAAGAGAAGTGTAAATCATTATTCAAGACACAATAAAATAAAACCAAAAACTGAGTCTATCTCTCTCGTTCTTTTCTCTTTGATGGCCTCAATACAAACTATCATGGTATCAAAGCAGAGTCAGATCCAATAGACTCAGAAAAATTTCATCATTGGTTGTTTACCCTTCTCGACCTCTCGTTAAAATCTGCAAAACAAAACCATGTCAAAAACCAGTGGAAATACAAGTGATACTACCACCAATACCATCTCAGAAGAATTAACCATCCAGATAGCAAATTTGCTCAAGAACAGCCTCAACCACCTACAAACAATCCAGAATACAAACACAGAATCCTTATCAATAGGATTCAAGTTAAATGGAGAAATTACCCATTATGGGCAATTCTTATGCGCAAGGCAATCGGGGCCAGAGTAAAATCAGCATATATCAACAACAACCCACCGGCTACCACAGACCCCGCATACAAAAATTGAGAATAAGAAAATCAATGCGTTTTTACGTGGCTAATTCAGAATGTTGATACACATCTCATCAATAGTGTATCGAAATACCCCACGATAAAGGCCGTTTGGGATGGGTTAGCGGTTACTTACAGCAGTAGAGCCGACTCCCTCCAAGTCTTCGACTTACACCGGAAGGCAAACACCTTGAGACAAGGCAAAAACACCATAGAAGAAATTTGGGCCAAATTCCAAGACATCTGGATGATGATCGTTCGGCTAGAATCGAACCCTATGACATGCTCAAAGGACATCGAAGTATATAACCAAATCATCCAAAACCAAGGGTTGTTCCAGTTTCTCACCGCATTGAATGAAATCCACAAGCCAATGAAGAAAGAAATCTTGAAAAAAGACCCCCTACCCTCAGTTGACTTTGCCTATGCGATGGTGCGGCGTGAGACTGCTAGGGACCATATTCTCCAGCTAGTAATCCTCAACAACAGTGATACATCATCGAGCATCGGGGTTAGCCTCGCTACCTGAGAAAAGAATCAACCCTCGCATAAAGGAAGTTCTCGGTGGACGGAGGAAGACAAGAGCAAATTAGTGTGCTCGCACTGTGGGATGAAGAAACACACTCAGGAATCGTGCTTTTAATTGGTCGGATATCCAGATTGGTGGGACGAGACGAAGAAGACGAAACTTCCTGTAAAAAACAGAGGAGGAACAGTTTTCATAGCCACGGCCGATCGGACTGCCAATGCCAGTACGGGTAATGCTAAAATTGCCGACGGCGGCAGAGCAGAAGTAGAGTCAGCGGCGGAGGCTAGGGTTCCATCGAATGAAGAAGGTAATACAGTGATTAAAATGAAGGCTCCAGATTTGGGTCCAAATAAAGAAACGGATTTTCGCTATTTGACCCCTCCAAGACCGGATCCAAATATAATGGAAAAATATTGCAATTTAACCCCTGTTAAGTTGCAGAATAAATTTCAGGTTCTTTGAGATATCTCCACCGTTTGTGTAGCCTCCGGTGGTGATACATACAAAAATAATCAGTGGATTTTTTACTGTGGTGGACCGACACCATGATATTTGACAAAACTGATATTGTACAGACTACTCCCTCTCGGAGAACTCATGTTAAAACAACCAATGGTGAATTAACTCCGGTTGAGGGAGCTGGCACTATTGATTTATCCCCCACCTTGTGACTGTCAAATTGTCTTTTTGTTCCGTCTTTGTCACATAAGCTGCTTTCTATTAGTCATGTCACGAAGGAGCTTAATTGTACCCTTCTAATGCAACCAAATTTTTGCATTTTACAGGATATCAGGATGAGGGTGATTATTGGGTATGGCACTGAGCGAAATGGACTGTATTACGTGGATGAGATAGCTCAAAAAAGTGATGTGATGCTGACTCATGGACCTGGAAACTGGACTGCTTGGCTTTGGCATCGTCGGTTAGGATATCCCTCCAGGGCTATTTAAAATTGATTTTTCCTAAGTTAGTAATTTCTAAGGATTTGCATTGTGAGACCTGTTTTTTGGCTAAAAGCCATAGACATTCTTATCAGTTGAACAATACCCGGGTTGATAATATTTTTTCATTGGTTCATTCTGATGTTTGGGGTCCTGTATCTGTTATTGGGGGTTCGGATTTTCAGTAATTTCTTCTGTTTGTTGATGATTGTTCTAGAATGACATGGATCTATTTTCTGAAACATAAATCAGAAGTTTTTGACAAATTTACTCACTTCCATGCCTTAGTTCAAACTCAGTACCAGAAAACTATTAAAATCTTAAGGTCTGATAATGGGGGGAGTATGTTAATTCCCGAATGAAACATTTATGCGCTACCACATGGATGATTCATCAAACCACTTGCCCATATACTCCTGAACAAAATGGTATCGTTGAACGAAAAAACATAATTCTTCTAGAAATGGTCCGTGCTATGTTAATTGAATCCCGTGTTCCTACAGTGTTTTGGCCTGAGGTTCTAGCTACATCTGTGTATCTGCTCAATCGCCTTCCTACTAAAGCCCTGCAACTCCAAACACCGTTATAATTTTTTTCTACCCAGGCTAAAATTCATGTTGCCCTCACCCTTCAACCCCGAGTTTTTGGTTGTTCTGTTTATGTTCACATCTCTAAGCATAACCGCCATAAACTTTCTCCATGTGCAGTAAAGTGTATTTTTGTCGGCTATGGCTTACACTAAAAAGAGTTTCGTTGTTATGATCCCAAAACTTAACACATGTTCACCACTATGAACTATTATTTTCTCAAAATTAGGTATTTTTATCACCACCTTAGTCATCAGGGGGAGACTAGAGAAAGGGAGATTGACTCCTTAAGCTGGTTGTCATTGCCAATGTCAAGTTCTGTTCCAGCATCGGGTCCAACAGACGAGGTTAACAACACCGATGAGCTAACTCCTGAAACTATGCAGTCCACGGAGCCTAATGCTAATGCTGAGACATCCCTTCCACTCCTGATATCTGAGGTACCTATTCCTGATCTTGATTCTGTTGAGACTTATCTTGTTCTTGAAACTAATAATGACAGGATAGCGGACCAAAATACAGAGGTTGAAGATCTTCAGTATGTTGAAGACACAGAAACACAAGCAGAGACCGGAAGATATGTATTGCCACCAAGGAGTACAAGGGAAATTCCGCCAAAAAGATATTCTCCGGAGCACACCGGACGAAAAACCAGATATCCTGTTGGGAATTGTGCTGAGGAAAACCTCACTGAGACAGCACAAGCTTTCGAGATGGCACTTCTAGGAGAAGAAGGGACACCTTAGTCTGTTGAAGAGGCTATAAAACATAGTCAGTGGAAAGAGGTAATGAAGAAAGAAATGGATGTCTTAGCCAGAAATAACACATGGGATAAGTGCAGACTTCCAGAAAACAAGAAACCAGTCGGGTGTAGATGGGTTTTTATCATCAAACGATGACCTGATGGCACAATCGAGAGATACAAGACACGACTGGTGGTAAAAAGATACACTTAAATCTACGGAGTGGATTACTCAGAAACCTTTTCTCCAGTTGCCAAAATGAATACAGTGAGAGTTCTGTTATCGATTGCGGCTAATCGTGATTGGTCACTTCATCAGTTTGATGTGATAAACACCTTTCTACACGGAGAACTAAAAAGGGAGGTTTATATGAAAGCATCTCCTGGTTTTTCAGGAGAGTTTGGAAGAGGCGAAGGATATTGACTAAAGAAGCTCTATATGGCCTAAAACAATCACCAAGGGCTTGGTTTGGTAGGTTTACAGAGGCTATGGTGTGATACGGGTACAGACAGAGTAATTCAGATCACACATTGTTCCTTAAAAGGAAAGACAACCGAGTTACCTGCCTTATCATCTATGTGGATGACATGATTATTACGGGAGATGATAATGAAGAAATCGATAGTCTGAAGATCAACCTGTTTAAAGAGTTCGAGATGAAAGATCTCGGACATTTGAAGTACTTTCTAGGAGTTGAGGTGTTGAGATCAAAAAAGGGTATATTTATACAACAAAGGAAATATACGTTAGATCTCCTGGCTGAGACTGGCTTACTTGACTGCAAACCTGCAAGTACTCCAATCATCTTGAATCGTGGATTGAAGATTATAGATGGTGCTGAATCAGTGGAACGGGGAAAATATAAGAGTCTAATAGGAAGATTGATTTACTTATCTCATACTTGACCGGACATTGCATATGTCGTTGGTATTATGAGTCAGTTCATGCATCAACCGCCGAAGGAACATATGGATGCTGCACTAAGGATTCTTCGATACTTGAAAGGCACGGTAGGGTATGGAGTTCTACTCTAGAAGCATGGACATCTGGAGATATATGACTATATTGATGCAGATTGGGCAGGGACCTTAATAGATAGAAAATCCACTAGAGGATACTTTACCTTTGTGGGAGGAAATCTAGTCACGTGGAGGAGCAAGAAACAGAAGGTAGTTGCTTTATCTAGCACTGAAGCTGAGTTTCGTGGAATCAAAAGTGGATTAACTGAAGTGCTATGGCTACGAAAGTTGTTGACCAAAATAGGTTTTCCTCCGAAATGAAAACATCAACTGTTTTGTGATAATAAGACAGCAATTAGCATATCCGAGAATCTTGTTCAGCATGATAGAACAAAGCACATAGAAGTGGATCGATATTTCATCAAGGAAAAGATTGAGGGAGGTATTATAGAGTTACCGTTTGTTCGATCAGAACATCAGCTAGCAGACATATTAATGAAGACAATCAATTCCACAAATTTCATCGAAGTTCTTAGCAAGTTGAGTATCCGGAGACCCCATTACTAAACTTGAGGGGGAGTGTTAGAAGGAAATAAATAAAATTTAGGATCTAATTAATCCACCTTAGAATAGATTTATTTCTTTCCTTGTACAATGACAAAATCTCTCAATAAGAAAAGAAGTGTAAATCATTATTCAAGACATAATAAAATAAAACCAAAAACTAAGTCTATCTCTCTCGTTATTTTCTCTTTGATGGCCTCAATACAAACTATCATTATGGATTGGTCCATATTTTCAAACTTCAATTATATGCTAATTTCTCTACTTGCTATGTTGATTCCCCTTTTTAGCTGCTAGAGGATAAGGATTCTTGATTATGTTTAATTACAAGTAGCTGTTAATGAAACTAGGGCTGGTTTGGAGTGAACTTTAGTGAAAATAAAACAGATATTTATTCTTTAATCTTATGGTGTGTTGGTATTTTTTTATTATTATGGATATTTGATGTCAACACTATTATTATTTATGCATATATTTGATGGATAGTCAGGATTCATTTGGGTGTGCTCATTTGAAAAAAAAAATGATCATAATCAACAAACATCCACAGCATGCTACATTCGAAACTTAACCTTATGCGTAGCGGAAAAACACAGAGGTTATCTAATTACCTAGCAAAGCGGATGGATTTGATGTAGGGAAAAATTGATGCAGAACAAATACTACAGCAACTTTGATCACATCAATTACAATGACTTCCCGTTGATCCAGGCATCGTGTGTGCGACGATCCTCTAGGCCTTGAAGAAAACTAGACCGAGAAATCCTAACTCTTAGTATGGCTGAAAATTCCACAGTTTTGAAGAGAACTAGGTTTCAAAATGTTTGGTTGAATAATTTGGTGGCTATAGATAAAAAAATTGGCACTTGAAAAAAATTGAGATTTGTTAATGCATAATATATGGGTGGAAAGATAATTGAATTAGTTTTCCAATGTCTATGACCGTTCGTGAATCTGATGTTTCTAGAAAAAGATATGACCAAAATAACAGAGTCTGCCTTATCCAGCCAACAGGCCAACCCAAGGACTAATCGAGCCATCCCATTTGGCTCGCCAGCCCGACCGGTCTGGCCAATTCGGTTAAGTTTTTTTTTTAAGGTTGGAATTTTTCAGTCCTAACCCTATATTTTCTCGGTCTATCCGGGTCAACCAACCGATTTCAGGTAAAATGACATCCCTACTTGGGGTGAATATAAAATATCAGGTATTTTTATCTATAAAAATACTTTTGACACCCGATTAAATCTTTTGAAGTGCATCGTTTAACCCATTGGATTTATTAAAAGTCCAACACGAAATCTAAAAATATTGGAATGATCATTGGAACATTTGCAAGAAAACTTACTAGCTGAACATTACCTTTGAAAGATGTTCTTATGCCAAAAGGATTTAAATGCACAATTAGGTTACTTATGAGTTGCGCCTCACAATCATTTTAACTCCGATGAATCCATACTCTCTTCCATTAAACTGCTAACAACAATTAAACACTAAATAAAATACTCCAAAGATATAGGGCATTACAAGATCTAAAAATTTTAGTGGACTCGTGGTTCAATTCCTATTGAACCAACATAAAATAGTAATTGATTATTTCATTTAATATCCAAATGAAAAGAGATACTTTTAAAAAAGGGCCAAAAGTTACTATGCACATAGTACTTTATTGCCGAAAACATTGTTGAGTGTTCATCAGACCATTAACTGAAAATTCGAGAACACTGGTGGATTTATTAGGTCGTTTCCTATTTGAATGGCCTAAGAACGCAAGCCGCGGGATTCATTTAGGCTTTTCATGAAAAGATTCATTTTAAAAGACACCTAAAGGTATGGATTATATATTTGTTTTACTTATTTTGGGCTCAAACTCACTTCTACAAATGCCTAAACTTAATTAGGAATTTCCTACAAATGTTCTGAAAATATGGATTGTTACATTTTGAATTTCTATCTTCTTCCTGCAAATGGGCATTTCGAGTAAAGTTCTTATTAGATCTAAAAATTTTAGTGGACTCGTTGGTTCAATTCCAATTGAACCAATACAAAACGGTACACTGATTATTTCGTTTAATATTCAAATGAAAAGAGATACTTTTAAAAAATGGTCAAAAGTTACTATTCATATAGTACTTTGTTGCGAAAAATATTGTTGAGTGTTCGTCTGACCTTAGATTAAAAATCTGAGAATACTAGTGGATTTCTTAGGTCGTTTCCTATTTGAACGGCCTAAGAACTCAAGCCGCGAGATTCATTTAGGCTTTTCATGAAAAAATTCATTTTAAAAGACACCTAAAGACGTGACTTATATTTGTTTTACTTATCTGGGCTCAAACTCACTTCTACAGATTCCTAAACTTAATTAGGAATTTCCTACAAATGTTCTGAAAATACAGATTGTTACATTTTGAATTTCTATCTTCTTTCTGCAGATGGGCATTTCTAGTAGAGTTCTTATTAGATCTAAAAATTTTAGTGGACTCGTTGGTTCAATTCCTATTGAACCAACACAAAACACTACACTGATTATTTTATTTAATATCCAAATGAAAAGAGATACTTTTAGAAAATGGCCAAAAGTTACTATTCACATAGTACTTTATTGCAGAAAACATTGATGAGTGTTCGTCTGACCTTAGATTGAAAATTCGAGAACACTGGTGGATTTCTTAGGTCATTTCCTATTTGAACGGCTTAAGAACGCAAGCCGTAGGATTCATTTAGGCTTTCCATGAAAAGATTCATTTTAAAAGACACCTAAAGACGTGATTTATATTTGTTTTACTTATTTTGGGCTCAAACTCACTTCTACATATTCCTAAACTTAATTAGGAATTTCCTACAAATGTTCTGAAAATACGGATTGTTACATTTTGAATTTCTATCTTTTTCCTGCATATGGGCATTTCTAGTAGAGTTCTTATTAGATCTAAAAATTTTAGTGGACTCGTTGGTTCAATTCCTATTAAACCAACACAAAATGGTACACTGATTATTTCGTTTAATATCCAAATGAAAAGAGATACTTTTAGAAAAGGGACAAAAGTTACTATTCACATAGTACTTTATTGCGGAAAACATAGTTGAGTATTCATCTGACCTTAGATTGAAAATCTGAGAACATCGGTGGATTTCTTAGGTCGTTTCCTATTTGAACGGCCTAAGAACGCAAGCTGCAGGATTCATTTAGGCTTTTCATGAAAATATTCATTTTAAAAGATACCTAAAGACGTGACTTATATTTGTTTTACTTATTTTGGGCTCAAACTTACTTCTACAGATTCCTAAACTTAATTATAAATTTCCTACAACTGTTTTGAAATTACGAATTATTACATTTTGAATTTCTAGTTTCTTCCTGCAGATGAGCATTTCTAGTAGAGTTCTTATTAGAATAATTTTTTCACTTGAATGATTATAAATAAACTTCTTTAGTTTTGACATCTCATTAAAATATGTATACTCAACTGATTTTCCTAACAGGTGATTCAAGCTCCAAGCCAAGTTCATATATATTGGTCCAGTTACAAGAGTTATTCAAGACAATAAGTTCAAAGAATTTATCAATGGGCTCATTCAAGAAGTGTTAAGAAGTTACGAATCACGCAAGACAACACAATCCAAGAATATACATGAACAAGCTAGAAATTAAAGAAAGAACAATATATTAAATTAAATCATAAAATCCATAAAACATCCAGCCACCCTAGAATCTCAAATTAAATTGTTTAGCTACTCATGATGTAATTCAATTTCAAAGAAATTAAATACTTAGAAATAACTAGCAATGATATCCAAGAAAGGAAAAGCATAAAAATCTAAAACTTATCCCAAGACTTCAAGCTTCTTTGATCTTTGTCTTCTCTCTGCGTTCTTGATGGTCTGTGTTTCCTACTGTGAAAAGTCCTCCTAATTTGTGTGGAATAAAACCAAAATATAAAAAATAGTCCAAGCCCAAGATGAAAAGGAATTAAGTCCAAAAGTCTCGTCTCTGAATTGAAAACCAATTGAGCAAAGACCATGCTAACTTAATTAATCAACAATTAATCTTTCCAAGAATCGCTATCACGGTCAATATATCATTGCAATATATCAACATTAGTTCAAAACATATCCAAAACTCGTGTTTCCTGACAAATCTGAATAAACTTGTAACATACCAACATATATAGAAATCAAAACATCATAAAAGGCTATGAAATTGCACAAAATATATACCAATTCAACGCCGAAATGCATATAAATCTCATGTTTATCACAGTGCGCGCAATAATTAATATTTTTCGATGTAAATATAAACCTTAATTGATATTGATCATAAACCCTAATTTGGAATACTAAACTATAATTGAGATGTTATAAATCCAAATATGCCAAGTACTAAATGATATTGTAGATAGCAAAAAATTAAATATTATATATAATATTTTTATTGATTTTTATATATATTTATTTAGTTTTGGAATCTTATGAAATCCAAAATTAGATAAAATATTTAAATAATAAAGATATTATTATATGATAAATATCAAGAGTCTTTGACAACAAGTAAATATCTTTCAAAAAGATATATATCAATTTCCAACAGCCAATGAGATAGTGCCACGCCAGCCTTAGATCTCTCTCCCTACAACTATAAATAGAGGTCTCCATATTAGTTGAAAATCACACCAGAAGTCATTTGAAGAGTTCAAGAATTTGAGAAGAACTTTTATAAGTGAAATTCTTTTAAATATTCAAGGCGTTCTTCACCAAATTCATCCCGAAGGCGGCGTTTGATCCATAAGTAAGGCAGTCAAAGGCATTTTTCATCAAATTCATTCTGAAATTGGCATTTGATCCAGAAACAAGGCGCCGGCCCTCCGAGTTAATGTTATCAAGACTAAAGATCAAGCCAAAGAAGATCGATGATACAAATCTTCCCTGAAAAACTTCTAAGGCCAAGTTGAAACAACAAGTTCGAGAAAATCAAAGAGACAAGTTTACTCTCAAGATTTCAAAAACCGTTTGAAGATCAAGTTTTGAAGAGAAGAATCAGAGAAAAATAGAGATTGGATCCGTATAAATATATTTCGATTCAAAGATCATCTGAATTGTACACTGTTTTGTGTTTTACCAAATTAAATATAAAATTTTGTGTTACAAATTTTGGCACGCCCAATTGGACCATCTCTACCTCTCATCTCTTCTCTTCACCAATTTTCTCAAACATCAAGATGTCCACAATTCTAAAAGAGCAAATTACAAATTTGACGAAGCTCACCGAAGGATTTGCCAAGCGGATACAAGAACAAGATGCTCAAATCTTAAAGCTGAATAAAGAAATAATTGTTAGTTTTGGTGGCGATCAAGCGAATGAAGATACTGAAGCTGAGATATCTACAAAGTTACATGCCAACAAAAGTGGAAAATCTATAGCCAAAGAAATTGAAATATCGTCTGATGGCTCAATATAAGTTGATCAACTCAAAGATTTAATACTGGAAACAATCAAAGATAAGTCTGGAGAGAGCCTTAAATCACTTTGGACTTACAATAAGTCATATACTCCAAGAATTGACGACTTAAAAATGCCAGATGGCTATCAGTCGCCAAAGTTTTAATAATTTGATGGCAAAGGAAATCCAAGACAACACGTGGCTCACTTTGTAGAGACCTGTAATGATGCTGGGACATACGAAGATCACTTGGTGAAGCAATTCATTCATTCTTTAAAAGACAACGCGTTTGATTGGTATACTGATTTGAAGCTAAATTCGATTGATAGTTGGGGGCAACTGGAGAAAGAATTCCTTAACCGCTTCTACAGCACTCGAAGGACGGTTAGCTTGGTTGAGCTCACAAATACAAACCAATAAAAAGAAGAGTCTGTCATCGACTACATCAACCATTGGAGAAACTTGAGCCTGAATTACAAAGATCAATTATCATAAAGTTCAGCAATTGAAATATGCATCCAAGACATGTGTTGGGGTCTTCGATATATTTTGAAAAGGATTCAACCAAAGACCTTCGAGGAATTGTCTACTAAAGCTTACAACATGAAGTTAAGCATGATTGCAAATGAAGTTCAAGAACTGTCGATGCAAAAGCATCACAACTTTGAAGAAGAGTCAGAAATAAATGATGGAGGCAAACCTTTTGAGGAATCTCCAAGTGAAGAAGAAGAAGGTGGTGGTGGTGGTGGTGGTGGTGATGATGATGATGAAACGGCTACAAATCTAACCATAGGCCAATTCAAGTCTTTCAACATTTGTTACAATCAATGAAAAGAAAATGGGCAATGCTCCTTGGTAAGAGCCAAAACTATCTTCCAAAGCTCCTTGATAAGAGCCAAAACTATCTAAAGTTTTCGAAATGCAAATGCTCCTTGATAAGAGCCTAAACTATCTTCCAAAATTCCTTGATAAGAGCAAAAACTATATCAAATGCAAACACTCCTTGATAGATGAAGATGAAGAAACGACTACAATTCTAACCATGGGCCAATTCAAGTCTTTCAACATTTGTTACAATCAATGAAAAGAAAATGGGCAAATGCTCCTTGATAAGAGCCAACACACTATCTTCCAAAGCTCCTTGATAAGAGCCAAAACTATCTAAAGTTTTCAAAATGTAAATGCTCCTTGATAAGAGCCTAAACTATCTTTCAAAACTCCTTGATAAGAGCAAAAACTATCTAAAATGCAAACACTCTTTGATAAGAGCCTAAACTACCTTCCAAAACTCCTTGATAAGAGCAAAAACTATCTAAAATGCAAACACTCCTTGATAAGAGCCTAAACTATCTTTTAAAGCTCCTTGATAAGAGCCAAAACTATCTAAGCTCTTCAAGAAATACCAAGACACCATGACACGAGTATAAAATGTCTACAAAGTCAAATTCAAATTCAAGACTCATTGACACGAGTATAAAATGTCTACAAATTCAAATTCAAGACTCCTTGACATGAGTATAAAATGTCTACAAATTCAAATCTAAGACTCCTTGACACGAGTATAAAATGTCTACAAATTCAAATTGAAATCTAAGTACTCACGGACACGAGCATAAAAGGTCTACAAAGTCCAAATTCAAGTTGAAGGCTCCTTGATATGAGCATAAACTATCCAAGTTCAAGAAAAAGCTCCATAATATGAGCATAAACTATCCAAGTTCAACAAAACTCCCTGATACGAGTATAAACTATCTAAATTCAAATCCAAATTGAAGGCTCCTTGATACGAGTGTAAACTATCTAATAAATTCAAATTGAAGAACTCTTGAATATGAGTATAAACTATTCAAAAGTTGAAATTCAAGAACTCCTTGACATGAGTATAAACTATCTAATAAATTCAAGTTCAAGACTCTATGATACGAGTTTAAATTATCTAATCAATTTTTGAGACTCATTCATATCAAACGACAAGTCGTCAATGAACAAGTCTCGAGGGGGCATTTGTAGATAGCAAAAAATTAAATATTATATATAATATTTTATTGATTTTTATATATATTTATTTAGTTTTTGAATCTTATGAAATCCAAAATTAGATAAAATATTTAAATAATAAAGATATTATTATATGATAAATATCAATTGTCTTTGACAACAAGTAAATATCTTTCAAAAAGATATATATCAATTTCCAACAGCCAATGAGATACTGCCACGTCAACCTTAGATCTCTCTCCCTACAACTATAAATAGGGGTCTCCATATCGGTTGAAAATCACATCAGAAGTCATTTGAAGAGTTCAAGAATTTGAGAAGAACTTCCATAAGTGAAATTCTCCCAAATATTTAAGGCGTTCTTCACCAAATTCATCCCGAAGGCAGCGTTTGATCCATAAGTAAGGCAGTCAAAGACGTTCTTTATCCACTACAAAAAAATCGCGTTTTAGCGACGGATTTAACGACGGAATAAAATCCGTCGCTAGATTAACGACAAATTAACGACGGATTGTGAATGAGACGTTTAACGACGGATTTTTCCGTCTTTAACGTAACGACAGAAAAAATCCGTCGTTAAAAATTGAATTTAATATTTTTAATTTTATTTTTTTAATATAACGACGGACTAACGACGGATTTTTCCGTCGCTACGTTAAAGATGGAAAAATCCGTCGTTAGAAATTAATTTTTTTAATTTTTAATTTTTTAAAAATATTTTTTTAAATTTAACGACGGACTAGCGATGGAATAATTCCGTCATTAATTTTTTTTTATTTTTTCCATTTTTTTTTAATTTTTTTAATTTTTAATTTCTCAATTAATACTTAATTTACGAATTTGAAATTAATTTTTTTAAAATTTTGATTTTTTATTTATTTTATTTTTCAGATTTATTTTGTTTTTTATTTTTTTAATATTTTATATTATTTTTAAATTTTATTAATATTTTATATTATTTTTTAATTTTTTTAATATTTATATTATTTTTTAATATTTTTTTATTTTTCAATTATGAATATGAATTTTTTTTAATATTTTTATTTATTTTATTTTATTATCTTTATTTTTTTAATATTTTTATTTATTTTATTTTATTATCTTTATTTTTTTATTATTTTTAATATATTATATCTTTTGTTATATTTAAATTACTAATTTATTACTTTTTAATAATTTTTTATTTTAATAATTTTTAGGACTTTATATTATATAATTATTTAATTTGGAAATAAAAAATCAATGAAAATAGGTTTTGTGTGTATATATATATACTAGTTGTATATTTTAACGTAAATACCTTCTAGCCTACTTGGTCAGAGCCTTAGGGGATAGGGCCATTGGCCCATGTTCGAATGCTCTGGGGTGCAGATTTTGCCTGAATTAATTCAGGCTCCAGGGCTCGGCTTGAGCCGTCATGCCCCCCGGCTCGGCGGCTCGACTGGTTTTTTTTTTTTAACGACGAAAAAATTCCGTCGTTAAATTTAATATTTTTTATTTTTCACGACCGAATTCGGCAATAAGTTAGCGACGGATAAATTCTGTCGTTAACATTTTTCCGTCATTAAATTTGTCGTTAAAATGATTTTACGACGAGAGGTTTAACGACGGATTGGATCCGTCGTTAAATTGATTTAACAACGGATTTTTGATGTTTAACGACGGAAAAATCCGTCGCTAAAACGTGATTTTTTTGTAGTGATCAAATTCATTCCGAAATTGGCGTTTGATCTGGAAACAAGGCGTCGGCCCTTTGAGTTAACGTTATCAAAACTAAAGATCAAGTCAAAGAAGATCGAGCATATAAATCTTCCCCAAAAAACTTCCAATGCCAAGTTCGAACAACAAGTCCGAGAAAATCAAAGAGATAAGTTTACTCTGAAGATTTCAAAGACCGTTTGAAGATCAAGTATTGAAGAGAAGAATCAGAGAAAAATAGAGATTGGATCTGTATAAATATATTTTGATTCAAAGATCATCTGAATTGTACAATGTTTTGTATTTTACCAAATTAAATACAAAATTTGTGTTACAGATACTTTTTAGGCTACAAATGATACTTTTTAATATTACGAGTAATACTTATCCGATAATTCTTTTAACAGGTTGGATGAGTCGGATCAACCTGTGGCTCATCCACCTTGGCCCACCCACCTGACATGTGTGGAATTGTTTACATAAAACAAATGAAAATATATAACAATATATTTCTTTTTTTTTTTTTGGTGTGGCAAAAAAAAAGCAAGATACCATACAACTCATAATAAAAGTTTAATTTACAAATTCCGAGGGGAGAACCTCTCGAAAGGAATGAACTAATCTAATAGAAACAGTAAAAAAGGATAAAATATATTTATACAAAAATAATTAATATTAACAACAAAACTCAAATTAACATCTTAAGTTTATTTACTTTCTGAATCTTCCTCCTTTCTCACTAATGTGTGATTTCATTTGTAGACTCTTCAGCTGTGATGACAGCCATAGATCCTTGCTGATAAATGACATCGTCGTCTTAGTTTCCTAACATGGTAGTCCTACCCTGCAACCAAGCACACCTGCAAATTTAGTCAGTTCTGCCACTTTTGTAGCTGGAGCAGCCATAATCTTGTCATAGAGTTCAGGATGCTTCTTCGTCCAATCCTTGTCGCCCGACGCGATAAAATAGGCCCCCCTCAAGAACAGATCTCCCTCCGATACCCATGTCCATTTCATCCATTCTGATTCCGGAGTTACCTCCCTTTTTGTCACCTGCCATTGCATCAAGATTAATTTCATTTAGTCCCTTTTTTGGAAAATTCTATGCTAAGTGTCATAATATAGGTTTCTTTTAGTGTCACAATAGGTCTATTGTGACACTTGAAGGTGTCACAATAGACCTATTATGACACTTAGGGTATTACCCTAAGGGTTGCATAGAATTTTCCCCTTTTTCTATATAGTATTTCATCTCGTATTTTAACGTACCTGTTTGGCGAAAGGGTGATCGGCACTATATCTGTTGCCTTGGCTAATTATTGTAGGATGGCTGCTGCCACCAATAGCATACATTATCCAATGAGTGTAGTCGTTGTTAACAACATGGAAGTATCCAAATCTGCACCTTGGCATCCTCTGCACCAATCTTTTCCCAAAATGGTTGTAAGCAACTGTGATTTGCATTTTCTCGTCGTAAATGCTGCTGTCCCTTGCTCCAAATAGCAACGTCTGCATGGGCAAGCAAACACATTCATCAAAATTTAATAAAAAAGACAGCCAAGTACACACACAAATTTGGAACAATTTGTACGCTTTTCATTTGATTTTGATCATATAATATCAAGTGAATTTCATTTATTCCTCTGTATTTTTTTTTTTTAAATATGTTACCGTAAAATTCATCACAATATATATCCGTAAATACCATAATAATTTAACAACATTAACTTTAACACATATACTTCCCATTGTACCCGTTTGATATTTAAAGAATAAAATATTTAAAAATAATACAACACTTGGGACATTATCACAATAGCAAAAAAGTACGTATAGTTTGATCAAATATTATAATTAATTGTCAAATAGTATAAAAATATATTTATATTTAATAAAAATTTAAAACTACATTCGCTCGTTCTTGGCAAACATGATTCAGAAATAGTTGCATTTGACGGAAATGAGTGTTTTTTACGAAATTGTATCCTATAATATTTGAAGTGGAAATGGGTCAAACTAGCCGGTCAAACTTTTAAAAAATTTAATTTAGTCATAAACTTTTAAATATATATTATTTAGCCAAAATTACTATATTGCCCCTGCCAGCGCGCGAGTGTGCTTTGAGTAGGTGCAGGACTGTTGACGCGCGCGCACCTGCATGCTGAATCTAGCGCGCAAAAAGATATTTTTATTCAAAGTGGCTAAAATAAATATGTTTGAAACTTACTGACTAAAATAATTTTTTTTAAAGTTGAAGTTGCTAAAATAAGTTATGGCTCATATTTAAATTCACAAGCATTTAATTTGGCAAAGTTGATAAAGGTAGGAAATCACCTCATTGTGATCGGTGAAGTGAGTATTGGAGATGGTGACCCCGGTGGAGCCTTCGATGGCATCAATGAGGCCGTCGGCGGCATTAGTCATCGAAACATGATCAATCCAAACATTCTGTGCTCCGAAGAGCGATATTCCATCGCCGTCGCTGACTGTTCGGAAGCCGAAGTGATCGACGGAATCCCTAATCATGCCACCTGACTTGCTGACAATGTCATGGACCCTTATGCCATGGATGATAACATTGCTCACAAACTGGATGGTTATTCCGGCGCCGTAGGCGATGTCGACTCGGACGCCGCGGCCGTCGATGGTCTTGTCGCTCTGCATGATCATTTCTTGTTGAAGTGTGATCACCATGCTGCGATCGAATATGATCCACAGTGGCTCCTTTTGGATCACCGCGTGGCGTAAGGTTCCCGGTTTAGGGTTTATGAGGTCGCCGTCTGACGGGTCCGTCACCGTGTAAATTCGCCCGTTCTTGCCGCCGGTGGTCTTGTAGCCGAAGCCTAAGACGCAGTCGGCTAGCCTGAACCGGTTTTCGGCCCAATTCTGATGGCATCTCCAGCACCGGTCTATTGGGTTGGTCACCATGCATGGACCGGTGTACCCCTTTTGCAGGTGACGACGAGTGCTATTCGACATCATACTTTCTTCTTCGATTTCCTTTAAGCTCCTGCAATTATTTGAGTGCTCATATAACAAATGATAAAAATAATTTATTTAAGACAATGAGATGGCAATATTAGTTTTTCCTTCATTGGAGCATGAGGCAGCCACTTAAAACCACGTATAAAAAAATTAATCTATTTAGAGAGCTTTACATGCATATTAATTAATTAATTAATTAATGGGTCAATTTGGAAAAAATACACAAACTTTGACATAATTTACAGATTTGACACAATGAAAAACTATTTTAGAGAACGCACACTCAGGATGCAATATGTTGGACTAATCAATGAATTGGTAGAAAAAAAATACACGAAAGTTGACATTGATTTATAATTCAAACAGAAAAATTGAGACTTTATAGTAATAAAATTCTGCACTTTTTTTTACCAGATAGACACTTCCAGATTTTGAGAAAATTTCACTTTTGGTCCCATATAACACACCTTAGTTCGATTTTGGTCCCGATATTATCAATTTTGGTCCTTTTTCAAAAAAAAATCGCTCAGTTTTAATCCCATGATTTTTAAGCCAAAAGCGGGACCAAAATCAATATTTTCTCTATTTGGGACAAAAAATAATAGTATCGGGACCAAAATTGAATTGGGATGTGTCCTCTAGGATCAAAAATGAAATTTTCTCTCGAGATTTTTTTTTCCCCGGCGAATGAAAGACTAATCTACAATGATTGCCCAACATTAATAGTTTTCCGTTCATCGATGAGATGCATGAGAGTGTCTATTCTACATAAAATTATGTTGTTATTGCAAAATTTAATTAGTTCGTGTACAAATTATAAATTATATAAATATTGGTGCACGGTTTGGCCTACCTTTTGGTATTAACATTCAAGTGGGTGACAACATGTTCGGGGATGGGCTCGTAAGTCTCAAGAGTCCGGTTCATAGCCTCGGCTTGACGCCTCAGCCATACCTCGTCCCATTCTCCAATATTAGCATTAAGGACTCCCAAAATGCTCGCAAAAGACACGAACACGATCACCCAATCCATCTGCATTCTTTCCATATCTCTCCTCTCTCTAAATATAAATTCTTTCAATTTTATTTTTTTTTGAATTTTTTAATGACAACGCTCAGGTCGAACCCTCCGGCTAGCTCTTCAGGGTTCCAACCCGTTTCTAGTTAGAATGAATTGAAGCGACCACACACTGAGAAGGTGATGGTAGAAAGAAAAAGTTGTGAATGATTTTATCTTCGATGTAAATTAAATTTAAAAGTTATATTTATACATGGATTATAATTAGGTTAAGACAAAATCAGCGGAGCGAAGATTTTGGATTACGAGTGGCTCTCACGACATATATGTTTTGGTATTTCATGGCACCGGCCTTCAATTCTTACACAACAATAGTCAAGGGTGATCGTCAAAATTGATGGTCGTCAAGTTTTCGTTGCTTATTTCCTTTTTTTTTCCTTCTCAAGTAAGCTTTCTTTTAGTTGTGACATATTTTGGTTGATCACGAGTATAATTGGTTTAAGATACTAAAATATTTGCAATCTAAACCCATCATAATTTCTTTTACTTTTGGCACGGTTGGTATGATCGAATGGAATGGAAATAGAATCACATTCCCACGTTCATTCTCATTCCTATGGCTGGTATGATTTTTTCAATTGGGAATGATCATTCCCGAAGGAATCACATGATTACCATGAATATATGATTAACCATTACACCCACTCCCATGGTATTATGTACTTCCGATTATCAAAATAAATTTTATTTTTTATTTTGCAAAACTATACTTTATTTTATTTTTTGTATTGACAAGTGAAATCTCATATTTTTATAAAATATTTTATTAAAAACAAATTTATGATTTTTTAAAAAAAAACTATTGATAATTTATTAATGATTCATAAATTTTGTAATATTTCACAAAAGTACTAATGATATTATAGGATTACATAAAATATACAAGCCCGCTAATCATTAGTGAAATACTTTTTAAAAGTATACTCAATTGTTTCACAAATGTTAATAGAGTAAAAAAAATCACATAATATTCAACAATATGTTATTGAAATATAATAGTAGCTTTGAAAGAATAGTAATTTGTTATTTAGAACTAAATAAGCCAATTTGTGTATTTTATTTATTAATTAGATATGTTATAATCAAGGATGAAAATATCGCGAAATATCGCGGATATATCGCGAATATTGACATTGCGATATGGATATTGGGGGGAGTATCTTTTTTCCCGAGTATCGACGAGAAATCGCAATATATCGCAATACATCGCAAGATATCGCAAAATATCACAAGATATCGCAATATATCGCGATTTTTTTAATATTTCTATAATATATTTTGATTTTTATTTAATACTATATATTTTTGTGATCTTTTTCAGGTCTTCAATGTAATTATTTGAGTTGCAATATTTTTTACTTTATAAAGACATTTACTTTGCAAAAAAAAATAAGAGAAAGAAGACCGGGAAATCAACGGATGTCTTAGAAAGAAAAGTGAGATGCACGTGCACCGACTTTATTTTTTCATTTTTTCAGTTAGAGGACATGATGGACAAATCACTAAAATTTTTCTCCCCATATATCACACGAAATTGAAATCTAAGATTGAATATAAATTATTTGCCAAATCTTGATTCTATGAATATGGTTGGCACTGATCATAGTGATATGTCCCAAGATTCATATGCTTCTTACACATATGGGAGTTCACAAATTGATTGGACTACTCAAAATGTGTATCAACAAAATAATTGGGTCAGTTGACATTATCCAATTCATGGTGAAGTTGTTGGAAGAAATTAAGAAACATATCAAGTGCATGTGCATAATTATATCCATAATTACTCGAACGTTATAAGTTGGTACCAATATTGTTTAGAACAAGATGACATTCCATCTACTATATTTGAATCTCATAGATCCTGATTTTGGTATTAATTGTACTTTATAATGTTTATTTAGTCATTTTATATTGTATTATGTATTATTTTGTCAAATGTATTATCTCAGACGGTATTTATATCATGTATTATTTATATATTTGCTTTCAAAATACAATTCTATCAAAAAAATTAGTGGAATATGTGCATAATAATATGTCATAATAGTTCCTAAAATTTCATGCTAAATTTCCAAAAATTTTTTAATATGATTTCTGTCATTTTTTTCAATTTTATGCGATATCGATATATCCGTCGATATATCCGTAAAATTGAAATTGCGATATATGTTGCGATAGCGATATTTTCATCCTTGGTTATAATAAAATCAATTCAAAAATATAAATTTCATTCATATCTTTATACTTGTGATACCAGCCAAAGGAATGCAATAGTCATTCCATTCCATTCTCATCACCGTTTCATTATTAAGTTCATTTCATTCCTACTTGATTCCATTGCTACATACCAGCCATTAGGGAAAAAAAAATTATAATCCACTTGTTTTGCCGGAAAAAAAAAAAAAAAAAAAACCTCACTATTTAGTAAATAGTAAAACAAACCCCTCAATCATTATAAAATATTAAATTTCATCTAAAACAGACCATTTTTATCAAAAGTAATTGTGTGGAATCATGCTCTCCGGGAAAGTGACTAGAGATGTTTCTTTTGCCATTTTTACTGTACAAAAAGACAATTTTATTATTTTATTAAATATATATATATAATGTTTTATATATATTCTACTCATAATAACTGGCCTCCATGTTGGAATGTATATATGGTACTAGTGATGGGGTTGAAATTTCATGTTATACTTTCTCGTGTTTCACTCAATATTTTATTATTAATTTTATGATTTTAATAATATTTACTATAAAATAAAAATTAAGTATAACATAAATAATCATATAGAAAACATTTATCAACAAAAAAATGAATTAAAAATTATAAAACATAATTTTGAAAAAATCAACCATAGTAATGAATTATTAATTAAAAATCTCAAATTAAATATTAAAAATAATTATAAACCCTAGTTGGGTAGAGTGAACCCTAAAAACGATCATAAAATTATACTAAATCACAAAAAAAAATTGAAGAAAATAAATACAAGTAAAACTCGTATTTTAAAATGTAACACAAAGAGTGTGTGACAAGAAATTACATGTGCTGGTGGTGAACTTGTTACTGAAAAGTTATAATTTCAAATCCATCCATGTTACTTCTAAGTCACATAGCTCATCTTGTAGGACGGGAAATTCTATGCCGCGACCGGTCGTAATGTGCCATGTGTCACAATAGATCTATTGTGACATTTTCATGTGTCACGATAGACCTATCGTGACACATAGAAGTGTCACAATAGATCTATCGCAGCACATGTAGTGTGTCATGTGCTGCGGCATAGAATTTCCCTTGTAGTACTTGCCTAGTAGCGATAATACATCCATCATTTAAAATGTGATCTACTTGTCATTTTTTTTTAAATGTGTAGATAAAATAAAATAAAACCAAACCTAAAAATCCCGAAAATCACATTATGATAACTCAGGGAATTGGGGCCTCATCAAAACGAAAATGGAAAACCCATGGAAAGAAAAACCATTTTGAAAAAAGAGTACTCCTCAAAGAAAAACGGAAATAACCCGTACCAAACATATCATTGTTTACAATATCATCAATACTAAAAAGAGAATGAAACCAAACACCTAAGGGTGTAGAAGGAGCAGTCATCCGATCAGCCAACTTGATTGCCCTCTCGAAAAATATGTGACACTCTAAAATGAATCCCTACCAAATAATCCAACACACGTCTCCAACGAGCACGAACTATCCAAGGCACCATCCCATTTCTGGATAGTAAAAGAGAGACCACATAAGTAGAGTCCGCCTCTAGCCAAATAAATTCTAGAGAAAAAACTCAAGAGCAACAATAATGGCCAACAATTCCGCCTGAAAAGAGAAACCAACTCCTTTATCATTATGAAAACAAAACACCACTGACCCACCATGTCTACGAAACACACCACCTATAGCAATTTTACCCGGGGACCCAATAGCAGAAGCATCAGTATTAATTTTAATCCAATCTTAAGGAGGAGGGCGCCAAACAACTTGAAGCACAATAGGAGGAGAAGCAGATCTAGCATTAACACCCAAAGTTCGAATAGCAATAAGATCTGACACAAAATTCAACATAAAACCCTATCACTTGCACACCAGAGGGACCTCCTTAATCGCCGACCGCAAAGTGGAAAGAAGAAGGAAAGGAGAGGGAAATAAATTAATCCTCAAATATAGCCTTGTTCCGAAAAATCCAAATACACCAAATCAAAGTGATAACAGCAGCTTTCCAAAGAATCTGAAGCTGGGAGCTAAAAGTGAAATTCATGAACTGCCCAAAAGCTTCATGAATGGAGGAAGCCATAACAGGTGTAACATTAAAAGCAGCAAAGAGCCAACCCCAAACATCATTGAGAAAGAAAGAAAAAAGAAAAAGAGCAAAAGTAAATAAATTAAGATGAAACTTCCATTACCCATCTCCATATATATGTATTATTTGAGTCTAATACTAATATATGTCTGCAAAGGGTAGAAGATATAATTGGTTCAAGCATCAACTTATTTGCATGATACATATACGCATGCATGCTTGCTTGCAGCTTATTCATACATAATATATAACAGAGTGGACTAAAATTTGGTCCAGTAAGATACATCCTGTGTGAAAATTGTCCATCACATTTTATTTTTGATCCACTATCTTTTTTTCTTGGTAAAAGTGGTCCACCAGTTAATGGAATCCGTTAGTTTAACGGTGCAAATTTGGTCAAGCACTTTTTTTTACTATAAATTTAAGAAAAAAACTATTTTGGTAGGAAAAAAATGCGCCCCTTTGGGGAAAAACATTTTATACACTAAAAATTACACCAAGTCCTACGTAATCATGCAAACAACATTAAAAAAATATTACAAATATTTGGACATTCAAGTTATAAGAGAAAAATAGAGCTTTGGGATGTTAATTCATTTAGTTCCAAAAGACATCAGTTAATAGCATTCAAGTCCTAAGAGAAAAACAGAGCTTACAAGCATATTTAATGCTCTGTAATTCAGTTCCAAAAGACAGCATATATAATGTTTTGTGCTGTAAATTCATTTAGTCCCAAAAGACAGTAGTCAATGACATTCAAGTCATAAATATACTACTAGAACTCAATTTCTATTTTAGAATCTAGATAGATTTACTCATTCTCCTTATTAATAGCATCAACTTCTTTCTCAGATTTTCTTCAAGTGATTGAGTTCAGTAGTTCCTCATATAAAATTATTGACTCTAGAGATATAGTAATATGGAGAAGACAAAATTGTTTCAAGCACCGACAGAACCGGAAGCGCCCCTTCTTTCAAAGAGATGAGGACGGGTTATTCACATTTCATTTGATGGTCAGAGGCGAATTGAAAGCTAAGCAATGGGAATTCTAAAGATTCCCCGGGGGAAAAATAGAGATGTCTCCTACGTTACCCATAATATGTGGAAGTATTGACGTAATTTCATAGAGTCATTCAGTCTGAATGCTACATGAAGAACATAAGTCAGATGACGGAACGGGAAGACCTAGGATGTAGAAGATCATCCCATGAGTGATTCGACATATTTGGATTCATATAGATATCCACCCACGTGGTACTTCATTGTACCATATATATAAGATCCATCTATACTCTTTGATGCAGCAGCTTGCAAACCAGACAAATGGACAAAATTCTTACCACCTTGAGTGAAGATTTTCAATAAATTTCCATGATTTGGAGTTACCGGGGCACCAACTAGATTTCTTGCATGGAAGCTCTTTGAAGCTTTTTTATTTACCTAAAAAATACAAATAAAAATAATGTCAAATGAAGCAAAAGTGACACTTTATGTTGTGAAAATTAAGATTCAAGGGCTTTTCTTGAAATCTGATGTGTGTGTGTGTGAGAGAGAGACTGGTCACCCACACACACACACAAAAAGAAAAAAAGAAAGAAAAAACAACACCACCAAAAAAACATGCATTAGTAATCACGGAACAGGAATTTGTACCTCCGACAACATCGTATTCCGTTTCTTCGGGTAAAGTGGTAGCTGCAGCTTCATTTTCGTTGTTGAAGCTCTGCAAAATCGAAGGAAGATTGTGCAAAAATGGAAGATTCGATGGGCTTATTTGACCCGTTGAGAATCCGTTCGTGAGAGACAACTGAGCGGCAAGAGTGAGGCAATGTGAGAGAGTGGCAATGATTTTCCCGCAATTTTTATGATTTGGGGATTTAGGCTAATTTAGTGGTAAGGTTGTTATGGGATGATGTATCTCCGTCCATCAATTAACGGATCGTCAAGTTAATGGGATTATAAGTGCTATTTTAAATTAATACTGGACCACTCTTGCCAAGAAAAAAAGGGGTTAAGGGCCACATAGCCCCCTCGACTATTCTACAAGGGTCATATTTACCCCTCTTTGATTATTTGGTCCATTTAGTCCCCTCGACTCTATAAAATGGCTCACATTGCCCCTTCTATGGATGGAAAAGTTAACACCATTAACAAACTCACACTAACACACATTTTTCTCACACACTAAGATTTTTCACATACTTTTTATTTATAATTTTACAAGTATGTGAAAAATCTTAGTGTGTGAGAAAAATCTATGTTAGTGTGTGTTTGTTAATGATGTTAACTTTTCCATCTATAGAAGGGGCAATGTGAGCCATTTTATAGAGTCGAGGGGGCTAAATGGACCAAATAGTCAAAGATGGGGCAATGTGACCCTTGTAGAATAGTCGAGAGGGCTATGTGGCCCTTAATCCCAAGAAAAAAAGATAGTGGACTAAAAGTGAAATGTGATAAACCATTTTCACATAGGGTGTATCTTAGTGGACCAGAAATGCAATTTCCTCTGATTAACCTATACATCGTCACTATTTGATTCAATACAACCCCCAAATATATATTGATTTGATATTTGCTTTCTTCCAATGCACGGCAACTAATTATCAATGAAAAATAGGATAATTTTGTATTGTATTCTGGTTCGAAAAATTTACTCCATATTTCTGGAAGAGTTATATGTTGGAAATGGTAGCAACTTTGTGGCTTTTATGGTTGGGCTTTTGAGAGCGAAACCCACACACTTGTTGTCTAGTGGCTCAATTTGTGGGCTGCCTTTTATTTGCCCTACTCAATATATAATTAAGACTAGAGAGTAGGGGGTTAGCCTTCTTGTTTTTAATTCTGAGCAATTGATCGAGATTCTCCAATTTGATTGCCGTGAGTGTGCACATCAATTCGAGCGCAGTGTGAACCTTGGGAATGATCGGCAAGAAGGCTATACACCTCGGGCTAGCGCAATCATTTTTAAGGCAGTGGAATCTACGCCACGTCGCAGTAATTTGTATTGATCTCATTATATTCGATATGTCCATATTTTAGGAACAACAATTTAAAAACGATTGTAAAAACAAGATCAATTTGATTATAAGTGGTCCAATATCTATGACAAGCGGTTGCAAGCCACCCACACAATCTCGTCGATCACCGAGGACATGGTAAGTTTTGTTTAAAATGCTCCTTTGACTCTGTGTTCATTAGAGTCCCTTAGCGCTTTGGAGGATTGAATCTCTGATGCTATGCCCAGTTTGTTTGTTCTATCAAATGCTTGATAAATGTGATTCTTATGTTGGTTTTGGAATAATTAGGAACAACAATTGCAATTGTTGAAAGCTTCTGTGTTCTGAACTTTTGATAGTGAATTTTGATCAATAATTGTGCTTGTGATGTGTGTAATGAGTTAGAATAATCAAATGCAAAATAATTCATTAGATTAAACTAGAAAATAATATGTGATATTTTTGGTCAATTTCTAATGAATTTTGGGATTCAATTACTCGTTCTTATGAATTTTGAGTTTACACATAAACATGCAGTGTAATGGTTTAGCTCATAATTGAATTAAAATTTGTCATGTTTTACATCAATATGCTAATTTTTATATATGTTGAGAGCTAATGTTTAGAAATTTTGCGTAATTAAAAACTTAAAATATGAGGCTATTATTTTCTTTGCTCTTTGCAATGGAAAAATTTTACTCAAATCATGGGAGGTACAATGATGCTAATGAGGATTGTCGTTCAGATTTCAGAAAATTTATTTTTCCTCATAAAATGGTTTGATATGCATAGTTGGGATAGCATAGTTTTGATAATGAAGTGCATTTCTTGCAATATCAAATATATCTTATTGACGATGTTTCTGCAGGAAGGGCTGATCAGTTGGGTTTTTGAAGCACAAGAGAAATGAATACTTCATAGAATTTCCTCTTCAAGTTTTTCCATATTTAACTTGTTTCATTGTTTTTGGTTCATGTGTAGAGAATTGTGGGGGGGTTGGAAAGATACTTACCAACTTTGCATGTGCAGGCAAGGCTGAAGTTTATCTGACATAAACTGAATATATTTATCACTGACATTTCTATTGTGTTTGAGGTGATATGCATTGGTGGACATTGGTTTTACCAAGATTCTAAAATACACTAGAAATTGGAGGAGCTAAATGACGGATATGGAAACATAATTCTCTAGCATAGTGAGAAGTTTATCGGTGTTAGGTGCTTGAAGAGAGATGGTCATGCATAACTGTATTATTTTTTGTGTTTAATTGTATTGATGTAATTGTTATATGTGAACAAAACTTATTTATCAATGAATTAACCATAGCCCTTGTTATGGGTGATCCTTTTGAGACGGACTTGATGATTTATTATTTGTTGTGAATTTTCCATAGCCCTTTACTTAGGTGGTCCTATTGAGACGGACTTGATGGATTTATGATTTTTGTGTTGAGCTATAGCCCTTGTTTTGGGTGGTCTGGTTAAGATGGACTTGATGGGTACAATCTTGTTAAGAGAAATAACTTATTGTGTATACCTATATACGACGGACAAACGAAGCTGTAATGCTTATCTTTCCACTTGATAAATAATTGTGAGTTTGTGTAAAGTCTTTGTGACATTTTGAACCATAGCCTATTTTGGGGGGGGGGGTCCTAAGTAGTGAACTTGATGGTTATATACTATGATGATTGATTTTTGAGGATGAGCAAATGACTCTTAATGATTCAATGTATTATGTGCTATTGTTAATATTGTTGTTTGTGCTATTGAGATGCACAAATCTGGAGTCACCTAAGTGGGTGTAGAGAACTAATACTCTCCTATGAAAGGCACGGTCTTTTTAAAGCACTCATGAGAATCCAAGGTTTTGATAGTCAATATTTGTTATCGCGGAGTTTACTCGATTTAAAGGTTTGATGCGTGTTGTGGGGACTACACTTGAATCCTTTAAGTTCAAGTGTCTGACACATTTTTTGGATTTACGTGCTCTCTCTCATTCAATGGGCGTCAATTCAAAATCGAAAGATTATTGATACTTATGCATTTATCCTTCTCTTGCTCAGATTTGCTTCTTCTATCTCGTTGCATACTATTTGTTGGGGATTGTTGAAACTGGTAGCAACTTTGTGGCTTTTGTGGTTGGGCTTTTGAGAGCGAAGCCCACACACTTGTTGTCCACTGGCCCAATTTGTGGGCAGCCTTTTATTTGCCCTACTTAATATATAATTAAGACCAGAGAGTAGGGGGTTAATGGGGAAGAAAAGTATGGTTTGTCTTTAGTCTAGAGAGATTCCCCAATCCTCTGTCCTTTCCTTCTTCTTGCTTTTGATTCTAAGCAATTGATCGAGATTCTCCGATTCGATTGCCGTGAGTGTGCACGTCAATTTAAGCGTTATGTCAATTTTGGGAATGATTGGCAAGAAGCCTATATACCTCGGGCTAGCCGCAATCATTTTTAAGGTAATGAAATCTACACCACGTCGCAGCAATTTATATTGATCTCATTATATTCGATTTGTCTTGTTTTAGGAACAACATTATACAGTTATAAAGAATACAGGTGATCTATTTAAGGGGTTGTGAATTGAAGAAGAGTAGAGAAATGGGGCTACACAGGGCCGAATACAGGATATATATATATATATATATATATATATATGCTGAAAAAGAGTGAGGAGAGCTAGGGAAGTAGGGGGTACGGTTAAACACAGCTGATAACTCGTAAGGACAAATTCATAAATTTAAATAGTTTTTATATTATTTTTAATGCGGGGCTATATTGAGTAAAATTGTGGCTGATTCTACATAACACTTAACACATAAACAAAATCAGAAGGGGGACAGAATAGTAGTATCGTTCAGCAGACTCATCACTTATTGTAAACACCCTGAATTTTCAAAATATTTTTAGGAGTTTTCTAATTAAATTTAGAAGACCGCAAGAAGAAATTAGAGCTAAAAATAAAGTAAAACATGTATAAGTTGCGACTTTCAATGTCTTTTTAAAGAAATAATTTTTGTTTGTACAACCAAATGAATTCTTGAGTCAGATTTTATGAGTCGGTTGGATAGGAAATGAGTCAAAGAGTCAGTCAGAAGTTTCAGATCTCAGTTTAGAGATCAAACAAATTCTCAACACCAATAAATGTAATAAAGTACTTTTTGAATGATATTTTTGAAAAAAGTAATCGCGTTCAAAATTACTTTATTAGATATTTATATCCAGAAATTTATATCCACTCAATTTCAATATTCTATAAATAGAGACCCTAGGGGAGTCATTTCTTCTATATTCATGTTTAAAAAAAATTCACAAATCATACAAGTGATCAAACGGCACTGACGAGCTGAGGGAGCACAGGGGAGAAACCGTCCGCCGCCGCAGCAGAGGTGTTTGCCTTCCGCTGGCCATGTATCGGTTCATTTCTTACTTGATTGAGCTAAAAGTTTAATAAATCGTGTACCCTTGATTGTTCTACATTTCATCTTTTAAATCCGTCGTCATTTGATGGCTAGAAAACGGCCAAATGAATGGAAAACAAAAATTGTTGTCACGACCTATTTGCTCTCATTTTTCCTTGATTTCGTCATTTTTGGACCATCAAATTGAAAAAGTTCAAGTTTTAAAGTTGCCCCAAATAATTTATTGTACTTAGATAGTATGTCATTGGATTTATTTGTACGTTGAGTTTTTTAATATCTCAATTATTTAATTAATGTAATTATTTTTATAATTTGAGCATGTGTTTTTCGAAAATTCCAAAATATTAGATTTTAGTTAGATAATGATAATCTTCAAGTGCACGAACTACACGGACAACGTGTTTCTGTCTTTAATTATATTTCCTTTAGGATTGTTGTTGATTATTCTTAAATTATGAATAACTAATTATTTAGTATTCTAAGGTTAGAGAGTATGTAGTTGATTATGATATACAATGTATATTTGATTTTATAATTTAGATTCTATTTTCAAAGGAGTTTAATAATTGTATGTTTAGCTTAATTCGATTAATTCAGTCCGAATGGATTATGATGTATGCTTATGTAAACTATTTCATTACTTAACTGATCACATTCTTGCAAGTCTTACAAGTGCACAAGCAAATTAATAAAGCGGCTAAATAAGTGTCTATTGAGTCGAGCTAAAATAATTTTTATTTAAGTCGACTTATACTTTTTTGCTTTATGTGTTTTATTTATCGGGCTTGAGTTCGAGCCGACCTTGTGAACTTATCAAACACAATATTATATTTAAGCTTATTTGTAAAACTTAACAAATCAAACACAAGCCAATTTTTATCACAAGTCGAATATTAAATTGTTTAATTTTGATTTTCATGCCTAAATAATATAATTAGGCAAATGCTTCTGTACAACAACTGTATATAGATCTTATGTTAGGCAGATATTTTTCAGTGTCAAAAATGACATCTTTTAGTATTATACGTGAATTTTTTTCAATTCAATGAATATAGTAATGATTAGAAAATTCTCATCGTTTTTCAGCAGTGCTTTCCAGCAAAATAAATGTGATATTTTTCAATATTAGAAATGATATTTTTTTGGATTAATTATATTGCAGTACCGAATGTTTGCCCATTTTTCACTTTTGTCCTCAAGTTTTAAAAATTACACTTCAATACTTAATATTTGACAAATTAACACTTATAGCATTAATGTAGTTTTTTGGTATTTTAAATATTGTGACGTTCCACGTCAATATATGGGACACTAAAAATTTATATTAGTACTATTAAGTATTAATTTGTCAAACATTAAAGTATTCAAATGTTAAATTTGAATCTTCAAAAACAAAGGTGGAAAAATGAACAAATATTGAATAGTGAAATGTAATTAAGCCTATTTTTTGCGTTTGATATAAGAAATTTTATGAGGTATAGGTAGGTGTGTACGTGAGTCGAGCCTACTCGTGAGCTACTCGAGATCGATTCGGTGAAAGTTCGAAATCGACTCGAGGTTTGTCGAGTCGAGCTCGAGTAGTTACCGAGCTCGAGCTCGAGCTCCATAATAGTGAGCTCGACAGGCTCACGAGCCTTATCGAGCTTTAGTGCAATTACAAATTTACCTTTAATAATTTAATTATTTACATATATATCATTAATAATTAAATTATATTTATTTAAAATTAAGTAAATATAATTTTTTATTTAATATTTATAGATAATCGAATCTAATTGAATCGAGCTCGAGCTCAAAAGTTTAAAACTCGATCGAGCTCGAGTCGAGTCGAGCTTCGAATTTTTCTTATCGAGCTTGAGCTCAATAAAATTATTACCCGACTCTGACTCGGCTCGATGACACCTCTAGAAAATAGGTAATTAAGCCGATTTAAAACTTTCTAATTTCCCAATTGCCAAATTCGGGACTTTCCGAGAGAATAATACAACTCACTCGCACTGTCAACAAAATTAAAATTAACAAAAACCGCCCTCGATCCAATTCAAGTCACAGCCGTGGCAAAAACCAGCACATAAACATCAAACCGCCACGTGTACAACATCCCCAATATACTCACCATTCCATCCAACGGCTCAGACCACATACCTCACCCCATCAACGGCTCTGACGCTTCAGAAGACACGCCCTTCAAAAAAAGAAAAAAAGGTGAAGAGGAAAATAAATTAGCCTTCGCCACACTATTTATATCTCACTGCTGCGTAAAATAAAATCCTTTGAAATTCTTTCTTCTCTCTCCGTCAGTTTTTTTTTCCTCTATTTTGTTTGCACGCTTGATTTCTCGAATTTTAAGTGAAGAAAATCATGGGCAAAGGTCCAGGTCTCTACTCTGATATCGGCAAAAGAGCTCGAGGTTCGTAATTTGCATTTACTTTCGATGTTAATTGTGGATTTATTTGTCTATTTATTTTCATTTTCGGTATAATTGATTTTTATCTTCTTTTTTTTTTTGTGGTGGATTTAGATCTTCTATACAAGGATTACAACAGTGACCAGAAGTTTACAATCACTACCTGCTCTCCTACTGGTGTTGTAAGTTTTTTTCATTTTTGTTTTTTGAGATAATTTTGACAGATCTGGAATTTTCGGTGGTGGTTGTTAATGTTTCTCTAGAGCTGTGGATATATGTTGATTTATGCTTTCCTAACTCGTTAACTATTTTTTAAACTGGATATATGTGAAAAAAGCGCTATATAAACTAGATTTGGTTTCTTTCCATTTTTTGGGATTGTATTGAAATTATCATTTTGTTTTGTTTGTCATAATAGCTGTTTTAAGTTGTGAATGGAGAATATCTGAGGACTAGGTGAATGCCGTCTTGTTGTTCTGTCTGCATTTGAGATTTATGCTGATTGATTATAATGGGCTTATTTTAATTTATTATTGTTACTATTTACTTTTTTTTATGTAATTGGTGACTTTGAATACTATAATGAATTCTTTTGGTATGTGCATCACGCCCTCATGTTTTTTTTTTCTATATCACAGTATATGGACCTATGTTGGAGTTTAGTTGTAGATGCCATTTAAAATAGAGCTTGGACATGAAAGTGTAGAAGCTGGGCACTAGATATTGAGGAAAATTCTACTTTTTGTTGTCAAGATATTCAATTAGATTATGTCTTGAACTCATATTTGATTACATGGGATGCTCAACGATTTTGAAATGAATTCATCCTTTATCACAACATTGAACTGTGTTCTGTGAAATGCTTTTATTATACGTCTGATGTCTGATTCATCTCACTTATCAAAATACTGCTACTATACCATGTTCAGTCTGATGCTAGATCAGACAGTGTGCCAAATAAAATGGGGAATACTGAACTGGGAAAGCATACTTGAGAATGAAATTATTTGACAACGCTTATGCAAAATTTTTGAATCTTTAGTAACTTTAGCAACTGAGCGGTTTCTGGAGTTTGAATGAGATAATGGGTCTTGATGAAAATTTTTAGACTAAAACTTATATCTCTATGTATTTTTGTTTGTTTCTTTATTTAGTTTCTAAGTCTGTATTTATATCTCTCTTGATGCAGTATATTTTTTTTCTTTTTTCTGTCAGACTCTCACTTCTACGGGAACAAAGAAAGGTGAGCTATTCTTGGCTGATGTTAACACACAGTTGAAGAACAAGAACATCACCACTGATATCAAAGTTGACACAGGCTCAAATGTATGCCTCATAATTTGCTCTCTTTTGTCGTTTTCCAATTCTGCTGCTATTGTTGTCTTTGTTCGATTCAATCTATTTATATCATTAAATTTTTCAAATTGTTTAGAAATATTAAAAGTGGACTTATAAAATATTTAACTGACTTATGGACCCAATTTCAGCTCTTTACCACTGTAACAATTGACGAGCCCACTCCTGGGTTGAAGGCTATCTTAAGCTTTAGAGTTCCTGATCAGAGGTCTGGAAAGGTAAGCTGAATTCCACACACCTCTCACTGTTTTGTGGACCTGCAATCTAATTTCTGTTCTGTTGGCTGTGTTAGTTGGAACTTCAATACTTGCACGACTATGCTGGGATAAGCTCAAGTGTTGGGTTGACTGCTAACCCCATTGTGAATCTTTCTGCTGTTCTTGGAAGCAATACGCTCGCCTTGGGAAGTGATTTGTCTTTCGACACCAAGGAAGGAGCATTCACCAAATGCAACTTTGGTGCAAGCTTCACAAACACTGATCTTATTGCTGCCTTGACGCTGTAAGTGGTTTCCATTGCTTGATATTACTTCTTTCTCCAAGTTTTACTAAGTCTATTCTGATTCAAGCATGAATGGTTACATATTCTTCTCCCTAATTGACCGAGCCACTCTACTATGCCTCATGCTTGTGAATGCTCTGAACTCAGATGTTAATGTTTGCTCTAGGAATGACAAAGGTGATTCCTTGAGTGCATCATACTACCACATAGTGAGCCCGTTGACCAACACCGCTGTCGGTGCTGAGGTAACCCACAGCTTCTCAAGTAACGAAAACACCATTACTGTTGGCACCCTGCATCAATTGGACCCATTGACTACCGTAAAAGCTCGAGTGAACAATTTTGGCAAGGCAAGTGCTTTGATCCAGCACGAATGGCGCCCGAAGTCACTCGTCACAATCTCTACTGAAGTTGACACCAAGTCCGTCGACAAGAGTGCCAAATTCGGGTTGGCCTTGGCCCTCAAGCCATGAATTTGAGTATTGGTGCTTGTAGAAATAATTAGGTGGTTCCTTGAACTTCATTTGCCAGTTCCTTTTTTCTCATTTACCAGCCTGCTACACTATTTCTCATTTCCTTACCATCTTTGAGCCTGAAGTTTTCGGCAGTCGGGTTTTCTCTCTCATTTTCACTTGGAAGGTATTATTCGAAGTTTTCTGGTTTAAAAAGTTCCAGAATTTGAAGAAAATGTCATCAGAAAACTATTTTCAGGTGACAAGTTACATTTCAATAAATTGAATTTCACTGGGATGGATATTTTGTTGTGAGCATTTTTTTTTTTCAAAACCCTTATATCCATGTAGGAAGGATATGGATTGTATACTTTCTATGTTTTGGAAATTAATCCTAAATTGATTGAAGGAAAAAATTACTTCACATTGTACAAGAGTGCTCAAGCTATTTCATGTTAATTTTCGGACCACTGACGTAGATTTTGTGCCAACCTAGTGGAAGATAGAGAGTGCCTTCTTGCTTTATTTTTGAAATTAATCGCTATTGTCAGAAGGAAAAAATTACTTCACATTGTTTAAGAGTGCTTAAAATATTTCTGTTAATTTTCGATCGAGAGTTATGAACCCTTGGAATTTTGAACGAGTGACATTTTAAACTGACTCTTAGAATTTTTTTTTTATCAGGTTGGGAAAATAAAAATATTAAAATATAATAAACTATGTACGATTTTTGAGCCATAAAATTAATCAAATGTTATTAAATATTTAATTTCATTCCATTAAATTTATAATTCAAAAAATTAAAAAAAAAGTACTTGATAAATAAAACAATAATTACATAATTCAAACTACAATTACATAATCCAAACTAAAAATACATAATTAGAAAAAAAAAGAGTTGAAACCAATGACTATAATGAATTGAATTAAAGGCGGCCGACAAGCTCAAAAGCAAATGGTACCACATCTCTCTTCTCATTGATCTATTATTTCCTTATCCATCCTAGCTCCCAACAGATGAACCCTAATCCTTCAAACCAACGTACTCCAACCTCCTATGATGATGCCAACCTGCAAAAATAGGTTCAAAGATGAACTTGAACCCACCAATACAAACACCCTATAAGACCTATACAAAACTATTAGAACACAAAATGGTTTTGACCCTCATCAAAATATAAGGATCTAAATACAAATTTTCCTAACAAATGACCATTAACTATGTGTTTGTTTAGCACTACCGCTTCTAATCCTAACGTGATTTGGTTTATTGTTCAACCTCTTGGGTTTATCGTCAATCATTTTCCTTTTTTTTATTTATTGAAAAGGTCATTTTCCAATTCTTGTGGTGTCATATCCAATTACACAAAATCTCTCGTCAGATTTTGAAATCCAAAATGTATAAAATTAGACGGTCACACAGGCGGGTCACGCGAGTCAATCCTGACCCGACTCGTCCCGACCAAAAAAAAAAGTTCAGTAGACACAGTATCATTCGTAACACACACCCGACATGTGCTATTGAAGAGATTCAAATCCGTAACTTTTTAGAGTTTAAGATTTGGGGTTTTGGGATTTTTTTAAGGTTTAGTGTTTTTTTAGGTTTTTTTAGGGTTTAGTATTTTTGTAGATTTTTTAAGGGTTTTTTTTTGGGTGGGGTGGGGGGTTATGGGTTTTCATGTTTTGTTAGGCTTTATTAGTACCAATTAAACTTTATATTTAATTCAAAAAATAATAATTATCGAGTAGTAGACGAGCTGCGTCGGATGAGCGCACTACGCGAGTCGCCGAATAAAAAAAATTAATTCACTTAAATTTTAGGATTCACTAATTTATTTTAGGATATATATTTAATTCAAAAAAATCAATTGTCAAGCTCAATACACGAATCAACGCGTTAGTATCGGGTGGATGCACGACCCAAATCGTGAAATTAAATAAATTAATTTTACTTTAATAGATATATAATTTTTGTGGAACAAAGAAAAATAATAATAAACAAAAAAATAGACGAGCGCGTGACGCCCGCCTAACCACATCGCACCGTATTTTTGCTAGACAAGAGAGCAGCGCATCCAATTATCTCCTAATTTGTTTTGTTTTTATCAGCATATTGATAATGTCATTTCGTAAACCAAAAAAAGATGGAACATCGAAATAGGTCAATGTATTCGATTTAGTAGAAATTGGAATCATAATCGACCGAATAAAGTCATAAACAAACATTCTGAAAAGGAAAGGATGCGCTGCGAAAAAGACACTAGTGTCCTTGCACTCTCTCATTCTCTCTCTCTACTAAATATTTATGGGGTTTAATTAGAAATCCAAATCCCGCATTCAACTCTTCATTCTTCACTATTGCCAAAGCAGAGAACCAATGGGTGGCTTATTATCTAGCCTTGTTGGCGGAGATGCGGCCGCCGCCGAATCACCGGCCGCGGAGTCGTCCGAGTCTTCACGAGTCACCGCCTTTCACTCGTCGCACCGCTGGCAGCTCCACTTCAATTCCTCCAAGCAATTAAATAAACTGGTTCGTCTCTTTCTCCAGGAGACTTTTTAATTCTGCTCAGATCGTCACTGAATAGTAGTGATCCATTCCAATTCTACCCTCGCCGTTAATTGTGCCCTAAACTTAATTATGTCCTTTTTTTTCCGGAATTGTTTTGGGGAAGATTTCGAAATTTATGAGTTTTCCGATCTATTAGGTTATAAATCTTTTTGTTAAATTTTTCTCTCTCTACTTGTTTGATTAGATGGTGGTGGATTTCACCGCGACATGGTGTGGGCCGTGCAAGTTCATGGCGCCGATCTTCGAGGAGATGGCGGCTAAATATACCGACGTTGAATTCGTGAAAATTGATGTCGATCAGCTCTCTGTACGTTACTTTTCCTCTCAATTTTCAATTCATCCAAATTATGGTGAAATGCGGTGGTTTTGATGCTTGGCATAATGAAGCAGTATTTGTGGTAGATCTGCACATATAGAAGTGGATTTGAGTGTGATCTGCACTTCTTGAGTATCATCATCGCAGGAAACCATGAAAGATTCGCAATTTGAGTTCATTTGTTTCTATTTAGGGTAAATTGGCATGTTTTTAAAATATAAAATATAACTTAATTGAAAACTATTCATAAAATAATATCCAATTTTTCAAAGTTGTTACAAATTTACCCACCATTGAAATACCAGATGGCGTGCTGGATGAATGTATCGAATTTCAGTCTAATCGAATTTGAGTCTAATAGTAATAAACGAAATTACGTAGAATTAAATAAGGGAGATTCTATTTGCATCACCATTCTTACTTCTTGCACCATAATTTTTTTTTATTTTCTTTTATTAGTTATAAATTTACTTAAAAATCCTTACTAATAAAAAAATAAATAAATTCGTGTTCCGTTCAAAATCTTGTGTTCGAACATTCTAAATATGTTCGAAGTCTTGTATTCGAACATGATGGATATGTTGGTACTTTAAAAAAATTCATGGAGTCCGTTCAAAAATGGATTTTTGAACACACCATGTATGTTCGAAGATAATTTTCGAACAAACATGATATGTTCAAAAATCCATTTTCGAAGGAGACTTATTTTAAAAATCATGCCTATTCGAAAATGGAATTTCGAATAAACATGGTGAGTTCGAAATTTTATTTTCGAACCACGCTTGATTTTTTTCCTTTGAAGTAAATGACATTTAAGTAACTTCAAAATTATTTTCTTTTTTCTTTTTTTCTTTTGTGGTGTAAAGAGTAATTTTAGTGGTGCAAACAAAAACTCTCATAAATAATCAATACGCCGGACCAAAACGATGTCGTTTTTAATTTTTTATAAGTTTCAGATCAAAATGATGTCATTTTGATCCCACATGTGATTATTTATTTCTACATAATTTCGTTTATTCGATTAAAAAGTCCAGATGGGGTGCAGGAAAATCGGATAATAGATTTGCAATAAAAAAACTATTGTTTTGTCAATAGTTGATTTGGTTTTTTTTTTATCTTTTTTTTTTAAAAGGTCAAAATGTAGGGCTTGAAGTGCAATTTGCCACTCTATGAATCACCAATAATTAATTGGCGGGTGTTGGGTTTTTTTTGGTTGGATGGATTGTATAGGATGTGTCGCGGGAGTTTGGAGTGCAGGCGATGCCGACATTCTTGTTGCTAAAGCAAGGGAAGGAGGTGGACAGGGTTGTCGGAGCCAAGAAGGATGAGCTCGAGAAGAAAATCATCAAGCACAGGGAAGCTCCTAAATTTGCTGCATAGTTTTTTTCTTGAAAAAGAAATCTTTACTATTTTTATAAATGCAGCTCGTGTTGTAGATTTATAACTATGAAGGTGATTGATGATCATATTGAAGACTCGATTATGATTTAACATTTATGACCAAATCCATTGAAAGATTGGTTGTTCGTAACATTAAGCTATTTGAATTCTTGGGAATTTGCTCTGACATCTAAAGGTGTTTGGCTATGTTTGAATGTGTTTTCAGGGAGTGATTAAAATTATTAAAAAATGTGAATGTGTTGTTTAGAGCATTGTTTACTTTAAATATAGAAATACGTTTTTGGAAGATCCAAGATAAGATCGTCTTTATGATGTCATCTAACATATTTACAAAGTGCCTTGCTTTCACTAAGAGTTTTAACAACTTTTGTGTATACCAGTTGCTACGTTACCCTGCAGATAGTGGTGCACAAGTGTGTGGGCGACCAGCCAACTCAATCCAAATCAACCCGATACTTCTTATTCAATTAAAAATTATAATTATGATTCCATATTTAAGATCTATTTCCACATACATGTATTTATTCGACCATCTTATTCAATTAAAAATTATAATTATGATTCCATATTTAAGATGTATTTCTACCAATGTGCATTTATTCGACCATCTTAATTGTCAAACACTTAAATCTTAAATATATAGTTTCAAATTTTCACTTCTTCTCCACTTAGGATAGTTTGTCAACCTTCACCTTCGATATTGACCGTCATCGGCAACCTTCACTATAGTCAGGGGTGGCAATTCGTGTGTCGGGTTATTAACGGATCAACACGATAATGACATCATACGATAAGACTGAACAGGAACATGATCAGCTAAAGATTTGCTCGATACACACACACAAACATAATCAGTTATATGTACAAACATGGACACAACACGAATACGAAAAACACGATCCGTTATTGTGCTGACACGACACGATAAGATAAGGACACGGTATAAAATAACTAATAGTACATATTAAAAAATTAAAATTAAATAAATAAATGCTAATTTAAATAAATAAATTTTAAATTAAATAATTGAGTTTTAACAAAAAATTTAGATAAAATAAATATGTTAAGTTATTGTATATAATTAATATATTTATTTATATACTTATGTAATATTAACGGATTATACGAATCTGGCACGAACCCAACACGAACACGACGATAAATTTTCATGTTTTTATCAGGTCGACACGATAAGGATACGAATATGATAAAACTAAACACTAACCCGTTAATTTCATGCATATTCGTGTTGTACTATCGTATCGTGTCAAAATTTATCAGCCCTAACTATAGTCTACAACAAACCGATGAGTTTATATTTGAACTCATTGTTCTATAATTTCTTTGTAATTCCTTACTCTTTATAACCTTGCATTGAATAAACCATCTTCTTGAATTTACAGGCAGACTTTCTGGGGAAAAAAATGGTAGTAAGTCAAGCAGGCAAGCCAGCCAGCCAATGCGAACATCCGATCTAGTAAACGTAAGAAACTAGTCAAAATTCAACCTTTGCATTCCAAAATTTTCCTTTTATTTATCCAATTACAGTTCAAAAGAAAAGGGAATGGGAGATGCGAGTACACTTAGCAGAAAGGAAGTAAATGAAATAGCATCATTTGGTCGATGGGGGAACCAACAAAGGAAATATAGAAAGAGCCTCCATTTTGAATCAAGATCTAAACAAGTATGTACATCAACGAATAAAGAACAGTAGCAGCAATGCAAAAGGGTCAGCTCTAACTCTCCTAATGTCTTCAGCTTGGTTCGTGTAGATTGCTCGAAAACTTTGGCGAGTTGGTACCTTGAAGCAGCAAAAAGGTCGATTACCAACAAAAGGAGAAGAGCACGGAATCATATTTTCACTTACCGTTAGTGTTTCCGTGCTTATGGAAGGGCCAGAGATTGACCAGGCGCTCCAAAACTGCTGCGCTTTTGGAGAAGTAACCTGAGAATCCTTGAGGAACTGACGGTGGAGGGAAATCTTCAGCTGGCATTGCAAATGGGCGTACCATCTTCTCCATCATTTCCAAAGTTAAACATGATCCTACTTCCTGCAGCCTCTCTGGACCCATGATTGGCAGCGTATGCTCCTGATGCAGTGATGCTGCCTCACTATCAGTTCCCTGTTGAGATAGAAAATTAACCTAAGATTAGCTGAACTACGAACAATCTTTGATTCCCTTCACTTCCTAAACTAAACAATGTTATATAGCTTTCCTGTCTAACGTGGGTTGATTAGGAAACAAAAGGTTAAAAATGTGCTTGAAAAATAGTATGTAACATGTACCATTGATTAGACTCTAAAAGACACCATGATGTATAATTAAGTTTATAAAACCAGTATATCATCTGAAGGTTACCTCCAGAGGGGACAAATCTGCACCTCTGCTAAAAGTTAACTCCAACCGAAATCTCTTTGGATCTTCAAGAGCCACCTGCGTTCAATTTTGATATTAAGTAAAAGAGAAATATGACAAATGAAAATATAACAATGAAATGCAAATAAATCACATGCAAAATCAGATGTGTCAAGGAAAGGAGAACATTAAAGTACCGACCTCTGTGTTCTCAAACAACCTCAATACTATGTAACTCATGTAATCAAGCTCCTTTGTCCTATACAGGCGGTCCAGAGCATTGTCACAAACAAGGCTGGGTTCTCCTTGAAGAGATTCATCCAGGTTGCAATAACGAAGAACATTCATCAATGAATGGATATGTGATTCCTGTAATTTCATAATAAATATGGGACAGTTTAATATGGAGGCTAGACAGATAAGAAGCCTGAAATATTTCTTAATAGAGTCTCACTCCAAGGGTTAGAACATGAAATATATCATCACAACGCAAATTTTCCCTGGCTAGGTATTTACGCCAGCTAAGAATTGGTATTGGATACTAGATTTAGTCCCAGTCCATATCATTTAAAGCCAAACGTGTTTTACATGGACATTCCAATTTACAGGAACCAATCAATTAGCTACATGGATCGATAGTAAATAATTCATTTTTCCTTGGTGAAATTTATAATTCAGGAATCACAACCTCTTCCAATCAATGCTACTGGAGAAAGGACTTCTTAAGAGTTAAGGTTCGGCTTGTACATAATGTATTTCATTTGAACCTGGCATACAAAATCCTGCAATAAATGATGCTTCCTATAGACATGTTAAGTTCTAGGGCACATCATAGTTGCGAGTTATTGATATGCAAGCTCCACAGTCCAAAAATAAAGAAAGAAACACAGTTCATGAAGCAAAGCAGAACAATCCATACTCCAAAAAAATGTAGGTGAGTCGAGAAAAAGAGCATGATGCAATAATCGATACTCACTGAAGTGAAGTATAGCCTTGTTCGCACATGACGCTCTGGTGTTTTCACATTTGCATATCTGATTAAGTAGAAACATTTATAGATTAGAAAGATGGCAGTGTATGATTCCAACATCTTAAACCAATATTATTGGCCAGAGAATCATGATGAAAGTATAAGTGGAAGGATGTGCTTGTGAGAAAAGAAGATATAATATAGGAATATCTACTTTGGGTCCAGACGGTATTTAATTTCTTTGTCATCATCCTCATCTTGATCCATCGAAATTTCACTGGTAAAACTGGTTCTTCTCGAGTTTTCAGTCTTGCTGTGAGACTTCAAATAGTTTTCTCCATCTTCTTTTCCAGTGCTAGAGGCTGCTGAACTATTGTCTTGGTTGCTCTTTAACTCAGCAACACTGATTGCTTCTTCACGTGTATTTCTCAGATCAATCAAAATTTTACCCAACAAGCGGCGTGCAATCTGAGATTTTAAAAAACAAAGTTATGTACATGAAGAAAACGTATGTTTAACAGAAAATTGAGGAAATACTTTGCATATGTGTGTGTGTCGAGAGGGAGAGAGGTAGGTGGCAAAAACAAGATCAAATTGCCTTTAGGTATATAAAGAACTTTCTATCTGGCTGCTTGACGATTTAATGATCGAACAATTCTGCCTCTAATTTTCCAGAGTAACCATACAATAACTTCAAAGCCATCCTAAACCTCAGCAGCAACATTTAATATTGCACAACGGATCCAGATAACATGGCATCCTAACATTCAATAGTATCATGAATCTTGAATTGATAGCGAATGACTTTGTTCCCAGCAATGAGTATAATCTACTCATTAAATCATATGCAGACTAGTTCACTCCTCAGCTTTTCAAGAGTTGCATGTATTTTGAGGAAACTGCCGTAAATTTGACTTGAGGAAAGGAGAGAAGATACATGGCGAATTACCTTTGATCCAATTTTTAGTTTTTGCCTCGGATTGATTCCATACTCATTTGGAATAACACCATCAGCAAGTAACTGAAGAAAAAAGGGAACCACAGAATACTAAGGCATCAATAATTACCGAGCCCTAAATGCAACAAATGTTTCTACACTTGCATTAATCTGAAAGAGGGTGTGCAAGATAGAATTTTTACTGTGTTTTTTTTTTTGGTGGCAAAGTTTGAACCCTGAAGAAAACAAAGAACATTACAGAACTGGCTATTTTATACCTGAGCAACTTTGAAGAGTTCATCTAGGCCTTCCAGATTTAGATGTGCATTGTGCAAGAGATCATACCTGTTGAAAGGAAAGGCATTATTAGGAATTAATAATATGCACACCAAAGACTGATCACAGGGTCTCCTGTCTAGCTCTAAATTTGCTATCTAGATCTTCATTCACGGGTCAACCATCTCTACACAATATGTATGTTTCTCCATATATGTGAATGATATTAACGAACCAAATTAAACTCCAAGTTGATTGAAAAGAATCCTCACACGATCCCATCTGCCCATCTACCAAAAGCCAGAAACACCCCTCCCCTCCCCTCAAACAATAAAAAGGAAATAAGAGAAAAAAGAACTCAAGAAATATGAAGGAGAATGAGACATAAATGAATTTTCTCAGCAGGCATCACAAGCACAATACATCATTATCCACCAAATCAAAATTGGGAAGACGGAACTTCATTATACCAATATTAAAACATGACACGCACAACATTACCAAAAATGAAATAGTAATTCCTTACTTGCAAGAGTCATAAACATCAGGAATTTGTGTAATGTCGAACCGCCTGCAATTGTTTTGAAATTAAGTTTGTAAAAATCCAACATCTAATATGAAAAGTGAATCATTGTGATTTTAGTCACCACAGGAAGGCAAGCAAAGCATGGAAATCATCAGAGATTACTTACCCTTTGCGCTCATTATACAAATCCCTCTCAAGTTTTCTCCATCGAGCAAACATGAGAAGAAAACCCTCACTACCGCAAGGTAAACCTGCAGCAATCCGATCAACATCTATATTCGTCTTACCAAGTGCCTTAGCTTGATCATATGCAGGGATTACATCATACGGACTCGTCTCCACAAGTTCCTCGTCTTCATTCATGGCTGAAAGTCTTACTTGTTCGGTGACCTTCTTTGTTAAATTGACCTAGTGTTTACCATGATCAACAGATTAGAACTCAGATAACAATAAAAGCCACTAATTTTAGAAAATATTTGACAAAGGAAGACACATAGTATGTAGGTGCCATTAATCATCCAGGATATTAGCAAAATCTTACCAGTTTGGGTAAAAGTTCAGAGGCATTTGCAGGAAGTCCAGCACCATCGACCATCCACGGTTTCTCTGGAGAGCTGTTATGAACAGCTTTCATGCCAGAAGTAATAATTTCATTTAGCCTGGCCTGTAAACACAGAAAATATATATACATATATATATAACTTCTATATCACTATCCAGATACACCAAACAAAAATGGTAAGGAAGAAAAGAAAACTAAAATGCCATTCCAGCTTCTTAGGATTTAATGCAGAGAGGTGTCTTTCATTATTTCATAAGAGTCAGATTAGAAGCTCTGAATTGATCAACACAACAAAACAAAAGACAAACATATGTTTTTTCTGTCCTGTACTTGAACGACTAATTGCCAATTCACCGTAAGGTTCTCAACGCATTTACACAGCAAACTATCCTATCCAACATGGTAGAATATATATATATATATATATATATATATAAGCAAAGTAATAAAACAGTCCTTGCTTCTTTAAAGTCAAGCAAAAAGCTCCAAAACAACATGAACAATTATCAAACTATGGCAGAAGAGAAAAACACTTTATCAGTAGCACAAGAAAGCTTATAGACTTGCTTTGAAGGGGCTTAATCAAATACAATAAAATATGTATTGGAGAAACTCTCAACCCTAAGGCCCCTCAAGCCAGCTCAAACATTAACTACTCAAAACGTGTATCATAGTTACTCAACAGCAACAGTAAGTACGAACCCTAAAATGATATATAATATAGCAGTTTCAACTTCATTAGGAAATGCTTGTGGTTGCATCTAAATACCTAAATGAAAAAATCCTACTCTTCTGTTTCCAACTAGGTACCTGAACATCCTATATCATGGCAAAGGAAAACAAAATATTGCTTGCAAGACAAACCTTAGCTTCTTTTATCTCAATACTGGCATTGTCAAGTCCATCCAACATTGAGGAGTCCTTACTGACAAGTGAAACCTTAAGAGAAGAAAAAAGAATGAAAGAGTGAAGCCCACCCCTTATTTATACATTTATAAATCTATACATACATACACATATATATAAAGAAAAAGGGTAAACAATAACACATGCTAACGTTACTGACCAAAATAGGTGTCAGTTGCCCTTCCAAGTCAAGAAGACCCTTAGCAAAAGCAGCTGCTGACATCTGTTCATGGCAAACAAATAACTTAAGTCAACAGTACCTGATGTTAGAACTAGAAGTAGCCAAGTAGGTTAAAGCTGGACAACTTATTATTGAACCAAAATGGAGTTTGCTACAGCATTATCCCGAATATACCTCCAGATGAACTTTATGCATAAAAGTACAGAGTTTGTGGACACATTAAAAAAAATCAAGTAAACTTCAAAAGCATCACCTGTACACGGCCTTCATCTGAACTGTATATTTTTAGGTCATGACGATAGGTACTGTGAAGACGAAGCAAGCCAGTTCCTTCACCTGCGACAGCAGCATAGAAAACATTATTCATTTATATTTTTTATAAAAAGATATATTATTGAAAAGGCATGCACAGAGAGTAGCTCCAAAAGTCTACAAGCTACATGCACCAGAGATCTTGAATTCACCATAATGAGTTCTGACATAACACATAAAAGGAATATGAACACACAAAATTCATCCCGAAATTATTTTGCTTGAGAGTTTAGCAAAATGCCAGATTAGGCAATAAGTACAAAAAAAGATGTCTTTACAGCTAATTGCTAACCTGGATACATATTATTCCGAAAGTACCTGCCCAATTCTTCAGCCTAAGAAAGTAAAGAGATGAGTACAGTGCATGAGTTGTGTGACATACAAAATTTTGGTAAAATATGATAATCAGCAAGCATTTCATAACAATGGAAACCAGACATTGTGAGACAAGAAGACGAAGATCAACAGGCATGATGCAACATAATTATGACCTGCTTTCTCCCAGCATGAGTTAGCACACCACCATACTTAAGAACCATCAGGGCCTCAGTAGGCCGTTCTTCTTCTCCTTCACCATTAGTTTTTGGAACCTTGACCCACTTTAATGGTTTAAGTTGGACCTTTCTGTATATGCCAGAGAAATGCCCACCCTGGATACCAAAAAACATAGATAATCAATTAACCATCTCCAAGGATTCCCTTGAAATCAGAGCACCTAAAAGAAAACAGGTGAAGATGAAATCTGAAATGGAAAATTGATTCACACTAGATTAGAAAAATCACTAGAAACTCCCAATTGCTAACAGGCAGCAGCACATGATTTGCTTGGGAATAGAGACAACAGAGTATAGGTGCTTGTTGGTTCCAAATCTACAGACTGAAATTCTAACAATAAAATTTATTCAGCCACAATCTTATTTATGATCAGTTGGTTTTTCAACAGGTGCATTCTGGACTAGATGGTCAGAGATCAAATCCCACACAAAGAATTCGCCAACTTCCAATTTGAGGAAGTGACAAGATAAGTCACTTCCTATGTACTTCAAAACTTTAGTATAAATCAGCGATTTCTATTAGCTGAATGCTATCAAACAAAATGAAACAGTGCCATTCACATTAAACAGATAACAAAAAAGGTGGTAGATTCATCATGTTCCACACTTTTATTCACTATAAATGGATAAGCACACAGATTCGAGCTGAAACAAGTTCAACGATTTCAACTTATCGGTTGAAAACAGCAGAAGAGATAACATTGTATCCAAATAGTTGAAATAATCTAAACTGACCTCCTCAAGCACGGCTTTCACTTGACGAAGCTTTTCAGCATGTTCAATATCTTCAGCTTCACTATCACTTTCTCGCCCAGGTCTGGATTCAATTTGATCATCAGTACAGAGTGATCACATCAATTCACTATGCAGACTAATTACAATGATTATGTTATGTCAAATTTCAGACAACCTAATAAAATCCGCCCAAACTAATATTCCTCATGAGAACATGAAACTACAGGTAAGTCAATAATGGTTGAAAAGACGAGCACATTTACTAGTTAATTCATTTCAGGAACCAAATTAACAGACCTAGAACGAGGTACTAGAATTCGTGTTGCGTCCAAAAGATCTTGCAACTGAACCGCACTTTTCAGCTTTGTCTGCAAGAGTGTAAAAGATAGGCTAAAAAGTTGATACACATTACTTTTACATGATGCTCGGAGCACCATCAGTAAATCTAGAAGAATACCGAAGAGTAAAAACCACCTCCGCTCTAGGTCTACCCCCATTGTATTTTAACATCAAGTTTAAAAGCTTTTCCTCAGTGACTTTCAACTTCACTTTTTGCTTTGGAGTTCTGTCTCCACTGCAAGCAAAGAAAGATATCTCAAGAGAGAATCAAGGCATAAAAAAAAGTACAGAAACAAGCAAAGGTGATATATCTCACTGGCGAATTACTGCAATTACACAACGTAGCTCTTCAGATTGCCCAAATGTCCCAATTATCCCACTTCCTTGCCTTGTTAGTCCTTCAGACTGCTGAACAGGCTCATTGACTTTCCAAGGCAGAGTTGGAGGAATTGTTGAAGAAAGATGTGGGGCTTTAGCATCAAGAAACATCTTCCTCAACACACAAGCAGCATCATCATAATATCTGCAAAGAAAGTAAATAATCAATGAATTGAGAAGAAAAGGAAACAATAAATAGAAGATGACGAAGAAGAGATTTTGAAGTAAAATATCATGAAACAAAGGTTAATAAAAGTGTCCATGGAACTTCTGGCTTGATAGATGCAAAATCAATCACACAGTCCACACACAGAAAAATTATAGCATATTAACTTCAAAAAAGAAGAACAATTCTATCAAGAATAATTCCTAGACAATATCCAGTTATTGTTTTGTATAAAATCAAGCACCCAAGGAAAATGAACAGCAAACAGAAAATGTTACTTGTAAGAGTTCTTAACAAAGCTCCATCCATTGACATCACAAACATAGGATCGTCCCTCACAGCGCAGAAGATCAAACCCACAAACCTGTGCATCAAAAAGTAAATAATTCATTCACAATGTCAACACATTAGCTTTTGTATAATTTTCCTGGTGGTGTCACAGGCATAAACACTCCAAGCAGACTAACTAACTAAATATGCTTTTGCTTTTTTTTTTAGCTAAGCAGACTAAGTACACTAAAAACACAAGATACGAATCAATGAAGTAATAACTTGTAGTAATAGCTAAATTCTCAACCAGTAAGCTATATGCAAAAGGCCAGTAGTCACTCCCTCAAGTCCAAATTTCTCAGTTAGTTTCAGAATTGGTTCAAAGGAAGAGGAACAAAATTTGGAGAAGCCCAATGAAAGAAAAAAGTCAGTAAAAAGTCTATCCGAGGCATGATAAAACAAAATAGTACAGAACCATCCAGACACAGATATCAGATATTTCTAGAGCACGAGAAAATAAAATGTGCATCTGTGTAATCATTCAACACAGTTTGGCAGGTCAGAATACCACATCTTCATTTGGACCCAATCTATAAACTTTAAATGCTTTTGCAAAAGCATAAAGGAATAATATGGTGATGGACACAAGCTTGATGAAGCATGAAGACCACAAAACTGATTTCAGTCACTAAAGCTGTTAGGCATAAGGAAATGAATTGACTTATCAGTAAGAAACTAAGAATACATATATGAAGTTTCATGAAGACTTACAGCTTGCCTAAACGCAATGCACACCTCTCTTGCCATTTGCTTCTCAGTTGGAGTAAGTAGTACAGGATACCTGACCTGGAAAGAAAGCAATCTCTAAAGCTAATAAGGCAATTCAAATTAATAATGGTGGACGAAAAGATTTGAGTCTAAGGCGTTCAAATTAAAAACTTAATGCAGATTGCAAGGTATGCAAGTAAGAGATTTCAACATTCAGCAAGTTTACTGGTTTTGTCGCTGTACGATTAATACAGTTATTCAAAATTAAGTTATTTGTCATAATCAGATAATTATACATGTAGAAGTCAACAATAAATAAAACAAAAGACAGGAATGTCAGCAGGATAATAGCTCTTAAGGAAAGAGACTTGATCAGAAGGACATTGCCACAGGAACATGGAGACCTGAATAAAAAACTAGAGAAGAATGAGATGTTGATCTCAATCTTTTCTTTTGTTTTTAACTAATTAAATGTAAAGAAAATCAAGGTGGTAGCAGTAGTAAGAAATGGTAATTGGAAGTATACTTCAGAAAGATGCATAGCTCTGTCTACACCTAGTGCAGCAGTAAGTACTGCAGGGCTTAAATTTATCCACATTTTATGATCTTGAATCACTAAGAAAGTTTACTTACTTCTTTACCATCAGGATTTCTCATTACAACACCATCAACTACAGGAGATTTCCTTGCCTCTGCATGAGCATATTCAGGGCCCACAGTATATACCTATGATGCAACAAGAAAATATAAATAGTTTTTAATCAAATAAGATGAAAATAAATGCAAAAGGTTGAACAGCATCAAAATAATAATATCAAATATACAAGTACAAATTTTTAGAATACTGTTTTCCTTTTTTCCTTCTTTTTGGCGGGTTAGCGGGTAATTAATAGTTTTGTCTTATAGGTTTGAAGAAAGGGAGCACCTGCTTGAAGGGGGGGAGGGGGGAATGACCACTAAAAGTTGATGTTTAAGAGTAGAAAGCCTAATAGAAGAGACTTTCAAGAATGTTGATCATCAGGAACTTGGGAGCACTTACATGCTAAAAGAGTATTAGTTTCAAAAGAATTCATTCACTGGAAAATGCAAAGCACAAGATAAACTACCTTAACATCAGTTCCCCCAGTGGGCATAAATTCCTCATATATATAAGACCCTTCCCGTCTCACCCTTCGCGTCTCTGGATGAAATTCACTTGACCGGTTACCAACCTGAGAAAAAAAGCAAAAATATAATTATCTAATAAGAACAGCATATGAAAAAAAGATTTTTAAACAAGGAGGAAGAGAATAAATCAAAACAAAACAAGGGCGGAAAGATTATATCACTCCTGAACAAACTTATAGTTTTCTAATTAAGAATATAAAGCAATAATTAGATTAACTAAGTGACCAATAATTCAAAAATCAGTGGAGCAAAATCTTGAATGTATCAAAAAGCGGCGGTATGTATAACCAACATTTCTATAAAACATTTCAATTGTTCAAGTTTAAAAAACTGGATACACTTGCAAATAGCATTGAAACACAATTTTATTTATTTATTAATTTATTTTGAAATTTATCTTGTCAATGGAACACTACTCCTAAGCAATCAAAAGAGTAGTTTGTATAACCTGCTATATTTTTTCTGCTCCATTGAATAGATAACTATTAAAACCATTACTGAAAGAGTGCATAGCAAAAATGTAGCCAAACACCCGCAAGCCTAGCAAACTTTAGTAGCAACTCGAACCAAGGATTGCTTCCCATGATACAGGTGTGCTCAGATCAGATGCTCATAAAATCAAGACAGCAGGATAACTACCTGCTACACTAGCCTGTGTATTCAAAACAAAAATTCCAACCTATCACCATGATGTCAGAGGGTGCAATGGAAGATTAGGCGAAAGGCATAACTATTGTATTACTTCACTTGCATAAAAGCTTTCATGGACCATGGGCTCTCTTGTCATTATCCTTCACAAAGCATTTGTAAATTTAACTTCCAACTCATACAATCATACTGACATGATAAAGGGAATTGGAAAAACATAAAATGTCTACAAAGGTCTAACAAACAAAATCACACAAAAGTCAGAGCTCTCACCTTTCGGAACAACTCCTTCATTCCTCCGCCAGCTGAACTAGGGTAATATATCATTATACTGTGGTCATCACCTTCAAAAAAACAGATATGTGATCATTCCCATTGCAATTTCTAGAGTAAAAGGTAGGAAAAGCACAGAATACCAAAAGAAGTTAGTTATCAGTCTGTTGCCACTCGCTTACAACTTCAGGTTCACTATACTATGACATATGAGCTATATAGATATTTTACCATCAACAGGCTTTTCCACAAAAGGCTTCCAGAAGCGGTTACCATGGACCTCAACAAAATCTTCCTCCTCAATAAAATAATCCAGCTCTTGATTTGGATAATCCCGGTTAACTAGAGCATACCTTGGAACAGGAATCCCATACATTTCAAGCCGCTGAAGAGACAAACAAAGAAGCGCACTCAGTAAAAAAATACTAGTTCCAATTAGAAAGAATAACAGAATCATATTTCTCCAGAAGATTAAAGATGCAAACCACCTCGTACACTTTCCTACGGTCATGAAGAAGGTGTTGCTGTTCTAACTCATTTACGAGGAAAGGCCTGAGAAATAAAGTGACAAAGCTGAATCAGAAAATGTTCATTAAGAGAACCAAAGAGACAAGACTCTGAGTTCCAATTTTCAGAATTCATCAAAGGTTAAAACTAAAAATGAAATCAATATCAGAGATTAAGGCTTCATGTCAAGATATCATGATGCTTTTCTCCAGAAAGAAACAATCTGTCTAGTGAACCTGCAAAAGAAACACATGCCCATTTAAACAGCCAAGCAGCTTCCAAAAATTCCTAGTTAACTGGAAGATGGAGCACAGTTGAAAACAATATAGCCTAGTTCAAAATTTACCATACCCACCCCTCCGAGCAAAGCCCTTGGCAGCTGTCAGTCGAGGTCCATGGTTTAACCTAGCACCTTTACTTTACATGCATATATGTACTATCTCTCTTACTCTCCCACAAATTCAGTTTTTCGTTATTTAAAAAGCAGTTGAGCCAAAGAAAACCTCGGAGGCCCTTGCAACTGAACATCTAAATTTAGAATGAAGCGTTTAGATTCTATTTACTTCTGATGTTTCCACTGAATGATGAAATGATTAGATCTTGGGATTGATCACAGTCTGACAATGTTTACCTGCTCATGCCAATTGTGGATTGCAAACATGCACCGAAAAGTGGCCAAAAAGCAATAAGAAGAACGACCAGACATAAGCTTACTTTCTCAGTGCAGCATATGCTTCAGCCCTCTGCATAGGATAGCCAGTGGAGTGGAAGGCAACCAGGCATTCACATATTGGCCACCTACAATTTAAGCACAAAAACATCACCAGTAGGCATCAGTTCACAGTTCATAGTTAGGCCAACTGATGAAAATCTGGAGATAGTCTACGAGATAAATACGTAGCACAATAACAATCATGATCGCATCAGAAATCAAGTTTAACAGGAGAAAATTCACCTCTCAATAGGCTCTTCAAGGATTACCTTGTCCCCAAAATACAGAACCTACAGCATTAAGGATGATGAATTGCTTATCATCAAATGACTTAAACTGCTAATAGCACACATATCTGATATCAGGACTGCGATGAACTCCATTAGAAAAATCACCAGAATGCCAACTAAACTAATTACCTCGAATTCTCCAAACGCCTCTAGCCTATGCAAAATCTCCAGCATCGGCGCTGAGGAGGCCTAAAAATAATCCAAACAGCCAAAAATGGAGGAAAACCCAAAAATCAACTGAAATCAGTATTCGCCAATGTAATAATATTCCATGCCAACTAACCGTGCACGGTTTTGTGAAGTGAAAACTGGAAACAAAAAGGAACAGAACCTCGGAGCCGCATTTCACCTTCTTTTCCATTACACACACTCCTATCGTTATCTTCGTCTTCAAACCATCATCTTCCTTCGCCATTTCCAACTCTAAGCACCAAAAATCCGCAGCTCAACTAGCGAGGAACGGTTCGCCGCCGCTTTTTGCAGGCAGTTGAGAATCACGAGAGATAGCGGAGAACAGTAAAAGAAAATGCTGCAACTTTTGGCAACTGAAAAATGGAGAGAGAGAGAGAGAGAGTTTATGCCTTTATGGGGGAAAACTGAAAGATGGAGGATTCTGGGATATACAAAAAGGGGATATGGGGCGTTTGGGAGTTTGTATTTTTATTTATTTTTGATAAAGACGGTTTACGGATTTATGGTGGCTGCTTTATATTGCGACTCCCTGTCACTTTCCATCGTCGCAAAGCTATTGTCTCTTTACTTTTTGTTTATTTTCCACCAAATATTTATAAAATAGCTCAAATGGACGTCATTATCCTTTTTCGTCACCCTTGAACAATGAATCTAAGTTACGGATATACTCGTACGCCCATCCCAATTTTTTTAAAATTTTGGGTCTACTATTTAGTATTATATGTTACACGTTACACGTAATTATAACTATAGATACAAATTTATTTACTGATTAAATCATATCGTTTATAAAATTGAAGGTATGTAATTTCGATTATTAAGGTGTTGTTTGGTTACATTTCCAAACATAAATTTTCATATTTTACTGCTTAAGAAAGTGAAATTGTGTTTGGCGGTGGGATTTTCGGTCGACAAGTGTTTCTCACTTTTGCATTCTTAAGCCTAACACTATTCTTATAAAGCTATCTATTTAATTTATGTAAATTATTGAGTCAAACCCTTTGATGATGAGATATGCCTTCCCTGCTATGCTTCAGTTTTTTAGCTCTACAAGATCTTGACCGTCAGAAGGTATTGATGTATTGTACGTTCTATCTATTCTAGATAGTGTGAATTTTTATTTTTGTTTTTAATTTCACACTTTAGTGGTTGACCTTGCTTACTTGATATCTTTGTGCTAGATACATTATATTAGTGTAAGTCGTTTTGACCTAAATGATTTATATCCCACCCCTGCTACTTGAATTTGTTCGGTGTAGTAGTTCTCCCCCTTAGATTTGTCAAAGGTTTTATACTTTAAAATACTTATATAATTTTACTATTTTATAATAAACTTTTTGTAAATCCAGGTTATAATTAATTTCTTTAAATATATGACGAATATAAAAAAAATGTAATTATTTTTTAAATGATAAAATTGAAATAGAGAATCAATAAATTATTGTAAATTATGTTATACTTAAACTATACTGAAATCATATTGGAGAAATAATAATAATAATAATAATAATAATAATAATAATAATAATAATAATAATAATAATAATAATAATAATAATAATAATAATAATGTGTAGTATATTTACAAAATCAATGCACCTCGTAAATCATGCCGAAAATACTAGAAACTGAAAATTGCAATTGAAAACAAAATCAAATAAGGCCTAAGTCTCCTTCCTTTCTTTTTTGTCTCGTCTTGTTGAATGAGGTCGAAAAATATAATAAATGTTGTTGTGTTTTTTTTTTTTGAAGAGATAAAATAAATGATACGTATTCAAACTATTATAACTTGTTTAAATATCAATCAAACGGTAAATGCTCTTCTATTAGAATCGAATATGTAGTAGAATCAAAATCAATCATTAATTATGAATTTATTATGACCAGATCAATGTAAAAGAACTTGTATCGGTTGTATATGAGTTGAGCTTTTTAAGTGTTTCAAACCTGAAATTTAAAATTGAAGTCAAATATTCTCATTTTTAGTTATTCTTCTCTTCTCAAATCGTAATTTTAAACGCCACTTTTCTCCCGTTTAGTATATAGTAAAACCTCAATTAATATTCTGTAAATTAATAATTTTCTCCGATTCGTACTTGAACTAGTTGAAAAAGTCATGAATTTCGATAAGATTAAAATAATAATTTTCTCTAATTCGTACTTGGACCAATTGAAAAAAATCATGAATTTCGATAAGATAATAAGATATATTTTTAGAAAATCACTATATAAATATATGATCCATTTAATATCATAAATTAATACTTGTTTAAAAATAGAAACATAATTAAGACAGCCAAATATGATTCTAGTGTTTTGTTGGAGCTCATTTTTAACTTTTCTTAGTGCATCCAAGAGTTCTGGTTTCGTGTTCTTAAAACTTAAATATAATTGGAGTTTATCTATGATACTATGTGCAATGAATTTATTTTTTTTATATTAATTCAATGAATATAATAAATAAATTAGTGAGAGACAATAATTTTTTATGTAATCAAATTTAAAATTAATTTTGGATTGCGAAAACACTCTATATTTATTAATTTATTAGTTAATTAATATATCTACAAAATAATAAAATCTCATAAAAAAATTGGTCCCAACAATGTTAATTTATAAAGATTTTACCGTAATTGTGGGGATGACTGGTGATAGAAATTTGAATCCGACAGCAATTCATTTGGATGGGGATACTTCAATAAGGAAGTGGTTTTTTAATTGAAGTCTTGTTTGCCGACTGCGGGTAAAAATAAACTTCGATATGCCCTACCCCTTTTTTGTGGTTCCTTTAAACTTCCTTTCTTTTGCCAACCGTCACTTTCACTTATATAAACAAATGGTGTCATATGATTAGTTTTCATGAGTATCAACGGCTAAGAATAGAGTTGTGGACAACTCCGTCCAAACATGCACTATCAGAAATTATATTCAAAATAAAGTATTTTAAGTAATTTTCTGACAATATATACACACACACACACATAATCCTGTCCCCTCCCCCATTTATATTTCTTATTCTGAAATAATTAATTGAATTAAGTATTGTATCTATATATACATATATTAAAGTAAAATTATAAGAGTAAAATTATAAATAAAAAATGTAACCGAAAATATGTTTCCAAATGCAATAACTCCTGTGCATAAGGTGTATGGGTCGACCCATGAGACGGACCCGCTCCGACCCGCATCTGCCCCGCAAAATAAAAAATAAAAAAATCATCACCCATATTACCAATTCGAACACTAAATAGTACCAATTCGTATTTTTTTGTGTTTTTAGGGTTTTTTTTCTGTTTTTTGAGGTGTTTTTAGGGGTTTATTTTGTATTTTTTAGGGTTTTTTGAGAGGTGTTTTTAGGGGTTTATTTTATTTTTTTTGTTTTTTGGGGGTGTTTTTAGGGTTTTATTTTCTGTTTTTTATGGTTTTTTTGGGGGTGTTTTTAGGGTTTATTTTGTATTTTTTATAATTTATTTGGGAGGATTTTTTAGGGATTTATATGTGTTTTTTTAAGAAAAAATAAAATGAAAAACAGAAAAAACGAAAAAGAAAAACTAAAAAAAGGCAAAAAGAAACGAAACAGAAAAAGAAAAAAAAAACGCGGGCGCGTGTCGTACACACGCCGCACATGGGTCAACCTGCCGCGCGTGGGTCACGCCGCACTCGTCGCATGGGGGAGGCTCCTGCACAGGAGACCTCCCCGTTTCCAAAAAATAATTCCCTGTCAAAGATTTAAGCACGCTTATTTGTATTTGTAGTGCAGTGGTGGTTTATGTTAGATTGCTAGATACGTATCATCACCAAGGGTTCAAATCCTCTCCACATTTCACGGATGGCTCGTCAGATTTTCCTTTTTGCTTTCTTTTTTTTGTTGTTTTAAACATTTCTATATGTGTTGTAAATATATCTAATAGATATATATGATATGAGTGACGGTCAAGTTACTAGCCCTAAAACTCTAGCTCTTCTACTATATAGAGAGGCATTTGGTCCTCATATTAAAAAGATATGCAATTGATATTCTCTCTCGTCTCTCTCTGGTTTACAACACGTTATCAGCACAATTGTTCTACCCTCTCTTTCAATTCTAGAAGTCCATCAATCCTAGAAGGTACATTCTTTAATTTTCTTTTCATTCTTCCAAATCGTATTGCCGTCAATCTCTGAATTATATGCGTGATGTCAGAGTTTGCTAATGAAAAATATTATATCATCTTTAATGATTGATCCTCGAAACATGATATGTCTTTAATCAAACTTTGGAGTATTATAATATTTTATTGTTAACATGCATGCTCATATCAATAAAATTGAAATTCTTTTTCGTTAAATCTTCTAGAATCGTTTTCCAGTAATTAAGAATATGATCAAAGCCATGATTTTTTTTAATAAATATTTGATTAATCGATTTATGTGTGCAATTCTATTGTACTATTCTTGTCTGATAATATTTTGGATTATGATGGACTCGAACTGCGAATTTATTTTACATCAAGTTTATTGGCTTTAATATATTATGTCTGGTTTTCTTATTGTTATAATAATCGGTCTTTTTCGATTTAATCTTGAAAAATTAAATATTGATGCTATTCGAGTAGCACAAGTAATATTCATGAAGAATATTACATTCAAGATCATAAATTGATGCTATTAAAATAGCACAAGTTCAAGAATATTACATGCTCTAAAGAGCAAATAAATTAAACATGTGGATAATATATCCTTAATTCTTTGTGCAGAATTGCACGAATGGCAAACATAGACAAACTTGAGTTCATCGCCCTTGACATCTCGAACAAGAATTATATGCCATGGACTCTTGATGCTGATGTTCACCTGATCTCAAGGGGTCTAGCGGAGACAATCAAAGAAGAAAACAGAGCATCTCAACAGGATTGCGCTAAGGCGCTGATTTTCCTTCGTCATCATCTTTATGATGATCTAAAGACGGAATATTTGACCGTCAAAGATCCGAGTGAGTTGTGGACAAACCTGAAAGAAATGTTTGATCATCAAAAGACTGTCGTCCTTTCTAAAGCTCGTTACGAGTGGATGCATCTTAGACTGCAAGATTTTAAGTCTGCGAGTGCTTATAATTCTGAATTATTTAGAATTATTTCAAAATTGAAACTTTGTGGAGAGAGTATCACTGATGCTAACATGCTTGAGAAAACATTCTCCACTTTTCATGCTTCTAATGTGCTGTTACAGCAACAATATAGGGAGCGTGGTTTCAAAAAGTACTCTGAACAAATATCTTGTTTGTTGGTTCCCGAGCAAAATAATGAATTGCTCATGAAAAACCACAAACTCCGCCCCACTGGTTCCGCTGCATTGCCTAAAGCCAATGCAACTTTCAACCATGATAATGAACGTGGTCGTGGGAACCAACGTGGATGTGGGTGTGGACGTGGACGTGGATATGGTCGCGGTCGTGGACGCGGTAAACCAAATGATGCAACCTCTAGCAACAAAAGGCAGAAAACATCCAACGAGCACAATTCATCCGCATGAATGGACATTGGTCACGTACTTGCCGAACGGCAAAATACCTTGCAGATCTATATCAAGATTCGATCAAGGGAAAAGACAAGAAGGAAACCAATGTCGTTGACTTTGACGGTCCAATTGATACTACTCACTTGGATGTCTCCGACTTCTTTGATGACCCAAAAGGAGATAATATGGATTAGTTGATTGGTGGTGGTGTGCTTGAAGACGATCATATGGATATTGTTTAGTCCATTATCATTTATTTCTAGTTGATAAGAAGACATTGTTTATTTACTTTCACATCGTTGTTTTTCCGTTAAAAATAATTGTTTATTTTCCTTCGTATTTTTACTCAATAATAATTGATCTTCTTTTAAAAATGTCTCACACATTCAAATGGAATCTTGTGATATTTGTCTTGCTGATAGTGCCACTACATACACCATTCTCCAAAATAAGAAATATTTTCTTAAGTTAACATTAGCTGAGGATAATGTTAACACGATATCAAGTACATTAAACATTATTGAAGGCTCCGGAAGAGCTTGTATCATTTTATTAAATGATACTAAATTAGATATTGAAAATGCTATGTATTCCAGTAAGTCCAAAAGAAACTTACTAAGTTTCAAGGATATCTGCTATAATGGATACCACATCGAGACTATATCAGAAAGTGGAAATGAATATCTCTGCATAAATTCTTTTGTAACCGACCATAAGCAAACAAAAGAAAAATTATCAACACTATCTTCAGGGATGTATTACACATTCATAAAGGCAATTGAGACAAACCATGACATGAATCCGAAGTTTAATGGCACAAAAAGCTTTATGCTTTAGCATGATAGGCTTGGACATCCTGGAGCAACTATGATGCGCCGAATAATCAAAATTTATATGGGCACAATATGAAGAATCAAAAGATTCTTATGACAAATGAATTCCCATGTGATGCTTGTGCGTAAGGCAAGTTAGTCATTAGACCTTCATATATGAAGGTTAATATTGAATCTCCATCTTTCTTAGAGAGAATTCAAGGAGATATTTGTCGACCTATACATCCACCATGTGAGCTTTTTCGATACTTTATGGTATTGATTGATGCTTCTTCTAGATGGTCACATATATGCTTGTTTTCTACTAGAAATGCAGCATTTGCTAGACTACTTGCTCAAATTATAAAATTACGAGCTCAATTCCCAGACAATTCAATTAAAAGAATTCGTCTTGATAATGCTAGTGAGTTTACGTCTCAAGCATTTGAAAACTATTGTATGGCTATTGGAATTGAAATTGAACATTCAATTACTCATGTCCATACTCAAAATGGTTTAGCAGAATCGTTTATTAAACGTCTTCAACTTATTGCTAGACCATTACTTATAAAGTCAAAACTCTCAACTACTGCTTGGGGTCATGCCATATTACATGTGGCAACATTAGTTCATATTAGACCATCGGCCAACCATGAATACTCCTCAATGCAAATTATTTTTGGTCAAGAACCAGATGTTTTCTCACTTACGAACTTTTAATTGTGCGGTTCAAGTCTCAATTGCACTCCCACAATGAATAAAAATGGGTCCCCAATGAAGGCTTTGGATATATGTTGGATTTGATTCACCTTTGATTATAAAGTATATTGAACTTTTAACAGGTGATTTATTTACTGCATGTTTTGCAGATTGTCATTTTGATGAAATGACATTTCCAATATTAGGTGGACGAATCTATATCCAGAAAAGTACAAGGAAATATCTTGGAATGAGAAAATCTTGTCACATTTTAATTCTCGAACTAATCAATATGAACAAGAAGTTGAAAAGATTATTCATTTGCAAAAGATTGCAAACCAACTTCCTGATGCTTTTGTAGATACAAGAAAAGTGACACAATCTCACATACATGCTGCAAATACTCCAGCCAAAATTGATATCCCTGAAGGACAAATAGCTTTGGCAGTAGATGAATCTAAAATTCATCAAAAATGTGGTCGACCAGTTGGTTCTAAAGATTCTGTGCCTAGGAAAAAAAAGGGGCAAGATGGAAACCATACAATGACGAAAATGATTCATCAATCAAATGAAAGTGATGTAATTCCTGAAGAATTACAAATATTTGAAAATCATGAGATCTCAATAAATTATTTATCTTCCAATCAGATACTGGAGAGAGAACATATCATTGTAGATGATATATTCGCCTTTCATATAGCTCATCAAATTTTAAATGAGGATCCTGAACCAAAATCTGTTACAGAATATAAACAGAGAAATAATTAGCCAATGTGGAAAAGAGCTATGGAAAGGGAATTAAATTTATGTGATAACCGGAAAATATTTGGACCTATAGTCCTAACTCCGGAATCTAAAACCTCTGTTGGATACAGAAGGATATTTGTTAGAAAGAGAAATGAGAAAAATGAAGTTACAAGATATAGAGCAAGACTCGTAGCGCAAGGTTTTTCTCAAAGACCAGGAATTGATTATGAGGAAACATAGTCTCCAGTAATTGATGCGATTATTTTCAGATTTCTGATTAGTCTGGCTGTGTCACAAAGGCTTGCTATGCGCCGTATGGATGTAGTAACTGTCTATCTATATGGGTCATTAGATAATGACATACATATGAAAATCCCTGACGGATTTAAAATGTCTGAAGCATTAAAGTCAAAACCCAAAAGCATGTTTTCGATTAAACTGCAAAAATTGTTGTATAGGCTGAAACAGTCTGACCATATGTGGTATAATAGATTGAGCGAGTATCTGTTGAAAGAAGGATACAAGAATGATGATATCCACCCTTGTGTTTTCATAAAGAAAACCGAAAGTGGATTTGCAATTATAGCAGTTTATGTTGATGATTTGAATTTAATAGGGACTCCTGAAGAGCTCAATAAAACTGCTGAATATTTGAAGAAAGAATTTGAGATGAAAGATTTGGGAAAGACAAAATTTTGTCTTGGTTTGCAAATTGAACGTGTCCGAGGAGGAACGTTTATTCACCAATCCGCATATACAGAAAAAGTGTTAAAGCGTTTTTACATGGATAATGCACATCCATTAACATCACCAATGGTCGTTAGATCTATTAATACGAAGAAAGATCAATCTATGTGGAAAACCCCTGCGCCAAAAACCTTTTGAGGTGGCGGAAATTGGAAACTCACTAGGAGCTTGATTTTGTATTTCTATGTTCGGTGGTTCTCATTTCAAATCATAGTCTCCTTCGACTTCTCAATTGATTCAGACGAAATACTGGTGAGTTAACTTAATTCGAATTTTTTTCTATCCAAGTTTATCTTGTGAAGCTGAATATAAGTGGCTGCTCGGCCTTCAGTGATACTGCTCTGGGATATTTGACTGACTTCTGCAGAAAATTGAAATCTTTAAATCTTTGTGGATGTGTTTGGATTGCATCTGATAGGGCCCTTTTGGTATTTGTCGATATTGCTTCTATTTGTTTGTTGTCTCATGATACATAAAAATGTTTGATCGATTTAAATTCACTATTTTGTGTAGGCCATTGGGTACAACTGTAACAAATTGCAATATTTGAACCTTGGATGGTGTGATCGAGTTCAGAAAATTTCACTTTTGATCCCATAGGACACGCTACTCTCTCCTTTTGGTCCCAAAAGTTTCGAACTATTAGTTTTTCCGACTCCGTTACGTTTTTCGTTAAATTTGATATCAATTTTGGTCCTATTTTACTATCAGTTTTGGTCCCAAATGAAAATTTTCGAAAAAGTCTTCAACAATTTTTTTCAGATTTTTTCCTAAAGAAAAACTTCATTATTATGATTTATTATTTTTCATAATTAAATTCTTGTGGAGTAAAAATCAAGGGAAATTTTTTATTTAGTTTAATTTTAAAATATTGTTTATGAGTGTTCACCACATCTAATTAGAGTTTATAATTATTTTTAATATTTAATTTTTAATTTTCAATTAATAATTCATTATTATGGTTGATTATTTCATAATTAAATTCTTGTAAAGTAAAAGATCGAGGAAAAATTATACTTTCATACCTACATTTTGGATTTTCACTACAAAAAATTCACATTTTAGCCATAGAAGCGCGCCAAGCCAAACCCAAAATATTAAAAAATAATATAAAATAAAAAAAATATATATAAAGTAATATAAAATTTTAAAAATCGTAAAGTAAATTAATAAAAAAAAAACTTGTAATTAATTATTAATTGAAAAATAAAATATATATAATATTAAAAATAGTTTATAATATTAAAAAATGAAAAATAAAATAAATATTAAAATGTAAAATAAATAAAACATTAATAATATTCAAAAGATTAATTTCAAATTCGTAATTAATTTATAATTAAAAAATTAATAATATTAAAAAAAATTAAAAATTATAAAGTAAAATAAATAAAAATATTAAAAAATTTATATTTGTAATTAATTAGTAATTGAAAAATATATAATATTAAAAAACATTATATATTACTAAAAAATTAAAAAAAAATGTAAAATGAATTAAAATATTTAAAAAATTTATATTTGTAATTAATTAGTAATTGAAACATAAAAAATATATAATAATAAAAATAATATATAATATTAAAAAATTATAAAGTAAAATAAATTTGAAAATGGAAAATAAATAAAAATTAATAGTATTTAAAATATTAATTTCAAATTTGTAAATAAGTAAAAATTGAAAAATTTAAAATTTAAAATATTAAAAAAAATATAAAATATTTAAAAAAATTAAAATAATCAAATAAATTCGAAATAATAAAATAAACAGGAAAATTTTTGAAAAATTTGATTTCAAATTCATAATTAAGCATTAATTGGAAAATAAAAAATATTAGAAAAAATTAAAAAAATCAAAATTAATTTAGATAGGGAATAATTTTACCACTAATCTATCGCTAAGATTTAAAATAATAATAATAATAATAATAATAATAATAATAATAATAATAATAATAATAATAATAATAATAATAATGTTTAACAACGCATTTTTCTGTCTCTAATGTAGCGACGGAAAAATTTATCGTCATTGAGTCGTTAACATAAAAAAATAAAAATTAAAAATTAAAAGACGACGTGTGTTCTTTGTTAAGTTTGAGATAAAAAAATTCATCGTTAAACATCTCAATTTTAATCCGTCGTTAATGTGTTGATATTTTAACGACGAAATATAATCCGTCGTTAAATCGCGTTTTTATTGTAATGTTTTTTTTAAATAACCCAATTTTCTAAAAAAATTTAACAAAAAGTACCCCTTTTTACAAATCTTAAAATGTTATAATTAAAAAATTAATAATATTAAAAAATTCATAGTTTATTACATTTTAATATTTCTATTTCACTGAAAATTTCACTTTTGGTCCCATAGTATCTATTTTAGTCCCAAAAGTGGCGCACATGACTCATGTGCGAAGTCCCCCGTCACTTCATTAACTTCCGTTAGGACTAAAATTGATACCGTCAAACCTATGAGATTAAAAGTGAGCGATTTTTTTGAAAAATGACCAAAATCGACATCGATGAGACCAAAAGGGGAGAGTAGCGTGTCCTATAGGACCAAAAGTGGAATTTTCTCAGATTGAGTTGGTGATGAAGGTTAAAGAGCTTAGCCTATGGTTGCCCCGATCTCAGAGCCATTGACTTGTGCGGATGTGTTCTCATAACGGGTATCCTTTTCTTGCACACAATTCTCGTTCACAACAAAAATGTTCGGGTTTAGCAAAATGTGCTGTTGCTTCGCATGTAAAAAAATTGAGACGAAGGGCGAATAGGCCTGAAATACCTAAACCGGAGTAGTGGGGAAGCAGAAACTAAATGTCAGCACAAAAAAGTTTGATGTGCTGAGAAGTTGGTAGAAAACAATTAGTAATTCATCAAGCCGAACATCCTTTTCTTCTAGTTTTGGAACTTAGATTTCATTTGGTCTGCTTTAAGAATCGACTAGATTGATGAACACGTGCAGAACTTCATCTTCTTGTTCTGGACATGCTTCTACTTGACATTTTTTTTTTCTTTGATGACAGTGTAATTGCTCTGGCCAACAACTGCCTTCACCTGAGGTCGCTCGGTCTATACTTCTGCCAGAACATCACGGATAGAGCTATGTATTCGCTAGCACAGAGTCGAGTGAAGAACAAACACACGGTGTGGGCATCTGTGAAGAACAGGTACGAGGAGGAAGGCCTTACGAATCTCAATATCAGCCAGTGCACTGCCCTCACTCCTCCAGCAGTGGAGGCGTTGTGTGACTCGTTCCCTACGCTTCATACATGCTCCGGTCGTCATTCTCTCATAATCAGTGGCTGTCTCAACTTAACATCGGTGCATTGTGCTTGTGCTGTCCAGGCACACTGTGGCCCAACCGACTTGAGAAATTATAAAGGTACATACATTTTTCAAGCACATATTTGCTTTATTTTATTTTATCAATTAACATTTAATTTTTTAATATAGGGTCCTCGTCAACCCGATAACAAGTAATGTGAGTATTATGTGATGCGTTATATGAGAGAAATTGTTCAAGAGTTTAAAGCAAACTATGTCAATTACATAAGATAATTGGTAAAGACTTACATTATATATATATATATATGTATATATTATTATTATTATTATTATTATTATTATTATTATTATTATTATTATTAAACATAACTCTTTCAACTGGTGCGTGATTATATTTTTGTGATTGTGTATTCATAGTTTGAAGAAAAAGGAGTATATTCTCAAGAGGATATTGATGAAGTTCGTAGTGAGTGGACACATTGCTTGCAAGATCACGTACAATATGGTTAATATATAAGGTATTTTAAATTTAATTATTATATTATCAATGTTTGCTATATATATTTTTAATTCGCAAATGCTAGAAAAATAAAAGTTTATGAAATTATTTGTATCGTTTTTTTTCTTAATTTTAAGGTTAAATCAGTGGGTGCATACTTTTTATATCTTACATATTGATTTGATGTTTTACATTTATTTGTTTGTCATCAACTTAGACGTTGTTTGTATTAATGCTGGTGAAGAATGAACTTGATATAGTTGCACAAATTTTGCTGACATAGAGATTCATCGTCAATATTGAAGATAAGTAATTAGATAGTTTGAATCTAGCATTTACATTTTTTAGACTATGTAGAATTTTAATTAAATATTTTTTAGCCATTCCGCTAAATATTTTTCTACATTTATGACTTCATTCATTAATTTTAAATAAAAATATAATTATTTACTATTTAATAATATTGTCCATATAATGCATGCATTTACAGGTTGAAAACTAACAAATTGACAACACTTTTATTAAAAACCGTTGTTTTTTATATAAAAATAATTAAAAAATACAACGGTTTTTAAATAAACCATTTTTTTATATAAAATTAATTAAAAAATACAATGATTTTGAAATAAATCGTTGTTTTTTTATAAAATTAACTAAAAAATACAACGGTTTTAAATAAACCATTGTTGTTTTTATAAAATTACCTAAACAAGACAACGGTTTACAAGAAAAACTGTTGTGCAAGTACTAATTTTACAACGGTTGAATTAAAAAAACCGTTGTTGATTGCCGAACACGAAATTTAAAAACACAACGGTTTAGTTATAAAGCGTTGTTAAACTAAATAATAGTCAATGCAGGATTATTTCACAACAGTTATGAACCGTTGTCTTCTACACAACAACAGTTAAAGCCCGTTGTAAATTACCTGCACAAAAGACAACACCACTATAGACAACGGTTATTTGAGCTGATTCACAATGATAGATACCCGTTGTCTATTGATGCATTTGTAGTAATGCTCATTTCACTCTTCCTCTCGGCGACGCGAACAATGGATCTATCAAAATCATTTTCTCAATCTCAATTTTCAGATTTAAATGTCATCATTCAACAAATTTTGTTAGCATGCTTGTTAGTTGTTATCAAGATCTCCCACTCATGACTTTTCACCTAGCTGCGGCGGTACCGGGGCGGCTACTCGAACCTTTGCTCATGCTCTGAACTCTCGATCTCTATTGACCCTCAGATGAAGCAGCGACGACGTGGATACAAAGCCCAAACCTTCTCTTGCTCTGAAATTAGATGGAGTCATCTCCAGATCCAGTAATTAGAAAGTTTTTTTTTTTTCAGATTGTTATTTTCTTCCCCACAATTGTTATCGTCAACAATGCATCTCTATTGGTCCAATAATTAGTATTTTCTTGTTTTGTACTTTGATTAACTTTTGATCGGGGTTTGTTCTTGTGTTTTTTCTTTATTTTTTGCATCAACTCAGTAAGTGTTCATGAGATTTTTTTTTTAGAATATTAAATCTCTATATTTCAATGTTCCACTATAATTTGTTTTCGTTGCTGATTTTGAATTAATAAGGCTTGAGAATAAATTTTGTATATAACTGAGTTGAGCTCTAGCTTGGTGAGTTTGGAGTTATGTCGAGCTCGAGCTTGATATATTAGAGCTCGACCGAGTCGAGTCGAGCTCGATAAATTTTCAGTTGAGCTCGAGTTCGATCAGAGTACTATTCGACTCGGCTCATTTACACACCTAGTCACTCAACCCACCACTCGGTCTGATCCTGTGTAAAACAAGCTCATTGGGTCGAGTGGTGGGTCAACCCAACGCGCTCCCAGTTGGCCCAGTCAAGTCTTACACGGGATTTTCGAGGCTTTTCTCAACGTTGAGCTTGTTTTAATCCTAGTGCTCCATCCAACACTATATTTACCTCCTTTACTCATTAGAAAATGTGTAACAGTAGACGTATCAAGGTGAAAAAAAGTATGAAGGCACAACATAGACTTTGGAGGCTATAATAATAACAAGATTGAAGACCCTGGGTTCTTTATTGTGTTGAACAATGTTTTGTTTACCATGTTTTATTTTTATTCTTTCTCTTTAATTATATAATTTTCCTTGGATTCCAGGGATGTAAAACTACAATGAATTTTGTGCTTTGATTAATCTTTCAATTCTTTCTTTCATGTATTGATTTATAATCTTTGTTTTAATTTCTCATGTATGATTGCTTGGCCACCAGTTTTGCATACTAGATTAAACAAGATGTTATATTATGAATGTTTAGAAGTACTGACCAAGTGAATACATGTTCATATAAAATTATGATCTCGTGTGCTTTTAGGAGTTATTAAATTACTTAGAAGGATTGAAAGGTGAATATGTAATTTATTAATCAAATTTATAAACTTGCTCGAGAGAAATGTTTTTAATATCTTCGTGATCTTCCACCATATATGAATTAGATTGGCTTGTTGAATTGATTGATCTTGCATAAATAACATTGTAGGAAAGGCATGCCCTATGATCTATTTTTCTTTTATTTATTTTTTATATTATTTTCATGTTCCTTTTATTTGCATATTGGTTTATTTGAACTCTCAATGAATATGAGTATCTAGATATTAATAAAGTGTCTATGTTTTTGGTATTCACATAATTATTTTTCGTTACAATTCTCGTGGATACGATACTCGTGTTCACTATTGTCTACAATTACACTGTGCACCCGCGGATATGTTTACTGCTAAGAAAATAGTGGTCAACTAACTACATATAATACATCAATTCACATGATTAATAACCTAACTGATTCATAATTATAAATTGAAATATTTTATCTCAAAAATTGTAACATGCAGAACGAACAAAAACTAAACTCTCTAGCCATATGATTAGTTGTGTATATAATTCATAATTAAATATGAGAAAAAACTAATATGTAAAAACAAATTGGAAAACCAAATATTAATAGATAGATAGATAGATAGATAGATAGATATGTATATCCTCAATTATCCATTTATTCTAAAGGAAATTTAAAAATATTGGAAAACGATTAAATATTGGTAGAATATAAGATTGAAATGAGGGTTGGGTATAGTTCATGTATTATTAGGTTTCAAAATAATTCATTAACTATGTATAATATATCAAGTCAGATGATTAATCACCGTTATAATTCTTAATTATAAATATTTTTATCCTCAATTTTTTATTTATTTTATATCAAAATAAAAGTATTGAAAGAATGATTATTGGTAGAACAATGTTGAAGTGAGGCTTGATTGTGGAGTTCATGTAATATAAATACATTATTTTGATTCAAAATAATTAGCAAATTGGAAAACTAAATATTAATATATAGATATATAAATATGTATATCCTCAATTTTTTTTTATTTTAAATGATAGTTAAAAATATTGGAAGCACGATTAAGTGTTGGTATAACAAGGTTGAAATGAGGATTGGGTGCGGTTCGTGTATATCGAACTACTTTTTTTTTTTATGTTGGGGGTAACCCGCAACCGCTATCGAGGTGCGCACTGATTTTTACCCCACTCTTGTGTGTAATAGCCTGCAAAACCATATAGAAGGGGTAAACCACACTTGGAAATATGGAATTATTGCTATGCATATGATTAGTTGATAAATTGCTATTTATTTATCTCGAAAATTGAAACATTAAGAATGAATAAAACTAAACTCTAATTATCCATAAGTTTAATTGTGTATGTAATTTTTAATTAAAATCTGAAATAAAAATGAATATATAAAAAAATTGAAAAACTAAATATTAATATATAAATATATAAATCCTTAATTTTTTGTTTATTTTAAATTGAAATATGAAAAACATTGGAAGAATGGTTAAATGAGATTGGAGTAAGAGTAAAGTGCAATTCTTCTGTTATGGAACTATTTTAAGATGGGGCATACTTGTATGAGACCGTCTAACGGATCTTCTTACGTTAGACGAATATTATTTGACCCACAAAGTGGTCCCCCTTCTTTTTCTTTTTCTTTTTTATTTTTTTTAATGATCTCCCTCCTCCTCCTCTTTTATTTGATATTCAATTTTTAATTTTAGATCTAATTCTTACCTTTTTTTTCTTTTCTTTTCTTTTTTCTTTTTTGACCCCCACCCCATCCTACGCTACCACTACCTTACCCCCACCCCCTCTCTCGAGCACAGCTCAACAATTCTTCTTCTTCTTTTTTTTTTTCAGCAGTTTTCCCATCCCCACCGCCGCCCCCTCTCTCTCACAGTCACACGCACGCACGCACAACACAATTCATTTTTTTTCTTTTTTTTTTTTACGACTCTAATTCACGCGCTTCACTATGAAGAGTTAGAAGTTGTGTTTTTTTTGTAATGATTTTATTAATGACACTTCATACATAATAAATGATACTTCACATCAATGTTAATGATACTTCACCAGATAAAAGTTATATTTTCATTAAAATGAAAATTACCGATGATTAAGCATTAATTATTAAATTAACAACAAAGAAGTATAATTAATTATGAAGTAAGTATCACTAGTAATAAAAAATGAAGCATCACTAATATAATGACTAGTTACTACTCACTATCATGTTCAATTTTTGAATTGTAACATTTTCTTTCATGTAGCTAATGATTCAGTTTTTGAATTGTAATATGTTTGAAGTGATATTTTTTTTTCTAATTAATGATACTTTCTTTTGTAATTAGTGATGCTTTTTTATGAAATTAGTGACACTTTTCTTCTAATTAGTGATACTTTCTTGTTCAATTAGTGATACTTTCTTCTGTAATTAGTGATACTTTTCTTCTAATTAGTGATACTTTTTTCTGCAATTAGTGATATTTTCTTCTGCAATTAGTGATACTTTTCTTCAACTAGTGATACTTTCTTCTGCAATTAGTGATACTTTTTTCCCTAGTAATGAAACTCCACTTCACAGGTAATGATACTTCACCCTATAAATAATGATACTCACATGTGAATTAATAATACTTCACCTCATAAATAATGATACTTGGGTAAATGATATATTCCACTCATAGTTAATGATACTTTACCTTATAATTAATGATACTTCTTTTTTTGGCTCAATAATTAGTCAACCGCTAGGAAAAAAAATATTTTTTTTAAAAAATAAATGTATGCCATAAAACGGAATTAGTGAGCACTAAAATTGAATTGAAGTAATTTTTTTAAATAAAATTTATTTTTTTTTATCCCGCATCTCACACAGTGCACTCTCTCGATAATTATTTTTTTTGAAATAAATATATAACCTAAAATTAAATTGAATTAATTTATTATTTTTTATTTGACGTCTCGCCCGACGTTAACGCGTAAGCTCGTGCACTGCGCTCGATGAAAAATAATTATTTAAAAAAGAGAAAGAAAGAAAGTGAAAAAAAAAGAAAGAGAAATAATAAAAACTGAGCCTGTGAGAAAGAAAGAAGGAAAAGGGAAAAAAGCAATAACAGCCAGCCCAGCAACAACAGCCCAATTTCATTTTTTTTTTAAAATCTGGCAGCCCAACGAAGTAGCCCAAAAAAAATAAAAATAAAAATCTGGCAGTCCAGCAACTGCAGCCGAAAGAAAAACTAAAAATCTGGCACAGGTGGGTTTTTGGGTAGACGATCTTATACAAGCTTTTGTCTTTTTAAATTGATTTGCCTTCTGCTAATGTTGCATTTAATATTATACACTAAAAGCCAAAAAAGTAAAAGATCGAAAATGATGACCAATATACAAAGTGCAGAAAATTTCAAGGTTGAAGTTCAGCGAGTGCATGGTTGTGGTGACTTTGGTACATTGGGTGACAACTTTTCTATTTGAATAAAATATTTTTATTTGGTAGTAAAAAATAACTATGGTTTGAGAAATTTGATTTTGAGTAAATCTCTCTATGTTTGTTCTTATTTTTCCCCAAAGCAAAGGACGTTGATGAGATAAAGCACTAGGGTAATGCCCTGTAGCACTCTAGAGAATTTTCCTCCAAAAAATGCAGATAATGGAATCAATCCTCTGCCGTTAGACAATAATTGTTTAAACTCGTGTTTCATTACATGAAAACACACGACATCACAGTGAGATGAACACTGAGATCCTCAATGATGCAAGGATAATGTATTTTGTTTTCAGACATCTTCCCCCTCCAGACTAGAGGCTGTCGCCAGGTTGCCAATACTTGTTCCAGCTATGTATCCACCCGACCACGCGTTCTGCGACAAATAATAAGAAAAGTAGTGATTTTTATCAATCCAAACAAAATAATAACTAGGAAGCTCAAATTTTGATTACTATATATATTTTTGCCAAAAGAAATGATCGACTTTATGTGACATGAGAACACACTTATACTATATTATCAGAAATCTTAGCATGATCCTCACTTATTTTGACTACTCTTCGTTCATCACAAAAGACAAGCAGGAACCGTACTTGAACTGTAAACCATATTAAATTCACCTAATAAAATTAACATGCAGTCCTAAAGAAAGCAAACATTGTAATGAAGAAATATTCATTCACAAATTGTATGAGTTGGGTAAGCTTTGAGAACGAAGTCACAAAATATGCAAGCCGTTCTCCAAGTGTTTTGAGTATTAGAAGGTGAAACAGCTTTATTTTGAGATGCTGGTTATTCTCTGAATACTGTAGTCTGCTGTGATGATATTACTAAAAATATTTTGTAGCAATCCACATTAGAAGTAACATGCATATCTCACAATGCAAGCTGTTCACGAGTGTAGTGAACAAAAAGTTCTCCACAAATATGAAACGTTACCTGAAAATTGAAGCCTCCAGTTACACCATCAATATTTAAGACCTGCAAAATATAGCTCTCATAAGCAAAAAAATTATCCAAACCTGGCAGAATACAAGAAACAAGTTGTATCGGCTCCAGTTCACTATTATAATGATACTGATGAGATACCATCTAAAGCAAAAAATACCTCCCCAGCAAAGAATAGATGTGACTGGATTCGGCTCTGCATGGTGCTCAGGGATATCTGAAAAGAGCCCGATTTTGAGCATGAAGAAAATCCAAGATCACATACCAAAGCAATATACGAGCTGAACAGCTCAAAAGCACAAAAAAATAAACACAGGAGAGAGAGAGAGAGAGAGAGAGAGAGAGAGAGAGAGAGAGAGAGAGCACCTCAGACAATGGAACACCTCCAGCAGTGACAAATTCATCCTTGAATTGACCCTACATTTTGATGCAATACCAATTTAATGAATACAAATATAAGTTAAAATATGAATAATGATAAACGGTAATATTTATTAGTATACCTTTCCCTTCACACGGAATGAGCAATTTTTCAGACAAGAAGCAATTGATATTAATGAGTTGTTGGATATGTATGCCCATAAAAGATCCGCATCCAAACCCTTTCGAAGTAAATAGAGGTCAGTCACAACCACCAGACCAAAGAATATAACCAACAAAAAGAATCAACAACATATCATGTTTCAGTGGAATGGCCACTCAACCTCATGATCTAAAATATATTTCCAGAATCTCTTCACAAGGCCAAGTTCTGAAGGAAATGAATTGATTACTTTTTGTTTCTGCAAATGCAGAGAGAAATATTAGATACAAGAAATTACTTGAACAGCTGACAGACTTTAACTGTCTCGATGTGAAAATACAGTCATCACTTCCTGAAAAATAAATTGTATTAAGAGGGAATGAAATGGCCTTCTGAGAAAAAAACTGAAGCTGTGTCCATAATGCATCAAATATCTTGATTTATTGGCATTAATATATTATCACTTAGTTTTACAGTGGAGGTGAATAATATGAGATTAATTTTCCATGTCGTTGACTTTCTGCTTTTCATTTTCCTTCTAGAGGATAACTCTTAAGTCTTAACAGCTAGCAGAACAGAAATATAAGGAAACAAAATAAAGCATAAAAGAGAAGACCTTAGGTCATAACAATTACCGCAAACTTATTTTTGTGTCCAATAAGAAGTGACTTCAACTCTTCTCCATGAAGATCAGGAACAAAATCCAGAAGAAGTGTGCCTGGATGAATGTTATTCAGCCATTAAGAAGATCCCGAAACAAAGGAAGAAGCAAAACGATGTATTTCTCACCTTTATAATTAGAATCTGAGAGATCACGTGCTCCCCAGGCAGATAAACGAAGAATTACTGGCCCACTAAAGCCCCAGTGTGTTACCAACATTGGCCCAACCTTTCGTTTGAAAATCAAGATCAGTCCCTATCCAAGTTAAAGGTTAAATAGCTGCCAACAAAATTCTTGCCTGTGTAAGTTCCGGTAAGCTCTTCACAACAGTTTCCAACTTCAATTTTGCTCTCACCTTGGGGAATGTAACCTGAGTATCATGAAGAAAATGAAAGAACAATACAGTTAGAAACATCAATATATTCATTGATTTTTAAATAACATATTTAATGAAGAATTGAAGAGAGACTTATAACGTCTCTGTAAATCCAGGCACGTGGTTGGAAAATATGAGTGGTGAATTGAAAGATGCAAAAAATGAGTTTGAGATGCAATCAAGGAAAAGATAAAGTTCCTTTGATCTAAGAATCAGATATATTGAGAATGGAGATGACATGAAGCATGCGCTTTAAACGGGTAGGATCACATTTGGAACGCTCGTCCTTATCAATTCAAAAGATGTATAGCCTTAAAATATTCTCAAAGAAATATAACTATCATCAGCAATCCACAAATCATAATTAGTTTTGCTTCCTTAAGAACTCTATGCTGCACAATAGCAAAGAACAGATATTCACAATTCTGAAGACAATTAGAGGCATATCCTAAACATTGGCAGGAGAATTACCCCAGACAATTCTACTAACTGAAAATCATCAATCTTGAAAGTGAATAAACTGGGAACAGGTTTCACAATAGAATGACCAAGTTGAGCAGCAATTTTGTATCCCTGGCACAGTATAAACATAGGTTAAGATGAATAACGTGGAGCGGAAAAGGAAAGAACGATGAACATAACAGCTGAAACTCGGATGCAACCTGCTCACTACTACCACTAGCAATCATCAAGTAATTAGCTTCAGCATACTCAGTATAATCAACTGTGCGTTTTTCAACTTTGACAGAGAACTTGCCACCAGCAATTGTTGACACACTCGTAACAGTTTTACCAGTATTCAATACAACTGATAGAAAGAAGCAGACAGTATCAACTTCTTGCAGGTACATTGTGATCATGTAAGAAAACACAAGCTATGTGCTCAAGCACTCTGTCCAACCACATGGTTATTTAACATAGCGTCAATAGAAAACTGTTTTCATTTTGGAACAGCAATTGATGTCATCTAGCTGAGTTCTCCCTGTCATAGTACAGGCATTGCTTCTTAAATTATGACATACATAAATTATAAAAAAATATTAGCAAGAATATCTACCCCCTCTCCTCCTAGCATCAGACAATAGGCAATCTATAATAGTAGATGAACTATCAGTGACTGGAAATACTCTTCCATCAAGTTCAGTCTGAAAGACAAGGAAAAATTCAACCCATAAGTGATAAGACAAATACAAAATAAACAAGTTAGTTATGAGAATCAGAAATTTGAAATTGCCTTCAGTTCCACTCCACGGTCCGAAAACCATGACATGGTATCAACTGGGCCATGCGTATTGAAAAATGACCCTCGCAATTCTTTATTGCCTCTTGGATAGTGTCCTGCCAAAACCTATGCTAACCGTCAGTGATAGCATTTGAGACAGCCAAGCATAATTAATACCCAAAAATAAACTTCGGAATTTCTCAAGAACCATCAAATGATAGCTAAACCTAAAGAAAAAGTCACAGTATAACTATATACAGGCTTTAGTTGTTTATTTTTAAAATACATGTCTATCCTATCAAAGCCAAAATAAACTAAGATATAACAGGATGCAACCTTTAACATTCAATAAATCCAAATAAATAACACTTTCACCTGGCTTACACATTGCCATCCAAAGTATGACCATTTTTAGACTTGCCAACTAATATGGCTACACCCTTTTAGTTGGAAAAGAGACAGACATATACACTCGTATTCTACCTCACTTAGTCTAAGATAGGAATTCCAACACCGAAAAATTCAGAGAGAAATCATGCATCAGGGAAATGAGTGCAAGCTGGAAGTAAAAGAGCGAAGCTAGAACATCCATTAACTTAAAATATACTTGGTAGGAGAATTAGTACATAAGGTGAAACTCAAATTTTGAGCATCTCTCCATTATAACCAGGAATTCAGGAAATGAGTATAGCTGACAGGAAGCCCATCCAGATACACGAGGAACTGCGCACAAGCTAGTTAATCTACTCAATACGCGTATGTGTGTTTGCACCATATCCAAGTTTGCAGTTTCAACCATTTTTCAGTATATAAGAAGAAAAAATCCCTTACCACATTATCAGTGCAATTTCCATTTGTCACATTACATCGACCACCACCAGAAATCTTAACCTGGCAAAACGCAACAGTTCATTAAAAAAAAAACCCAGAAATCTTAACTCCTCATACATCTGCAGTCAAATAAACTGGTCCAAACAATCCGCAAGAACTCACAAACCTTCGACAATGGTTTTCCTTTCTCAATAACAATAACATTGAGGTTAGGCGCAACCGTTTTCGCTCTAATCGCTCCATAAATTCCGGCGGCTCCGCCGCCTACTACCACCAGCGTTTCTTTAGCCGACTACTCAACAAAGTTCCACACGGTCAACATGAAACCCAACAAAAATCGTTGCTTTTAAAGTATTACACCGTTACTAATCTAGCGAAAAATAAAAATTACGTATTCACCTTGGTAGATAACGAAAGCGCAATCGCGCAATATCTTCTTTTTCGGTTCGACAAAAGAAAAAAAGCATGATTTGTTGGCGGAAGTGAGATATTAGAGAGGAATTCAGTGTGGAGAAGGAACCGCGGGAAGCATGTGTTCATTTTGCACCGTGGTTTTGTGGAAAGCGGGAGCTGAGAAGTGCAGAACAGTGTCAGTGATAAAATGGTTTTGGAGAATTTCTCTGCTACTTTTTTTTGGTCCGCTTTGTAAATTGTAATTTTATTTTTATTTTTTTTGTTATTTATCAAAAGAGAGCTATATCCAAATGAAATGTATAAATAAAAAAAGAAAAGACAGTGACAAACCTAAAAGTCCCAGATATCACATGTCTATAATTGAGAATAATAATCATGTGAAACAGCAACAGAAATACAAGAAATGACAGAGTCCAAAAATCAGAGGAACGATAGGAGAAGCTAAAATGTCAGACACACGATTCCCTTCTCTATAAACATGTGAAACACAAAAATGAATGTTACTAATAAAGTCAAGAACAGCACGCCAACGAGCTTTCAACTTCCAGGCAACCTGCAAACTTTTGGAAGCGAGAAGCGCCACCACATAAATCTGCCTCTAGCCAAACAAAGTCTAGAGACAGTCTACGAGCCCATTCCAAAGCAACGGGAACAACTAATAACTCCGCAAGAAACGCGAACCCAAGGCCTTCCTCCGTGTGAAAACACCCTACAACCGAACCATCATGAAGACGAAACACCCCTCCTGTGGCCATAATTCCGGGTGCACCCTGAGTTGAGCCATCAGTATTAATCTTTGTCCATCCAACCGGGGAGGTCTCCAAACAACTGATAAAATCTTTTGTGGAGGCGACGACCGAGGCTCAACCTTTAGGTCCTTCAACGTGAGCAAATCATTGATATTGTTTCACATATAGCCACGATTATGTCCCATAAATTGAATCTCCCTCAACGAAACCCGAACAAGATTGATTAAAATAAAGGGAGAAGGCACCAAATCTTCAAATATCGCTTTGTTCCGGAATGTCCAAACTCCACAAACAACCGTGACAATCGCTGCTTTCCAAAGGGTCAAAATTTGCGAGCTAAAATCACAATTCATGAAATAAACGAATGCTTCATGAAAGGAAGCAGCTCGAATTGCTTCAACTTGGAAAATGTCAAACACCCAACTCCAAACCTCAGCAGCTAAAGAGCAACCCCAAAATAAATGATTAGCTGACTCTCGCTCTTTTCGACACATAAAACAAATCGTCGGACCAATAAAACCGTGCAAAGTATCTATAGTCGGGATTCGCGATAGAAGGGCACGCCATAAAACCAAACTTCGACGAACGAGAATAGATGAATTCCAGATCCATGTCCCCCATCTAACCGATGGAAAACGGGTTCGAGTGTGAAGTCTTGCAATCCGAGACGTGACGTTACCATGCAAAGAGTGAGCCCAAACTCGTTCATCCTCTCCTGGTGCCAAAGGTTGGCGAATAATATCATTCAAAATCTCTGGGAAAGTACTAACAAATAACTCCGTAAAATGCCACACACCATTATGTAAAAAATCACTGACCTTGTCATCGAGCTTTGCATGGACGCAAGAAGGAATATGAAGCCGATCCACGATAGAATAGCCCAACCAATTGTCGTGCCAAAAATCCACTTTAGATCCAGTACCAATAATACAAACGGATTCTGCCACAAGAGAGTGCGATAAATTGCGAATCTCTGGCCAAATTGTTGAATAAGCAACCCGTTTAGCCATGCACGGGGAAGAGTAAAATCTCGACCTCAACAACTGGAAAACAAAGGAATCCAACACCAGAACTTGCGAAGCCAACTTCATCAATAATCCACGATTAATTTCTTTAAAAGAAGATAACCCCAGACCACCCTCTTCCACAACCGCACAAGTACGTGCCCAGCTAACTATTGTAAATGACCGGATTGAAGCATCCCCTTCCATAAGAAATTTCGAGCCGCGGCATCCAGTTTTTGGACTAAAGAAATTGGCCAAGCATAAACCATCATTGAGTGGATAGCTGAGCTCAAAATCACCGATTTAACCAAGCATAGTCGTCCAGCCATGGATAAAGCATTTCCGTTCCATCGATCAAATTTTGCCAAAATTTTGTCTGCCAAGCGACTGATATGCATCACTTTAGGAATGCCTTCAAAAATAGGGACACCTAAATAATCCGTCGGGAAAGTTCCAACAGTGAACCCTAACTTAGAAACAACACACACCTTGACCCTCGGACGTACACCCTTGCCATAAAAAATTCTCGATTTATTTTTGCTGCGAACTTGACCTGAAATTCGAGCATAATCATCCATGACATGCATTAAAGCTCGAACATTCGCCTTAGATGCTCGGCAAAAAAGAAAAACATCATCAGCATATAGTATGTGAGTTGGAAATTGCAACCCCCGACCGTATGACATAGGAACAAGTTTTTTTGTGGCAACAGCCTGATGAAGCATATAGTGGAACATTTCTTCGGCCAACCCAAATAGAAGAGGAGAAAGATGATCTCTTTGTCTAACACCACGCGAACATGCAAAATACCCCTTTGGCGATCCGTTAATCAAAATGGAAAGCCTAGTCGAGGACAAGATAGTCATGACCATGTTACAGAACTTATCCGGAATACCAAATTGCCTCATAACACGAAGAAGAAAAGGCCATTCCACGGTATCAAAAGCCTTAGTGATATCCAACTTCAAAGCCATATTCTCGCCCTCATGTGTCCGACTCAGCGCATTGACCCCTTCAGAGGCTAACACAATCGCTTCATGAATTTGACGGCCCTGAATAAATCCAAATTGATTCCTCGAAACCATCTTGGATGCCACATCATTCAACCTCGAGGCCAAAACCTTAGTAAAAATTTTAAAATAAAAATTACTCAAGGCTATTGGCCTAAAATCCTCTACCATAATTGCACGGTCTTTCTTAGGAAGTAGCACTAGAAAGCTCGAATTAAGACCAGTTGGCAAACATCCATACGAAAAAAATTCAACAACTGCTCTATAAATGTCCAATGCAATTACATCCCATGCCACCTGAAAAAATTTCCCAAATATCCATCAGGTCCCGCAGTGCTGTTCGCATCAAGATTGAAAACGACAATTTTGACCTCTTCAAACGATGGGGGAACAGTTAAATCATGACATTGTTGTTCCGTAATTAATTTCGGGATTATTTGATCCACCAGGCATAATCCATGCTAGCATTGTCAGAGCTGGTGAAGAGCTTCTCATAATAAAAAATCACATGAGCTGCAATGCGTTCCAGATCAGCAGCAAGCTCTCCTTCAATAGAAATAACATCAATTGCCGCTTTTGCCCGTTTTGCTCTTAAATTATCCTGGAAAATCTTTGTGTTACGATCCCCGTCATTTAACCAATCAATTCGGCTCTTCTGCTGCATATGCGATGATTTAACCAAGAGCAAACCATTTAATTCTGCCTGAATGTTGATCTCATCATCTAACCTGTTATCCGAATACCCATGCAAAGAAATTTCCTCCTGAACATCCGCCAGATTCCCCTGAAGATCACCAATTTTATTGTTGTAATTCCCGAACACCGCAGTATTCCACTCCTTCAACACCTTCTTTAGACGCTTAAGCTTAATCATAACAATCCTGATAGCACTCCTAGCATCCACGTCACCCTTCCATGAATCAGATATCGTCGAAATAAAAGTAGCATGGGTAGTCCACATGTTCCAAAATCGAAAAGGTCTAGGTCCCGAGACTGAAGTATCTTTACAAATAACCACAAGAGGAGAGTGGTCTGAACAAATGCAAGGCAAAAGAGTAGCTGAAATATTAGACCATGCCTCTTGAAAATCTGTTGAGATCAAAGCCCTGTCAATTTTACTCTTTGTAAGTTCAGGAAAAAATCGCCTACTTGACCAAGAAAAGAACAATCCATTACTCTCAATTTCCGCCAGCTCCATGTCTCCTATAAAATTATTAAAATCAGAAGAAGATTGAGACGAGAGTTTAGATCATCCATGACGTTCATGCGATCCTCTAATGGCATTAAAATCACCAAGAATGGGCAAATTTCCTTAAAGGGCACTCAAATCCCTCCACAGTTGTCGCATTTGCATGTATGAAGATGCACCATGTACCACAGCCACAATACCATTAAAAATTTTATTCTTAACCGCAACAACAACACATTGGTCCGAAGAGAATAATATAGAAGCCTCTATATTTCGACCAACAAAAATCCAAATATTCGAGCTACGAACTCCCCTCGAATTTTGAAAAATCGGCACCATCCCCATCGATCGCCAATACAAAGAGGAAATTTTTTCAAACTTGACACGAGGCTCAATTAAACCAAGAACTTCAGGCTTAAAAACCTGAATGTGATTACGTAGCATGTTTCGGGATACTTCCGTTCCAATCCCGTAAACATTCCACATCATAAAATTCATTGATCATGTTTAGCATTACGCAAGCGATCACAATCGCTTGCCTCACCTGACTGCTCTTTCAAATAAGAGATCATGTCCATATTTTTTAGAGCTTGAGAATTAGGGTCTGTAATAACATATGGAGCTAAAATAATATCTTTATTCACCACCCCATCTCCAGCACTAGGAGTTAATCTCCCATACCTCCTGAGCTCCGCCACAGGCGGGATATTACGCTTAGCATATGTTCGCTTGAATGGAACAGGAGTATTGCGCTCATTATTGACCACCTCCATTGGGCTATTATCACCTTCATTCGTTTGAGACTCAGAGTCAGATAGAGACCTCTGCTCCTCCATGTTCTGAACCTGAAGAACACCTTCCTCCATAGTCTTAGTCGATCCTCGCCCTACTCCGGGCGACTGCAGAACACAATTGCTCTTGCTAGAGATCACAACAGAATTCTGTTCTTTTAAATTATCTGGATTAGAAACCTCCTTGCTCTCCCGACCTGCACTCCCAATATTCTCATACCCCGAATCATTGCCACCAGCCCCAGATTCTTTTTCAGATACCCTCCTCATGTCTTGCCTCTGGAGATGCAACCCATCACCAACCTCCTTATCCAATTAGGAAACAGGGACTGTGATTTTCATCAAAGCATCAAACACATTCTCACCTTCTGACAGCACCGAAAAAGAGTTTGAGATAGGAACCTCCTTCGTACCATCCACCGACCCTCCCCCATTATTTCCCACTAGATCACCAGAACCTCGTCCATGATTTCCATCACCAAATGACTTCACAACCCATTCTTTTGTCGACGGGCCAACCTTTTGAATCTCTTCTCCTTTTTGACGCTTATTAGCCTCTCCCGAATTCCCATACACTGACTTATCAACTCCTTCCTTAGCCGAAGATTCTTGTACACCCTTATCAACACCTTCGCAAATCGGCACTTGCTTGTGGCATGCCCTACAACTTGGCATGCACTACAAAATAATGGAACGTTTTCATAATACAAATCAATGAAAAACGACGCCTCACCCCTGTCGATCATAACAGAAGTTTGCAATACCGAAGCCATATCCACTTCAATCAAAATTCTTGCAAAATGTCCAACCGGTCCATGTAAAGAATTCTCAGAGGTGTCCCAACTGATCTTGCTATGCTCACAAACACCTCCTCGTGCCAATATTCTATAGGAAGATTGTAAATTCGAACCCAAACTTGCGCTAGGGTAGATTTAATTTTATAGGGTGTAAAATCAGGAACCCAATCCCTAATTTTGAGAAATCCAGGCTTAAGATTCCAAGATTGCATTCGACGGACCTTTGCTTGATCATCCGCACATGAAAAATTCAAAGTCAAGTAACCTTTCCCGAGAGAAATTAGCCTCCATGCTTGAGAAATCTCCCACAACGATTGCAGCTTCGGTTTTAATTCAGCGGCAGTCCAGGGTTTATCACCCTTGAACATAATCAATCGACCAATTAATGCAAATTTAAATTTGCATAACTGCGATTGATAGAGATCTTCCGGAATCGAGATTGAATTAAACTCACCACGTCGAATAGGCTGAATACGCGATAAGAAAGTAGTAAAAACATCTGGATATCGATCATGTACTGAAGAATTGACAATCGACGCATAAGATTGATTTTTCGTCTGCGCAGGAACCCTAGAACGTGAATTAGGATTTTTGGAATTTTCATTAAATACAGGTGAATTTTCCAAGATTCGTGAGGATATCTTGGCGTTATTGTCATCCAATGATCGTGAGGATTCAATGGACGTATTATGTTTGCCCGGAGGCGGCGGATTGAGCAGAGGAGATGAATTCATGACGATCGACCATCGGAGTTCAAAATCAAAGGTGATATCCATATAAGGTTTTTCAAATATGGCTGTGTTCTTGAAGTTATTCGGACACTGATTCTGTTTAGAGCATCCCAATGGATGTGTACAGAGTAAAATAAAATAGTTGGTATATTGTAGCTATAATAATTGGGTCCCACATGTTTTTTAATCAAATTTTTTAATTTTCATTTTTTTTATTCCCTTTACTATCTCGAAAGAATTATTTAAATAAAGGAAAAAAGAGACCAAATCTGGAGATTGATCCATTGTCCTTTTATCTCTCTCGGCCCATTACTCCTATTTTTTTTATGGCCCAATTGATGGCCCAGTTACTGTTTAACCTAAATTACTATATATGATTCCTTAACCCTATTTTTCCTAATCTGATCACTCCCCCTCTCTACTTAATCTTTCGCGCCCCTTCTTCTCCATCAAGCGCTACCTCTGATCTCTTCACTGATTAAGCTCTGTAGAGCCTTCTTCTCTGTTCTTTGGCCGGAATCCTGCACCTTGGATCCCTGAGTGTCTGTGTTGTGAGAATAAGTGTGAGCCCTATCCGTGAGAGTGATTTAGAGGGCTTCAAAGCCTTCAATCCCACTGTCCAACTCTCTTTGTGGCTTGAGTCTGTGTCGTTGGAAGTTGCAGTGCCCCTGACATGAAGATCTGAGCCGAGTGTCTTTAAGACACAATTTTTTCTTCCATCTTCAACTCTCTGTTTTGATTTATTAATTTACTTTTACTGTTCTTCATATTATCTGCTTTTGCTGTGACTATTATGAAGATTCTGCAAGTATCTAACTATATCCGTGTTGCAGATATCATTTCTTGTATTCGAAGCCCTAGTTTGTGAAGAAATCACACTCTGAGACTATCCCATCGGCTAATCACTCAAGAAATCGGATCCCTAGCTACTTGAGTAGCTGTGAGGTAAACCGAAGAGATTGGGAACCAAGTGGTGAACCCCCGGCTAGGCTTGATACCCAACAGTGGTATCAGAGCCAGGTTAGACCTAGCCAGGTGATGAGAATGAGCCAAGCAAAGAAGAGGATGATCCGGAGCTGCAATTTAGAGGTCCTATGACGCGCTTGCGAGCCAAGAAGTTACAAGCGTATCTACAAGCTTCAATAAGGCACAAGTTCGAGAAACATGAAGATGAAGTGAAGGGTAGCTTGAGATTGATCACTATGTTATCTATTGATGAAGAAGAAGGAAGGCATGAAAACAGTCGGTATGGGCATACTGACCAGATTGCATGAAGACAGTCGGTATGGGCATACTGACTGGGTTGACGTTGAAAATAACATGTGGATTCATCCAATAATAGTCCAACACGTTATTGAAGAGCCCAAGTCCATAAGTGGTGAATTTTGAAGGCCCAAAATCAGTTTGAGTTTTATCCTTATCTAGTTAGATTTAGATAGATTTTCATTATCTTATTTTTGGTATCTTTTGATTTTATCCTAGATTGATTAGGATTAGTTTAGGATTGATTTTTATCACTTAATTAGGTCTAAATTTCGTGCCCTATGTCCCTATATATAGGACATCTATTTGTTACATTTAAAGTTAGACAATTGCATGAATACAAGAAGTTATTTCTCTTTTGTCTCATTGATCTTCTGTTGATCGAAAATCCACCAAACAAATTCTATTGAATTAGCAATCCAATAGTCTTATTCAAGTTCTTCAGGGTACAACGAGTACTTGGGAGAATTGCTATCCGGAGAATTAGTCGTGCGCGTTCGAGTTGATACAACACGGGTTCGCCGATCCTGATTTATCCTTCTACCTTTCATCGCCGTCGAGATTCCTTCCACCACCGTCGTTCGCCGTGATTCCAACCACCAACGCCGAGTTCCAGCCACCCAAGGGTGTCGTTCGTGTCAACAATCGAGTCCTAGTTCGTGTCTATGTTTCCTAGTAAGTTCTTTATTTGTTCGAGTCTTGTTCGTTTACAGTCGTGTCTTTCTTGTTTTCTCTTTGTTCGTATTGATCCCTTACTTGTCCGACATTGTTCCGTTCCTTAGCTTCAGCATGTTTCGTCCGTGTCGTGTCCCATAGGTCCCGGGTCACATCATAAATTGGTATCAAGAGCCACGTCGATTTCTATCGTTCGTGGTTCAATACGTTGTTTTTGTTCGTCTTCTCGTTTTGAGTCTTTTGAGTTGTAATATTTGCATTGTTGATTGAAAAAGAAAAAAAAAGAAGAAAAGAGCAGAGGGATCGAATCCCTACAGCACAAAAAAAAAATCGTCAAAAAAAAAAATCGCCGATTAAAAAAAAATATGAAAATTCAGATTGTTTCTTGTGTTTTGATTGTTAATTCCTTGTTTTTAGATTTGTTTCCATTTATTTAGGGATTTTTAGATTGTGTTCACATTGGTCAAACACATCCAAAAGTCTTTTTCCTTATCTACTAGATTTATTTCCTTGTTTAGATTTCTTCCATCATCATCTATATCTAACCAAATCTTCGATACTTATCCATCCTTATTTCGATTCCTACACCATCTATAGGTTCGAAATTTTCAGTCCTTGTCCATATACACCCGGTTCACCCTATACACCATCTACCCGAAATACTCATTCCACACGCCTACTTCTACTCTTAGCAACCTTCCGGCTTGATTTTATCCGTTGGAGCTTGAAGAAGACCCAGAGGAGCTAGTCAAGAGAAGCTGCTGAATTTTTCGATCAACCCACCCTCAAATTTTCACTCCACACGTGCACCACATCATTTGAGAGATATACACGAGTGGAAAAATCAAGAGTGCTTAAACACGAGCGTTTGTGAGGACTGTGAGGTACAGCCTTTATTTCTTCACGTTTGTTCGTCTGTGCAGGTACAATGAATCCGAAGAACACCAAACCATCGAATACTAAAGGAGGTCAACAAACACCCCCTTTGGACGATCCCAAATCGTCCCATGCAATGGAAGAGACGTCCTACACCGCTGAAAATCAGTGGGACGCCAAAGACTCCAAATACCATTTTGATGCACTGTCTCAGCATATGATGCGCATGCAGCGCGAATCTGAGAACCGTATGGCCGATGCCTTGACCAAACTCACGGAGCAGATTGAGTCCCTCAAAACTCAGTCAACTGCAGCTCCCACAGTGCAAGGAAACGCCGCCACTACTGCAACCACTGCAGCAAATGGCGCAGTTCAAGGAGCCAACACCGGAGCCGTACATCCGAATGTACAACGGAGAAACGCAGCCCCTAATGCGCCTCTAGCTCCCGGAATTCAGCTAGATCCACCTGAGTTTGACGAGTTCGAGTTCGACCCTGAACTTGAAGAGGAAGCTGGATTTGTGCCTCCAAGAAGAGATGCACACCGACCCCCTGGTCTCTAGCATCGTGCAGTTCGGAATGAACGACCCCGATACGGAGATGCCGAAACATTGCTGAATAACATTAAGATGAGCATTCCGGAATTCGAAGGCCTTCATGATCCTGATCTTTACCTTGATTGGGAACATAAGGTAGATAAAATATTCGAGTGCTACGACTTCCCCGAAGTCAAAAAGGTGCAACTCGCTGCAATGGAGTTCAGAGGCTACGCAGCGACGTGGTTCGATCATCAACAAAAACGCCGCCGCCGTGATAGATGGCCTTTGATCGACACTTGGCAAGAGATGAAAGATGTGATGCGAGGCCGATTTGTTCCCGTTCATTATGAACGAGACTTGGAGAAAAAGCTGAATGCGATTCGGCAAGGAAATCGCACCATTGAAGAGTATCACAAAGAACTCGAGACGACCATGATTCGCATTGAAAAAGATGAGTCCATAGATGCTACCATCATCCGGTACATCGAAGGAATGCATCCGGACATAGCTTGCGAGGTTGAGTTGCGTGATTTCTCCACCATCGAAGAGATGGTACACTACGCATCAAAAGTTGAACGGCAGCTCAAAGATGGCCGGAGGAAGACCGCGAGTAGTTCAGCCCCTCCACGCCAATCTTGGTCACGAGGTACACCTCCCACAGCCCCATCCGACCCTACACGGTCCAAGGGTGCTCCAGAACAGCCCGTTTGACGTTTTGATCGCACTGCACCGCAGCCCAGTCGTAGACCCGAGTCTACACCACCGAGACCGGCCCCCACACGGCTAAATCAAGGGAGTTCGACCCCCACAGCCCCTACACGAGCTCATGACGTTCAATGTCACAAATGTCAAGGTTGGGGCCACTTTCAAGCTCAGTGTCCAAACAGGCGTGTTCTATACTTGACGGAGTCAAACGAAGTCGAGTCAGCCAGTGAGGATGAAGATGAGCCAGAGGTCGACACATCCCATGAGAAGTCGAGTCAAGATGATGCCAAATCTGCTGAAATTGATCTGGAAGTTCAACAAATCAGTTTAGTCACCATCCGGAGTTTGAGCATCATTCGAGAGGAAGATCAAGAGCATCAACGGGAAAATATTTTCTACACTCGTGCTGTGATTCAAGGTCACACGTGCTCTATGATCATGGACAGTGGCAGTGTCATCAACGCCATTAGTCAATATGCAGTTGAGAAGCTTGGTCTTCCAGTAAAGCAACATCCGAGCCCATACAGACTTCAATGGCTTACAAACCGAGGCGAGATCCGCGTGGTTCACCAGGTATGTGTCTCGTTCTCAATCCATAAGTTTTTTGACTCTGTTTTGTGCGACGTCATCCCTATGGATGCTGCATATTTGTTGTTGGGAAGACCTTGGCAGTTTGATCGACGTGTAGTCCACGACGGACGAGCCAATACCTACACTGTCGAAATTGATGGCCAACGCAGCACCTTGAAGCCGTTGTTGCCCAAAGCCGTTGCTATGGATCAGCAACGCATGCAAGGGAAGTTTAAAGAGGAGAAGGAGAAGCAAGCAGCCGCAAAACGGGCTCCGAAGACCCCAATCGACGGTATGCCCAAGACAGACGGTATGGGCATACTGACCGGTACTCAGCCCAATGCCGCCACCCCTTCACCTCCAACACAGCCCAATGACGACCCCAAAGCTGTAGGAAAGTCGTCCAAGTCGAGTACAAACAAGCCTCACACTCAGAGCTTGTTTATCTCAGCAAAAGGAGTCCAAAAAGCCGTCAAAGCAGGTATGCCTCTTGTCTTACTTACTTATAAGAGCAGTGCTACTAACGAGTCATTATCTAGTGATGTACAGCCCCTATTAGATGAGTTTCGAGATGTGTTCCCCGAGGAGATACCTGGCGGCCTCCCTCCAGTTCGCGGGATCGAGCACCAGATCGATTTCGTGCCCGGAGCAGTCCTTCCAAACCGACCAGCCTATCGCACAACCCCTGACGAGACCAAAGAGATAGATAGGCAAGTGAAGGAGCTGTTGGAAAAGAAGCAAATCCGTGAGAGTTTGAGCCCCTGCGCCGTTCCGGTCATTTTAGTGCCAAAGAAGAACAACGAATGGCGTATGTGCATGGATTGCCGAGCAATCAATAAAATCACGGTAAAGTATCGTTTTCCCATCCCTAGGTTAGATGATATGCTAGATGAGTTGTCTGGAGCATGCATATTTTCGAAAATTGATTTACGATCTGGCTATTTTCAAGTTCGTATGCAAGAGGGGGATGAGTGGAAAACTGCATTTAAGACAAAGCATGGTTTATATGAGTGGCTTGTTATGCCTTTTGGTCTCACTAATGCACCGAGCACATTTATGCGCTTGATGAATCATGTTTTGCGTGAAGTAATTGGAAAGTATGTGGTTGTGTATTTTGATGATATATTGATTTATAATGACACGCCACCTACACACTTGCAGCACCTTAGACATGTTTTTGAGATTTTGAGATCTGCGAAATTGTATGGTAATCTGTCTAAGTGTTCTTTCTGCATGAATGAAGTCATATTTCTTGGCTTTGTTGTGAGTGAACGCGGTATAGAAGTAGACCGTTCCAAAATCAAGGCGATTGAGGAATGGCTGACTCCTAAATCGGCGTCTGATGTGAGGTCCTTTCATGGACTTGTTGGCTTTTATCATCGCTTTGTGCGCGATTTTTCCAGCATTGCTGCGCCTCTTACTGAGCTAAGTAAGAAGGATCGCAAATTTGAATGGGGTCCTGTTCAAGAGCATGCGCTTAACACTTTAAAAACATGTTTATGAAATGCACCTGTTCTTGCTTTACCGGACTTCAATAAAACTTTTGAGATTGAATGTGATGCCTCGGGTAAAGGGATTGGTGCTGTTTTAATGCAGGAACGGCATCCAGTCGCCTACTTCAGTGAGAAGCTCAACGATGCAGCTCTTCGTTATTCGACTTATGACAAGGAGTTGTACGCGTTGAAGAGAGCTTTGGAAACATGGCAGCACTATCTATGGCCAAAGGAGTTCGTGATTCACACGGATCACGAGAGCTTGAAGCACTTAAAAGGCCAACAAAATCTGAATAAACGGCACGCACGTTGGGTAGAGTTCATCGAGTCCTTTCCGTACGTCATCAAGTACAAGAAAGGCGCTGAAAACATGGTAGCCGATGCACTTTCACGAAGGTACGTTCTCTTGAACTTAATACATGCCAAGCTATTGGGATTTGATCACATTAAGGGCTTATATGCATTAGATCCATTTTTTGCACCCATATATGAAGCATGTTTGAAACTTGCTAAGGCTAGAGATGGATTTTTCGTGCATGATGGGTTTCTGTTCAAGGGTTCTTGTTTGTGTGTTCCTAAGTCTTCTATGCGTGAGCTGTTGATTTTAGAGTCGCATGCGTGAGGTTTAATGGGTCACTTTGGTGTGTCGAAAACATTAGACTTGCTGCATGAACACTTTTATTGGCCGCATATGAGACATGATGTTGAGAATATGTGTAGTAGATGCATTGTTTGTCGAAAATCTAAGTGTACTTCACATTCTTTTGGTTTATATACTCCTCTTCCAGCCCCTTCTTCTCCGTGGATTGATTTATCTATGGATTTTATTTTGGGTAGATCTGGTCGAGATAGTATTTTTGTGGTTGTTGATAGGTTTTCCAAGATGGCGCATTTCATAGCTTGTAGGAAAACCGATGATGCTGTTCATATCGCCAACTTGTTTTTTGTGCATGTTGTTCGTTTGCATGGAATACCTAGAACTATTGTTAGTGATAGGGATTCTAAGTTTCTTGCACATTTATGGTGAGTTTTATGGGGAAAATTAGGTACCAAATTGTTGTTTTCTACTGCATGTCATCCACAAACTGATGGACAAACTGAAGTAGTTAATCGCACTTTAGGTACTTTGCTACGTGCTTTAGTTAAAAACAACTTGAAATCGTGGGAAGATTGTTTGCCATATGCTGAATTTGCTTACAATCAGGTTGTGCATTCATCTACTAATATGTCCCCATTCGAGGTTGTTTATGGTTTTAATCCGCTAACGCCTACTGATCTTTTGCCTTTACCTGTTGAGCATCTAACAAGTGTTAAAGGTACAAGAAGAGCGGATCACGTGAAGGAGATGCATGAGAAAATATGTGCGCATATTGAGGCAGTTGGCGCACGCAATGCCGTCCAAAAGAACAAACGGCGCAAACCGATGATCTTTCAGCCCGGAGATCGCGTTTGGATTCATTTGAGTCCCGGACGGTTTCCTAACTTGAGAAAGTCAAAATTGATGCCTAGAGGAGATGGACCGTTCACTGTGTTGAGCGAGTCAATGACAATGCATATTGCATTGATTTACCCGGTGAGTACAAGTGTTCATCTACATTCAATGTTGCTGACTTATCTCCCTTTTCTGCAGATGATGAGTTCGATGATGATGAGCCTGTGAATTCGAGGACGAATTCTTTTCAGCAGGGAGGGAATGATGAGAATGAGCCAAGCAAAGAAGAGGATGATCCGGAGCTGCAATTTAGAGGTCCTATGACGCGCTTGCGAGCCAAGAAGTTACAAGCGTATCTACAAGCTTCAATAAGGCACAAGTTCGAGATACATGAAGATAAAGTGAAGGGCAGCTCGAGATTGATCACTATGTTATCTGTTGATGAAAAAGAAGGAAGGCATGAAAACAGTCGGTATGGGCATACTGACCAGATTGCATGAAGACAGTCGGTATGGGCATACTGACTGGGTTGACGTTGAAAATAACGTGTGGATTCATCCAATAATAGTCCAACACGTTATTGAAGAGCCCAAGTCCATAAGTGGTGAATTTTGAAGGCCCAAAAATCAGTTTGGGTTTTATCCTTATCTAGTTAGATTTAGATAGATTTTTGTTATCTTATTTTTGGTATCTTTTGATTTTATCCTCCAACACGTTATTGAAGAGCCCAAGTCCATAAGTGGTGAATTTTGAAGGCCCAAAAATCAGTTTGGGTTTTATCCTTATTTAGTTAGATTTAGATAGATTTTTGTTATCTTATTTTTGGTATCTTTTGATTTTATCCTAGATTGATTAGGATTAGTTTAGGATTGATTTTTATCACTTAATTAGGTCTAAATTTCGTGCCCTATATCCCTATATATAGGACATCTATTTGTTACATTTAAAGTTAGACAATTGCATGAATACAAGAAGTTATTTCTCTTTTGTCTCATTGATCTTCTGTTGATCGAAAATCCACCAAACAAATTCTATTGAATTAGCAATCCAATAGTCTTATTCAAGTTCTTCAGGGTACAACAAGTACTTAGGAGAATTGCTATCCGGAGAATTAGTCGTGCCCGTTCGAGTTGATACAACACGGGTTCGCCGATCCTGATTTATCCTTCTACCTTTCATCATCGCCGAGATTTCTTCCACCACCGTCGTTCGCCGTGATTCCAACCACCAACGCCGAGTTCCAGCCACCCAAGGGTGTCATTCGTGTCAACAATCGAGTCCTAGTTCGTGTCTACGTTTCCTAGTAAGTTCTTTATTTGTTCGAGTCTTGTTCGTTTACAGTCGTGTCTTTCTTGTTTTCTCTTTGTTCGTATTGATCCCTTACTTGTCCGACGTTGTTCCGTTCCTTAGCTTCTGCATGTTTCGTCCGTGTCATGTCTCATAGGTCCCGGGTCACATCACCAGGGACACCTTCCAATCTCCATTTACCTCACCCCGCCGCCGGTAAGGGCCGCGCCAACTTCGCCCCCGACGAGCTCGAACAAAAGGGTAAGTCTGGCCTCTCCCCTACTTGGGAGAGCCGGCTCTGGTATAATCTCTAAACCCTAAACTCTGTGTGTGGTATCTCGTGATCCTGCCTTGAACTTGCTTCTGTGTTGCTTTCTCTCGAAACACCTTGGTATTCAAAGCTATCTTCAACCCTAGCTTACGGTCCAGATTGTCTGAATTCCCCTTTAGGTCTTCTCGTGTGAGTTGCCCAGATAGCAGGGTTGGGAAAGGTTTTTTTGGGTTCTATTTGCCTTCTGCTGTGATCTCTGTTGCTTTGTGGCTATTTTTTGCTTGTTCTTGTGGATTGTGCCAACCTGATTCCTGTTGCTTTTGTGATCTTTTTGTGTTTTTTGGTGAAATCTGAGTGGAACTCTGTGTTGTCTGAGTTCTGGTGAATTGACTTTGTAAACTGAGTCAGTTTGGGACTGAATCAAGTGTGGGATTGTCCTGAGTGACCCATTGCTCCACAGATCAATCTGTGTTGAGAACTGGGCTAGCCTCAACACTATATTTCCCGGAGAACTTGATTTCAGTGGTGTGGAGTTTTATCTCCTGTGTTTTAGGTGTTTTGCTAAGCTCCCTGTGATCTGTGGTGAATTCCTGGTTTTCTGTTGCTTCTGTACCTACATTCATCATGAATAACTTGAATATGGTTCCTTTTAATGGAAGAGATGATTTTCAGGACTGGAAAACCAAGATTGAATGTATTTTGACAAAAGAAAAAAATCAATAAAGCTATTTCTACAAAAATTGATGCTTCTGTGGAAGATGAAAAATTACATGAGATGAATGACAGTGCTAGAGCCACAATTTTGTTAAATCTTAGTAGCACAGTGGTTAGAAAGGTGTCTCATCATACATGTGCTAAAGAGTTGTGGGATCATTTGATTACTTTATACACTGCTGCCTCTGAAGAATCTGTGTGGTCTCTGCAAAACCAATTTATGTCTTTTTCAAATGGATGCTTCTAAAGACATTGATTCTAATATGGATGAGTTTTATAAATTATTGGAAGACTTGAAATTAGCTGGTGATGATTCTCTTAAAAAATATGCTCCTCAAGTGTTGCTTGGTTCTATACCTGAATCTTTTGTTGAAGTAAAATCTGCCCTCAAATATGGTGGTTCATAGGTGAATTGTGATATGATTGTTACTGGCTTAAAAGCAAAAGAGAGTGAAATGAAAAAATTGAAATCTCAGCCTTTGCATAATGAAATTATGTATGTGAATAGAAACCACAATAGAAATCATCATTCTGGTTTTAATAAACCTCTAAATCCTGAAAACCCAAGTGTGATTGTTGCAGAAAGACATAGGAGAGAACAAAGCCAACATCAACTTCAGAATTATGCTCAGAATAACCATAACCATGCTCAGAATCATGCTCAAAACCATAATTTTGATCAAAAGCCTAGAAAAACATGTTGGAATTGTGGTAAACCTGGTCATTTCTCTAATAGATGCAAAATGCCTAAAAGAAACAAGGTTTATGAGCCTAAATAACATGCAAACAATGTATATGATGATGATGGTATTTACATGGTCCATGATGTGTATGATTTTCAATTTATCAATTATACCAATGTTGTTTCCAAAAATGTGCATAATAATGAGTGGTTGATTGATTCTGGATACACTTTTCATGTCACACCTTTCAAACACATGTTCCACAATCTGCATTACATTAACTCTGGACATGTTGCATGGCTGATGGCCAAAACTGTGAAATACTTGGAAGAGGTGATATATGTCTAAAATTTGAAAATGGAAGCATGTTAACTCTCAATGATGTCAGATATGTGCCTCAACTGAAATTTAGTCTGCTCTCTGTATCTAAGCTTGCTGATAACATGCTTGATGGATCTATGAATTACCTGAGATTTAAGTTTGAAAAAGATTCCATGTTCTATTTCAATGCTCCTAGAAAAGGAGACTTATATGTTGTTCAAGCTGAGTCTATACCCCTGCCTATTGTTAATTATGTGCAAGAAGACAAAACTAAACTTTGGCATGCAAGACTAGGGCATATGAGTAATAAAGAGCTTGAAATTTTGCATAAATCTGGTGCTTTTGGTAATGATAAGATAACAAGCATGCCATTCTGTGAGCCTTGTGTTTTGGGTAAACATCATAAAGTGTCTTTGCCTGTTACTCTGCCATAACCTAGGAAGCATGTTAGCTCTGTGATATTGGAATACCTGCATGCTGATGTATGGGGCCCTTCTAAGGAGCCCACTCATGGTGGTAATATGTATTTCCTGTCTATCATTGATGATTTCTCCAGAAAAACATGGGTATTCTTGATGAAAAATAAGTCTGATGTATTCACAAAATTTTCAAAATGGGCTGTGGAAATTCAGAATCAAACTGGTGAGAAAATCAAATGTCTAAGAACTGATAATGGATTAGAATTCAGTAACCAAGCTATGGATAGCTGGTGCTCTGTAAGAGGCATCAAGAGACATAAGTTTGTGCCTTACACTCCTCAGCAAAACGGAGTGGCTGAAATGGTGAATAGAACTCTCCTTGAGAGAGTTAAGAGTTTGTTAATTTCATCTGGTTTAGGAAAATAATTCTGAGGTGAAGCTCTTATGACTGCATGCTATATTATAAATAGATCCCCCTCTGTTCCTCTGCATGGAAAATTTCCTGAATCTATGTTCCTAAACAAATATGTGTGCTTGAATAATCTGAGAATCTTTGGTTGTGCTGCTTATGTGCATCAAAAATTGAGTAAACTTAAACCTAGAGCAAGAAAATGTGTATTCCTTGGATATCCAGAAGGCGTAAAAGGATATAGATTATGGGATAAAAGTGTGCCTGAGTTTAAATTATGCATAAGCAGAGATGTGTTGTTTAATGAATTTGATTTTGCTTGCTTATCTGAAACCTCACCCTCTGCTACTCCAAGTGAGGTAGAGAACCTGCACAATCTGAATCAAAACCTTTATGATTTCTTGTTTTCTCCTGATGTTCCTAATAAGGTGGATGAGCCCACCTCTGCCCCTCCTGAGCTTGACATGCAGAATAATGATATTGCAAGCATGCATGAACCTGTCATTGATGACTCTGATTCAAATAATGAATCTGACCTTGAACCTGATAATAATATGATTGTGTCAGATAATGAGACCAACTCTAATTCTGAAAATGAGCCTGAAAATGCTTTTGAACCTGTTCCTGACCATGAGAACTTGATTAATTATCAACTTGCTAGGGATAGACCTAGAAGAAATGTGAGATTGCCTGCAAGATATGATGATTACAACTTATCTCTGTATGCTTTCAATGTGTTCAGTAATGTTGATAAACTGGAACCCAAAACCTTCTCTGAAGCTGTGAACTCCCCTGAGTCTGATAAGTGGTTTGTTGCTATGAATTGTGAAATCAAATCTCTATATGATAACAACACATGGATCCTTGTTGAAAAACCTGAACACTATTCTATTGTGGAATGCAAATGGTTGTATAAAATTAAGCAAGAGATTGATAATGTGAGATACAAAGCCAGACTTGTTGCAAACGGTTTTACTTAGTAAGAAGGAATTGATTACAATGAAATTTTTGCTCCTGTGGTTAAATTTACAACTGTTAGAATTATGCTTGCTTTGGTTGCTCATTTTGATTGGGAGCTTAAGCAGATGGATGTGACTACAGCTTTTTTGCATGGTGAACTTGAAAACAATATATACATGCATCAGCCTGAGGGATTCATTGATAAATCTTTCCCAAATCATGTCTACCTGCTTAAAAAATCTTTGTATGGTCTGAAGTAATCCCCTAGGCAGTGGAACATTAAATTTGATAAATGTATGCAAAGCATGAACTTTACTAGAAGCAAATTTGATCATTGCGTGTATTACATGCAATCTAAAGTGCCAATGTTTCTCCTGCTATATGTGGATGATATGCTCTTGATTAGTCCATGTTTGAAAACTATTAAGCATGTTCAGGATTGTTTATGTGCCAACTCTGATATGAAAGATCTTGGTAATGCTAGAAAAATCCTTGGCATGAATATTGACAGAGATAGAAAAAATCACACTCTTGTTCTGCACCAAACCTCATATGTTGACCAAGTGCTAAAGAAATTTAACATGGAAAATTGCAAGCCTGTCTCTGTGCCTCTTGCATCTCATTTTGTGCTTAGTAAAGATCAATCCCCTAAGAATGAGTCTGAGATAAATGAAATGCAAGGTGTTCCCTATGCTAATGCTATTGGTTCTGTAATGTATTTAATGATCAGCACAAGACTTGATATTGCTTATGTTGTCTCCTGTTTGAATGGATACATGGCTAACCCTGGGATACCTCATTGGCAAGCTTTGAAATGGCTTATGAGATATTTGAAATCCACTATGACTAGTGGTTTAACTTTTTCTAAATCTGCTAGTGGTGTGCAATGTGTGGGATATGTAGACTCTAACTATGCTAATGATAGGGATTAAAGAAAGTCTACTACCTCTTATCTGTTTACATTATGTGATTCTTGTATCAGTTGGAAATCTCAATTACAAAGTATTGTTGCATTATCCTCCATTGAGTCTGAATATATTGTTGCAACTGAGGCTGTGAAAGAAGCCATTTGGCTCAATGATGTGCTGTCTGAAATAAAATTCATTGATGATAAACCTTTACTTTACTCTGACAGTCAATTTGCTATACAATTGTGCAAGAATCCTGTGTTTCATGATAGGACCAAACACATAGATGTGAGATTCCACTTCATAAGAGACATTGTTGAAAAGGGTGAAGTGTTGCTGGACAAAATTCATTCAGAATTCAACCCAGCAGATATGGGTACCAAATGTCTTCCAGTTGCAAAGCTGGAGGCCTACAAGAGATCCCTAAAAATGGATCTTATTTGAATTCTGGGGAAATGATGGTATTCCAGGATATCTGATCTGCCCTCAAGGGCACTTGTGACCCCTGGTTGTTATTTACCCTGTTGGTACTGTGCTAGGTGCAATCCAATCAATGATAGCCATTGAATGGCAAGAGATGGATTGATTGGGTTGGTCTCTAGTGTTGAGACTGAGATAAATACGCAGAGTATTTATCTCTCCCTCTCATACTTTGTCTTTGTGATGAGTATGAGTAAAAAGGCTATGATGATCAACTCCAAAAGATGGCAAACACTTCCTTGGTGACACAAAAGACCAATGTGCCAAAGGTGGATATGTGGAGATTGACCCATTGCCCTTTTATCTCTCTCGGCCCATTACCCCTATTTCTTTTATGGCCCAGTTGATGGCCCAGTTACTGTTTAACCTAAATTACTATATATGATTCCTTAACCCTACTTTTCCTAATCTGATCACTCCCTCTCTCTACTTAATCTCTCGCACCCCTTCATCTTTCTCAAGCCCCTACCTCTGATCTCTTCACTAATTAAGCTCTGTAAAGCCTTCTTCTCCGTTCTTTGGCCGCAATCCTGCACCTTGGATCCCTGAGTGGCTGTGTTGTGAGAATAAGTGTGAGCCCTACCCATGAGAGTGATTTAGAGGGCTTCAAAGCTTCCAATCCCACTATCCAACTCCCTTTGTGGCTTGAGTCTGTGTCGCTGGAAGTTGCAGTGCCCCCTGACAGGAAGATCTGAGTCGAGTGTCTTTAAGACACAATTTTTTCTTCCATCTTCAACTCTCTGTTTTGATTTATTACTTTACTTTTACTGTTCTTCATATTATCTGCTTCTACTGTGACTATTGTGAAGATTCTGCAAGGTTCTAACTATATTTGTGTTGCATATATCATTTCTTGTGTTCGAAGCCCTAGTCTATGAAGAAATCACACTCTGAGACTATCCCATTGGCTAATCATTCAAGAAATCAGATCCCTAGCTACTTGAGAAGCTGTGAGGTGAACCGAAGAGATTGGGAACCAAGTTGCGAACCCCCGGCTAGGCTTGATACCCAACTCTAAAAATTCTGAATATCACAAACTGATAACTCTGGATATCGGAGCCTCATCAAAGCCAAAATGGAAAACTCAGTGTGGAAATCATATGGAGAAAAGAGTACCCCTCTAAGAAAATTAAAAATAACTGGTTCCAAACATATCAGAATGAACAACAACCTCTATTCTATCAATTGAAGAAAACCAAACTCCCACATGAATAGACGAAGAGGTAAGCCACCTGATTACCCTCCCTATAAATGTGAGAAACACAAAAATGTATACTCTGAAGAAAACCTAAAACAAGGCACCAATGAGCTTTGATACTCTATGGCACGATAGTACTCCTATGTTGAAGAAGCGAAATATGGTGTCTTATTTTTTTCTTTCATTTTTTCCTTTTTCATTCTTTTCTAACTTTTTTTTATTAATAATTTGTATATTATTTATACCAACTATTTTAATGCTATATTATAAATTTTAATTACATTTCAGAATTATTTTAATTTTTTAAAATTACCAAAATTTAGAATAACACTAGAAAAATGAAAAAAATAGTATAATTTTCCATTAAAAATTTGAATACTTGCTGATGTTCGTATAACATGATAAATTAATTTTGTAAAGTTAGTATAATTTCCCATTAAAAAAATGAATGTTTCTTGATAAAAAAAAATTGGATATTTACCAACGTTTGTAAGACATGATAAATTAATTTTATAAAAATAGTATAATTTTTCATTTAAAAAAATGAATACAAGTGTTTACCAATAGCTCATTAAAAATAGTATAATTTTCAATTAAAAAAATGAATATCAGTGTCAGCACATCATACAACGACAAGAGACTTTGGATGATATCGTGAAAGGTGTTCAACCGGGTGTACATCTGCGAGCTAAAACAACTAGATCACAAATCTATCAAGAAGAAGATCTGCAATGGATTCCAATGTATTGAAAGGTTGCTGAAGACTTGTCCTAACATCGAAGCCTAGAAGAGTATGAGTTCATACATGGAACGAAGCAGATCAAAGATCAACAAAGAAGGATTCTAGAAGAGGCGCTCAATAAGGAAAGTCTTACCATCAATGATTCACGATAAACAAGGAAAATGACTTTCATTCCTTGAAGAAAAGTTGGTTTGCATAGTTTGTATAAGATGAAGTTGCGGATCTGATTATGTGTTGACAAACAAGTGCAAAATTTCCAAGAGATTAAAAATACTTTTAGAGCTCTATGTGTTTTGAGCTTTAGGGTTTGTTGTAGCTAGAGTTGTTCACTTAGGTATTCAACGTGAAGTCTAGTGTCCTAGTTTTAGATATTTTGTTTAACACTTAGGTTATTATTCATTTGGGTAGAAGTAGGCTCGGGAGAGTTTACTTGATGTGACCCAGACAATTTGTCTAAGCCAAATCTAGATATGCAAGCGGAAGACTTAAGGACTCGAACAATGTCAGCTGAATGAAGAATTCAATCCAACTAAACTATACGATATGAACGAACAAAACATAATGAATATGACTCGATTATGGACTGAAATAGACTCGATAATTAAATAACTAAGATACCTAGAACGTGACCTAACTAAGACAAAATACAATACCAAATAAAGGCTTAAATGAGCGGCTAGGACAAATTTGTATAGGTTTGAGGATGGCTCGGTTTTGGTCAGGGATAAATTATGATATGGATGGACTTACTTGGAATGAATGATGATCGAATAGTGATGAGAATTCCGGTAGCTTGGTGGTCGGCGTGAAGGCGGTCGAACGACGGCAAGGTGGATGTTGGTAGATGGCGTTGATGGTGTATGTGATAGGTAGATTGGATTCGATCTTCAATTGAACCCCGTCTTCATGAGATGAAACGCAATTGCATCGAACAACTCTGAATTGTTTAGCACTTCCCCCTAATTCTTGAAGAACTAAAAAGAAGCTTGAAATAAGACTCTAGATTTGCTAGATATAAAGAATGTAAAAGTGTTGATCAACCGATGGATCGTGAGACAATTGTGAATAAAACTTCAATATATCAAACAATGTCTAAAGTATATTTTTCACAATGATCACATATATATAGCATATGGATCGAAAATAATAAGCTAAATAAATCCTAAAGAGAACGAAAAATTAAATAGAGTTTAACCTTAATTAGAACTCTAATTAAGGCAAATCCAAAAAGACCAAAAATAAGATAATAAAAATCTAATCTTGATAAAATAATTTCCAATTAGAATTGGGCCTTCAAACTCCAATTTGGACTCTTGAAAAAACTCGACTTGGGCTTCTCAATTCTCGTGGCCCACTCGATCAAAATAACACCATGCATGCAAATTCGAAATCCACTGTTTCCTATGCAGATTTTCATGCACACGTCCAAATCTTCTCAAACTTTCTTCTAAGCACTTGAACAGCCTTCTTCATCCATAATAGACGTTAGATTGACCCATCATGGACATAGAGGCTCAATCAATTGCTCCTCGAACTTCTTCCTCACAACAGCTTGCAAATAAGCTTGCAATCTCTTTGCTCATAGCCGCGTGATCGGACCTTTGAGCTGCATCTCGACATCATCTTGAGTCATGCTAGGCTCATGCTCATCATTAATTGTGAGAACTAGAGAGATTCTAAAGTATGAGGGGATCTCATACTTCAATTCACGAAAGATGGTACAAATTAGCAAGAGGTTGTTGAGTGAGGGGAGTTCAGTCGTGTAAAACCTAAGTACATATTTATGTTAGATTAGTGGATTATTTTTCACTTGACTAGGTCCCCCAGAGTAGGTGTTTACTAAACTGGGTTAACACATCGAGTGTTCTTTACTTGCTTTATTGTTTGTACAATTTTTAACATGTTAAGAACACTTTATTGCAAACTCTTGTTCCTGGTTTGTACAACGTCTACAATTTCATTTGGCATCAATAGCAGGTCACTTTTCTTAAAAACAAAATGATTCTAGTTTTTGCTAGACTCTGTGCACAGCTGTAGCGATGTCTACCCTGAAGGAAGGAGGTTCAACGGTGCATCCATCACTTCTTGAAAGAAACAACTAGACATACTGGAAAGCTCGTGTGCGTGCCTTGTTGGGGGGTTTTTTCAAATTGAACCACCACATGATCTATTTAGATGCTCGTTAATCCAAGCTTATGTAAATCATTATTTTATGTGTGGTGTTCCGATCTGTTTTGAATTATGAACCCTCATTGAATTATCATGCAGGGTGTAATTTCTAATTCTACAAAATTACTGAAACATAAAAACCATCAAAAATTCAACTTAAAATTTGAGTCGGGTTAGAAAACATAAAATGTCTAATCCCGTTGTTGATGTAGTATGGATCGGCACCTAGCTCTCTGACTGTGCAATTCCACTCCTTGATCTTTTATTGTTTTCCCAGACCATGTCTAGATACAGAGTAGATTGTATACTACTAAACAATTGTGAATACTATGGGAATCAAGAGAGTATGAAAGAGGGGTTGATTTATAATGCATAATTTTCGTCTCCCCCTAATTTATAAAGAGGGGGATGAAAATCCCTTCTCCGAACCCTAATGGGTTTGGGCCTCTCACTTTTGTTCTATCCCCAGTCCACTAAGATCGTATTGAGCTACAACATGGATCTAGATGAATTAAATTGGTTTGCTAATTTATTTAATTTTTAATATCCATAGATCAGGATATAATTAAATAAATTAATTATTATTTTTATTTCAGTATAAAAATAATATTGGCCTAGCAAATTAATACATATTAAGAATATGCTTTCTCCTTTAGTTCAACCATTCCCCATGTTTAAGATATAATGTCCATTAATTAATTTTGTAAGCTTCTAACAATTATAATTATTTAATATCTCATTCCTAGAGTAGTACTGCACAAGCTTTATCATGTACGTAAATGGCACTTGGCCTAACACAAGACTTGCATATTAAGAATAGTTGTAAGGCGGTGGTGATAATTGTTATAAATAAGAAAATTATAGAACAAAAAAGAGGGAAATGAAAACGTTCTTCAGGTTAGTGTTTCTCCCTATTTCTAATATTAATAATAATTATTTTTTATATTGTGGACCTTATTATTTTGAATTGAGAACCTTGTGTTTGTGAGTATAATAATGGTTAATTATCAAAATGAGCAAGTTAATTTTTATACATAGAAGTGAATTTTGTATCGGTAATTAGTATAATCTTTCATATGTTAGCAATTTAATTTTTACTTATGATCTTTGATTAATACAACTGCTCTATGTTTCGCATGTTGAAAAATATAGAATGAAACCATATATATATATATGTGTGTGTATATATATATATGTATATATTATCCCTAATTTGAATTAATTTTATAACAATTAGAATTCTCTAATTTCCGTTAATAGAGTGATAAAATTCAAAGTGAATTTATTCTACCTAATTGAATTTGACAATATAAATCTCATATTTTGAGCATAGTTAACAAATTAAGGATCTGTCGGCCGGTGTTGATTATTGAGACATTTAATAATAATAATAATAATAATAATAATAATAATAATAATAATAATAATGTTATGCATTATATACCTATGCATGCATTTATATTCTGTTCTTATAATTCAGATAATGAGTAATTGAATGTGATGTGGTATTAAATAATAAGTATTATAGCTTAACTACTGAAAGTTTAATAATCTATACATATATTAAGGCAAAATCGCAGGAGCAAAATTGTCCAAAATAAAGTCAGTGAAAAGTTTTATTTAAGAATTATTTCTGTTGAAAAATGAAAGATTGTTGGATTTGATGTAGTAGTGAATGGTTGGCCTAAATTTTTATTTGCTTGGGTTCAAAACTTGTGGGCTTCACTTTTCTCACCTCTTTTTATTTCTTTTTTTTTTCCTTTTTTGGTTTTTCCTTTTTCTAATCTATTTTTTCAAAAACTAAAATTCAATTGTTCTTTCTTTTTTTTTTCCTTTTTATCGTTCCTTTTTTTCAAAAACTAAAATTCAATTAATCTTTTCTTCTATTTTTTTTGGTGGCATCTCAAGTATATTTAAAAAAATAGAATTATTGCAATGATTATAATAAGAAAAGTTCATGGAAAATAATTGAAATTTATAACAGCTTTAGATATTCTCTAAATTTAGAAGGGAAAGAAAAAAAGACAAAAAAAAAATAGAACTCTACACATTCTCTTCTTAAATACTGTCACTTAATGCTCACCTCCAATAACAAATATTCAATATGGAAGATTATGAAGAGGTAAAAAAAATGAATAATAATTAAATAAATTTAATTATACTTCCATGAACAAGAATTGAATTGTTACTGCTGATATCAAATTTTAACTTATACATACTTTTTAAATTTACAAAAAAAAAAAAGAGTAACAAATTAGAACTCTATACAAATTTTCCACTTCAATACTAACACTTAACATCCACCTCCACTACCAAATATTTAATATGAAAGATTATAAAGACTTAAAAAAGACTTGAACAATAAAAAATTAAATAATAATTATATAAATTTAATTACACTTGAATGAACAAGAATTGAATTGTTGCTGCTTATATCAAATATTTTCCGTGTACGTTTACATATATTAAGGTAAAATCATGTAATAGACAATAGTCCTGGTATAAATCACGTGTATATCTCATAATTTAATAATTATATTTTAGACAATATTTTCTGCATCATAGACATTAAGTTTTGATTTAATAGACAACGGTAGTGACACTAATAGTTGAAAATATTATATATCTTTTACATTTTTCATGACGATTTAGATTACAAATTCTTACAATCATATTTGTTATTTTTTTTGCTCATAAATGTGAGATTTGTAACATTTTATATTTTAATTTGTATGCATGAATGGAGAATTTATAGTACACTACATTTATCGCCTAAAAATAGTCTCGATTTATGTGATATTATAATAATAGTAATTTATAAGTATAACTTGATTCGACAACAATTTATTATTTTTCTATTTCAATTTTATCATTTAAAATAAATAATTATAATTTTTATACCTGTCATATATTCAAAGAAATCAAATTTTATTTAATTGTAGACAATTATGCATTGTTATTTATAAAATCGCATCGTTAGAAATATTCCAAATTGATCTTTCTAAATTCTAATATGGATTTTTATTTAGTTCCCAAAATTTAATTTTCTTTTTGTTTGTCATAACTGCACAAAATTTATCTTCTTAATTAATTAATTAATGCACGTGCAAATCATTTTAATAATTTTTAAAAATTGAACACAACATATAGAATTCAAAATAATCATAATTACAAATTGAAAAAAATAATTATTTATGCATCACACAGGAGAAATACTAGTTTGTAATATATTTCCAATTCGTAGTTAAACTTATTAATTATTGATTGGTTTAGGACATTCAGATTATAGTTTAGTTAGTATATATATGTGATTGATATATGCTCATCTAAACAGATAACAAATATATATATAGAAATAAAATAATATATAAAATTGGTTAAGTTTTATTTAGATATAAAAGCAATTGTATGACACTAGTTTATCATTTATATTTCATATATTGACGTGTTAATATATAACATTTTTTGAATAGAATCTATTCAGAAGTGCGTGGTCTAGGATTTCAAATATCATAATCTTGGGACTTCAGGTAAGTAGAAATTCATCCTCAACTACAATGCATGAACATATTATTATTTGACTATGTGTTTATTATTTATTATTTATTATTAAGTTATATTGCATGATTGTGTGAAGCAATTAATATACTTAATTGTGGTATTGTATTTCTTTGCATTAAATATCTTGTACATGAGCACGAGCATATGCATGCACGTCATGTAGATATTGTTGAGGTTGCATGCATGAAATGGTTTTGAGAGAGAAAATGTTTTGTTTGGGATTGGTCACCACCAGCCTGTGTTGTGTTGTGTTGATATTTGTGTCTCGAGTGGGATGACTTCCATGTGGGATCAAAGGGAACAGACAGGGGGCGTGTCCCTTGGGGTCCAGGGAGGATGGTCCACTTCGACTGCACCTTTGAGGTGATGAGTGGCTGATGTGTGATGACTTTCATGTGGGATCAAAGGGAACAGGCAGTGGGCGTGTCCCTTAGGGTCCAGGAAGGATGAGCCACATGAGTGCACTAATCACATTTTGGCCAAGTGATATTGATTATATTACGAGCTCATGACTCATGTTGGTGTCTGGTGAAGGGAGCCAAGTTCCTAAACGATGAAAATGCTTTTGAGATGGCATAAAAGTATTTTATTCACGAGCATTTCATGTTTGTGGTGGTGTTGTGACTTGCACGTGTTGTGACTGCTAGTGAACATGCATGCGCATGATTTCTGCTTACTGAGCTTTAGCTCATGTAGTTCATGCATTGTAAGCGAAGTGATAGTGCGTGGTGCATTGATGCATGAATGCTTAAAGCTCTGACAAGTCCTGAGAAGTGTATACATGGATGACGACCTGTGAGGAGGGCAATGGCTTATTTTATTATATTTTGCTGCTTAGATATCATAAGTTTGGTTTCAAATTTATCTAGATACTCTTTAAAAATATTTCTACAAAGAAAGGAATAATTTCTTCATACTCCTTAGTAAATTATAATTTATAATTACTGACCACTTTACACGCACCACATCTCACCTATATTTTTTAATGTTCAACACTTTTTAATGGAAAAGTGCATGCTTATATTTTTACAAAGAGACACCTCACCCGCATTTTTACATTACTTTATATTTTACATTTATTTTATTGGGGCGGGTGTTACAGATGATAAGTTCGAGGGATGTGACACTCTCAAACCAATCAGCTGGAGTTTAAAGAAGGAAGCAAGTGAGGAGAAGCCGAAATAGAGAAGGAAGACGGAGATGAAGGGATCCAAGCTCAAGCCGGGGCTACTTAGCTAGGTTTGCTCAGAGATCTCCATTCTTTTGTGTTCGCTTTCAGTTTCAGTTTATTTCTGGGGATTTGTCTCAAACATTGTCAAGACAAACATATTGTGTAAGTTTGTATTTCGTTTATCTTTGGTTTATGAAATGAAGAACTTATGATTTTTTTTAGTATCTCGTATGATGAAGGGCTAGTTCCATGCATTAGGGGGTAGATAATTGATTTGGTTTTAACCCATGCTTGTGATTGTTGATTTTCATCGATTGAATTGAGCTTATTTATGTTGAGTGTCTGGCCAATATTCAATATTTCTAAGTAATAGATGAGATCGAAAGAAGATTCTATTGTTCGATCAAGTTCCTTTGTTATCTTACTTATATAAGCTAGCCGATAGGGTTTTAATGGATTAGTGGTGAGAGTAAATGAAGTTAATCCCCTTAATGGAGTCTATTATACGTGTAAGGTTAAAGAAATCAACTTGAATCAAGCTAGGAGAGAAACCAAAGAGAGAATCTATACCCTAATGTTCGTTTTTACAATCTTTCATTTCATTTTCATTGCTTTCTTGTTATTTTCTTACTATTACTTATTTGATTTAGTAGTTTCTAGTTCAAATTTTCCAAACCCTTGATTTAGAATATTTAGGTTTGCATTTAAATTCATGTATATATTAATGTGTGTAGTATAGAAAGATAATCGCCCTGTTAAGCTTTCCTCGAGAGACACGACTCTGGTTAGCTCACCGTCCTACAATCAACTCCGTCCTCTTGCGGATTGGTTCGTAGTTCTTTTGAGTGAACCCCGAGCATCGAAACAGACAATGATTTCAAAACTGCCATTTTTATATCGAGTAACCGAGAAACTGACCGAACTGACACAAGCAGTGGTTGGTTCGGTGTCTAAGCACAATTGATCGGTACTCGGTCAATGGCCTCTACCATCGGTGGGTATTTCGGTTACACATATTTCGGTCGGTTCTTACCCAAACCGACTGAATGCTCAGCCATAGCCTAAATGTTCCAACCTTTACCAAAGAGTCTGAAAAGTTATTTTTTATTCTCGTCTAAAGCGCACGTTTCAGTGGTGGAGAGAATAGATACCTTGCATGGATGATTACTTATTTTTGAATGATTTTGAGTGTATACATTTAATCTTAAACACTTGAGTGATGAGAGATCTTCTATCTTTGTGAGGTTCGATTTTCTAGAGGCCTGAATTTATGAATTTTTTCTAGATTAAATTGATACTTTGATTATCATGCTTGAATGTAAAGTTTTGATCTTTGTCTTTGAGGCACTCAATTTTTAATTGGTTCATGCTTTGCTTTACACTTTTGTTTACTTTCTCTTTTGTTTGGGGACAAACAATGTTCTAAGTTTGGGAAAGTTGATAACCTCGTGTTTTACTTATGTTTTGAGGTTCATTTGAGTGGTATTTGATGGGCATTGCATACATGAAGTGATAAGTTTTGCATAGTTTTCTTTATTTTGTTGTAACGCCCCAAACTACTCCGTTTGGCCACGTCACTTAACATACAATTTACTTGCTTATATTTGTGTGCTTATTTTAAATTGAGCGGAAGCTAAGGTCGAATAGCATGATAATAACATGATAATGTAAGACATCATGATTTCCATTATAATTTTTTTTTCGTAATTATAATATGCAACTTATCGGATCTATTTTGTCACACCACATAGAGTTTAATAGGAGCATTACAAAGCCCATCCACATCAATCATGCAAGCAACTAACCTATCGGGCTCATAGGTTTTACACAACCCACCCGTCTAGCACCCTAAATTAACATACATAGCATAAAAGTTCATTGACATATAATTTACATCGTAGGCTCCTAGGTCGAACGACCCGCCTTTAAAATGCATACATAGTATATCAAGTTAACATAGCGTATCTACAAAAATCGGGCTATTCCCATCCCCAATTATCATTGATCATAAAGACAAAAGGAGAATGATCAATGTAATAATAATAATATGAGTATTTCAAAAGAAGAGCATGCAAAAATAAACACAAGCTTGTGGGGGGTTCTCTTATGTTCACAAAGCTCCTACTCGGGCCTCAACTCGTCAACTTGAAATTCATTGAATGAATGTGGTGAGTATTTAACAACATACTCAGTGGGGAACACTGTAAACAGTTATAGCCAATTGCATAAGTGAAAATATAACATATGAAAATTTCTTTACTTTATGGAGACTAGCCTCAACCCCGTAGGGTCCAAACATCATGATGCCCCTGTTAATGAACGTCTTTAGCCCTGTAGGGATGCCCACAAGCTTATTATCCCCCAGGGAGGACATTAACAAGTCTATATCGATCCCAAATGACCTCTTTATCGACCCCGAAGGATCTCTTTATTGACCCCGAAGGATCTCTGTATTGCCCCGAAGGTTCTCATTCATCTCATCGGTCCGAAGACCCTTCATACTTATACAATCAAAGCACAACAACTATAACTTTACACATGTTCACAGTTTAGAGTTAGCCCACCTTATGAGACGCTTTTAAAATCCTTTCAACCTTGAAATACTCCTTTGCCGTGCACAAGTTGTCCACCTCGAACCCCAATACGTTGCCTAGCACCTTTAAATCCCTTTTTTCATTTTAGACGTTGAGTTATACAATTATTTCATAATTTTGACCAAACTCATGCTATACATGCTTTAAAGTTTTTCATACATATCCACATACACAACCATGGATATACAATCTCATACTATGATTTTGGACTCAAAATACACATTAAAACTCTTTAAGACATTTAATCGAACACGTTACGTGCACTCATTTAAACCACAAGAACAAGACTTAATTTAAATCCTTTAAACTCATAATTTTCAACACACGAACCTCTATCCTAGGGCTCTAACATAGATGAAAATCAATTTCATACAACCATCACAACACCTCCAACCAAACACCAACATATTAAGGGGAAATTAGGGCAAAAATTCCAAACCCTAGCAATAATAAACCATAGGAATCTCAGTTTGACTACACATATAACTTCAAAAATGTAAATAAACCATATGTTCAAGATATCAAGGCAAGGGGATCAATGAAATCAAAAATCCTAAATTTTGGGTATAAACCCTAGGTTTAAATCAATATGGAAATGGTGTTTAATCACCAAGAAGAAGAGGGTATGAAGTTACCTTGGTTGATGGATGATGATGAGAGAATCCACTCCCAAAACTTGAAGAATTTATTGAGAGGATTAGGAGGAAAAATCGCCCAAGTGAAGAAGAAATGAAGAGGAAATAAGTGAAGTGTGGTATTTAAAGGATGGAATTTCTGAAACAGGGCGCAACCTAAGGGGGGTCGCGCTTTGAGGTCGCGTTTGAGCCAAAGAAAAATGGCTCTCTGAAGCTGATGACACGTGACCCAAATGTCGCGTTTCAAGGTCACATTGCAGACCTCTCGGAACGCGACTCGAAGGGGGTTGCGTTTCCCAGTCGCGTCTTGGCATCACTGCGAGGCGCGACTCGGTGTGCTCGCGTTTCAGACCCGATTTGTTATTTTCAAATTTAGTCCGATTCCCGAACATTTTCAACTCCATTTAACTTTCAAAACACATTTAATACTTATTGAAAAAGTAGGGGGCATTGCCCCTAGCCCCCATCGGGACACTTCGCCCCCTGAACTCCTGACTCGCTGACCGGGCAGCAAGACCCCCGATCAACTCAGCGTTAAGGTGTTCAAGGTATGACAAAACAATTGAATTTAAATGTAATCACATCCATCATCATATAACTCGACATCTTAGTTTTATAATCAAGCTGTATTATACACTCTGTATAATATCACCGTGCTATGATGTATCGGCTCGAGTGGGATCACCTGCAATAAAACAACGGAATAAAATACGAACATAACATCATAACTAATATTAAAATAATATTAATTCAAAATCATTTATCAAAATTATATTTTAATTTAGCAAAAGGGGTCGGGGTATCACATTTGTGCAATGTCATATTTTTTCATTGTGAAAGAATTTAATGGAATTTTTGGTGTGAACCTAAAATGAGCTTGAGAAAAGCCTAGAAATATAGGAAATTAATTAAGGAATGCATTGCAAAAAGAATCAGGTCAATCGGACAAAAAATGAGTGAGAATAAAGTAAAATAGTAAAAGCCTGTCGAGTCGTACCGGACTCACCTTGGTTGCGAATGCACTCGTGAATCACCCTATGGACTACTTTTTGTGAGCTTGCTACTGAGAAGAGGGTTATCTTTGTTCCATTCATGATCCTACTCACGAATGGTGATGTGGTCGTGACAAAATTGCCACGTAGGCTTGTGACTGGACTCGCAGATGAGCTGGTCATGACTGGTCACGAATGATGTACTGCAATCTGATTTTGATCTATTTTGGCCCGTTTTCTTTTCTTTTTCGATTGGGATACTATCACATATATATTTCATCAATCACGAAAATTAGACATCACAAACCATACCATAACATAAAAACCACAACAACATACATCATATTCCTCCCCTAAAGTCCGAGATTGAAGAGCAAGAAAAGCACAAATTGAAGATCAAGATCAAGATCAAGATTCTTCTTCTGGATTTATCGTGATTTTATTCTTTAATTATTGTTTTGGATTTTTTTGTTACTTATTTAATTATGAGTGGTTAAAAACTATAGTATTCTATGGTTTGATAGTAGTTGATCTTGAAGTACAATGGATATTTGATTATATGATTTTGATTCTTCGTTTATTCTTTGTGTTCTTAACCTTGTTTACTTGATTGATTGATTACCATGATTGCATGATTTGTTGTGTTAATTCATAAATCGAGAGATGAGTTTTAACAGTACTTGAACACAAGAATACAGAGCACATTAATCAATAACAATCAAGAAATTTGAGGTTAATTGTGAGGACAATGAAGCTTTGGAGCTTTTAGGAGTTACATATTAGTAATTGAATGGACATATTAACTCTAGCATGAAATCTATTATTTAAGCCCTTCGAGAGAAGATATAAATGAAATGAGTAATTATTCTAATAAATGTTGAATAGTGAATAAATTATATAATTGAATTGGCATTTTATGGATAAATAAATAAAATTCAAACCCTAGAATATTTCTATCATTCAGAATCTAGAAATGAATTTCATATTTTCATCATTTATTTGTTTTATTTAATTTCTGTTTAAATAGTTAATTAAATTCAAATTTTTAATGTGTTATCTATATAGTACTTAAAGAATAGTCGATGGTTGTGACAGGACAATGTCGATGGGTAAAGTGGCGTTGTCGTTGAACATTTATCAATCATCTATTATGTTTTATGACAATCGTCAAGCATCCACGGTGAGAGGGCATTACGCATTGACTAGTATCGAAACTTCCATTAACTAGAGGCTTGTGTTGGTGATATTGTTGACCATCTCGCTAAAAAAGACCTAAGGGTTGGGGTGTAAATAAAATGAGTCTACTTGAGATCGACGCGAGGTTTGTTGAGTGGGGATTGAATTTGAGCTAATCGAGTAGCTACAGACTCGAGCTTGAACTTAATGATAGAAAGCTCGACAGGCTCACGAGCCTTATCAAGCCTAATCGAGCTTTAAGACAATTAAAATTTTACCCTTAATAATTTAATCATTTACATATCTATCATTAATAATTAAATTATTTTTATTTAAAATTAAATAAATATAATTTTTTATTTAATATTTATAAATAATCGAGTCCAGTCGAACTCGAGCTCGGGCTCAACAAATCAAAGCTCGATCGAGTTCGAGTTGAGTGGAACTTTGAGTTTTTTTATCGAGCTCGAACTCGATAAAGATAATATTTGACTTATCTTGATTACACCCCTATTTAAGATAAGTGAAATATTCAATAAAACTCTTGTGGGAATACACTCGTGAATCGCCCTATGGACTACTTTTTGTGAGCTTGCTACTGAGAAGAGGGTTATCTTTGTTCCATTCGCGATCCCATTCGTGAATGGTGACGTGGTCGTGAGAAAATTGCCACGTAGGCTTACGACTAGACTTGCAGCCGAGCTGGTCATGACTGGTCATGAATGATGCACTGCAATCCGATTTTGATCTATTTTGGCCTGCTTTCTTTTCTTTTTTGTCTGGGATACTCCCTATCCTATATATATCTCCTCAATCATGAAAATTAGACATCACAAACCATACCATAACATAAAAACCACAACAATATACATCATATTCCTCCCCTAAAGTCCGAGATTGAAGAGCAAGAAAAGCACAAGTTGAAGATCAAGATCAAGATTCTTCTTTCGGATTTATCGTGATTTTATTCTTTAATTATTGTTTTCCTTGGATTGTTTTTTGTTACTTATTTAATTATGAGTGGCTAAACACTATAGTATTCTATGGTTTGATAGTGTTTGATCTTGAAGTACAATGGATATTTGATTATATGATTTTGATTCTTCTTTTATTCTTTGTGTTCTTAGCCTTGTTTACTTGATTGATTGATTACCATGATTGCATGATTTGTTGTGTTAATTCATAAATCGAAAGATGAGTTTTAATAGTACTTGAACACAAGAATACATAGCACATTAATCAATGACAATCAAGAGATTTGAGGTTAATTGTAAGGATGATAAATCCTTAGAGCTTTTAGGAGTTACATATTAGTAATTGAATGGACACATTAACTCTAGCATAAAATCTATAATTTAAGCCTTTCGAGAGAAGATTTAAATGAAATGAGTAATTATTCTAATAAAAGTTGAATAGTGAATAAATTATATAATTGAATTGACATTTTATGGATAAATAAATGAAATTTAAACGCTAGAATATTTCTATCATTCTGAATCTAGAAATGAATTTCATATTTTCATCATTTAATTATTTGTTTTATTTAATTTCTGTTTAAATAGTTAATTAAATTCAAATTTTTAATGTGTTATCTAGATAGTACTTAGAGAATAGTCAATGGTTGTGAGGGGACAATGTCGATGGGTGAAGCGGTGTTATCTTTGAAGAAGACACAAGGAGCCGATGGATCCAGTCAGGGAAAATATTTTCTCAACAAATAAAAATGAAAAAAATAGATGTAGTGTGGATAAAACAAAATTAGGGTGTATGTAACAAACTTTAAGAACATTTATCAAGCATATATTGTGTTTTATGACAATGGTCAAGCATCCACGGTGAGAGGACATTACACATTGACTAGTATGGAAACTTTCATTAACTAGAGGTTTGTGTTGGTGATATTGTTGACCATCGCTCGCTAAAAAAGACCTAAGGGTTGGGGTGTAAATAAGTCAAGTCTACTCGAGATCGACGCGATGTTTGTTGAGTGGGGATTGAATTTGAGCTAATCGAGTAGCTACAGACTCGAGCTTGAGCTCAATGATAGAGAGCTCGACAGGCTCACGAGCCTTATCAAGCCTAATCGAGCTTTAAGACAATTAAAATTTTACCCTTAATAATTTAATCATTTACATATCTATCATTAATAATTAAATTATTTTTATTTAAAATTAAATAAATATAATTTTTTATTTAATATTTATAAATAATCGAGTAGAGTCAAATTCAAGCTCGAGCTCAAAAAATCAAAGCTCGATCAAGTTCGAGTTGAATGGAACTTCAAGTTTTCTTATCGAGCTCGAACTCAATAAGGATAATATTTGACTTGGCTTGATTACAGCTCTATTTAAGAGAAGTGAAATATTCAACGAAACCCTTGTGGGAAATTCTACGACGCATGTAGGAGTACTAAATCTCACACAACACATCACAACACATGAGTCATCATTTCTAAATAAGAAAATACCGCGTCGTTAAAGAATTTTTCCCTTGCGGATATAGCCAAAGTAATTGGTCATCATTCCCAATCCCTAATGGATATAGCAGTCGGAAGAAGAAACACTTTTCCCAAACACAAATGAAAATCATGTACAATCCTGGATGAATAAATGGCGTTTAAGGTTGCTATTTGACTACAGTGACTAACATTATATATATGCACGCAAAAAAATTTATACAAAAGAATCTCATATATACCCTCTAGTTCCAATTGTATTGGAGCAGTACTCCTTGAAAGTTTGTACCTGCCCTTGTTTGATATCACAAATGAATGAATTGCATACCCCTCTACGCCATGACAAAAATGATCAAGTACTAACGATGACTTCTCCAAGCTAGCAAAGTGTTTGCCTTGTTCGTCGCATATAACAAGATCATGACCTCGGTTATATGTTTATAGGAACTCGTTCACCACTGCCAAAACAACAACGAAGATATATAACTGTTAAATGAGTGGGAAATATTATTGTGACGGAATAGGATTATTGAGCATAAAACAAACAGAAAACGTAAAGTAAACACATATTTACGTGGTTCATCAATTTGGCTCCGTCCACGGGCAGAGGGGAGAACATATTTTATTATGCAGGTAGGTTACAGATTACAGATCTCAAAAACCATATATATAGTACTGAAATAAAACACCAAAATTGGGCTTAAAGCTCAAAACTGCATTCCGACCAGCTCAGCGAAGCGGTAGATTCAAGACATATTAATAGGAATAGTTTAGGAGAAGCTAATCAAACAGAGAATAGATGTACAAAGAGATCTGAGATCAAGAATCATAAAATCTTTTTACAATATGAATGATGGTATATATTCGAGGTTTGATCTTCATGAGGAACGCATAATATATCTTCGTCTCTGTTGTTAGTTTTCACCTTACGCATGATATATGCTTATGACTTATGCGGAACTATGCAGTTATCGATCGATCATGTATAGATAGACAGTGAATTAGTTAACTAGGCACAACATTTGAATATTAGGCAGATATAATCTATCGAAAGGCATTCCTTAATTTTCACAAGTTTCTACTACTATCAAAGTCATGCAAAAAATTTCACAAGTATATATATGTATACACACACACACTATCATTTCAAGAGAAAATGGTAGTGCGTCCCTTTGGGGATGGCCTAGTGGTGCAGTGGTGTTTCTTAAGGCCAAAAGTCTCAAGTTTGACTGACCACCAACACCATTAGGTGTGAGGCCGTCACACCTGGCTTGCCAAGTGTGATTTACCTTCCCTGTATAGGTTTATAGGGGCGGGGTTTATCCAGTGCGCACCACAGTAACGACTGCGGGTTACCCTCGATATCAAAAAAAAAGAAAAGAAAACGGTAGTGCATACGAACCTCTGGATGTGGGGGGAACAACGACAACATGCATAGTGGCGTTGTTGGGAGGCAGGGCCAACCTAAGTGGATACAATTTCCCATTGACAATGTTTCTGGAGCAGACGATTATGTCATCGATCCCTGTTATTTCCTCCAACTTGTGCGTCAATTCCTGCAACCCGTGCCCTTTAAATTGAAACGATTCCTCTGCAATCGCGCTGTTGAAATTCCCATCATCGTCCGCGATATAGTAGTGTATCAGCCTGCCTTCAGATAACTTCCTCGTGGAATCTTCACTAGAGAAACTAGGCTGATCATTGCACCAAACAGAGAATCGAAGATGAAATGGTTGGAAACAGCGGATATATTAGTTACTGATCAAGAAAAAAGGAAATCAACCAACCATATGACTGGGTGAAGTGAGATGGAAAGAAGTGGAGCTCAAATCCTCCTCTTCCTCCACCTCCAACGACTCCGATCTCTCAACTTTACGAGGCGACTCGGGCCGAATCTCAATGACATCAACCTCCCATAAGATCCAGCCATGATGTCTGTGAGGTATGTCATGGGTGATGGAGTTTCTCCACGGCGGCAGCCCCCCGTTTGCACGGAGGTAGTTGCCATACCGCGTCTTCAGCTTGACTAGCATCCCGTCTCTAATGGGCTCCCACTCGACCGACGAATCGAGCTTCTGTGGGAGGGCTTGGACGACCTTCCTACCCGTCACGCCCAGCAGAAACTCCTCGTCCTCGGCTTTCAGGTACCTGCCATAACAGCTCTTCAAACGTATCACGTTTTCCGATCCTTCCACGAATTCTACCGCCCATTTCACGTATTTCGTCGACCCAGATCGATCCTGGACCACGCGTTCTTCGTCAGAATCAGCTGTCAGATATTTGTTGTGGTGGCTTTTCAGCCTCACCGATTTGGCTTTCTTGAAGAACTCGATCCCAGAAACCTGTCGATCGGTAAAACCAAATTAGTTAGTTAGGTCAAATGAATGTATATAGAATTATCGATCATCAATTTATGGATTATTTATGCAATGAATATGGATTTATTACCTGCATAAAGAATAAATTGCGTTTTTACTCGACAGGGATATTATCAAACGGGATTTTGGAGAAAGATATGGAGATTTGTTTTTCTTCCTTTGTTGAGGTAGGATGTTAATCTGAACTTTTATTGTTATTATTATTTGTTTTACTTTTTCTCGTTTAATTTTTTTTTATTATATTGTTTTATAATAAGTGAAGTCTGGATATTTAATTAGCTTGAAGTTGAGTTGAAATCTTAATTAAAATATTGCAAGTTTGATAAGTTCAAATTCGAGAATCCATCATAGTCCAGCTTGGATCCCATGTGATTTGTTCTATTTCTCTGATCATGTCTAATTCAATTTCAAATGATTACTAATTTTAAAATGCCCCAAAAATTATTGCAATTGGATTTGGACCGCTAAAGGCAAACAAAAGCCGTACGATGTGACGAAATTTAAGACCACACCTACACACATCGAAATTTCATTGATGTAAAAGGTTGACTTGATCCGCGGTGAATTCTAATATACTTAATATCGCACAAAAAATAAATTATAATTTGATGAATCTGTAGCTATTTTAATTCTATTTCATGTCCACGTAGTTTTCACGAAATAAATCCTGTTACGAATAATGTGACAATTTTTATGTCAAAATTAATTTTTTAATATAATTAAATTAGGAAATGATGAACTCTAAATAAATATTTTAAATTAAATTAAATCGTAATAAATTGAAAGAAAAAAAAAATAGCAGAGAAAATATTATAGAAAATGGATAGAGGACCTCAGCTGAATTTTCAACGATTACATAATCATTTGATCCAACATCCAATAATATCGATAGCATATATAAATGTGACCACGGTTCATGCACGAACCAATAATTTATTACTATTTAATACCCTGAGACACGGTTTGGGATTATCATGAATTAATTTTGGCTGTTCGGATGGTCACATTCACAAACCATATAGTATTCATTAAATATAATATAAAATTCATTTTTCTACAAAATAGAAAAGGCTTTTGCAGCCACGTTCATGCCTGTCATTACAATTTAATGTTGAGCCAAGTTCTAGGACACTTATATCTTATTTTAGGTAATATTTCGGTTTTATTTTATTTTAATGGTTTAGTAAATGTTACGGTGATGATGATATATACTGTAATGGATTAAATAAAGTATTATTTAAATAAAAAATCTGTAAACCATTAAATTCTGCAGAATATAATGAACCTTAATTTAGTATTGTTTATGAGCCGTATCTGGCCACTAGGAATATATTTTTTCATTTTTACTTATTAGTTTTCATTTTAGAAAGAGATTGATTTATGGTGCATTGTATATTGGCTTCGATTTTCGAATTCTTTTGTTAAATGATAAAGCTGTTAATATAAATGTGGAATATATGAAGATAAAATATTTATATTAAAATATAAGATTCAGATTTTGACTTTGATTCGGTCATCCATTTCCATTTTCGCAACTCGAACAGCGAGTGCACTGAAAAAGGACAATGAATAGCGGGAAAAAACAACCGACACGTAAATTTTTCTTCTATTGTTACTGTTTTTGGAGGGGAACATAAATAAATATTTAAAAGACAAAAAAATAAAATTGAATCACAAATATATTACCAGAAACAAAGAAAAGAAGAAAATGAAGAAACAAATATTTAAATAAAAAAATTATAAAATATTGAATTCTAGATAATATAATGAACCTTTAGCATAGTTTATGAACTATATCAGGGCCACGAGATAGATATTTTTTTCATTTTTGAAAGAGATTTGACTTATGATGCATTTTATATTGCCATCAATTTTTTAACCCTTTTGTTAAATAATAAAATTATTAATATAAATGTGAGCTCAAACAACGAGGACGATGAATAGGGACAAAAAGGAACAATGCGTAAATCTAGAGGCAACCTTAAGCCGTGCAAGAGATGCGCAACAGAGGACCTATAAATTATAGGGGCTCCATTTTTACATTTTCGTAGTTATATTTATTGATATATTTTATAAAAGTATTTATTGCTATATTTTATAAGACAAGACTAATTTTTTCTTTCTTTAATTTTCCCACTGCCTATTCTATGTATATTCACATCTAATTCTCCTTTTTATTACAAAATCACATTCATTAAATTACACATATGTATAATCCAACCGACTTATTGTGTGATTTAAATTAATTTATATAGATTGCTTCTAATTTCTAATCATTTATTCATCCATATTTCTCTATTTTTCTAGATTTAAAATAAACATATACAATCTCTAGACATTTATTTTTTTAATAGCTATTTCTATATTTTTTTATTATTTATATTACAAAAGATTATCTTTAATTCAATAAATTAAGTTTGCTCTATAATAAATATAGTTATTTCAATAGCTAAATACCTTGTTATATGTATTACGAAAACAATATACAATCTAAATATATTGACTTATTTGAAAAGATTGAATAGCTGTCCAAATATATATAGATGCTATTTGGTACAATAGTGTTGCACGAATTTCTTAGTCAGGCGATGTGTGGCGCTCACATGGCCAATTTTTTTATTTAAATTTTCTGTTTTTCTCTATAAAATAAATATCATTAAATTAAAGTGAATTAATTTAAATTTTTGTTGCAGCGACTCGCACTGCACTCGCCCGACGTTACTAACGCTAATGCATAGACTCATGCATTGCGCTCGATGTTTAAATTTTTTTTAAATAAATATAAACCCTAATACATTAAATAAAGTATTATTTAAATAAAAAAATATGTAACTATTGAATTCTGCATAATATAATATCTCATAATATAATATGAGATATTTAATATCATACAGAATTATTAAAAATTGTAGACTAAAATAACCTTGCAGATATTAATTAAAAATGTCATTATAGAATATTCACACAATATATGATAACTAATTAAATGATATTTTAGGAATTTGAAATTTTATAGAGAATCTAATATATCTAAGCAAATAATATATTATTAAAAATATATATATTTCATTTTTATTAAAAATGTTTTCATTTTAGAAAGTAATTGACCTATGGTGCATAATATATGGGTATCGATTTTCTAATTATTTTGTTAAATAATAAAACTATTAATACGGAATATATGAAAATAAAACATTTATATTCAAACATAAGATAAGATTCATATTTGACTTTAATTTGCTCATCCATTTCCATTTTCGCCAATTCACACAGCGAATGTACTGGAAAGGACAATGAATAAGGAAAAAAAAAAGAACCGTTCTTCTTTTATTATTCTTTTTGGAGGGGAAAATAAATAAATATTTCAAAGAAAGAAAAAAAGTATCAAACAAAAAAAAAGATAAAATTGAATCACAAATATATTACCAGAAACAAAGAAAAGAAGAAAATGAAGAAACAAAGATATACCTGTTTCATGGACATATACCCGGATCCGCCGCCGTTTCGGAGCATCGGCGACCCTGTATCGGGCGAACCCGAATAATCATCCGCGACAGAAGAAAAGCTCGACGCCTGCGACAACCAACCCGAACCCGATTCCGACCCGGGATCCGTCAGCGTAATGTCCACAACCTCCACTCCCCACAACACCCAACTCTGCGTCGCCGTCCTATGCGGCACGTCGTGCGTGACGGAGTTCCTCCACGGCGGTGCGCCGCCGTTGCCTCTCAAGAACTTGCCTTGTTCCGTCATCAGCTTCACGCTCTGCCCTTCTTTCACCGGCTGCCACTCGATCGCGACGTCCGTTTGCTTTTCCGGCAGTGTTTGGAGCACCTTCTTCCCCGTCATTCCGAGAAGAAACGGCTCTTCCGCGGCGGTGAGGTACAATCCGTGGCTGCTCTTTAGGCGAACTCTGTCCCGCTTCCCTTCCACGAATTCCACGATCCACCGCGCGTTGCGCGACGCGCCGTTCCGGCTTTGCCGGACCGTGGTTTCGTCGTCGTCGGCGACGAGGTATTTTCCGAGGTGGCTTTGGAGCCGTACTGCTTTTGCATTGTTGAAGAACTCCATTCCATCCTTTATTCAAGATGAAAGTATATATACTCATTAAATTTTGTCAAAACCAAGATATATATATTTAGAGAGAGGTTCGTTAATTGCTCTTGTATATATTACCTGAATACCGCTACTGTGAGCAGACCTATCCGATAGAAGAGATGGCCGCAGTCTCTCCGCCGCGAAAGGCGACTTCCGCAGCCCCTCCGCCGCAACAGGGGTCGCCGGCCCGCTACCAGAGCGGGCGCACGGCGAGTTGGGGTAAGAAGAATCAGAAAAACTCGAGGTGATCCCCGGCGGCAAATACTCATCATCCAACACCGAAACATCCACCACATCCACATCCCACATCACCCAATCCTGCGTCGCCGTTCGATGAGGCAGATCATGCGTCACCGAGTTCCTCCACGGCAGCATCGCGCCGTTCCCCCTCAAAAACTTCCCACCTTTCGTCCTTAATTTCACTCTGTACCCTTCCTTGATCGGCTCCCACTCAACTGCACCATCTCTCTTCGAACTCGCAACAGCTTGCAGTACCTTTTTCCCCGTCATTCCCAGTAAAAACGGCTCGTCGGAGGCGGTGAGGTAGCCGCCGTGGCAGCTTTTCAGGCGGATCACGTGTGGATTGCTGGCGACGAGCTCGACGGACCATCTCGCCTTCCTCGACGCGCCGTCGTGGCTTTGCCGGACGGTTTCTTGGTCGTCGTCAGCCACTAGGTACTTATCGAGGTGGCTTTTGAGCCTCACGGCTTTCGCATTGTTGAAGAACTCCATGATATATATCACCAGATTTTATGGGATGATTTTAATTTGGCAAAGCTAATGTTTGTGTGTTAGTATCTGGTTTTTTCTGCTTGGATCTGTCTGATTTAAAAGGATTGAGCTTTAGAAAATTGAAATAAACATGAAATTTCGAAGATGCTGAGGTAGTTGGAATTGTTGACCTGTAGCTTGCAAGACTGCGTTAATTTGTTTAATGCAACTTGCGTGATAGGAACGTTTATCGAAACGAGTGTGCTGAATTATGGTCCAATTCACGGTTAAACTTTTCAACTGTACTAAAAACACTGTTAAATTTAATAATATTTATTATAAAATAAAAATTAATTATATCATGAATAATCATATTTAACTTTTGTCAATAAAAAATATAATCATCACCTCTAAATTAAACAAGATAGACTCATTGAGATTTTTACAAAGAATAAGAAAAAAAGTAAGACTGAGGGAGTACATAAAATTAGAAGATTTAATTATGAATTAATCAATCTTAAAATTGAATTATCAATCGTAATTTTAAAAGTAAATACTAAAAAGTAATCGTAATTCTATTTGAGAGGAATAAATTATGATAAATAATTATAAAATCAAACTAAAGCGTAAAAATAGAAATTGATAAAAAAAAAATAAAAAAAATCATAATTTGAAAGTATAACACGGAATCAAACACACAAAGTACAATATAAAATATCATCGGCTAAACAATATCATTTCATTTTTTGCTTTTCAAGCTAGAATTCAATCTCAATTTCTTCAGCTTGTTTTTTTTAATAAATAAGTAAATAATAAAAAAATTCGAAATCTAAATTATGTGCTTTGTTTTGTTTTGTTTTTCTAAAACGGGAACTACAAGTACTCTACAATCTTAATTGACTCAAATTCTTTTTAGCCACAATCATTAGCTAAAAATAAGGGAGAAAAGTTTGTATAGCCAAATTATTTTTAAAATTTATTTAGTTAGACAAGTTATAAGGGTATAGGAGTTATATGGGCAATTTGTACTAGATTTTAATGCTTTGACCGATAAAATCAGAATATTCCCCACTTTTCTGAAAAATATCTTACACATTTGTACTTTCCATGCAAAACAGATTTTTTTTGAACAAAATCTCTCACGTCTATCCGAACTCAATTTGAGTTTGAAAAAAAACGACTTCACAAAGAATAACAACAATCTGTATCTGTATTCATTGCCTATCAATGCTATTTTGAACAAAATCTCTCATGTATCCGAACAAAATCTCTCTCGTCTATCAATGCCTTTAATATCTGTATTCATTGCTTGTAACTACCCTCTCTACTCTCTCTATCAAACATCTCATCTCTTCCCGTCTCTATTTCTCTCTCTCTCTCTCTCTCTCTCTCACACACACACACACACACACACACACACACACACACAAGTTCTGTGTTTAAAAAAATAAACGGTCGCCGGACTCGACTCGACTTGAAGACGATGGAGGAAGCACGTCCAGATTTACATCCCACATCTGGATCGACAGAGGTTAGACGGTTTAATGTTTGAATTTTTTAAATAAATACATAACAATTGACATAACTATAAAATAGTACTTGAACGATAGCTCGAGATTTTTCATAACGATATCTTAATTCAAGAGCTATAACGATGGTGATAAAAGTTGAACGATAGAGCCCAGATTGTTTATAACGATAGGTTAGTTCATGCCGTAATGATAGTGAATTTAAATGAATCATTATGCCTCTTTTCTGATGAATCGTTATGCTTCTTTTTTGATGAATCGTTATTATTCGTATTTGATCATAGTTAATTAATAAATTAGAATCGTTATGCCTTTTTTGATGAATCGTTATGCTTTTTTTATTAATCGTTATGGTTATTCCAATTTATTAATTAATGGTATGATTTTGTCAAGTTATTAATAATCGTTATGGTAATATTTTACAGTCATTATGCCTCTTTTTATAAATCGTTATGTTGCTTTTATTAATCGTTATGCTTTTTTAATAATCGTTATGGTTATTTCAATTTATTAATTAATGGTATGGTTTTGCCAAGTTATCAATAATCGTTATGGTAATTTTTTACAATCGTTATGCCTCTTTTTATGAATCGTTATGCCTCGTTTTATGAGTCGTTATGTTTTTTTTTTAATAATCGTTATGTTTTTTTTAATAATCGTTATGCTTATTCCAATTTATTAATTAATGGTATGATTTTGCCAAGTTATTAATAATCGTTATGGTAATATTTTATAATTGTTATGGCATATTTAACATAATTGTTAGGCTCTATTAAACCTTAATGTCGTTTAGTTAGACCCTATTAAAAGTAATCATTAACGATAACCTTAATCGTTATACCTTAATCAATAGATACCGTTGTCACAAGGTGATTAACATTAATTCTAAAAAATAATTACATAAGTTTAAGTTAATCATAATCAAACGCCCAACCAAAGCACAACGATAACCTTAGTTTAATTGTATAAAAATGTAAAAATAATAGGGACACAAAATGATGAGATCGTGCAAAGCAATAAAGAAGATGATCCGAAGCTGCAATTTAGAGGTCCTATGACGCGTTTACGAGCAAAGAAATTGCAAGCTTATCTACAAGCTTCAATAAGGCGTAAATTCGAATTGTAAGAAGACGACGTGAAGAGCAGCTCGAGATTGATCACCATGCTGTCCATTGATGAAGAAGAAGGAAGCATGAAGACGTGAGAAAAAGAATCGCGCCATTTGGACGTGTGCATGAAGAGTTCTACGCGTTTGCATGGGAATCCGAGGAGTTGCTGTTTTTCATGCAAAGGTGGTGGATATTTTTTATACAATATGGACCGAATTAATTTACAATTATTTCAGCCCATATTCGTGTAATTAAAGGTCCAAGTTGGCGAGATTTTGAAGGCCCAAATCCATGGGATTTTATCTAGATTAGTTTAGATTTTATTTCCTTATTTGATGTTATCTTATCTTGCCTTAATTAAGACTTCTAGTTAAGGTATGATTCCTTTTGATTTCTTTTGATTATTTTTGAATTCCCTTAGGTTTTAGGTTATTATTTTCGATCCCTATGATAGTATAAATAGGGGTTCCATTTGTTACATTAAAGTCAGACAATTGCAAGTAATAAAGAGTTATTCTCAATCTGTCTCACGATCCTTTGGTTGATCAAATATACAAACATTCTATTGTTCTAGCAATTCAATAGTCTTATTCAAGGTTCTTCAGGGTACATTGAGTACTTGGGAGAATTGCTATCCGGCGAAATTAGACGTCCGCGTTCGAGTTGTTACAACACAGGTTCGCCGATCTTAATCTATCATTCTACTTTCACCGCCAATACCACCTCCACCGATGACGTCCGTCGTACTTCTAGCCACCACCGCCATGAATCCAGCCGTCCAAGAGTGTCCTTCGTGTTTGTCATAGAGTCTTTGTTCGTTGTCCATATTCCTAGTAAGTTCTATATCCGTTCGAGTCCTCATTTGTCCTCTATAGTTTCGGTTCTTTTTCCCTTCATCTTGGTGTTGTGTTTTGCTTGGTATTCGGTCATAGTCTAAGAGTCCTAGGTGTCATGTTATTTCAGCTTATTATCGAGTCTAATTGTTCGTTTAGTTGAGTTGTATTTTAATTCTTTGTTTGAGTCATATTGTTCCCTTATGCATCTGACGCAGTTTCATTCCTAGCTTCCGCATCGTTTGTCTTTGTCGTGTCCCATTGGTCCTGGGTCACATCATAAATTGGTATCAAGAGTCAGGTCGGTTTCTATCGTTCGTGGTTCAATATATCTGTTTTTGTTCGTTTTATCATTTTGAGTCTTTTGAGTTGTAATACCTGAATATTCATTGAAAAAAAAGAGTAGAGGGATCGAAATCCCTACAGCACAAAAAAAAAGATCGAACACAAAAAAAAATCAGATTTAATTTTGATTTTAATTCTTGTTGTTTTTGATTTCTTGTTGTTCCTAGTCTAGATAGATTTGTTTCCATACTAGATAGATACTTATGGATTTTTAGATTGTGCCCATATTTGGTAAAACACATCCAAAAGTCCCTTACCTTATCTTCTATATTTCTTTCCTTGTTTAGATTTCCTTCCATACTAATCCATATCTAGTCAAATCTTCCATACTTATCCACTTAATTATTCGATTCCTATACCCTTAGAGTTCAAAATTTTCAGCTCTTATCCACCTACACCCGGTTCACTTTCTACACCACATAGTCCATACACCTGTACACCCATACACCCGTACACCCGTACACCCGTACACCCGTGGTCTACATACACTAAAATCAGCAGGTTCATCTACACCACATGCCTAGTTCTACTCTTAGCAACCTTCCGGCTTGATTTTATCCGTTGGAGCTTGAAGAAGACCCAAAGGAGCTAGTCAAGAGAAGAAGCTAATTTTCGATCAACCCACCCCCATATTCACTTCTTTCACACGTGCACCACATACTTGAGAGATAAACACGAGTGGAAAAAATCAAGAGTGATATACACGAGAGACTGTGAGGAAATTGTGAGGTTCTACTCTACTTTTTTTCTTCACGTTTGTTCGTTTTGCAGGTACTATGAAGAAAGGTACCACAAGAGAGTCATCTGAGTTGCCCATAGGTGAACCTAGATTTCCTAACACCCCAGACGAGCCATCTTACACGTCCAATGCAGCTTGGGACCCGAAGTACAACTTTAATGCTATAGCACAGTACTTAAGACGGGAGAACCAAATGATGAAGGATAACTTCAACAATCAGATTGCCGAGCTGACTGAGGAGATCCAAAGGCTTAAAATTCAGCCAACCGAACCCCAAGCAGTCCAAGCAGAGGTTGAGGGCCGATGCCAGCAACCCCGAGCCATACCCAGGCCGCCTTCAAGACAAGAGTTCGAAGCCTATAATGATTATGGGTTCGAGTATGATTCAGCCAGTGGTTATGAAGCCGATTTCATACTATAGAGACGGAGAGACTACCATGATCGACCCCGAGCACCCCATTGGTGTACAAATCGAGAAGATGGAATGCTCAATAACATCAAGATGAGCATCCCCGAGTTTGAAGGCCTTCACGACCCCGATATCTACTTAGATTGGGAGCGTAAGGTAGAAAAGATCTTTGCATGCTATGATTTCTCAGAAGTCAAGAAAGTACAGCTTGCATGCTTAGAGTTTAGAGGCTACGCAACCTCATGGTGGGAAATGCAGCAGGATCGACGGTGCAGAAATCGAAACCCTCCCGTCGACACTTGGGATGAAATGAAGGCATTGATGCGAGGACGCTTCATTCCAGTCCACTATGAGAGAGAGCTCGAGAAGAAGCTCAATCGGATCAAACAGGGCACCAAATCCATTGAAGAATACCACAAGGAGTTGGAGACTGCATTGAACAGAATTGGAAAGCAGGAGACCTTAAATGCTACTATCATTCGGTACATTGAAGGTATGAATCCTGACATTGCTTGTGAAGTCGAACTGAGAGACTTCAATAGTGTTGAGAGAATGGTGCAGTACGCATCGATTGTGGAAAAGCAACTGAGAGAAGGCTGACGTCGATCACACCATAGTGCAGCCCCTACACGACAACCTTGGAGTTGGACAGCCCCTAGTTCGACGTCAACTGATGCCTCACGATCGTGAGGTCCTCTAGATCAGCCCGTTTGACGTTTTGATCGCACTACACCGCAGTCCAGCCGTAGACCCGAGTCTACGCCACCTGTTCAGCCAAGGATGAATCCTACACGGCCTCCACAAGGCGCGACGCCCCCTAATGCAGCCCCTAGTTGAGCTCGTGACATTTAGTGTCACAAATGTCAAGGATGGAGCCACTTTCAAGCTCAATGTCGAAACCGGCAAGTATAGAATCAAACGAAGTCGAATCAGCCAGTGAGGATGAAAAGGAGACAGTGGGTGATGCCATAGTTGAAGAAGAGGTCGAGAATGATATAGCTCATGAAGACATCAATCCGGAGGTTCAGTAAGTCAGTTTGGTCACAATCCGGAGTTTGAGCATCATTCGAGAAGAGGAACAAGAACACCAACGGGAGAACATCTTCTACACCCGTGCAGTGATCAAAGGTCACACGTGTTCTGTGATTATTGACAGTGGCAGCGTGATCAATTTCATTAGTCAATATGCAGTGTAAAAGCTTGGTCTACCAGTTCAACAACACACAAGTCCCTACAGATTGCAGTGGCTTACAAATAGAGATGAGATTCGCGTGGTTCATCAGATAAGTGTCTCATTCTCAATCAATAAGTTTTCTGACACTGTTTTGTGAAACGTTATCCCTATAGATACGGCACACTTGTTGTTGGGCAGACCTTGGCGTTTGATCGACGTGTTGTCCACGATGGACGTCTAAACACTTACACCGTCGATATTGATGGCCCAACTAGCACATTGAGGCCATTACCACCTAAAGCCGTTGCTATGGATCAGCAATGCATGCAGGAGAGATTCAAAGAGGAAAAGGCGAAGCAAGCAGCCGCAAAACAGGCCCTGAAGGCCTCGACCGCCGCACCCTTTGCTAGACAGCCCCTTGCCGCCGACCCTACCTCTCCCAAAACAGCCCCTTCGGACTCCTTAGCTGTGGGAAAGGTGTTTGATTCAAGTTCTAACAAGCCTCACATGAAGAGCTTGTTTATTTCAGTCAAAAGAGTTCAGAAAGCCGTTAAAGCAGGTATTGTCACACCCACTCTAATAAAATAAATTCAAAATATAAAGAATTGTAAAAATGTGGGTGAGTTGTCTCTTTGTAAAATATAAGTATGTACTTTTCTATTAAAAAGTGTTAAATGTTAAAAATTTAGATTAACATGTGGTGCCTTTAAAATGATCGATAGTTATAAAATATAATTTACTAAAGAGCGTAAAGAAATTATTACTTTCTTTATAGAAATATTCTAAGAATATCAAGATAAATTTGAATACAAACCTATAACATCTAAGCGGAAAAATATAATAAAATAAGTCTTTGCCCTCCTTACATGTCGTCATCCATGTATACACTTCTCAGGACTTGTCAGAGCTTTCAGCATTCATGCTTTGATGCATCACACTTTATCACTTTTACCTACAATGCATGAACTACATGAGCTAAAGCTCAGTAAGCAGAAATCATGTGCATGTGACCTGCTACATGCAACCCACAAAGATGACATCACACCATGTCAAATGCTCATGATCAAAATCATTTTATGCCATCTCGGAAGCTTTTTCATCGTTTAGGAACTTGGCTCCCTTCAGTAGACACCAACATGAGTCATGAGCTCATGATATAATCAATATTAATTGGCCAAAATGTGATTAGTGCACTCATGTGGCTCATCCTTCCTGGACCCCAAGGGACACGTCCCCTGTCTGTTCCCTTTGATCCGACATGAAAGTCATCCCACATCAGCCACTCATCACCTCAAACGTGCAGTCGAAGTGGACCATCCTCCCTGGACCCCAAGGGACACACTCCCTGCATGTTCCCTTTAATCCCGTATGGAAGTCATCCCACTCGAGGCACAAATATCAACACAACACAACATGGGCTGGTGGTGACCAATCCCAAACAAAACAGTTTCTCTCTCAAAACCATTTCATGCATGCAACCTTGACAATATCTACATGACGTGCATGCATATGCTCATGCTCATGTACAAGATATTCAATGCAATATAATACAATATCACAAGTATATCACATCACACAATCATACAATATAACACAATAACAAATAATAAATAATAATCACATATAATCAAATAATAATATGTTCATGCATTGTAGTTGCAGATGGATTTCTACTTACCTTGAGTCTGCAGCTTATGCTATCTGAAATCCTAGACCAAGCACTTTCTAAATAAAGTCTATTCAAAAATATATTATAATATTAATATTCAAATTATTAAATAAAATAGTGTAACCAACTACTGTTATACAATTATTTATTTCTTAATAAACATATCTATTATAATTTATAATTCAATATGTCTCTTATGAAGTCCAATTATAACAAATCTCACTTCTAGATTTACTTTCAAGACACACCATCACACTTTTTACCTAAATAAGAACCGGTTATAATTTTATTTATTCAAATAGGTTATACTCAACTAACTTTGAATTCAATACTAAAATTCTTTCATTTCTTTAAAACATATATCAATTATGAACAGTGAATGAATAATAATTTTATTCCAAGAATTCATGGATTCTATGTGTTGACCCCATATTCTATTAATAAAATCCACTTTAGTTAATTTAAAATTCCTACCACTTAATGAAATATCAAACAATAAACCAATACACATATTCTAAGTTGTTAAATTACTGACTAGATCAAAATAATTTTAAATATATTATTATCAAAGCAATCATAATGAATTAAAGTTCCGTATTTATATTGTTAATTAGCAGTTATGACACTTATAACTTGATACAAATTAGTTATAAATTCATTCATTCACATTTATTTCATTTAATAAAAAAAATCATGATATTATATATATATATATATTATTTATTCGAGCAAATAATTATTAACTTTAAATCCTACTCCAAAAATACATAGATAACAAAAGATTGAAACACTAACCTTCCTTAGCTGAATTTTTTCCCTTCATTTACGAGGATTTACGGCATTATATAGTATAGTATAGTATAGTATATTTCCCTTAGTTGATTAAGTATGATGTAAATTTTCAAACTTCTCGTTACAAAGATATATCTAATACTTATCAAATTAATTATTATAATAATAGAAATAAACTTGTATAACCAAACTCCTATCCACCTATATATGTTATCCAAGGACACGTGTACATCATAAATAAAATGCATGTAGTGAAAGCTTTAGACCAATCATACTATCCAAGGTCATATATATATATATGATATATTATAAATATATATATGATATATTATAATATCTATATATATGTATTCAAGTTAATCGTTTAGATATGTATTTACTTAATTTTTATTTCATCCTTAGTCCATGAATGGAAGTATATATTTATATAAATGCAATTGGCATGAAAATAAATATATGTAACTTATTATATATATATATATATATTAAGATGATCATTGAATAGTGAGAGTCTCGGGTACTACAGGTATGCCTCTTGTCCTACTCACATTTAAGAGCAGTGCTACTAATGATTGTTTGTCTAGTGATGTGCAGCCCTTAATTGACGAGTTTAAGGACGTATTTCCCGATGAAATACCCGGCGGGCTTCCTCCAGTTCGAGGGATCGAGCACCAGATTGATTTCGTCCCTGGAGCCGTGCTACCCAACCGACCAGCCTATAGGACGTCTCCCGACGAGACAAAAGAGATTGATAGGCAAGTCAAAGAGCTGTTGGAGAAAAAGCAAATCCGTGAAAGTTGAGCCTGTGCGCCGTTCCCGTGATTCTAGTGCCAAAGAAGAACAACGAATGACGTATGTGCATGGATTGTAGAGCAATCAATAAAATCACGGTAAAGTATCATTTTCCCATCTCTAGATTAGATGATATGCTTGATGAGTTGTCTGGTTCGTGTATCTTTTCTAAAATTGATTTGCGTTCTGTTTATTTTCAAGTACGAATGCATGAAGGTGATGAATGGAAAACTGCATTTAAAACAAAGCATGGTTTGTATGAATGGCTTGTTATGCCTTTTGGTCTCACTAATGTACCAAGCACATTTATGCGTCTCATGAATCATGTTTTGCATGAAGTAATTGGAAAATATGTTGTTGTGTACTTTGATGATATCTTGATCTATAGTGACACGATGCACACACATATGCAGCACCTTAGACACGTTTTTGGGCTTCTTAGGGAGTCAAAATTATATGGTAATCTGCCTAAGTGTTCTTTTTGTATGAATGAAGTCGTATTTCTCGGCTTTGTTGTGAGTGAACGTGGTATAGAAGTAGACCATTCCAAAATCAAAGCGATTGAGGAATGGCCGACTCCTAAGTCCGCAAGTGACATGAGGTCTTTCCATGGCCTTTCTGGCTTTTATCGTCGCTTTGTGCGCGATTTTTCCAGCATAGCCGCGCCGCTTATGGAGTTAAGCAAGAAAGATCAAAAGTTTGAATGGGGTCCTGTTCAAGAGCATGCGTTTAACACTTTAAAATCTTGTTTATGTAAAGCACCTGTTCTTGCTCTTCCGGACTTTAATAAAACTTTTGAAATTGAGAGTGATGCCTCGGGCAAAGGGATTGGTGTTGTTTTGATGCAGGAACAATGTCTAGTCGTCTATTTCAGTGAAAAGCTCCAAGATGCAGCCCTTCGTTATTCGACCTATGACAAGGAGCTGTATGCACTCAAGAGAGCTTTAGACACATGGCAGCACTACTTGTGGCCTAAGGAGTTTGTGATTCACACGGATCACGAGAGTTTGAAGCACTTGAAAGACCAACAAAATCTGAACAAGCGTCATGCACGATGGGTAGAGTTTATCGAATCTTTCCCGTACGTCATCAAGTATAAGAAAGGCGCCGAAAATGTGGTAGCTGATGCATTGTCGAGAAGGTACGTTCTCTTGAACCTTATGCATGCTAAGATGTTGGGATTTGATGCAATTAAGAAGCTATATTCGACTGATGAGTTTTTTGCACATATCTATGCTACTTGTTGCACTAAATCACGCACACATGATGGTTATTACGTGCATGAAGGGTTTTTGTTCAAGGGTTCACAGTTATGCATTCTTAAGTCTTCTATGCGTGAGTTGTTAGTTTTGGAGTCACACGCAGGAGGTTTAATGGGTCACTTTGGTGTGTCTAAAACGTTAAACTTGCTGCATGAGCATTTCTTTTGGCCACGTATGAAGCATGATGTTGAGAATGTGTGTAGTAGATGTATTACATGTAGAAAGTCGAAATCTACTTCACATCCATTTGGTTTATATACGCCTCTACCAGCCCCGTCTTCCCCGTGGATTGATTTATCTATGGATTTCATACTTGGTTTACCACGGTCTAGGTCTGGTCGAGATTTTATATTTGTTGTGGTTGATAGGTTTTCCAAGATGTCTCATTTCATTGCATGTAGGAAAACTGATGATGCTGTACACATTGCCAATCTGTTCTTTATACATGTTGTTCGATTACATGGAATACCTAGAACTATTGTTAGTGATAGGGATTCTAAGTTTTTAGCTCATTTTTGGCGTGTACTTTGGGGTAAGCTAGGTACCAAGTTACTTTTCTCTACTGCTTGTCATCCTCAAAAGGATGGTCAAACTGAAGTCGTGAATAGAACTTTAGGTACTTTGCTACGTTCTTTAGTTAAAAACAACTTGAAATCATGGGAAGATTGTTTGCCATATGCTGAATTTGCTTACAATCGAGTTGTGCATTCATCTACTAATATGTCCCCATTCGAGGTTGTTTATGGTTTTAATCCGCTAACACCTACTGATCTTTTGCCTTTACCTATTGAGCATCTAACAAGTGTAAAAGGTACAAGAAGAGCGGATCAAGTGAAGGACATGCATGAGAAAGTACATGCGCGTATTGAAGCAGTTAGCGCACGCAATGTAGTCCAGAAGAACAAACGGCGCAAGCCAATGATTTTTTAGCCCGGAGATCGCGTTTGGATTCATCTGAATCCCGGACGGTTTCCTAATCTCAGAAAGTCGAAACTTATACCAAGAGGAGATGGACCGTTCACCGTGTTGAGTCGAGTCAATGACAATGCATATTGCATTGATTTACCCGGTGAGTACAAGTGTTCATCTACATTCAATATTGCTGACTTATCTCCCTTTTCTGCAGATGATGAGTTCGATGATGATGAGTCCGAGAATTCGAGGATGAATTCTTTTCAGTAGGGGGGAATGATGAGATCGTGCAAAGCAATAAATAAGATGATCTGGAGCTGCAATTTAGAGGTCCTATGACACGTTTACGAGCAAAGAAGTTGCAAGCTTATCTACAAGCTTCAATAAGGCGTAAATTCAAATTGCAAGAAGATGACGTGAAGAGCAGCTTGAGATTGATCACCATGCTGTCCATTGATGAAGAAGAAGGAAGCATGAAGATGTGAGAAGAAGAATCACGCAATTTGGACGTGTGCATTAAGAGTTCTACGCGTTTGCATAGGAATCTGAGGAGTTGCTGTTTTTCATGCAAATGTGGTGGATATTTTTTTATACAATATGGACCGAATTAATTTACAATTATTTCAGCCCATATTCGTGTAATTAAAGGTCCAAGTTGGCGAGATTTTGAAGGCCCAAATCCATGTGATTTTATCTAGATTAGTTTAGATTTTATTTCCTTATTTGATGTTATCTTATCTTTCCTTAATTAAGACTTCTAGTTAAGGTATGATTCCTTTTGATTATTTTCGAATTCCCTTAGGTTTTAGGCTATTATTTTCGATCCCTATGATAGTATAAATAGGGATTCCATTTGTTACATTAAAGTCAGACAATTGCAAATAATAAAGAGTTATTCTCAATATGTCTCATGATCCTTTGGTTGATCAAATATACAAACATTCTATTGTTCTAGCAATTCAATAGTCTTATTCAAGGTTCTTCATGGTACATTGAGTACTTGGGAGAATTGCTATCCGGAGAAGTTAGACGTGTGCGTTTGAGTTGTTACAACACGGGTTCGCCGATCCTAATCTATCCTTCTACTTTCACCGCCGCCAATACCACCTCCACCGACGACGTCCGTCGTACTTCTAGCCACCACCGCCGTGAATCCAGCCGTCTAAGAGTGTCCTTGATGTTTGTCATAGAGTCTTCGTTCGTTGTCCATATTCCTAGTAAGTTTTATATCCGTTCGAGTCCTAATTTGTCCTCTATAGTTTCGGTTCTTTTTCCCTTCATCTTGGTGTTGTGTTTTGCTTGGTATTTGATCATAGTCTAAGAGTCCTAGGTGTCGTGTTATTTCAGCTTATTATCGAGTTTAATTGTTCGTTTAGTTGAGTTGTATTTTAATTCTTTGTTTGAGTCGTATTGTTCCCTTATGCATCTGACGTAGTTTCGTTCCTAGCTTTCGCATCGTTTGTCTTTGTCATGTCCCATAGGTCCCGGGTCACATCACAAAATAATATTAGTCTAAATAATACTATTAGTAAAAAATAGATTTAAGAAAAACAATTAATATAATTTTAATAATAATAATAATAATAATAATAATTTTATTAATATTAATACTTTTTTAACAACAACAACAACAACAACAACAACAACAGCAACAACAACAATAATAATAATACAAATAATAACAATAATAATACTAACATAAACAGCTAATATAAATAATAATACTTTTTAATAATAATAATAATAATCGTCTAATTAATACTTTTACTAAAAAAATAAAAATAACAGAAACATCTAATATAAATAATAATAATTTTTAATAATAATAATAATAATAATAGTCTAAATAATACTATTAGTAAAAAATAAAAATTACGAAAATAATTAATATAAATAGTAATAATTTTTTAATAATAATATTTATAATACAAATAATCATATTAATAAAAAAAATAATAATTGTTTAATACATGTAGCTAAAAATTTAATTTAATAACAGTCTAATTTTCTATTGTGAATATTAGATCCAATGGATTAGACGCCCCCCTCCAGAGGCTGAAGCCGAATATTTTGATGTATATAAAGCTGGAGCTAATAGAGAAGATTAGAGAGGTCTTAGATCATTTTGGTTGTCAGGATACAATCCAGATATTTAGATCTGGATGTTTTGGACATTTTTCTGGACTTTAGGGGGGGTAGTATAGCACGCAAGGCGATGCATGCCTTGATCTGTCGCGAGGTGCGTGCCCAGAATCCTGCATGCAAGGGTGGAGAGTGTTGGTTCTATGTCAATGGAACCACACTTCGCTTTGGGCCCTCAGAGTTCGCACTGGTGTCAGGTTTATAGTTCGGCCCGTCGAACTTCGATTCAAATGCGGCTCATCCCATTCCGCCCAACGGCATCTGTTACTGATTATTTGAGGAGAAGAAGACGACTGTGACACAGATGTATGATAAGTTCATATAGAAGAGGCTAGCTAATCACCCTCCAGACTACGTGAAGATTGCGAACATCTTGATCGTGTATCGGATCTTATTTTGCCTAGACCCCTCACGGGCAATCGATGGCTAGGTATGGGCCCTGGTAGAAGATGTTGATGCTTGGAATTCTTTTCCATGGGGGGGTACACATTTCAGATGCTGATGCACTTTATCAGTCTCATCCCCAAAGTTCGACGGGCTATGGGCGGAGAGAAGGATGGAGCGTATCATTGGTATGGACCTGTTTGGACCGTTCAGATAATTAGTTCAATTTATCATGATAAATTAGTTAAATTTACATTTTATCTACTTGATATTTTAATCAGAAGATATGACAATTTGTTTTTATAGACATGGGCCTGTGAGGTTTTCCCTGAGCTTGGACGTCGGTTGGGCATCGTTAGAAGCCAGTTGACCACACCTCGCTACTTGAAGTGGTCATTCTTATCTCGGAGCTCTGATTTCTCTAGATTTTTTGATGGATAGATAAGTTTTTTTATATAAATAATTTAGAATATTAAATTTATGTGTTAATATTGACATGGTTAATAATCTGATGCAGTTGGATATCCAATTGATGGTGCCATCAGCCGATGAGCTTCTGAGACCATACTTTCAGAGTTTGGAGGGAGAGAGTGTACTGGGTGTGAGGTATGTAGCACCTCAAGCGCCCTCCAAGAAGAAGTTACCCACTGACGTGGCTTGCCGTGTGATCCCGAGGACATGTGCTAGGTCATCTGACATCGTGGGCCATCACGGCCTCGTAGGAGTACCTGGACTACACAGCAGCAGGCTCCACAGTAGCATCGATTGATTGATGAGTCGGATGAGGGTGTTGGACCCTCAGAGCAGGGGGTGGGTCAGAGGACCTCGGATGAGGATTGTTAGATCCTAGAGTGAGCCCTCCTCGAGCATCACGAGCTAAGCGCCCTAGGAGGACTAAGGAGGAGAGCAGTAGAGAGCCCGAGATGATGATGTCGGGGCGATGTCCGGGGGAGTCATTTGATAGCTGGTTCGGTCACTTTGTTGATGCAGTTGCTGGAGCTGTAGAAGACCAAGTGATGCGTCGTATGAGACAGATGTTTGATACATTTTCTATGCGGATAGAAAACATCATTCAGGATCGACTGTGTAAATCATCCACCCCGTCTCCCAGAGGGCCCACGCCTTCCTCCAAGGGGCCCACACCTCCCAGAGAGCCCACGTCTCCCCCTAGGGGGCCCACGCCCCCTAGAGAGCCCACATCGCCCCCTCCCAGAGGACCCACGCCCCCTAGAGAGTCCATTCAGAGTTCAGAGGGAGAGAGTGTACTTGGTGTGAGGGATATCGCACCTCGAGCGCCCCCTAGAGGGCCCACACCTCACCCTCCCCCTACCCCCAGACAGGCCATGACTCTTCGTACGAGAGGGGGCAGAGGTAGAGGCAGAAGACGTAGATGTGGAAGTTATGTTGGTCAATCGTCGGCTGCCCGATCGTCAGCTGGTGATTTGTCTGGATCTTGTGCGGCTGTCTGCCCATTACGGGGTGTTCGTCCACTGCCCGTGACACTGGATCTTCTGGAGAGACAGGATCGAGAGAAGTACGTCACTAGTTACGTGGCATTTCGACAGTCGCAGAATCATGATAATGTGCTCTTGATCACGAACAACACTACAACCCACCAGTCACTTTTTGATAAAGTTGAGGATTACTCACGGGAGATCGATGCAGATATCATTGGCAATTTCATCCTTGAAGTAGGTCGATAGCTGCGTAGATAGCAGAGGACTGATGTTGTAGTTTACTCTACCCATTTATTTATGAGTTAAAACTTCTCTTTTCATATTTAATTACTTTCTGTGTCATTTTAATTGATATGTTAATATATTTTCTGTAGACGTCACTGAAAGGAGCATGGACACGCCTTCATCCGGATGATATTGAGCGTCGGTACCTATATGAAGATGATAGATATCTATGGTGGGCTCCCCCGGAGGGCATGAAGGATATAATCAAGGGATTAGGTGGCATCTTTGAGAATCCGTGGACCAGGGCTGAGCATGTAAGTGATCTTCAAGTCTACATCATGTTTTATTTATAAGGATTTGTATTTGTCTATCTCATAAGTGTTACTGTATTTGCAGGTGATCACGATATGCAATGTTGGAGGGCATCATTGGGTCACTGCCCGTATATGCCTTCGGACTTGGACTATCGAGTTGTATGACTCGTTATTATTCAAGATGGATGAATCAAATGACATAGAGATTGCTGAGAAGCGTGATCGAGAGTTGGTACCACTTTTTCATCTACTGCCACGCCTCATGTACGTCTCTGGTTATTAGAGTGGTTGGACTAGGCCAGCTAGCCATTGCTATGCACTAAGGCTGGACAAGTCTATCCCAGATCAGTTTGTGCAGTTCGACGGGGTCAGTTGTGGTGTTTATACTATGATGTATGTGGATCGATTGCTTTTCGGAGTCTCTGACTTAGCTGTATCTGAGGACGATATTCAGAGATATCGTTATTCTGTAGTAGTGAGGATCTACTCACTTAGCTATTCATGCCGACCCCAGTTTCGTGGGTGACGATGATATTAGTTTATGTTTATCGTTACTCGTTTGTTCTATTGATATTAGTTGATGTTTATCATTTGTTCTATTGATATATGTTTATTGACACATGATTTTAAACTAGTCTAAACAACGTGGAATTAACAAAGTAAACAAAGGAAAGTCGCCTTAACAAAGTAGAATTAGATAACAAAGTAAAGTAGAATCCACAAAGCAAACGGGGTAGAATTAACAAAGATAACAAAGGAAAGTAGAATCCACGAAGCAAACAGGGTAAATGTAGACATGATCAATCTAAGTCGGTAGTCTGCCTAGTCGGACACTTGGGACGGGTATGTGTTGTCTCACCACAAACACTACATTTCTTAGGAGCTCTTCTATGTGCACCCTCCGTAGGCACGTCCTCTGGAGGTGCATTTAAGTCCACACCACCTATTGGGATCTGGGCTGTGCACACTCATCTGTTGTAACCAGAGCCATGACATCTAGTGCAAACCTGTCTTCGCGAGCTAGATGCTGCCTCAACGCCTCCTTAATCTCTTGACATCCGATGATGACCAACTTATTTTTTAATCACTGGGACAAGCACAAGTGGTGAACCATAAGGTGACAAAATCCACTCTTCAGAACTGGGTAAGCCCATGATCACTGAGTCGTACATACTGACTACAGTCTCTGTCTTGTAGCACCTATCCACAAAATCATATATGTGTCCACGGGAGAATCTATGTGTGCACAAAAAATCATAGTTAAAAATGATGATGGTTGAGCAAATGGATTCTTAACAAAAAAAACATGAAAGTTGCATACCTGATCGCTGCTGCAGCGTCGCTACATGGGATCAAATCCAGCTCGAACTCATGACAATCGCAGGTACGATGCTGAAGATCGACCATAAATGACTCCTTGTCAACCTCAACTTTCCATAGGTGTGCTAATGTCGTGCATCGAACGGGAAAACATCGTCCATGCTCAACATTCTTCGATAACTTGTTCACAGCTTCTGTAGTCAACACGTGATCCCAACTCTGTGCGGTAGCCCTTCGCTCAACAAACCATTCTTCGACAATACGCATGAATACCTCAAGCATTGAGCAAATAGGCAATCTTCTAGCCCACAGTAGACGAGCATTGAGTGACTCAGCCGCATTAGATGTCATAACGCTGAAACGCCGTGCGGGACACTGTGATCGGGACCAATGCTCTGGACCAATTCTACAAAGCTTTTGGTATGCTGGGGTGCTCACCAATTCCAATGCTGACATATACCTTTGGAATACGTCTGTACGATAGGCATAGGCAGCCTTCTTAAACATGGCAATCACATGGGCACCGCGCTTCGCCATCTTGTTCTGTAAATGATAATAACACAATCCGTGTGCTGCTCTTGGAAAAATGACCGCGACAACATTCTTAATGCTCTGGTGCTGATCTGACACGATCAGGAGATCTTCAGTCTCCCCCAAAGTGATATCCAATCGACTCAAGAACCACTTCCAAGAATCATCATTCTCGATCGGACCGAGACCAATTGCAATAGGTAATATTTGTTTATTCCCATCTTTTGTCGCATCAACAAATAGAATTCCTTTATTCCTCATCTTCAAATGTGTCCCATCAATCACGATTACTAGTCATGAATCCTCCTGAAAAGCTCTGATGCACGGTCTGAGTGCTAAAAACATATACTGGAACTGATCTTCAGAGGTCGTCTGAAGTTCATATAATGTCTCGGGATTCCGCAATTGTAACGTGTGTAGAAATGTAGGTAATTGCGCGTACAACTTATCATAGTCTCCATAGATCATCTCGATAGCAATGTTTCTCGAGCGTAAAGTGAAACTGTAATCGATCTGAATCCCATACTCACGTAAAAGCTCGGACATCATCGCTTTGTGCTTCAGAACGACCCCTCATCCACCAGTTTGTAAGCAAAATGCTTTGCAATGACCTGTGCAGGCACCTGGCGTGGAGCAGTTCGGCTCATCTCCATGTGGCAAGTGTGAGTGCTGTTGAACTTGTAGATTCTCCACACAACTTCGTCAACAACAACACACAATCTTAATGGGCACACCCTCTCATGCTTGCACATATAGAACAGTCGTGTCTTGTTCGATCGATACACGACATACTCCACTCGATTCTGCATGTAATAGACTCCCACAGCTAGGGCCAAATCATCATTCGTGTGGAAAATCGCACCTTTATGAAGTTCATCCGTATTTCGTGCTGAAGGCTCATCCCAACTCAGTGGGCCTGCAACATCAATATTCGCAAGTGGAACAAGCCAATTGCTCCCACCCCTTTCAGATACATCCTCAGCCCTAGTGTTCAACGATGATGCTCCTCCCATCATGCCCATTAATCGTCCTGTACCCCCTGTAGAATGAATCCATCCAATGAACTCTATGAGCATTGATTCTAGCAATCTCGTTCTAGCGTTCTCCTCCGCTTCTTCATCAGTAGTAGGAATTTCTTCTTCTTCTTATTCTTCTTCTTCTTCTTCTTGCGGGAATGCATCATCGTTAAAATCATGCTCTGGAGCCTCATAGTGTTGTGTATCATCACGAACCTCCTTTCTGACCGATTCTCTGTATTCAGGCACGGTGTCAGGGATGACCCTTGAGCTGATGCATGCTCTCTGAACAACATACACAACCATCTCTGAGCTCTGCTCGTGGAGCAAGTCAAGCAAATCAGCATCATCTTTCAGTCTTGCCTTGATTTGTCTGCCACTATTGGTGCTCGACATCCATGATAACTGGTACTCGACAGATGTGGGATCGGTCTCCAATAACTCATGAATCTCTCTGATCAGTGACCTAAAACAGAAATCATCTGATGACATGCTGATCAGCTCCTCCACACCATCTACATATTGAGCTCTCTCCCATCGGCCACTATGTCGTACAATAATACGATGCCTAACCATTTGCCATAATTCAAAAGTAAGCATTACAATACATAACGACAGTTTAACTTAAAATAACGAAAGTTATTTTTAAACATAACGAAACTTAGAATTTAACAATAACGGTATTTAAATAATGAAAATAAAAAATTAAACATAACGACATTTTTAAACATAACGAAACTTAGAATTTAACAATAACGATATTTTAAATTTATGCATAACGAAATTAAACATTAAACATAACGAAAGCTTAGTTTCACTAATAACGAAAGTTTAAAATTAAACATAACGAAAGTTTTGTTTCAACAATAACGATAATTTTATTTTTCACATAACGAAAATTTTATTTACAAATAACGAAAGTTTAATTTAAACAATAACGATTATTTAATTTATACATAACAAAAATTTAATTTAAACAATAACGATTATTTAATTTATACATAACGAAAGTTTAATTTTAACAATAATGAATATTTAATTTATACATAACGAAAGCTTAATTTCAACAATAACGAAAATTTAATTTCAATAATAACGAAAATTTAACTTTAACACTAACAAATATTTAATTTATACATAACGAAAGTTTAGTTTCGACAATAATAAAAATTTAATTTATACATAACGAAAGTTTAATTTCAGCAGTAATGAAAATTTAACTTTGAACATAACGAAATTTAAATACAACCATAACGAAAATTAAATTCCTACAAAACGAAATTCAGTTTACCCATAATGAAATTGAAATTTAATTGATAATTTTTGCATAACGATAACTCTATTTAAACATAACGAAAATTAATTTAAAACTACAACGTACCATAATGATAATTAAATTATAACTATCAGTATACTTTAACGATAATTGGAACTAACCATAACGATGTTTAAATTAAAACCTAGAATAATTTTCTAAGTTAGCTACGTAACAAAATAACAAAACTTGAAACGTACCTTTCAATTTTGGGAAATTTTTCTGTGCAATTTCACGATGTTGTTTTGTTGACGAAGAAGATGTTGCTTTCTTTATTGATCTTCTCGCTCTAGTATCAAACTTTTCATATATTTCTCTTTTTTGTAGGGGAATTCACCGCTTTTCCTTCTTCAATAAACTCTCAATCTATTTTTCTTTGTGGTATGGTTTGAATTAGTGTATCGGTGTAGGGTAAATATAAACACATTATACCAACCACTCTTACACAAAATTAAATGCATTAAATTTCATTTAATTTGGGCCAACTAATACTTACCTATACAAATATAAATATTTATGCATTTTACCTACCTCATTTTTACCTACACATAAAGACATGATAATACATTGATGTTCATTTAATGTTGGACAACGAAAAGGAAAAAAAAAATCGTTATGCATAAAATTTCATTTCGTTATGCATAAAAGTATGCATAAAATTTTCATTATAATGAATGTTATGTATAAACCAATTTTCGTTATAAATTTTTCGTTATACAATTTTCAAAAAAAAAATTTGTTATGCAAAAACCAATTTTTCGTTGGGGCACACTCTTGTAGGACGGTCTAACGGGTCGCTTCCGTTAGATGGATCCTAACCTGACCCGGATCTTTTTTTTTTTTTTTTGGCAGCCCCACCCCACCACCACCCGCTCTCTCTCTCTCTAAAACGTACGCAAGATGTACCTCTTTTTTTTTTTTTTTCGACAGCCCCACCCCACGCACCCCTCCCCTACTCCCCCTCTCTAACACGCAAGGTCTGACCATTTTTTCTTTTTTTCTTTTTTTTCTTTATTTTTTTGATAGAACATCTACACATTTTTTTTCTTTTTTTTTGGCAGTTTTTTTTTTGCTCCAATTTACACTTCACAACGAAGAGTTAGAAGTTGTGTGTTTTTTTATAATGATTTTATTAATGATACTTCATCCATAATTAATGATACTTCACATCAATGTTAATGATACTTCACAACATAAAAGTTATATTTTCATTAAAATAAAAATTACCGATGATTAAGCATTAATTATTAAATTAACAACAGAGAAGTATCATTAATTATGAAGTATCACTCGTAATAAAAAATGAAGCATCACTAATATAATGAGTAGTTACTACTAACTAACATGTTCAATTTTTGAATTGCAACATTTTCTTTTATGTAGCTAATGATTCAATTTTTGAATTGCAATATGTTTGTACTGATATTTTTCTTTCTAATTAGTGATACTTTTCGTCTGCAATTAGTGATACTTTTCTTCTAATTAATGATATTTTCTTCTGCAATTAGTGATACTTTGCTTTCTAATTAGTGATACTTTCTTCTGCAATTAGTGATACTTTTCTTCTGCAATTAGTGATACTTTCTTCTGCAATTAGTGATACTTTTCTTCTGCAATTAGTGATACTTTTCTTCTAATCAGTGATACTTTCTTCTGCAATTAGTGATACTTTTCTTTCTAATTAGTGATACTTTTTTTTGAAATAAAAAATATAACCTAAAATTAAATTGAATTAATTTATTATTTTTTATTCGACATCTCACATGACGCTAACGCGTGAACTCGTGTGTTGCGCTTAATATACAATAATTATTAAAATAAAAAAAAGAAAAAAAACAAACGAACAAGATTAGAAGAAAAGAAAGCAAAAAGGTAGAAGAAAGAAGAAGGGGAGTGGGCCTTTTAGCCCAGCAGCAAAAGGAACTGAAAGAAAAAGGAAAAATAAAAGGCCGAGCAGCAACATGAACCGAAAAGAAAGGAAAAAAAAATAAAAATTCAGCAGCATGTGCGGGTCTGAGCGCGGGTTTGGGCGAGTTTTGACCCGTCTAACGTAAGGGGATCTGTTAGACGGTCTCATACAAGTTTTTATCTTTTTTGTTAGGGCTAAAAAAAATTTCATTATGGCTATCGTCAATTGTTTTGTTAATTTGATATGTTAGATGTGGGTGCATTCATTGTGTACTTGATAAAAAAATGTAAAAGGTACACTTACCCAATGATTGGCATGGGGGGATAAGTGTGTCATAAGGGTACTCAAGACATTTTAAATTCAAATTACCCTTATATGTTCCCTTTTTTCCCCCTTTTTACTTTTCTTTTGTCTAGATTTATAGATTTGCACTAAAAATAACCACTTTAAATAGTAACAAACTTATTTGGGCCACTTTAAATAGTAACCACTTTCACCACTTTTGGGATAAATTTGCAAGCATGTCCTTAGTTAAATCAATAAAAATAAATAAAATCAAAAAACTTAAAATAAAATGGAAGAGTAGTGCTTGCTTGTTATTATTTCCAAATGGAAATTTCCAACTAACTAATCAAATATTCATTAATTTATCCTAACCAAATAATTTTTTTTATCTTTTTTCATATCAACCACAAATTCAAATTGAAAAAAAAAATATATTTCTATTTTTAAATTTATAACTCTAAATATTAAATCATTCATCATAATAAATCATTACATTTTTTTTTTCATTTCAAATGGAAATTTCTAATTAACCACTCAAATTAATATTCATTTATAACGTCCGGGGCCGAATCATTCAGTGATCACCAATGCATAGGCACAAACAAATAGAGGCTTTTGTCAGACTTTCAAGTGAATGAGCATATGAATGAACAAAATCCACCCTTAAAATTATGAGGCTATACATGAATGTGACTATAAAATCAAGAAAAGTTTGAATGATTTGATAGGGGCTATACATACCACAAGGTATATTTTATTTTCTGGTTCTCGTTCCACCAAAATTCTAAAGTTAAGCGTGTTTGACATGGGACAATGATGAGATGGGTGATCCCCTGGAAAGTTCCTAAGCGGGCGTGCAAGTGAGGACAAAGTACGCTGGAAAGACTCTTCTTCCATTTCCTCTTCTTTTCCCCCCTTCTCCAATTTACAACTCGACTTGACTATTTTGAGCACTCGATTATTCATCATCGTTTCATTGTTGGACGGTGAGATTAGGACATGTAGTCCAACAACGTAAGGTGGTGAGAAAGGGACTGCAATGGAGTGTTCGTGGTTTTATTATTCTAGTGCAAGTGCGCAATGTGATTTATAGCAAAGTGGAGAATAATGTATCGAATCCACATAAATTTAATATTTTGAATAATTGATTACCACAATTAAATTCACTTATGTTATTTAGACAACCAAATTGAATGATTGGTAATTAATTGAAACAAGAGTAACAAGAATTTAAGTATGGAACACAAAGAATGCAAGTTATAGAAGAAAATCAGAGATTAAGAGTTATTCTAGAGTTCTTGAATCATCAACTAATCCACTTTATTAATTTTCCAAAATTTACATTTATGTTGGGACTACTATTTTGCTAGGACAACCACAATAATATTTTAGACCTCTTCTCGAAGCACCTAAAATAATTAATGTCTATGATCAATTATAATTATGTGACTCTTAAATAATCTTAAGGTTTCTTGTCTTCTTAATTAACCTCAACTCTCTCGAGTGCTATTGATTAATAAGTTAATTATTCTAGACCTTGTATTAAATCATCTCTATGTTTATGAATTACTACGTCAAATAAGTGAATTAACGGCCAGTTAATCAACAAGAATATGTACAAGAACAATTGAAGCAAAATAAAGTTATAGATATAAAAGTGGAAAATTAACAAAGTTTCGTATTCGAATCATCTAAACCCTAGAATAAAAGTGTTTAGCCATCTATGCTAAAATAAGAAATTAAATAAAGCATGTTCATTGTGCTCAAAAAATCCAGATAGAATAAATTTGGAGATCAATTATATCTTTGAACTTTTGCAGCTGGCTCTTGAATCTCTAATTTTTTTTTCAACTTCTTCGATGTGTGTGTGGGTGATTATGAGTGATTTTTTTATGATAGATGGTGTGTAAGACCATCCTTCTTCAAGCCCCTTTTGATGGAAAGAAGTCATCGCCTAAGTAGGAAACATCGGGACAAAAGCGAAAAAAGCTTGCGATTTCTTGCTTGGAAAATCAATGTAGTCTAGTGTATGACAGTTATGATTATTTTCACATTCGAGAAATGTGATCGTGATTTTTAGCAGAGTCTTCTGTAGCTTTTTCTCAACTTTTCTTCAACCATCCTTTAATGTATACTCCTTCTAAGGTCGATCCAATCATATATGTAAACACCACTGTCTAAACTATCGAGATTGTTGATACTATCAAAGAATATAATATCACCCATTGATAAATCAAAATAGTCAATGCAACATATATATGTCCCCTAATAATATATAGGTTAAGAACTCGAATTTTATGGATCTTTATTCTCTCACTTAAGGTCAAAATATAGAACAAAATCCTATCATGATCCTCCTCAATACACATACAAGTGCACTAGAATAATCTATTAGCCAATCAAATTATTCTGCGGTGTACCGATGGTGGGTTTAGGACTATTTAAGCCGTGAGCCTTTTAATTCATTGCGAGAAAATGATGATATGATCTCTACTGTGTGTTAACTCACACCATATCATCTACAATGCAAATATATGGCACATTCAGATAAATATAACAATAATTAAATGCACATACTGACTGTAATAAATATTTAATCAATATCATAAAAAACATTGTCAAATGTATACAAAGACAAGTCTTTTAGTATATACAAAACTAAAAGTTCCAGCTCCAGAAGATGTCAATATTGTTGGAACAAAGTGGATCTTTAGAAACAAGACTGATAAATAAAGAAATATTACCAGGAACAAAGCAAGACTGGTTATTCAAGGCCACTCACAGATCGAAGGAAAGTTTTGCTCCTGTGACAATATTGGAATTTATAAGATTATTACTTGCCATAGTTTACCAGCTGAAGTTCAAGCTATATCAGATGGATTTTAAGAGTGTCTTTCTCAATGGTTTCCTCAACAAATATGTGTATGTTGCACAAGCAAAAGGGTTTGAAGATTCTCACTTTCAAGATCATGTCTACAAGCTCAAAAAGGCTTTGTATGGTCTGAAAAAAGCTCTTCGTACTTAGTATGAAAGACTTGCAAACTACGTGCTAAGTAAAAGATACAAAATATGAGGATAAGATAAGATATTATTCATAAGAAAGGATAATAATGTTGTTATCATCGTTCAAGTATATGTTGATGATATCTTATTGGGATCAAAGACCGGGAAGATGGTCAAGAACTTTATCAAAGACATGGAAACTGATTTTGAGATGAGCTTAGTTAGAGATCTGAAATACTTCCTAGGACTACATATCAAGAAAACTAAAGAGGGTATATTCATATCTCAATCTAAAATATGCAAAGAATCTTGTCACGAAGTTTGGTCTAGAAAGCTGCAAACATAAGAGAATTTCGATTAGAACATCAACAAAGATCACAAAGGATGATGCTGGAACTGAAGTTGATCCAACTCTATATAGAAGCATGATTGGAAGCTCGTTGTGATACGAGCACGATAAGCATCAATAAATCAAATCCAAGGATGCCATTGAAAGGTTCAAAGATTGTCGTGTTGTTCAAGATTAAAGATTGGAGATCAAGGTTTGAAGAACAAGACGTGAAGAGCCCAAGTACTTGAAGAGAAGAGAAGAGGTCGGCGTGAGCATAGAGCTCGTTCACGTCGCATGTGCCTGAATAAATTCGAACATGATAAGCAGCCCATGGAGTTAATTAATTCAGCCCATGTTTGAATTATTAGAGCCCAAATTTGAAGGCCCAAAGTGTTGGGTTTTATTTATTATTAGAGAGATTTTTATTATTTTATTTTTTGGTCTTTTTGATTTTTACCTTAAATAGAGTTCTAATTAAGGTAGGAATCCTTATTAGAGTAGGAAACCTTTTTATTCAATTTCTTAGTATTTTAGAACTTTATTTTCATCCATCCCTTATATCTATATAAAGGGATCATTTGTGAACTTTATTTTGCAGACGTTGCATGAAATAAAAGATTAATTTCTCAATTGTCTCACGATCATTTGGTTGATCACCCATTTATCAAGTTCTTTAGACCTAGCAAATCTAAAGTACTATTTCAAACTCTTTTCTATTCCATCGAGTCTCGGGGGGACTGCTATCCAACTTGGAGTATTCGAGATATCGCATTTCGTCTTCACCGCAAGACGGGGTTCGAGTAAGTCTACTTCTTCTACCTTGTTTATTCATCTCCATCGATTATCTACCTTCATCCCTACATTACGCACGCATCACTATCATCCATAGTCCACAATACAGCCCTAATCATCCCCATAATTTGTTCATCACCTATACATGCTCCATTCGCCCTAATTAACACGTATAATAAATCTGTCCAAATTCGTCCAATCCATTGTTTATTTGATTGTGTTTTATCTTAGTTGAGTCATATTTCTAAGAATCTTAGGTGTCTAGCATATAATCGAGTCTTATTTTCCTTATTCGTCGTTTATTTTATCTGTCGGATTGAATCCTTCATTCACCTGACATGTTTGGATCTAAAAGTCTTCCGCGTGTTTTTCTCTTGGTATTGATCATCATACCGGGATCATATCATTTGGCATCAGAGACACGTCAGTGTGGTTCAATCCGATGTGTCAAGTTTTATCCTACGTGTAGTCTACGTGTCATTTATTTTCATATGTGTCATTTATTTTCGTGTCGTGTCATCGAGTTGTAATCTGATTATTCATTGAAAAAAAAAGAAAAAAAGGAGCAAAGGGTCGAAGCCCTACAGTAAAAAAAAAATTGTTCTGAAAAAAAATACATTGTGTTCAAATTTTCCTCTTTGTTACTTACATAGTTTTAGAGTCTTACCTTATATACTAGATAGATTAGGTTATTTAGATTGTGTCCACACTTGTGAAACACATCCAAAATCAACCTTCCTTATCTAGTCCTCTTCTTTCCTTATCTAGTTTCTTTCTATCCTTATCTCTTCTAATCCTTTCCTACATCACATATACATCCAACAATCCTTAAATTTTCATCCCTTACACCCATTAGGTTTGAAAATTGTTGTATTGTTCACATACACCACTTGTCTACATCCATACACCATCCGGACCATACATCCGTACACCACACAGTCCCTACACTTGTACACCAACACTATACAGCCAAGGCAGCCGGTTTACCTACACCATACCACTCACCTACTCCATCATTTATTATGAATCCATACGATGCTCTCGAGTCATCCAGGCAGTTCCTTGCATGGGACACGAAGTACCATTTTGATGCAATGATCAAGAGCATAGAAGAAAATCTACAATCAATGAGAGACAAGCTGATTAATCCACTAGCCAAGTTAACGAAGCAGCTTGCGAGTCTCTACACACAAAAAACATCACCTCCACCACTTAGAGCTCAACACCAAATAGCCCATTTGATCATGAGATATCCGGTCACTTGGAGCGAACCTGAGTCATTCGAGGAATTTCTACGTACCTATGTACCACCTACACGGCTTGCATCACCAGTTCAGCTGGTCATGGATGTGCTAAGCTAAACCAGCAACATTCAAGAGGAGATCTACGTTGAGTTACCATCTAAGATCGTTGCCATCAAAGAAGATTCTACTTTTGAGGTAACAATTTCAGTTGATGCACTTATTGAAGAACTGATCGATGTTGCAACTTGTGAGAATATTGGAGAAGAAGAGAAGGTTGTTGAAGATCTTGATCTAGAAGAGTCGGATCAACCTTTGCGTAAAGAAGAAGAAGAAATGGAGATCAATGTTGCAGTTGAGGAAGTTGAAGTAATTGAAAAGTTCGAGGAAATACAGCCGTATTTTGAAGAAAAGGAGATTCGCATCAATAGAGCATTGATTAACAAAGAACTTGAGCCAACGAGCCCGAAAGATTTGTCGAAATCTAACATCATTTGTCAACCATTTTCTTGTGCTCTCTCTATTTTACAGGTTGTTGAAGTTATTCCATTGAAAGTTGAGTTTGTGCAAAGAAAGATTGATAATCCATTCACGGTCGTCTTTGATCCCGGAGAATCGAATTCGAGGACGATTTCTTTTCAGGAGGAGGGGAATGATACGAGCACGATAAGCATCAACAAATCAAATTCAAGGATGCCATTGAAAGGTTCAAAGATTGTCGTGTTGTTCAAGATTAAAGATTGGAGATCAAGGTTTGAAGAACAAGACATGAAGAGCCCAAGTACTTGAAGAGAAGAGAAGAGGTCGGCGTGAGCATAGAGCTCGTTCACGTCACATATGCATGAATAAATTCAAACATGATAAACAGCCCATGGAGTTAATTAATTCAGCCCAGGTTTAAATTATTAGAGCCAGTTTGAAGGCCCAAAGTGTTGGGTTTTATTTATCCATTAGATAGATTTTTATTATTTTATTTTTTGGTCTTTTTGATTTTTATCTTAAATAGAGTTCTAATTAAGGTAGGAATTCTTGTTAGAGTAGGAAACCTTTTTATTTTCAATTTCTTAGTATTTTAGGACTTTATTTTCGTCCATCCCTTATATCTAGATAAAGGGATCAGTTGTGAACTTTATTTTTCAGACGTTGCATGAAATAAAAGATTAATTTCTCAATTGAGGTAGATTTCCTAGTCTAGTTTGGTTCGATTTTTAGTCTTATAAATAGGACTATTATGTGACACTTTATTCTTTAGACTTTGTTAGATATTTCGATTAAAATCACATTGTCTCATTACTTTGGTTCAATTATTTCAATTCTTAAAGTTTAACACCTTTAAGTCTTATCAAGGGTATCGTTCTAGTTCTTTAAGTTATAGGGGTGGTCTCACTACAATCTGAGAAGCTACTTCAAGACATGCATTTTGTTGTATCTTAAACAACGGGGTTCGTGCCGGGTTGCAACTCAACAACATCAACATCACCGCCGTCCAACCTCCACCGCCGTCCGCCGATCATCCAGCCACCGTGAGTTCATCATCAACACTAAGTCATCGTGTTCTCATCTTCATCACGTAAGTTATCATATCATTATCATACCCTATCTACTCTAGCCATTTTTCACCATACACGATATTAAGCAACTTTCCAAATATCAAGCCCTAAACCATTGCCCATAATCCAACCCTCATTCGATTTGGTATTGTTTATTTACTTTTGTTGATCATAGTCTAAATAGTCTAGTCGTCTAGTTCTTCATATTATATTTTAGTCTTATAGCATCTTCAAAATTGAGTCTTCTGCATTTTATTGTTATTCGAGTCTAGTTTAGTTGGATTGAATCCTTACATGCTGTCATGAGTTACGTTCTTGATTTTTCGCATATTCATTTGGTGTCGATCATCTACTGAGATCACATCATAAAAGTGGTATCAAAGCCATGACAGCCTCGTTGTTCGTGCTTCAGTCCATTTAGTTGTATTCTTTGTTTAGAGTCATGTCTCGAGTTGCAATTCATTGAAAAAAATGTGAAAAAAAATAACGTATAAAAAAGAGAGAGAGGATCGAAAATTCTATTTCCTTTTTGCGTTGTTCTATTTTTATTTCTTTCCTTTTTTCTTACTAGGTTGATTAGGTTATTTGATTGTGTTCACACTCTTGATATACATCCAAATCAAACTTTCCTTATCCACCACTTGATTTTCCTTATTTGTTGTTGTTTCCATCTTTATTTCTTTTTTCTTTTCAAGGTAAACAAGGTAAGTTTGAAAAGAAAAAAGAAATAAAGATGGAATGATACGAATCAAATTCAAGGATGCCATTGAAAGGTTCAAAGATTGTCGTGTTGTTCAAGATTAAAGATTGGAGATCAAGGTTTGAAGAACAAGACATGAAGAGCCCAAGTACTTGAAGAGAAGAGAAGAGGTCGGCGTGAGCATAGAGCTCGTTCACGTCGCATATGCATGAATAAATTCAAACATGATAAGCAGCCCATGGAGTTAATTAATTCAGCCCAGGTTTAAATTATTAGAGCCAGTTTGAAGGCCCAAAGTGTTGGGTTTTATTTATCCATTAGATAGATTTTTATTATTTTATTTTTTGGTCTTTTTGATTTTTATCTTAAATAGAGTTCTAATTAAGGTAGGAATTCTTGTTAGAGTAGGAAACCTTTTTATTTTCAATTTCTTAGTATTTTAGGACTTTATTTTCGTCCATCCCTTATATCTAGATAAAGGGATCAGTTGTGAACTTTATTTTTCAGATGTTGCATGAAATAAAAGATTAATTTCTCAATTGTCTCACGATCCTTTGGTTGATCACCCATTTATCAAGTTCTTTAGACCTAGAAAATCTAAAGTCCTATTTCAAACTCTTTTTTATTCCATCGAGTTTAGGGGGAGTGCTATCCAACTTTGAGTATTTGAGATATCGCGTTTCGTCTTCACCGCAAGACGGGGTTTGAGTAAGTCTACTTCTTCTACCTTGTTTATTCATCTCCATCGATTATCTACCTTCATCCCTACATTATGCACACATCACTATCATCTATAGCCCACAATACAGCACTAATCATCCCCATAATTCGTTCATCACCTATACATACTCCATTCGCCCTAATTAACACGTATAACTAATCTGTCCCAATTCTCCCAATCCATTGTTTATTTGATTGTGTTTTATCTTAGTTGAGTCATATTTCTAAGTATCTTAGGTGTCTAGCGTATAATCGAGTCTTATTTTCCTTATTCATCATTTATTTTATCTGTCGGATTGAATCCTTCATTCGCCTGACGTGTTTCGATCTAAAAGTCTTCCGCGTGTTTTCCTCTCAGTATTGATCATCATACCGGGATCCTATCACATTGTATCTAACTGCAAGCAAGCATGACATAGCATACAATGTTGGTATATGTGCTAGATATTAAGCACGTCTAAAGGAAAGTCATATGAAGGCTGTGAAGAACATCATCAAGTATGTCAATGAAACAACTGTGTAAAGACTCTGGTATTCTACCGACACATTTCATGCATAGTGGCTCATAGTGATGCCAACTGGGTAGGCTCCCCAATGATAGAAAACGCACATTAGATGTTTTTTTATTTGTTGTGAACAATCTTGTTTCTTGGTTTAGCAAGAAGTAGAATAGTGTATCTCAATCTACAGCTGAAGCTAAGTATATTGCAGCAGGAAGTAGTTGTACTTAGATTGTGTGGATTCTATAGATGATGAAAGATTATGAGGCTACGCATGATGTCCATATTCTATTCTATGACAACATGAGTGCAATCAAAATATCAAAGAATTCAGTCTAGCATTCAAGGACCAAACACATTGATATCAAGCAGCCCTCCATCAAAAGTCTAGTTGAAGAAGAAATTTTAAAGATTGAGCATTTCAACATAGAAGTGTTGGAGTTTTTTCGAATTATGCCCCACAAGATCTAATCAGATATTCATTAATTCTAACATGTATATCATATTTTATGTGTGAATTTAATAGATAAACATGTTGAATGATCATGCAAGAACATCGATTCTAATGCAACAAAAATGTAGAATTCGATTAATCGACTTACATGATGTAGTAGGGCTGCACACAAGATTAAAGATCTAATCCTTTTGTTGTAGGATAACCGATCGAACAATGGCCTTCATTGATGAAGTTTGAACTCTCCAAGATAGTAATAACACTCCTTGATCTTCTACTGTATTCCTGTACCTCGTTTAAATGCAGGGTGTGCTGCAGACTACTAAACTGTATGGATAACCTAGAGAATTAAGTAAGCAAGAGAGATGCTGATTTCATGTATTCGATTTTAGTCCCCCTATTAATGAGGGGGGTGAAAATATTATTTCCAAACCCTAATGGGTTTGGGCCTCTCCAATTGTTCCATTTCCTTAGTCTACTTAGGTGTTAATTGGACCACAGTAGGGATCTAGAAGAATATTAAATTGGTCCACTAATTTAGTTAATTTCTAATATCTATTACATGGATATAAATAAATAAATAAAATATTATTTTTATTCCACTAAAGAAATAATAATGACCTACCAATTAAATACATATTTGCTTATATGCTTTCTTTTTTAGTCCAACCATTCTCCATGTTTAAGATATAATATCCAGTATGTAAGCTCTGACATCTATAATTAATTAACATCTCCATTCATAGAGCAGTAACACACAAGCTTTATCATGTACGGAATAAATTCTACCTGCAAGGTTTCGTATGAACTTTGTACTTACTCAAGAGGACCTCATCAATCTGGCATACTAGGAAATGGTGACCATATATAACGCACGACCCATCATATATGTATATGCTATTACCCAAAATATTGAGGTTATTGATTCTATCAAGAATCTCACTCATTGATAAGTCAAAGCAGTAGACATAACATATATATGTCCGTCAGTATAGATGTGTTAAGAACCCAAATTCTGTGGATCTTTTTTTCCTCACTTATGGTCAGAATAGAGAAGAGTATTCTATTGTGATCTTCCTCAATACGAAAGCTAGTGTATTAAAATAATTATCTAGTCAAGATAAAATAACTATCAGAATCTCAATTGTGCATTCCTATATGTTCTATGCGTGAGCTATTAGTTTTAGAGTCGCATGCGGAAGGTTTAATGGGTTATTTTGGTGTATCTAAAACATTAAGCCTATTGCATGAGTATTTTTATTAGCCGTATATGAAGAAAGATGTAGAGAGGGTTTGTAGTCGATGCATTACATGTCGTAGAGCTAAGTCTATATCAAACCCTTTTGGATTATACACGCCCCTACCCGCACCATCTTCGGTTGATATTTTCATGGATTTTATTCTTGGTTTACCTAGGTCTAGATCGGGTAAGGATTCTATGTTTATTGTAGTCGATAGATTTTCAAAGATGGCTCATTTCATTGCATGTAGAAAGGTTGATGATGCTGTGAACATTGCTAATTTGTTTTTCAAAGAAGTCATCCGTCTACATGGGATTGATTCCTAAAACTATTATTAGTGATAGGGATTCTAAGTTTTTAGGCTATTTTTGGCGTGTTCTATGGGGTAAGCTAGGTACCAAACTGTTATTTTCTACTGCATGTCATCCTCAAACTGAGGTAGTTAATCGCACTCTAAGTACTTTATTGCGTGCTTTAATAAAAAACAACTTGAAATAATGGGAAGAATGTTTGCCATGTGCTGAATTTGCCTATAATCGTATTGTGCATTCTTCTACTAACATGTCTCCGTTTGAAGTTGTTTATGGTTTTAACCCCATTACACCATCGGATTTAATACCTTTACCTGTTGAGCATCTAATAAGTGTTAAAAGTATGAAAAGAGTTGAACAAGTGAGAGAGATGCATGAGAAGGTTCGTGCACGAATCGACCTCAAAGGTGCGCACACGGCCGCACAAGTGAACCCTCTGTGCAAGCATGTTGTTGTCCAGTCCGGAGATCGCGTTTGGATTTATCTGAGTCCCGGTCGATTTCCCAATCTTCAAAAGTCCAAGCCTATGCCGAGAGAAGATGGACCATTCACCATTCTTAGCTGTGTTAATGATAATGCATATCACATTTGTTGAGTATGACGTGTTCCAGATGATGTTATCACTTCGCTGATAACATCGCTATCAATGTCGTATCTAATGTTGTCCGTCATTCTCGTCACATCGAGTATAACACTCGGAACTTTAATCTTATCATTTTCTAGTATTTTGGATTAATTTATTTTAAATTAATCTGAATATATTGTGATATTTATCACATTTGATTTTCCACGTTTTTAGGGATTTATTAAATATTTTATTTTGATTTAAAACATGGATAAAGGTTGATTTTGAATTTTTCAAAATCTGTTCCGGATTTCATGGGGACGTGAAGTTCCCACTCCTTCTTGGACACTAACTATTGCAGGAGATCGTGGGTCACTGGAATAACCGCTACTATTGCACGATATTTAAGAACGTATGCCATGCAATGCAGAAGACGGTTATCTCAAGTCCACATTCAGCAATGGGTAGTGGAAGACAGTTGATTCAAGTCCAAGTTATCTAGAATCGTGAAGCAACTGCCAATACAAGATGGAGAAAGTATTTAAGGTCTCCTTAGACCTCAAAATCATTTATCCAAGTAGGTTATCACCGTGGTTTGTGAGAAGCTTTGAATCTTGCATCTAGTGTCATCTCTGAAATCCAAGACATTTTTCTCGACATCTGCCTAGCGTCCCAATCAGCTGGAGACTTTCATTCCAGTTGTGTGTATAGGTTAGATAGTCAACTTTGAGAAGTCTAGGATTTAGAGTGACTTGTTGTAATCTATCTATGTGTTTAGATAGGTTTGTTTTGAGTGATTATTCGAGTTAGTGAAGCTAGGATAGTCCTCTGTATATTTTATGCAGTGTTGTCAAGGGAGTGAACCGAGACAACATCAACATTGTTTTTGTATTTCACTTGTGATAGTGAATTTCGCCTTGAGACAATCACACACCGTAAGGAGTGTGATTTAAAATTTATTTTGTGCAAATTTTTGTTTACGTTTCCGCTGCATGTTGAAGGCAATGTGGTAACACCAGCTTCAACATTTCATTTAACTTTGCAATTTACATCCGAATTCACATTGTTTCAGGCAACAAATTCTAACAACATTGATTTTCTAGGTGAGTATAAGTGTTCTTCTACATTTAATGTTGCTGATTTATCTCATTTTCCTGTTGATAAATTCAACCAAGAGGAGGCATCAAATTCAAGGACAAATTCTTTTCAGCAGGGGGAATGATGAAGCCATGATAAGCATTGAAAAACTAAATCTGGTGCTGCAGTTAAAGGGACCAATCACCCGTTTACGAGCTAAACAATTGCAAGGTTATTTCCAACCATTTGTGTGTAAGAAACTTGAAGATTAAGAAGGTGTCTAAGGCAGCCATGTTATTGTTACATTGTTAATAATTGAAGATGAAGATCAAAGCTTAAAGAATGATGCATGGTGATCGAGAGTTGAACGTGTGCATGTGCATGCATGGCGAGGACGAGTCCAAGATGTGAAGGCTTGATAAAATCGGATCCTTAATTTAATTATGGATCACGATTGTTATCCTATAGTTATTTTATTTAATTAGATGTTTTATTCATATTTCCTTTTTGCGTGAAGAGAAGAGAAGAGGTCGGCGTGAGCATAGAGCTCGTTCACGTCACATATGCATGAATAAATTCAAACATGATAAACAGCCCATGGAGTTAATTAATTCAGCCCAGGTTTAAATTATTAGAGCCAGTTTGAAGGCCCAAAGTGTTGGGTTTTATTTATCCATTAGATAGATTTTTATTATTTTATTTTTTGGTCTTTTTTATTTTTATCTTAAATAGAGTTCTAATTAAGGTAGGAATTCTTGTTAGAGTAGGAAACCTTTTTATTTTCAATTTCTTAGTATTTTAGGACTTTATTTTCGTCCATCCCTTATATCTAGATAAAGGGATCAGTTGTGAACTTTATTTTTCAGACGTTGCATGAAATAAAAGATTAATTTCTCAATTGTCTCACGATCCTTTGGTTGATCACCCATTTATCAAGTTCTTTAGACCTAGAAAATCTAAAGTCCTATTTCAAACTCTTTTTTATTCCATCGAGTTTAGGGGGAGTACTATCCAACTTTGAGTATTTGAGATATCGCGTTTCGTCTTCACCGCAAGACGGGGTTTGAGTAAGTCTACTTCTTCTACCTTGTTTATTCATCTCCATCGATTATCTACCTTCATCCCTACATTATGCACACATCACTATCATCTATAGCCCACAATACAGCACTAATCATCCCCATAATTCGTTCATCACCTATACATACTCCATTCGCCCTAATTAACACGTATAACTAATCTGTCCCAATTCTCCCAATCCATTGTTTATTTGATTGTGTTTTATATTAGTTGAGTCATATTTCTAAGTATCTTAGGTGTCTAGCGTATAATTGAGTCTTATTTTCCTTATTCATCATTTATTTTATCTGTCGGATTGAATCCTTCATTCGCCTGACGTGTTTCGATCTAAAAGTCTTCCGCGTGTTTTCCTCTCAGTATTGATCATCATACCGGGATCCTATCACATTGTATCTAACTGCAAGAAAGCATGACATAGCATACAATGTTGGTATATGTGCTAGATATTAAGCACGTATAAAGGAAAGTCATATGAAGGCTGTGAAGAACATCATCAAGTATGTCAATGAAACAACTGTGTAAAGACTCTGGTATTCTACCGACACATTTCATGCATAGTGGCTTATAGTGATGCCAACTGGGTAGGCTCCCCAATGATAGAAAACGCACATTAGATGTTTTTTTATTTGTTGTGAACAATCTTGTTTCTTGGTTTAGCAAGAAGCAGAATAGTGTATCTCAATCTACATCTGAAGCTAAGTATATTGCAGCAGGAAGTAGTTGTACTTAGATTGTGTGGATTCTATAGATGATGAAAGATTATGAGGCTACGCATGATGTCCATATTCTATTCTATGACAACATGAGTGCAATCAAAATATCAAAGAATTCAGTCTAGCATTCAAGGACCAAACACATTGATATCAAGAGTTAAACGTGTGCATGTGCATGCATGGCGAGGATGAGTCCAAGATGTGAAGGCTTGATAAAATCGGATCCTTAATTTAATTATGGATCACGATTGTTATCCTATAGTTATTTTATTTAATTAGATGTTTTATTCAGATTTTTATTTATTTAAATTTAGATTTAATCTAGATAGGTAATTAGAGTTTTAATTAAGGAAACTTCTTTCCTAGTTAGAATTCTAATTAAGGTAGATTTCCTAGTCTAGTTTGGTTCGATTTTTAGTCTTATAAATAGGACTATTATGTGACACTTTATTATTTAGACTTTGTTAGATATTTCGATTAAAATCACATTGTCTCATTACTTTGGTTCAATTATTTCAATTCTTAAAGTTTAACACCTTTAAGTCTTATCAAGGGTATCGTTCTAGTTCTTTAAGTTATAGGGGTGGTCTCACTACAATCTGAGAAGCTACTTCAAGACACGCATTTTGTTGTATCTTAAACAACGGGGTTCGTGCCGGGTTGCAACTCAACAACATCAACATCACCGCCGTCCAACCTCCACCGTTGTCCGCCGATCATCCAGCCACCGTGAGTTCATCATCAACACTAAGTCATCGTGTTCTCATCTTCATCACGTAAGTTATCATATCATTATCATACCCTATCTACTCTAGCTATTTTTCACCATACACGATATTAAGCAACTTTCCAAATATCAAGCCCTAAACCATTGCCCATAATCCAACCCTCATTCGATTTGGTATTGTTTATTTACTTTTGTTGATCATTGTCTAAATAGTCTAGTCGTCTAGTTCTTCATATTATATTTGAGTCATATAGCATCTTCAAAATTGAGTCTTCTGCATTTTATTGTTATTCGAGTCTAGTTTAGTTGGATTGAATCCTTACATGCTGTCATGAGTTACGTTCTTAATTTTTCGCATATTCATTTGGTGTCGATCATCTACTGAGATCACATCATAAAAGTGGTATCAAAGCCATGACAGCCTCGTTGTTCGTGCTTCAGTCCATTTAGTTGTATTCTTTGTTTAGAGTCATGTCTCGAGTTGCAATTCATTGAAAAAAATGTGAAAAAAATAATGTATAAAAAAGAGAGAGAGGATCGAAAATTCTATTTCCTTTTTGCGTTGTTCTATTTTTATTTCTTTCCTTTTTTATTACTAGGTTGATTAGGTTATTTGATTGTGTTCACACTCTTGATATACATCCAAATCAAACTTTCCTTATCCACCACTTGATTTTCCTTATTTGTTGTTGTTTCCATCTCTATTTGGGGATTTAAAATTCTATCCTAATACCATCCCAATACCCTACCACACGTCCAAAGTAGCCTATCCGACTTCACAATTTCACATGCCCATACATACATACACTCTTTTAGTTGATTTCTACCATCCAAGCACAACAACCCTACATCCGTGAAGTAGCAACACCGTGGATACTTAATCATCTAGTTCGATCTTGCGAGAAGTCCAAGATGAGCTGAACTCAAGCTACTGATTTTCGAGACATTCACAACCAATCACATACACACATGTGCACCATATACATTGAGTGATACACGAGTGGAAAGAAAAGAATAGAACATCAACGAGAGAAAATAGAGGAATTGAGAGGTCCTTTGAATTTCTTTACATTCTAGGGTGGTCTCGCTACAATCCGAGAAGATACTTCAAGACACGCATTTCCTTGTTTCTTAAACAACGGGGTTCGTGCCGAGTTGCAACTCAAACAACATTAACATCACCGCTGTCCAACATCTATCGTTGTCCGCCGATCATCTAGCCACCGTGAGTTCATCATCAACACCAAGTCATTGTGTACTCATCTTCATCACGTAAGTTATCACATCATAATCATACCCTATCTACTCTAGCCATTTTCACCATACACGATATTAACCAACTTTCCAAATATCAAGCCATAAACCATCACCCATAATCCAACCCTCATTCGATTTGGTATTGTTTATTTACTTGTGTTGATCATAGTCTAAACAGTCTAGCTAGTCTAGTCATCTAGTTCTTCGTATTATATTTGAGTCGTGTAGCATCTTCAAAATTGAGTGTTCCGTATACTATTGTTATTCGAGTCTAGTTTAGTTGGATTGAATCCTTACATGCTGTCGTGAGTTACGTTCTTGATTTTCTGCATATTCATCCGGTGTCGATCATCTATTAAGATCGCATCATTGATTCTCTTATGGCGGCTTGTGTTCTTTGTGAAGAGGACCGCTCAAATCTTATTGTCGATGAGATGCCCGAAATTATGAACTTAGTGCAGTCGGGTTTGATTTTAAGTTTTAATCACATGTATCGTAGGCAATGTTGAAGCACGTACGTGTTAGCTCATTTCTCTGTTTCTCTCAATTCTGAGGTCCATTGGAATTGTAACTTTCCAACGTGCCTTCAAGATCTTGTAGAGAAAGATCTTGTTTAAGTAATTTATAATTAAGTTTGGCTTAAAAAAAAAGCTTTAATACATGTTTTATTTTCTTAGTAAATATGTTGAATTAACAATTGAAATTAATTTTTGGTACGTCGTCGTACGTATGAATGGGACAAGGATCCTCTGCTATGCACTTTGGCATAGCCATTGACGGATGTACATCGGGGCTGGGGCAGCTCTCCCCAACAAATTTTTTAGTATGTATTTTTTAATTTTTTTTATGAGATTAAATTTAAGTCTGTCCCCCCAAATTTTTATTTATTTACTAGTGGGCCATCAAACTTGAATGTAATTAAAATTCAGTGGGCTTTTGAAAAAATGGGCTTATTTTTTCTTTCATATTATGTTGTTATTGTATGTTTATTTGATTGCGTTGATTTTTTTTTATCATAGACTATAATGTCGCCCCCCAAATATTTATTTCTGGATTCGTCACTGGGCACGGCAGACCCATGAAGTGCAATCAAACGCTGCTGTTTTTCTTTTCACTTCTTTTATATTTTGTTTATTTTATTATAATATTTTCTTGGATGATTTTTACATGATTAATTTATTATTATATTGTATTTATTATGTAATTTTTTATCTAATTTTTTGTGGTTTTTCTTTTATTTTTTCTTTAATTTCATTTTTTTATAATTTAGTTTAATTTTGCAATTGTAAATTAGGGTTTATTCCACACCATTTAGAATTTATAATTATATTTTATTATTTAAGTTTTATTTTTTCTAGTTAATAATTAATTATTTAGGTTTTTTTATTCCATAACTATGGTATATAATTTTTAAAATTTTAATTTTTATCAATATATTTTAATTATGAATGATTATATATTATAATAATTTTTGTACAATAAAAATTATTGAAATAATGAATTTAATTGTGGATTTGTGGGACATAAAAATTGGACTAGTTGATTAAATCATAATTATAATTTATAATAAATTATATTTCAGATAGAGGTTCCTAAGTTTATCAATTGTGTCATAATTCCGTAAAAAATACATCATTTTTAATACAAGCATTATAATTTTATTGCTGAACAAGATCTCGCGCAAAATAAATAAAAAATAAAAAATAAAATTGTTCAAACAAAGAAAAATAATATTACAAAGTGATAACCCCAAAACGGGATAAGGAGTGAAATCAAGGAATGCCAACACATACTTATAAGGACTCTCTCAGTCAAATCTTGAACTTTCAAACAAAATTGTCAAAAACAAACTCCCTATTTTGATGGAATCCCCAAATATAAAAAAATGAACTCAGTCCACCACAATCCTAACAAATCAACACGTGCCCACCGTAATCTCAGAAACCCTCTAAATTCTTGACTCCTCCCATATCTCCCGATGCCTCTATAAAAACAGCCCTCCATTTTCTCTGCTAAAATTCCGATTTTGCATTCAACATTTTGAGCATGACTGTCAAGGGCGGAACAACTCCTGCGTGTGCTGCCTGCAAATACCAGCGTCGAAAGTGCAGCCCCAACTGCCCTCTCGCCCCGTATTTCCCGGCCAACCAGCCCAAAATGTTCCAGAACGTTCATCGTCTCTTCGGAGTTTCCAATGTCACCAAAACCCTCGAGAAACTCAAAACCAAGGATCAAAAGGAAGACGCAATGAGATCGATCATCTACGAGGCGGAGATGCGGGAGAGGTTTCCGGTGGACGGCTGTTGCGCCATCATCGCACAGCTGCGCCACCAGCTGCACCTCGCTTACGAGGAGATGCACTACGTCTGCACCAATCTTGAGGCGTGCCGGGACCAACTCATCACTAATAATAATAAACTTGGTTTGGATAGCTGGATGGAGTTCGGGTCGACCTCCAGTAGCGACGCAGCTCCGCCACCGCCCTATGGAGTCGGACAATTTTTCTTCAATGAAAATGTTGGTGGTGGTGGTGGATTGTGCGTGGAGAATGTGGTTAAGCCGTTGTTGTTGACGTTGGACGACCCGTGTTCAGATACAATGATGAGCAGTAATTTGATGGATGGCTTTGGCATTCAAGAGAGGAACACTATTGATTTCGAAGCGCACCGGTTTAATAATTCGGCTTTTTTTGATGATAGACACTCTTATAATGAAACTAAAATTGAAGATCCATTTGAATCAAGGTAAACGAAATTGATAATATTTTTTAAATTAAATTCAATTGGAATGAGAATTGTTGCATCATGGAATATTCATTTGAACCATGGATTTATTTGGCATGAGCAGCCCGGAATCATCATTGGATGACGCAGAGGACGGCTGCCGGAGAGAGATGAGGGGTAGTGCGGTGGCGGTGGAGATCGGCTGCCGGAGGGAGTTGAGGACTGCGGCTGCAGGCTTCACCCTCACTACTGTCAATTAAAGTATCATCATTGGACGACGCAGCGGAGCACAGCTGCCGGAGAGAGATGAGGGGTGGTGCGGTGGCGGTGGAGATCGGCTGCCGGAGGGAGTTGAGGACTACGGCTGCAGGCTTCACCCTCACTACTGTCAATTAGAGTGCGTGCAGTGTGACACCGGTTTCGACTACCGATTTTATGAAGAGGCCCTTCCATTTTTTTCATTCATTTTTATGGCTTATTTTATGATAATAGAATATCGCTTCAGTTTTTTCCTTCTTAAAAAACACTGACGTTGTATTGTACATACTACGGAATTTAATAATATTTTTGAATTTCAAATCGTGTTATAGCATGCTGCATGCCAAAAATCTATATCTATATCTATATAAAAACAAAAAATTGGGGTCATTATTTGGATCGCCTGCTTCAATTCATCTCTTCCACCGGTAGCCCTAGAAGATCCGCAGCTGGGTCACCATGCTTTCTCTCATTGCTTGCAGCGTTCATCTTCCCCAGATTCTTGAGGCAGTTTTCTCCAGTCATCATGAAACTTGACAAAGATTGAAACATCCATTGCTTGGAAATACCACCGAACCTTCCGAAGATGAAGAAGACATCATCTTATTCTGTCGATTGAGGTAGTCTTTTAACTTCAAAATCCTTAATCGCCATTATTACAATGGGTTAACAATCATATCTTTTTTTTTTTCAGGCGCCACTTTACAAAACAAGTAAAAATTACAGCCTATTCTTGAAAATTGACACTGCAGCTAAACTGATGCAGTAGATAATTTCAACATTTTTGACGATTGCTTATGGAATTTACAGATTCTGTCTCTCATCGCTGCAAAATATCTCCAAATTCCTTTCCCAGAGGTAACCCTCTCTGCATTATATATATGCATTCCAAAAAATTATTCCTTTTTCCTTGATCCGCTCCATCATAGATTTTTCTTTTTTTTTTTTTTATTTTCTGCATTCTTATGTGATTTTTAGGGTATTTTTGAAAATTATTCATCTTTTTCGGGACTTTTTCAGTTGAATTTTGCTTGATCCCTCGGAAAATTCATGGAATTCAGCTTAATATTCAGCCTATTTACTGCATAAAAATGGCATCCCCTTTTATAACTTCATTCTTCTGTACCTCCTTCTTAGTAATGTTAATGGGTTTGTGGGAGATAGCATCTAGAATAAAAAAGAATTAAAAAGAAAATGAATATTCTAGTTAAAAGAGAAATCTAGAAAAAAGAGAAATTTAGAAAAATGTAGATATGTGCATGTATGGAATAGTCTAGAATTAGAACAATCTAGACTAACATTGTAACTATATATATGTGTAGTGTACCAATGAATGAAACTTTCACATTAATGAAAATTGAAAGTTGAGAAATAAAGAATTGTGTCTTCCTCTATAATTCCTCAAACATATACACATTCATGTCCACACATATTCACTCATTAAACTCTCAAATATATTAATCCTCCAAAACAAGTAGTCTTGATGTGGACATATTCACTCATTAAACTCTCAAATATATTAATCCTCCAAAAACAAATAGTCTTCATTCCAACATTTTGAGGTTTTCTAAATTATATCAAGTAGATTCACTAATGCAATAAATTCAATAAAAACATGTTCTCTATTAATTTTTTTTTAATTATTATTCTTTAATTTTGTCGAACATGGCTCATTTGGAGAAAAAAAATGAGTAAGCTGATTATGAAATATCTGTTTGTTAGACTTTTTCGAGACATATATAAATGTTGTAGCCAACATTAAGACCCCTTTCATGTTCTCCCATGTTAGTATGTAACGTACATTAATATATTTGTGCAAGTGTTCCTCAACCATGTAACATTTAATTTCATGTAACATTTAATTTCCATTTAGATTTTGGGGGTGAGGTTTTAACCTGCTAGTAAAACATTCAGTCATTGAGTGAGTATTGTTGTTCGAGACACACTCTTGAGGCGGAGATGCGGGAGAGGTTTCCGATGGACAGCTGTTGCGCCGTCATCGCACAGCTGCGCCACTAATTGCACCTCGCTTACGAGGAGATGCACTAAGTCTGCACCAATCTTGAGGCGTGCCGGGACCAACTCATCACCAATAATAAACTAGGTTTGGATAGCTGGATGGACTTCAATCGACCTCCAGTAGCGACGCGGTTCCGCCACCGCCGTCTTATGGAATCGGACAATTTTTCTTCAATGAAAATTTCAGTGGTGGTGGTGGTTTGTTCGTGGAGAATGTGGTTAAGCCGTTGCTGTTGACGTTGTACGACCCGTTCGGATACAATGATGAGCAATAATTTGAGTTCGATCCAAGTGCAAATGAATGATTTTTGTTCGGTATTTATTTTCACCTAAATTGCAAGTGTACAGTGAGGCTTCTAGTATAGCAGTGAACAAGGTCGTATCCACAGGGATTTAATGATTAATCTACTAGTTATCTAATTTAATCCCTCGCAGTTATCTAGACTATAAAACATGGTTGAATTTAACTAATTAAAAACTAAAAATAATAAATAAACTAAATTACCACAGCAGAAATCCAAACAGATAAATCTAGCACTGGAGAAAAGGACGCATTCTAGGATTGGATACTCATTATTTAATCCATTCTCTTAATCAATTCATGTAGTGTCTATGTTGGGATTTAAATCATGCTAGAACAATCACTCATGTATTCTAAACCTTCTCTCGAAGTGCCTAGATTGTAGATCACACAATAAATATTAACGTCTCCGTTCAATACCTATTGTGCAACTCCTAATGGTTCCAAAGATTTATTGTTCTCTAAATTAATCGCAACTCTCTCGAATGATATTGACTACCTAGTTAATTATTTCAGATCTTGTGTTAAAACTCATCTCTCGAATTATGGATTAACACATCAAATTACATCATTTATTGATCAGGTAAATAATACAGAGAAAAACTGGAATAATCAAAACATAATCAAATCATAGACACCAAATAAAATAAATTAAAAGAACTTCATAAATAAATAACAATCCAACCCTAGAATACTAGGGTTTTAGCTATCCATGGCAAAATAAATATCCAAAATAATCCACAAAGAAAACATGAACAATCCTAAGAACAGAGAAAATAAAACCCAGAAGAATTAATTTATCTCTAATCTTGAAAGATCTTGAATCCTTTGGTCTTGTTCTTCGCGTCTGTTTTTCTCTGCAGCAAACCTCTGGTGGCAACTTCGGGGTAGGTGGAATTGTGTGTATTTTTCGTGCATCAAACCCTTAAATACCAAGTTAAGAAAAGCCCAAAAATCGGATAGGCCCACTCGATTCGCGACCTCGCTCACGACCCAGTCACCCGCGACTCGGTTCGCGAGTCCACGTGGCGCTGACGTGGCTAAAATTCGTGACCAGATGCCCAAATTCGCGACCGGGTCGCGGGTATTTCAAAAGAGAACCCCCTCTCTATCGCGAACTAACAGTTAAATGGGAAAAGTGTGATTCGCGACCCCCCGGGTCAAGAGTCCGGTCGCGGGTATTTTTCAGCATCGGCGGCCTCTCACTGTTTTGCTTCGTTCTCACTCGTTTCTCGTCCGATTGACCCGATTCTTTTTGCAACGCGTTCCTAACTTGATTTCCTATCTTTCTAGGGTCTTCCCAAGCTCATTTGAAGTCCACATAAAAAATGGCATTAATTTCCTTCACAATGAACAAACACGTGACATTGCACAAAACATAGAAAACTATGCAAAACTCAACACTTCATGCATGCAATGCCTATCAAATACCACTCAAATGTACCTCAAAATACATGCAAAATATGAGGTTATCAACATCCCCAAACTTAAAACATTGTTTGTCCCCAAACAAAGAATAAAACCAAACATGGAATTCAAACAATACATAACTCCACAATTTATAATCTAGCATCTACAATCTCGAAAATCTAATCGGGAAAATGACAAGAACAAGCACAACACTCAAATCATGAACACATGCGATAGATTTCAACAAGAAAAATTTAATCCAATGATCCTCACCGGTGTGTGTTTCGCTCAAACACTCAAAGTGTGATAAAATAAGGATAAGCACTCATCGAAATATTGAACTATACACTTGATCTACCATAGGCTTGCATGCAATCTAAGCTCTCCACTGACAAACAAATGTGCTCAAAATTAAGATCAAATAGGACTTTATTAAGGTTGTAATGTAGGCTTGGGTTAAGGCTAGGAATATTTAGCTAAAGTGACTCAAAAATTGCAACACAATCCACCACTTTTACTTTCTATTCCCCCACTACTTATCAAATTCAAACACTAGTTGGAATTTTTTTCAACTTCCTCCTACACCACCTTAAGTCATTCATATTTTTCAACTCATGGACCTTTGGTCTCTTTTCCTTATTTCTTTTCATTGGCACTTTTCACACATTTTTTTTCTTTTGTGCTATTTTCATTCATTTTTTTCCTTTTCAACACTCACATAGCACTTTTTTTCGCACCAACAAAAACCACCAATTATCACCATTTTTTTTATCCCAACTCCAAAATTCCTACCCTTCTTCCTATTTCTCCACAAGAATCAACAAAATAATCCCAAATAGGCTCTCAAAGAAAAGGCATTTAGGCACAAAAGGGCTCGCGAAGAAATATAATGAATTTAGGACAGTGTATGGGATAAATAACTAAAGAAAAGATGGCCTATTATGATATCCTATTTTCAAGCACAACAACTCAATCTCAAGCAAGATGACATGCAAGTTCTAGAGAAACAAGTGCATAGAAAACCAATACACAAGAAAAAAAATTAAGACAATAGTCTTATAGGCTCAAAATCTCACAGCTCACATTGGACAAAATAAAGCTCGAAAATCTCTAAAACACATGCTCATTCAAATCATGCTATACATGCTCAAATTATTCCCAATTAAATAATCTTGATCATAAGCACTAAACCATAGATCATAAAGCATGTATCATCAAAATCCCACAAAAAATCAAGACCAAAATTCAAAATTTTTCGAACTTTCCGGAAAAATAAAAATAAAAACTAAACACGTAAAGCAGGTAAAATAAAATAAAGGTCTAGACACCACAAACATACATCCCCCAAACTTATTCAAATCCATAGGATGGAATAAGTTTGCAGAAATGCATGTAGGGGTCGTCAACCACTTACAACGATCACATGGATGTCCGTTTGGGTTCAACGTCCTCCCCCAAATTGTCCAAAGACAAGTTGGGTAATGTGCTATCCCCTATATTCCAGAATCCATCCGTTCTTCACCTGCACAACTCAGAAAAAGAAGTGAAAAACATAAATAAGAAAAAAAACTAAATGAAAAATAAAATAAAACATATTGGGTTGCCTCCCAACAAGCGCTGCATTTAACATCGATAGCCAGACGAATTCGAGAACTCAAGTTCCCACAAGCGGGGAAACGGGTATCCTCCATGCTCTTTCCCGAGCATCCATCTCCATGCCTCCACCATCAAATAGGAACTGAATGTGTTCATCTTCAAACCGGAGAGTCAGAATCCTAGTGTCCAAATCGATATTGGCCCGCCCGGTGTGCAAAAATGGGCGTCCCAAAATGAGAGGGAAGCTGTTATCTTCCTCCATGTCCAGCACCACAAAGTCCACTGGGAATATGAAATCATGCACCTTGATCAATACATTCTCCAAAATTCCCTCAGGATACACCACAGATCGGTCGGCCATCTGCAAACACATGGTTGTGGGCTTGAGTTGCCCACAGTTAAGCCTCTTGAAAAATGACAGCGGCATCAAATTGATGCTCGCCCCCAAATCACACAGTGCTCGACCACCTATCTTTTCTCCAATGGTGATGGGAAGTGTGAAACTTCCTGGATCCTTCATCTTAGCTGGGAGCTTCTTTTGGATGATGGAGCTGCAGTTCTCTGGGATGTGCACCATCTCGAACTCCTCTATCTTCTTCTTCTTGGATACAACATCCTTGAGGAATTTTGCATACTTAGGCATATGCTGCAATGCCTCCACCAAAGAAATGTTGATGTGCACATTCTTGAAAATCTCCAAAAATCGAGAGAACTGTGCATCAACCTTCTGTTTTAGAGTCCTCTGCGGGAATGAAATAGTCACCGTGGGAAGCACTGTAGGACCCATTGGAAGACTCTTGATGGTAGAATTGGGCTTGTCAAAAGCCATCTTGGAGGAAACAGCTGCAACGGCAACAATAGGTGCATGAACCTCAGTATGCAGATGGATTGCATTGCACTGTTCCTTGGGATTCACTGTGGTGTTGCTAGGGAATTGTCCCGGTTGGTGCTGATTCCCTACAACTGTAGCCAGTTGACCCAGTTGCTTCTCGAACATCTTCATCTGCACACTCATGGCACCCACAGTATTCTCCAACTTCTCCACTCTAGCTTGCGACTCCCCCATGAATTTATCGGTCTTCCCCATGAACGCCATCAACAGATCATCCATGTTTGGCTTCTTTTCCTCATTCATCATTCCATTCGTTACAGAGAAGCCAGGAGGGGGCTGCAGTGCATTATTAGGATTCCCATATGGGAGGTTAGATCGGTTACCTTGGTAAAATTGATTTCCGCCTCGATAATTGTTGTTCTCATAATTGCCTCTCTGGTTTATGTAGTTAACATCTTCCACTGCTTGATTCATGGGGAGATTTGCAGTCTGCTGAGACATGGCGTCGAATCTGCTGTTGATAGTAGCATTCAATGTGGACAGCTGAGCTACAATCTTGGAAATCGGATCAATGTCATCAACTGCTGCAGCTCTTTTCAAAATCATTACTTGTCGGTCGCCAGTCCACTGATAGCTATTGGTGGCCATGTCTTCAATTATCGTCACAGCTTGATCGGGGCCTTTGTTTAGCAGTGAGCCACCCGCAGAGGCATCCAGAAGCCTCTTCATCTCCATGTCACATCCGTTGTAGAAGATGCAAACTTGATGGTCCACCCCGAATCCATGGTTGGGGCACTTCCTCAGCATGTTCCGGAATCTTTCCCAACCCTCATACAAAGTTTCATCATCAAATTAGCGAAACTGTGTAATTTCTCCCTCCTGGCTTGACTAGCACTCCCAGCTATCCACCGTACTGAGATCCAAGGAATGATACCAATCCTTGGCAGCGTCTCTCAATGAGAATGAGAACAGGCGAAGCCGAATGGCATCATCCGACACACCGTTCATCTTGATTGTACTACAGACCTCCAAGAATTGTTGCAGGCGTGCATTTGGATTCTCAGTCTTGTGGCCTCTATACTGATGTTGCTGCACCATGCCCACCAATCCCGACTTCAGTTCGAAGTTGTTGGCATTAATGCCTGGACCAAGAACTTGTCCATGGTTGAGCACTGGTGTGAATATCTGATTGATCGGTACCGGCTCTGCTTCCCTGGCGGCTTCTTGCTCTTGAAATCGCTGTTGCATATCCTCTAGCTGCTGTTGCATACGGCGCATCTGATCAACTGTAACAGGAGCTGCTGGTTGTTGCTCTGCCATTGCTCTCCTTCTTCTTGCGTTTTTGTGGCGGATGATGGCTTCAATCTCAGGATCCAAAGTTTGAAGTGGTTCCCCCTGAGATCCTGTATGCATAAACAACCTAATCACAAGAAAAAGAAGATTATAAAATTTAAAGGAAAATAAATTGAAAAAAAAATGTCTAGATTAACACAAGAAATTAAATCTAAATAATAGCAAATAAAAAAAATAAATCCCCAGCAACGGCGCCACAAACTTGTTCGGTATTTATTTTCACCTAAACTGCAAGTGTAAAGTGAGGCTTCTAGTATAGCAGTGAACAAGGTCGTATCCACAGGGATTTAATGATTAATCTACTAGTTATCTAATTTAATCCCTCGCAGTTATCTAGACTATAAAACATGGTTGAATTTAACTAATTAAAAACTAAAAATAATAAATAAACTCAATTACCACAGCAGAAATCCAAACACATAAATCAAGCACTGGAGAAAAAGATGCATTTTACGATTGGATACTCATTTATTTAATCCACTCTCTTAATCAATTCATTTAGTGTCTATGTTGGGATTTAAATCATGCTAGAACAATCACTCATGTTGTTCGGATTTTATTTTCACCTAAACTGCAAGTGTACAGCGAGGCTAATAGCAAAGCAGTGAACAAGGTCGAATCCACAGAGACTCAATATCTAATCACTAGTTATTCTATTTATTCTACGGCTGTTATCTAAACTAACAAAATTATGAGTGTGAAATTAACTGAACTAACCAAACAAAATAAATAAAATTACCACAAGCATAAAACAAAAGAAAATAACAAGTAAAATTATCAGGAGAAAAAGCGCATTCTAGGATTGTTTAATCATCAACTACTCCACCTGTTTAACTAACACAATTCCATGCCTATATTCAGATTCAAATCACACTAGAGCAACCACACAATTATATACAATCCCTTCTCAGAGTAATGTAAATGTTGATTACAGATTAAATAATAATGTCTCCATTAATTATCCAATATGCAACTCCAAAATGATCAACATGTCAAATGCTCTCTTAAATAATCTCAACTCTCTCGAGTATTATCAATTATCAAGTTAATTATTCTGAATCTCGTGCTAAAACTCATCTTTCGAATTATGAATTAACACCACTGATTGCATCAATTAATGGCCAATTAATCAACACAGCATCCAAAACAAGAATAATTAAAGCATGAAAAGAATCATAGACAAGAGAATTCCATTAATTAACTGGTTTCATAATTGAGTCATAAACAACCCTAGAATACTAGGGTTTAGTTATCCATAATCAAACCGATAAATAAATATTCAATTCAAAAATCCATAGAAAGACAAGAATAAAAATAAACAAAACCCGGAAGGTTAAATCTGCCTCTAATCTTGTACTCCTTGAATTCCTAGAGCTCGTTCTTCGCGATGGCTTCTCTCTGTTATTTTTCTCTGCTCCAAAGCTTATAGTAGGGTTTTTCCTCTGTGATTTTCGTGTATTTCCACCCTTAAATACTAAGTACGAATTTGATCCAAAGTAGGAAACCACAAGCTCCACCGCCTTGAAAATTCTTGAGCTCGCTCCCGAGCATGTCGGTCGTGACTCCATGTGGCATCCAGCTGTCACAGAATTCGTGAGCTCTTCGGATATTCGCGACCGGGTCGCAATTTTCTCAAAGATGACCCCCTTCTCTGTCGCGATTCGACAGTTAATGGCTCTTGGTGATTCGCGGTCTCATTCGCGACTCGCGAACTGGTCGCGACTTTTCTTCTTTGCACCCCAGCCTCTGTCGTGATTCGACAGTTAATGGCTGGGGTCTTCACTCGCGAGCTGCCACATGGACTGTGATTCTCGACCATTTTTTCATGTATTTACTGGGACTTCCATACTTCATTCAAACACCATCTTTCCAAGTACAATTCCTGCAAAATTCCAACAAGTAATACCAAAAAGTCCCAAATGCATGAAAACACAAATAAACTGAGATTAAACATACCCAAAACAATTCAAACTCGACACAAAAGTGTATCAAAATCAGTGTAAAATCTCAGTTTATCAACTCCCCCAAACTTAGAAATTTGTTTGTCCTCAAACAAAGAACAAGACTCAACTCAAGGCTCAATACAAATTATGCATACAACTCACAATCTAGCAATGACGAAATCAAGAGGTAAGAAAAATGCAAGCTTAAAATCCGTAAGCCCTTCAAATCACCCATATGCACATTTGAAACCCAACATACATACATCAAGCCAATGTTCTTCTCAAGTGTGTATGTATCACTAAAACTCTCACAAAATATATCAAGGTAACCACTCAACGAACATCAAACATATAAAAACATCAACCATAAGCTGGCACTTCTTCCCCACTCTCTCCAAATAAAATCATGCCAGAATTAAAGATCAAATAGGTCTTTTAAATGGGTTGTAATATAGGCTTTGGGTTAGGGTTGGAATTATATGGCTAAAGTGACTTAAAAACCCTGCAAAAATCACCGAAGTTCACAGCTTTATCAACTCAACTCTACCAATCAATCTAAGCACCACCCCTTTTTAACAAAGGCACAGGTTAGACTTTGTCTAACTCACTTCTCCTACACAACCACGTTTCTCAGACTCTTTGAGTCCGCTATTTTCTTCTTTCATCTATGTTGTTGGCATCCTTTTTATTCAAATTTTTCTTTCATTTTTTTTTAATTTGGAATGCCAACAACACTCATCACCTCACAACCATTAACACTAACAGTGTTCTACCATTCCCAATTACAATCCTTCCCTTTTTTCTCCAATCATATTGTCCACATGTTTTATCATTCATACCACAACGGGATTCTAAGAAAAACGATGATTAAGCTCAACGGGGTTCACAAAGGAAGTAAGTGTATTTAGGGACCGTGTTTAGGCAAATGGATATAAGAAAGATGGCCTAAAATCATTTCATCAATCCCAAGCATAGTCAAATCACGAGTGAGGAATCATGCAAGTTCTAGTTACATCAACACATGCAGACCAACACACATCAAGAAAAATACGGGTTCGTCACCCTTAGACACAAAAGCTCGCGGTTAACCATTGGTCTTAATCATGCTTATCAAGCTCAAATGTACACATGTGATCAAATCAGAACTCACAAACTTCAAGGCATACATATCCCCACTTCCATCAATTATCATCACCAAAGCATGAATTCAATACATAACTCGATCAAGTTCCTCAAAACCACAAGATTAAGGTAGACAAACTTCAAAATTTTTCCAGGTTTACTTCTTCTGTTTTTTTTTTCAATTTTTTTAAATAAGAGAAGCAACTAACTAAGAAAACAACTAACTAAGAATGCAGGTAGGAGAAACAAACTTGGTCGAGACATCGTAAGCGCACATCCCCCCAAACTTATTCAACACAATGAGGAAGAATAAGTTTGAAGAAAGACGAAACGGTGTCTCAACCACTTACAGCGGATCAGGAGGACGGGGGCGGTCGATATGGCGGGTATCCGTACGGCATGTACGGATACATGTGTGGCGGCATCTGCCTCTGCTGAGATTGAGACTGGGAGCGGTCTGAAGATGTGGGCTCTTGGGGCTGGTATGGACCAGACGGGCCGGCACCGTAAAATGGGTGAGAGTAGTAGCCGGGTGCCGACTGCAGGCCCCTAACCGCATCTCGAATCTCATGCACCTCTCCTCTCATAGCGTGCACATCTGTCTGCAATGTCTGAAATGCACCATTCATGGCACCGTAGTTTGTGGTCAAGGTGCCAACGGCGTTGTTCATCGAACCAATGGCCGTGTTCATGTTGGCCATCATGTGGGTGAGAGAGTCCTATTGATCTTCGCTCCTCTCATCCCTAGTCCGTGTGTGGCCTTGACGCTCGGCCTGAGCAGACGACTCTCCCAAAAGAACATGCCCTTGAGCCTCAAAGACTTCAAAGTTAGTTCGGCCCTCATTTGTGACTCCAGCAATCGCTTGCCGATGGACCGGTGTATCCATCAACCAGTTTCGAGAGTCAGTAAGATCTGACACTGTAGTGAGTGGCCTATTGGGTAACGGAAAACAGTGAGAACCGCGCAGGTACAACAGGAACCGATCCGTACGAGTGGCCAGCATTTGAGAATTTCTCAAGGTGGTAAGATCAATGAGGCGAGTCTCAGGGAGGGGCCCGTAGCGGTTCAGCGGGATGCCAAAATGTGCGGCAATGGGTGTAATCATCCCACCAATCTCAATTGCATCGGTGGCCTGATTGCCTCTTGAGCTGCTGCATCAAGAACGCGGCAAAGTTGAGGTTGTGGGCACTCAACATGCAGTAGAGAAATAGGACTTCGGGTGAGCGCATGTCGGATGTCTCATGGCGGGCCAAGACTATCGATGCGAAGATCTTCTGAAGATACCTGAAGACTGGGTTCGGCATCATAGACGCTTTGACTCTCTTGTGATCAAAGCGAGTCATCTCTGTCTGGAGCTGTCGCCAAAATGCCTCAGCTCTAACCGAAAAACCATTGAAAATGCCGCCTGGAGGCACATGGAAGATGGTGTTAACTTCTGCAGCTGTGAGGATGCGCGAGACCCCGCCTAACTGAAATGTCATTATGTGTGGGCCGCGCATTGTGGACGCCTGTACCTCCAAGGTACTCAAGAACTCATACACAAGGATGGGATATGTCGACCATCCACCGGTCAAGGCGTGATTCCACCCGATTCTATCGTTGAGGCCCCAGACATCGTCATGGATTCCCAGGGCCATAGTTGTCTCAGCACAAGGATATCTGGTGGGATAAATATTCATCATGGCCAGAGGGGCCCAGGCGCGCTGCTGCTCCTCCGTTTGTAGGCGGATCCCATACCAATGTGGATAGTATAGGGGTTCCATCCCTTCTTCATCATCCTCAGCTAACTCGGGCTCTAATTCCTCAACAACATCATCTTCCTCAGACTCTGGTTCATAGTCCTCGTCCTCAGCACTGTTGTAGTCATCCTCTTACTCATCCGACTGGCCGTCCTCCTCAGACTGGGACCCGGCCTCGGACTCCTCCTCTTCTGAGAGGTACTCTTCGTCTTCCGGATTTTCCTCATAATCACGTCCTTCATCCTCAGAGGACGAAGAGGAACTAGCCAAACTGGATGGCATGATGACCTGTTGGCGACGTTCGTGCGTCGTTGTGATATCTACAAAAGAGGTTCCAATCAAATCCACACTATGCAAACAAACACAACAAGATGAGCATGGCTCCCCCAAACTTGTATAAAAGCAGGTTGTCAACAAAACCATCCCCCAATTTCATCTATCTAAACAAGCACGGAAAATGAACCACTACTATGTAATCAACACACAAAACCACCAAATTCTAAAAATGAAGCATAGGAGGCACGACATTCCGAGTATGAACACATACCAACACCACCAAAACAATTGGCACGTTAAGAACAAAGCAAAATTAGGATGTATCCCCAAAATGTCTTGATATTCTTAACATACTACCAACACATACTACAAATAGCATCAAATGTAGTAAAAAATTCACGTGTACATGCTTGGGTAACAATGTAGGGGTGAATTGGGTCATTAATTGGAATATTTAGCCAAGAAACACAAGAAAATCCCCAATTTGAACTTTCAAAACCTAAAACATGGGTATGCCAATTTATCCATAGATTTTGCATAGAACTCATGAAATTCATACCTTCACATGATGGGTAATCGAAAAACATAAGTTCGATGGGTAAAAAACATACCTTGAATGCCGAATTTGGAGAAAAATTTTGTGTGTATGCGTGTGTGAGTGAAGTGAGAATGAGATGTGGGTGAAAAATTAGAGAAGAGAGGGTTAAAACCAATTTCCGCGTCGCCACGTCAGCAAAAAATTCGCAACCTCGCTCGCGACCGCTATTGAGGTCGCGAATTTCCTTCAGTCAACCTTGGAAAATTCGCGACCCAGTCAGCAGCTGGCGTCCACGTGGATTCCCGACCGGGCTCCAGATTCGCGACCCAGTCGCGAATTTTGCCTTATCAATCCCCTTCTCTGTCGCGATTCGACAGAAAATGACCCACTCTTCATTCGCGACCTCATTCACGAGTCCAGACTCGCAAAACGGGTCGCGAAAATCCTACTGTGCAATCCGACGAACTGAACGGCCTCCGATCTGTTGCTGTTCCTCGAAAATTGAAACTAGATATGATCGAATGTACGAGAAAAGGTCCCAAGTAAAGGTGCAACCGGCCCCAATCGCAACTTTCTTTGCGCATGCCCAATACGTGGAAAACACGTATTGAAGGTTATTTGGGACACGTTTATCGTCATTCGATCACTCCTTCAGATAACACCTGCAAAACTCAGCAAAAAAACATCAACACTGAAAACAAAACAAAGAAAGACCAAAAAGACTTATATAAAAAAATTAAAACCATTGGGTTGCCTCCCAATAAGCGCTGCATTTAACGTCGACAGCCAGACGATTTTGCAACTTAAGGCTCCATCAACTTAATATGAGACACCTCGTGTCTCTGCTCCGGGCTGTAGTATTTCTTGACCCTATGGCCATTGACAGTAAACAACTCCCCCATATATGACAAGAGTTGGACCGCACCACCGGGTAGTACCTTTTTTATCACAAAAGGACCCGACCACTTGGACTTCAACTTTCCTGGAAATAATTTCAAACGAGAGTTAAATAATAAAATGTTATCACCAGGTAGTAACTCCCGTTGAACAATCGTCCGATCGTGGAAGGCCTTGGTGCGCAGTTTGTAAAGCAACGAGTTTTCAAAGGCCTCCGTGCAGTATTCATCGAGCCCATTAAGCTGAAGCACCCTCTTAGTCCCTGCTGTCTTGAAATCAAGGTTTAGCTGCTTCACCGCCCAATAGGATTTGTGCTCTAACTCAACCGGCAAATGACAGGACTTCCCAAAGAGCAGCTGGTATGGAGACATTCCTAACGGCGTCTTGTATGCAGTCCGGTACGCCCAAAGTGCATCATCAAGCAACCCGGCCCAATCCTTTCTATTGGTATTCACCGTCTTGTCCAAAATTTGCCTTATCTCCCGATTAGCTAGCTCAGCCTGCCCATTTGCTTGTGGGTGATACGGTGTAGTGACCTTGTGCTTGATCCCATACTTGGCCAACAATGACTCCAAGGGCTTGTTGCAGAAGTGCGTTCCCTCATCACTTAGTAAAGCTCTTGGTGTTCCAAAACGAGAGAACAGCTTCTTCAGAAAGCTGATGACTACCCGAGAATCGTTGGTGACTGTTGGAATAGCTTCGACCCACCTCGAGACATAATCCACGGCTAGCAAAATGTATTGAAAGCCGCTTGAAGATACTGGAAATGGGCCCATGAATTCGATGCCCCACACATCGAATAACTCAACTTCAACGATGTTTGTGAGTGGAATTTCATTTCTCTTGGGGAGCCCCCCCATTCTTTGGCATTTGTCACACTCCCGGGTGAACTCATGGCAATCCTTAAACAAAGATGGCCAATAGAAACCACTTTGCAAGATCTTGAAAGCGGTGCGATTGGCTGAGAAATGGCCACTACTCGGCGAAGCATGGCACTGCAAATAGATTGGCCTCCATTCTTCTTGAGGCACACAACGGCGGATGACAGTGTCCGAGCAACGTCGGAATAGGTACGGATCATCCCACATGTAGAACTTCACATCATGGAAAAATTTCTTTTTCTGATGTGAGGACAAATCGGTGGCGGCACATTTGCAGCAGGGAAATTGACAAAGTCAGCAAACCACGGAGCTTGAGATTGTACCGTGAAGAGTTGCTCATCAGGAAACTTCTCGTTAATTGGCACATGAGCCTCCTCACCATCCACGGGGTGCTCTAATCGAGACAAGTGGTCCGCAACCACATTCTCGCACCCTTTCCGATCTCGAATCTCGAGATCAAATTCCTGCAGTAATAAAATCCAGCGAATTAAACGAGGCTTGGCATCCTTCTTATCAAACAAGTATCGCAATGCAGCATGATCAGTATAAACAATTGTTTTAGCACCAATAAGATAAGCACGAAATTTATCAAAAGAATAAACAACTGCTAATAACTCCTTCTCGGTGGTCGTGTAATTTACTTGTGTCGAGTCTAAAGTACGACTGGCATAGTAGATTACACGAAACAACTTGTCTCGTTTTTGTCCCAAAGCTGCGCCCACAGCAACATCATTGGCATCACACATAATTTCGAATGGCTGCGACCAATCAGGAGTGATCAGTATGGGTACACTCACCAAAGCTTTCTTTAACGTCTCAAAGGCCCGCAAACACTCATCAGAGAAGTCAAATGCAACAGATTTTTCTAATAAATGACTAAGAGGCTTAGCTATCTTGGAAAAATCATAAATGAAGCGCCTATAAAATCCGGCATGGCCAAGAAAACTTCTCACGGACTTCTCATTGGTTGGAGCTGGTAACTTCTCGATGGTGACGATCTTGGCACGATCAACCTCCAAACCTGCAGAAGACACTTTGTGTCCCAACACTATACCATCCCGTACCATAAAATGGCACTTCTCCTAATTAAGGACGAGGTTAGTATTCTCACATCTCTGCAAAACTTGAGTTAAATTGGCTAAACAATTATCAAAGGAATTTCCATAGACAGAGAAATCATCCATAAAAACTTCCATGATATTTTCAATCAACCCATGAAAAATAGCCATCATGCATCTCTGAAAAGTAGCTGGTGCATTACATAGACCAAAAGACATATAGCGATAAGCAAAAATACCATGTGGACATGTAAACGCAGTCTTTTCTTGATCATCGGGAGCAATCATAATCTGATTATAACCAGAATAGCCATCTAGAAAACAATAATACTCATACCCAGCTAATCTGTCTAACATCTGATCAATAAAGGGAAGAGGGAAATTATCCTTTCTAGTGGCAGCATTTAACATGCGATAATCAATACACACATGCCAACCAGTAACAACTCTAGTAGCAATCATTTCTTTCCCTTCACCCTCTACAACAGTCATGCCCCCCTTTTTAGCCACAACTTGAGTGGGGCTAACCCACTCACTATCAGAAATAGCAAAAATGATTCAAGCATCAATTAATTTCAACACCTCTTTTTCGCACTACCTCTTGCATTATGGGATTTAATCTACGTTGATTTTGCACGCGGGGTTTGTAATCATCCTCAAGTAAAATCCTATGTATGCATATAGATGGGCTAATCCCTTTCAAATCAGAAATAGACCAGCCTATAGCACTTTGATACTTCCTCAGAACACGCAAAAGGCTATCCAACTGAGATTCAAAAAGGTAAGCAGAAATGATTACCGGTTTGGTGTCATTTTCACCCAGAAAGGCATACTTGAGATGAGCAGGCAATGGCTTCAATTCCAGATTTTTAGGCACAGTCGGCTCTTCATCCTTAGCCTTCTCGCCCTCATCCCTTAGTGGGAGAAATTTGGATCCTCGCCTTGGGATTTCCTGCAATGAATTCAATTCAGCAATTATATCAGTTAAATCCAAATCATTAAAGATGAATTCATTTTTATTAAAATAAGAGTGGAGCAATGCTTGCTCCAAAGACTCCCTCGGTGCCATGAAATCATTCATGTTAATGCATGAATCCACGACTTGAAGCACTTTGCACTCCTCGATTGGTTGGGAATCTTCCTTGTCATGGAATTGCATAGCTTTGAAGAGAGAAAAAGTAATACTCTCGTCATTAACACAAAGTGTTAATTCCCCCTTTGCTACGTCGATCAAAGCCTTGCCCGTATTGAGAAACGGGCGTCCCAAAATGAGTGGGACCTCAGAGTCTGCTTCCATATCTAGTACCACAAAGTCAACGGGAAAAATGAACTCGTTGACTTTCACCAGGACATCTTCGACTATCCCCCGCAGATGAGTCACGGATCGATTGGCCATCTGAAGACAAATGGTAGTGAGCTTTATCTTTCCGATGTTCAGCTTCTGAAAGAACGACAAGGGCATGAGATTGATGCTGGCTCCTAAGTCACATAGAGCCTTTCCAGTATGATCTCCTCCAATGGTGACGGAAATAGTGAAACTTCCGGGATCCTTAAGCTTAGCTGGAAGCTTCTTCTGAATGAGAGCACAACAATTTTCAGAGAGATTCACGGTGGCATAATCCCCCAACTTCCTCTTCTTCGAAATAACATCTTTGAGGAACTTGGCATAACTCGGCATCTGCTGTAGAGCCTCTACCAGAGGTATATTAATTTGCACCTTTTGAAAAATCTCCAAAAATTTGGAGAATTGTTCATCAATCTTCTTCTTTTGAAACCTCTGAGGATAAGGAATGGGAACAGAAGATAATGCAGGGGTAGGGACCTGTGGAGGAGACAATGGTGGCGATGTTGTAGGTCTTTCAGTGCTCGGAATTGGATGTTCCAAATCCTCCTCTATCTTTTCACTCTAGTCTTTAGGAATGAACACATGCCCAGGGTGCTTCGGTCCTTCATAAGAAGTTCCGCTACGCAATTATATGGCCTTGCACTGCTCCTTTGGATTCACAGTTGTATTACTGGGGAACTGGCCCGGCTGATGCTGATTTCCCACAACTGTAGCTAATTGTCCCAACTACTTCTCGAACATCTTCATCTGAGTACCCATAGCTCCAACAGCATTCTCCAGCTTCTCAACCCGAGTTTGAGACTCGCCCATATATTTCTCTGTCTTGCCCATGAAAGCCATCAAGAGCTCATCCAGCTTCGGCTTCTTGTCTTCATCAATCACCCCGTTAGTCACTGAAAATCCAGGTGGAGGCTGCAATGCGGCATTAGGATTTCCATAAGAAAGGTTGGAACGATTACCTTGGTAGAATTGATTCCCACCTCGGTAATTGTGATTGTTGTTCCCATAGCCGTGCTGATTGACGTAATTCACGTCTTCCATTGCATTTCCTACAAGATTCTCTGCACCCGTGCGTATCATGGCATCAAATCGACTGTTGATGGTAGCATTCAACGTCGAAAGCTGGGCGGCCAGCTTGGAAATAGGATCAGTGTCCTCTACTGCAGCAGCTTTCCTCATGATCTTCACCTGTCGATCATTGGTCCACTGATAACTGTTTGTGGCCATGTTTTCTATGATAGATACGGCCTGATCATGTCCCTTGTTAAGTAGGGACCCACCTGCCGAGGCATCCAGAAGCCTCTTCACTTCCGTGTCACATCCATTGTAGAAGATGCACACCTGATGATCTATCCCAAATCCATGATTAGGACATTTCCTAAGCAGCTCTCGAAACCTCTCCCAAGCTTCGTACAGATTCTCATCATCATATTGGCGAAACTGGGTGATCTCGCCTTTCAGTTTCAAAGTCAAACCGGGAAGGAAGAAATTATGAAGAAATTTGTGTGCTAGAGCCTCCCAAGTGTCGACTGTGCTAAGATCCAATGAATGGTACCAATCCTTGGCAGCATCCCTTAGCGAGAATGAGAACAGGCGAAGCCGGATAGAGTCATCCGACACCCCATTCATCTTTATGGTGCTGCAAATCTCCAAGAATTGTTGAAGGTGCGCATTCGGATTCTCCGTCTTGTGCCCCCCATACTGGTGCTGTTGGACCATTCCTATCAAGTCCGACTTCAGTTCAAAATTGTTTGCATTGATCCCGGGGCCCGGAACTTCACCATGATTCAGCACTTGTGTAAACAACTGATTAATAGGCACCGGGGCCGCTGCTCTAGCTTCCTCTTGCTCTCGGAATCTCTGTTGCATTTCCGCGAGCTGTTGTTGCATCTGACGCATCTACTCAGCAGTGATAGGTGTTGCTTGCTGATCCGCCATTGTTCTTCTTCTTCTCCTTGCATTCTGGTGACGAACAGTAGCTTCAATCTCATGATCAAAAGGTTGAAGTGGTTCTCCTTTTGAGCGTGTGCTCATACACCTTCTATGAATTTGCAGAGAAAAAGAGAAAAATTAATAAAAACAAAAACAATGTCTAAAGTAACAATATATAATAAAATCGAATAATAGCAATAAATGAATTTGAGTCCCCGGCAACGGCGCCAAAAACTTGTTCGAATTTTATTTTCACCTAAACTGCAAGTGTACAGCGAGGCTAATAGCAAAGCGGTGAACAAGGTCGAATCCACAGAGACTCAATATCTAATCACTAGTTATTCTATTTATTCTACGGCTGGTATCTAAACTAACAAAATTATGAGTGTGAAATTAACTGAACTAACCAAACAAAATAAATAAAATTACCACAAGCATAAAACAAAAGAAAATAACAAGTAAAATTATCAGGAGAAAAAGCGCATTCTAGGATTGTTTAATCATCAACTACTCCACCTGTTTAACTAACACAATTCCATGCCTATATTCAGATTCAAATCACACTAGAGCAACCACACAATTATATACAATCCCTTCTCAGAGTAATGTAAATGTTGATTACAGATTAAATAATAATGTCTCCATTAATTATCCAATATGCAACTCCAAAATGATCAACATGTCAAATGCTCTCTTAAATAATCTCAACTCTCTCGAGTATTATCAATTATCAAGTTAATTATTCAGAATCTCATGCTAAAACTCATCTTTTGAATTATGAATTAACACCACTGATTGCATCAATTAATGGTCAATTAATCAACACAGCATCCAAAATAAGAATAATTAAAGCATGAAAAGAATCATAGACAAGAGAATTCCATTAATTAACTGGTTTCATAATTGAGTCATAAACAACCCTAGAATACTAGGGTTTAGTTATCCATAATCAAACCGATAAATAAATATCCAATCCAAAAATCCATAGAAAGACAAGAATAAAAATAAACAAAACCCGGAAGGTTAAATCTGCCTTTAATCTTGTACTCCTTGAATTCCTAGAGCTCGTTCTTCGCGATGGCTTCTCTCTGTTATTTTTCTCTGCTCCAAAGCTTATAGTAGGGTTTTTCCTCTGTGATTTTCGTGTATTTTCACCCTTAAATACTAAGTACGAATTTGATCCAAAGTAGGAAACCACAAGCTGCACCGCCTTGACAATTCATGAGCTCGCTTCCGAGCATGTCGGTCGCGACTCGGGTCGCGACTCCACGTGGCATCCAGCTGTCACAGAATTCGCGAGCTCTTCGGATATTCGCAACCGGGTCGTGAATTTCTCAAAGATGACCCCCTTCTCTGTCGTGATTCGACAGTTAATGGCTCTTGGTGATTCGCAGTCTCATTCGCGACTCGCGAATTGGTCGCGACTTTTCTTCTTTGCACCCCAGCCTCTGTCGCGATTCGACAGTTAATGGCTGGGGTCTTCACTCGCGAGCTGCCACGTGGACTGCGATTCTCGACCATTTTTTCATGTATTTACCGGGACTTCCATACTTCATTGAAACACCATCTTTCCAAGTACAATTCCTGTAAAATTCCAACAAGTAATACCAAAAACTCCCAAATGCATGAAAACACAAATAAACTGAGATAAAACACACCCAAAACAATTCAAACTCGACACAAAAGTGTATCAAAATCAGTGTAAAATCTTAGTTTATCACATGTATTCTAAACCTTCTCTCGAAGTGCCTAGATTGTAGATCACACAATAAATATTAACGTCTCCGTTCAATACCTATTATGCAACTCCTAATGGTTCCGAAGATTTATTGTTCTCTAAATTAATCGCAACTCTCTCGAATGATATTGACTAACCAGTTAATTATTCCGGATCTTGTGTTAAAACTCATCTCTCGAATTATGGATTAACACATCAAATTGCATCATTTATTGATCAGGTAAATAATACAGAGAAAAACAGGAATAATCAAAACATAATCAAATCATAGACACCAAATAAAATAAATCAAAAGAACTTCATAAATAAATCATAATCCAACCCTAGAATACTAGGGTTTTAGCTATGGCAAAATAAATATCCAAAATAATCCACAAAGAAAACATGAACAATCCTAAGAACAGAGAAAATAAAACCCGGAAGAATTAATTTGTCTCTAATCTTGAAAGATCTTGAATCCTTTGGTTTTGTTCTTCACGTCTGTTTTTCTCTGCAGCAAACCTCTGGTGGCAACTTTGGGGTAGGTGGAATTGTGTGTATTTTTCGTGCATCAAACCCTTAAATACCAAGTTAAGAAAAGCCCAAAAATAGGACAGGCCCGCTCGATTCGCGACCTCGCTCACGACCCAGTCACCCGCGAATCGGGTCGCGAGTCCACGTGGCGATGACGTGGCCAAAATTCGCGACCAGATGCCCAAATTCGCGATTGGGTCGCGGGTATTTCAAAGGAGAACCCCCTCTCTGTCGCGAACTAACAGTTAAATAGGAAAAGTGTGATTCGCGACCCCCCGGGTCGCGAGTCCGGTCGCGGGTATTTTTCAGCATCGGCAGCCTCTCACTGTTTTGCTTCGTTCTCACTCGTTTCTCGTCCGATTGACCCGATTCTTTTTGCAACGCGTTCCTAACTTGATTTCCTATCTTTCTAGGGTCTTCCCAAGCTCATTTGAAGTCCACATAAAAAATGGCATTAATTTCCTTCACAATGAACAAACACGTGACATTGCACAAGACATAGAAAACTATGCAAAACTCAACACTTCATGCATGTAATGCCTATCAAATACCACTCAAATGTACCTCAAAATACATGCAAAATATGAGGTTATCACTTTTGCATTCAAGAGAGGAATACTATTGATTTCGAAGCGTGCCGGTTTATTAATTATGCTAATTATGTTCTTTTTGATGATATACACTCTTATAATGAAATAAAATTGAAGATGCATTTGAATCAAGGTAAACGAAATTGAAAATATTTTTTATAATTAAATTCAATTGGAATGAGAATTGTTGCATTATGGATAACCATGCATAGATTTATTTGGCATGAGCAGCCCGGAATCATCATTGCACGACGCAGCGGAGCACGGCTGCCGGAGAGAGATGTGGGGTGGTGAGGGGAGCGGCCCGGAATCATCATTGGACGACGCAGCGGAGCACGGCTACCGGAGAGAGATGAGGGGTGGTGAGGGGTGGTGCCGTGGCGGTGGAGATGATTTTATGAAGAGGCCTTCCATTTTTTCATTCTTTTTTATGGCTTATTTTATGATGATAGAATAGCCTTTGAGTTTTTTCCTTCTTAAAAAACACGACGTTGCATTGTACATACTACGGAATTTAATAATATTTTTGAATTTCAAATTGTGTTATAGCATGTTGCATGCCAAAAATCTATATCTATCTATACCTATAAAAAAAGTGTGGATAATTTCTTATAAAATATAATTTACTTATTATATCCATAAACTATACTTAATTTAAGGGTAAAAAAGCAATATAATATATTACAACTTTTCTTGTAAATATCTTATATTATATTTATTTAATTTGTTACATAATATGATATGTATGTCTATTATATCCATAATCTGCACTTAATTTAAGGGTAAAATAGTAATATACTATATTATTTAATTAATTAATCTCATATAATATATTATGTGTATTTCAATAGTCTTATACTATTCCAATTCTTCATCCCACAAATTGTTTCTCTATAATATCAAACATAGCAAAAAAGAAAAAAAATAAAAAAATATAATCCCACATCAATATAATATATTATATAATTAATTTGACACATATAATATTTTGAATTTAATTTAATAATTTAACTATTAATTCAATACATCTGTATTATTATAGTTCTTCATTCATCTACATGAATTAATTCTCCATCAATTACATAGTCTATATAAATTATATCCGAATGAAGAGATTGAAAAATAAAAGGTTGAATTTGTAGAAAGATTATAAACTAAATTGATGATACTTAATTAGAAGTTCTCTATCAAAAATCAAGAATTTATTCTCTATCAATCATTATATAATTAATTATTCACGTACTATATATTATATTTATTTCAATAGTATTGTACTATTTCAATTCTTCATTCATATCAATTAATCCTCCACCAATTATTTCTCCATCATATCAACCATAGTAAATAAGAAAAAAATAAAAAACATAATCCCACAGTAATATAATATGTTATATTTTATAATTTAAATATTATTTCAATAGAATTGTACTATTACAAAGTTTATACAAATTACATCCTAACGAATAAATTGAAAAATAAAAACTTGAATTTATGAAAAGATTATAAACTAACATCATTCTTCTTAATAAGTTATCTGTCAATAATCAAGAATTGAATTTGCACCAATCATTAATGGGGGGAAAAGATAAAAGGAATGACATTCAATTAATGATTTGATTCATTTAATATAAGTTATTTAAATAATTCTTAATAGAAAACATGTAATTTAGTTAGCAGGAATGAGATTCAATCAATGATTTGATTCATTTAATAAAAATTATTTAAGTAGTTTTTAATAGAAAACATATAATTTAGTTGTGGTAACTACAATGTGTGTGTATGTTCTGAATCATATTTTATGGTATTAAAGAAAATTGAAAAAATAAGTTGGTTTCATAATATATAACCAAAATGTCAAGTGATAATTTATTCATTGAAATTGATGTGTTCATTCTTACTTATATGATTAAGAGTAGTCCTAATTAAATGTATTAAAACTAAATTTCAACTTCTTTATATATGGTCGGGCTCGTCTGACTCGGATAATGTTGACTGCACCAAGAAGACTTATAAGATGATATATGTTAAACTATTAGAACACACACACACACACACACACACACACACACACACACACACACACACACACACACACACACACACACACACACACACACACACACACACACACACACACACACACACACACACACACACACACACACACACACACACACACACACACACACACACACACACACACACACACACAGAGATGTGTATTAAAGATAATGAAAAACACATAAAAAAGTCAATGATCAAGATAATTAAATGATTAATATAGAAAATTTTGGGAGCTCTATTTTCAAAGTTGCTTGATAAAGTTTTAAAAATATGATTAATTGTAAAAATAATCACAAACTTTAAATGAAGTTACAATTTAGACATAACTTTTAAAACATTACAATAATAAATGGTTGATTTAGAAAATAAATTTTAAATTAATTATGGTTTAAATCTTATATTTTCCTAACTTATTAATTTATAATTTGAGAAATTTAGAATATTGGTTGGTTTGATAATTATATATAAAATATTTTATGTTAGATTATTCAGTTAATTTAGACTACTTAATTAAATTCATGGGGGAGTTAATATTGCACAATTTTTGGGAATATAAATTATATTGACTACCCATGATCATATGACTGAAAATGAACATATATAGTCCAATTACCTATAAAAGAGTTGAAATAGAAGAATTGAATATTTTCCCTTTAAATTAAATTACTAATTATCTAAATTTAATATAGAACAATAATATAATATGTGATTATAATATATTATGATTTTTTTACATATTCTACATTTTTAAAACATATCAATCATAGGAATATTGAGAATTGACATTTTATGTTAGTTGAGGAAATAATTGAAATTGAGGAATTGAATATTTTTCCCTTGGATTGTACAACTAATTAAATTAAGAGTAGTGATTTTCAGCCAGATTCTGGCTAGCCATCTTTTATTATTTTTAATAATTAATTAATTTAATTAATAAAACACTAATTATTCAATAAATTTACATTGATGCCCTCCATAGGGAAACTCTATATGCGCTTCAATTCAGAAGAAATCGAAGATGGAAAAAAAATAAAAAAGTGAATAAAAGAAAGAAGATGAAGTTGCACCCCTTTCTTCTGATCCACTTCTAGAGTGTTTTAATAATTAATTACAAATCACTAATTTCATGACAGAAGGATAATATAGTAAAAACATAACATTTAATAATTAACATAATTAATTTATTAATAATACAGTTTTATTAATCATCAAAAAATTAAATTCTGGCTAGCCAGAATCTGGCTGGCTAGCATTATTCTTAAATTAATTAGTCATTGAATCAAGAATTACAACTGACAACCAAATTATATTTTTCTTAAAAAATTGTAGAAAAATATATTGAACATGAAATCTTGAACGTAATTTACCACAACAAACTATTAACCAAACTTTGAGATTTTATCACTTCTTTCTCATTGAGCAACACATGTTTCTATAATAATTTATACATTCAACATCATTCTAATTTAGTTAAGTTATTTTTAGTTTTATTTGTTCAAGGTAGTTATTTATCTTACGGTAAAAAAGTATAGTATTAAATGTATGTTCGAATAAAATACATAAAAAATAAAATAATTACTTAATATTTTACAACATGTGTAATAATTAAAATAGTTCAATCAATTCAATGTATCGTGATATCATACGTAAATTAATTGATAACATAGGGTGGTTAAAAACCAGATGAATTGATGTGTGATATGATAAGGTGTTCTGTCATGATAATAAAAAAAACATATAATTAATAATATTTTGAACTCACTAACTATCTAAATTATTTTAGTATGTTTAATTAACTTTATATATTGAATCTTTCTGAAATGGATGATGCAAGATTTTGTGAATTTATAGTAATTAAAAATCTGTATTTTATTAGACAGTAAAATAAAAATAAAAATTGTTGAATAAAAGATTTGAAGTGTGTGTTAATACATATATGTGTCATCAATCAAAAAGAAGATTGAGAATTATTCTAAAATAAGAAGCTTGAGAAAAGATACATGCATCTCTCTCTATAAATTCCAAGTTCTTGTTCGAATTGTTACAATTTAATTATACTTCATGCTTTCTATCATTTTTCTGATTATTGATTAATCTAGAATTTTCAAAATATCATTATATTTATAAAGTGATATATATATATATATATAATGAAATATAATTTTTTAATTGATTATTCAAATATAGCATAGTAAAAATTATTCAAACTTCATTGTTTAATTTAAGAAAACTAGAAGTACTCCTACAAAATTGGTAGAAATATGTTTTCCTTTTCTTTTAGGGAGAGTGAGAATTAAATGAGGCGCATGAGACATGAAATATTTTACAATTTTAATTTGGGCTTTGATTTTATCTTAATTATTGGGCCAACAAAAAATATTCTATCAAGAAGGTCATGGCCCAAAAGATTTGGGGTTTATGATAGCTTTTAATAAAAATAAGAATTAATTATAAGATAATCAATAATAATTAGCATTTATTAACAAAACATTAAATTATAAAATTATAATTATAATCATGAAAAATCCACCATGATAATGAATTATTAAAAAATAATTATATGCATGAAGAATAACACTAATTAAAATTGTAAAATTAAATAATTTTTTATTTTCACAAAAAATATTATAAAAATTATAAACTTGATAGTTAAAAATGAAAATGTCACACCAATAGAGGATTTCATGTGCTTTTAGTCTATGGTATTTATATATTCGACAGGACACATACTTCAAATATATACCAAAATATTTTAATCTGAAATTAAATAGACATTATTTAAAATATTTATAGAGAAACACGAAAAATGAAATACTCAAGCTTGGACTACACAATTTCATGCATCGCAAATGATCGAATTTGACTCTATTCGAACTTAAACGCTTATTTTGCAGATTTAATGGCAAAACACCAACAACATATTGTACATCTGAAAATGAAAGACACAAAACAGAAACACACATTGTTTAAAAGAAAAATTCACGCACACACTAATCACAAACCAAAATGAATATGATCTCATCAATCTCTTCTTCTTCTTCTCCGGTGGTCTCTACGGTAGAATATATTTTCTACAACCTCTTCAATTTTGTCAAAATATCTCTCTCTGAATCTTCGGCAGAATAAAAGAATCCACGCAATGCTTCCTAATCCCACCACATAACCCACCGCAGCACATACATATTCCCACTCTATATCCTCTTCATCCTCATCTTTCTCTTTTTCTGGTACCGTTGAACCATTCTGTTGTATGCAACTTCTGTTGACTGGGAAACCGCATAATCCTGTGTTTCCTTCAAAAGAATCTGCAGAAAATGTTTGGAATTGAGGGCCAATTGGGATCATTCCAACGAGCTCATTGAATGACAAATTCAAAATTGAAAGGAATGTGAGGCGTGCGAGCTCCTCCGGTATTCTTCCTCTCAGCTGATTTGCAGAGAGGTCGAGTGACTCGAGCTCCATCAAGGCACCCAATGATTTCGGGATTGAAGAGGTGAGAGCGTTGTGGGATAAGTTAAGAAGATAGAGTGAGGTGAGATTCCCAACTTCTTCTGGTATCAGTCCATGGAAATTATTGCAAGACAAGTCAATGGAGGTGAAGTCAGGCCAAATCTTCACAAGATTCACCTCAACCCCTTTGACGGTTAATGTCACCTCATCCTTGTAGTGTAAGAAGTCTGGGCCTAGCAAATTAGAGCCTGAACGGTTGGGCCTCAAATGTGTATCACTTTGTAACAATATCATTCCTCTCCAAGTTGAAAAGTTTAATAGATGCAGACTGCCACTGAAATTATTTGAAGATAAATCCACAATTTGAAGATTTGGCCAGCTTTTATCACATCTCCACAATCCGTTGAATTTGTTGGAGCGCAACACCAGGACGTGCAAGCTCGGCGATAACATGCATGGAAAGTTATCGTCTAAGTTGTTGTATCCAACATTCATTACCTGCAAGTGTTGGCAGTTTGCAAGGGATTTCGGAATCTTCCCGCCTAAGTTGTTGTGACTGAGGTCCAAGGTTCTTAGGCTACAATTGATGAAAAACTGATCCGGAATAAGGCCATTAATGTTGTTTCCTCTCAGATTCAGCACTTGAAGATTCTCAGTGCTGTTTTTGACTACACATGGTGGTATGATACCAGTGAAGTTATTGAAAGACAAGTCAAGAACAACAAGGCCGGAAATATTGCAAAGGGAGGTTGGAATTGCTCCACTTAAGCTATTATTTGCAAGAGATAAAAAACCGATTGAGGAGTAAGTGATGATGTTGGATGGAATGGAGCTGTGAAAATAATTGTTAGAGTAATCTACATAAAAACAATCTTGTGGAAGCGGGGGCAATTCACCCTTGAGCTGGTTTATTTGAGTGCAAGTCTAGTGTATCTAATGAAGTGGGAATATGGTAAGGCTTTTGTAGATTCACCAGCCGATTGAATGAAAGGTCTAATTCGATAAGTGTTCCATTTCCAATTTCCCAAATCCAACTGGGAATATCCCCTGCAATCCGGTTGTTCGATAGGTCCAAATCTGAGATCTGTGATTGCTTTATAAAATCTGGAAAATAGCTAAGATTGCAGGAAGCCAATCTTAATATTTGTAGCTTGGGAAATCCATGCAAACTTGAGTCAATGTTGCGTGCAACAACTGACAAGTTGTTGTACGAAAGATCAAGATCTATAAGGTCGGGAAATCTCTTAAGCTTTTCAAGATGAAAAGAGCCATTGAATAAGTTGTAAGATAGATGAAGAAATTCAAGGCTTTGAAGCTGGAAAAAAGAGTCAGAAATAGGGCCTTCCAGTCGATTACTGCTCAAATCCAAGAAACCAATATTATTTACAATGGGAAATTCGCTGACTTGCCCACTAAAGTGGTTGTTGGAAAGTTGAAGAGCACATAGTGAGGGAAGAGCGAAGAAAGAGTGGGGAATTCTACCGTTTAATTTATTGTACGATAAATCTATAGAAAAAAAAAGCATTAGAAAAGTTAACAATGGAGGAAAACTCATTGATTTGGTCACTAAATTGGTTATGGGAAAGGTCAAGTTCCTCTAGTGAAGGTAGAGCAAAGATAGTGCCTGCAGGTATGCTTCCACTCAATGAATTATGACTTAAAGCTAAATGAGTAAGGCAGGAGAGACCTTCAAAGTGGTGGTCAGAAAGTGATCCCATTAGACTATTCTCTCTAAGGTCTATGTATGTAAGTTTCTTAGACCACATATAAAATGAAGGAATCACACCGGTGAGAAAATTAAATGATAAGTCGAGATGAACTAACTCCGTTAGGTTAGCAAACGTGGATGGAATGGGTCCGACAAAGTTACAACCAGACATGTCTATAGACCTTAATCCACTCCTCAGATGAAATTGAGGTATGGTTTCATTATGAAAGTTATTTAAGGATAAATCAAGGTCTTGTAGAGTCGGTGCCTGTAAGATCATCTTTGGAATATAACCTATCAGAGAGCAATCACTGCAGCTGAAGGTTGTCAAACTTGAGAAATTTGCAACAGAATCTGGAATTGTAGTGGACAAGTTGTTCGAGTCAAGTCGAACAACTGAAAGGGAATGAAGTTGTGAAAGAGATGGACAAAAAGGGCCGGATAGCTTGCAATCACTCAAGCTTAAAACCCTCAAATGAGGTAATGAGGAAGATATAGTTTGGCACCACTCACTCCCTGCGCCATAAATACCCACACCATCAAGATACACTTCTCTCAGACTTGTTAGATTCCGAATCAGAATCTTTAAATTCGGAATCTCGAGTGTCTGATCAAAAGACGAGGAGTAGGAGATATCAAGAACAACCAATCTCCTCAGAAGTGAGATTTCAATTGGAACAAATCCCTCAAAACCAGAAAGAGACAGATTCAAGTGTGTCAAATGTGTAAGATGGTGAATAGCCCTCGGAATATTCTGAGATATTCCAATAGTGAAGAAATTGTATGCCAAGTTTAGCTTCTCCAGGTACCTGAGACGGAAAAGACTCGACGACTCATTAAGTCCGCCAGAAATGGACTCATCATCGAGTTGCAAACTGATAACACGGCCAACACCATCACATTCCACGCCGTCCCACCGGCAACAATCATGCTTTTGATTCCAGCGTGCCAATTTTTGTGAATAATCAGGATCGAATTTGAGTTCGCTCTTCAGCTCACGTAACAAAGTTTTTTGATCTTCAAGACATTGGGCGTGGACTGCAGGAGCTAGAATGTTTTTGGCGACAGTTACGGTGAGAATTATGCAGAAGAAAAAAGAGTGGGGAAGTGATGTAGAAATTGCCATTGCAACATGTAAAGGATTAGGCTGCGTAAACTTGGATGTGGGTTTAAATATGAGCTACATCACTCTCAAATTAATGTGGTAGTATTATTGATATTTGAAAAGACACCTAGCTACTTTTGATATATAATTAATAATCATTTATTTTAAATCCAACTAATTACTTTGATTCATTTATTATTGTAATTTTTTTTTCTAATTCAAAGTTGTGTGTCAGTGTTAATATGTGAAATGAACATTGAACAATACGTTTTAATTTCATTAATATTATATGAAATACATTTATTTTTATATCAATTTAATAAATATGATATATAAATTAATAAGATCAATCACTTTTATTATAATCAAAATTCAATTTAATTGAATCACAAAAAAAAAACTCTTTAAATTAATAAATATGAATTTATAGATGAATTAATATCTATATAAATTAATAATTTTGCATAAAATGTCATAGTCATAAATCTATTAATTTACAGAGATTTACTTTTTTATCAACATTTTTAATTTATAAATTACGATTTAAACATTTGATTCCAAGGACAAGTATATTTCTACCAAAATTTAAATAAAAATAAATATGGGTATAAATATCTGTAAGTTGGTAGAAATTGTTAAAAAAAATTTAAACACGACTCTCTTTTTCCACTATTTTATAAAATATAAATATAAATTTTCAAGTAACAGTTTTTTGATGGTCGAGACATTGGCTGAGGGCTACTGTAGTTATGGTGATAAGTATATATGTAGAGAAGAAAAACAAGTGGCCAAGTGAAAATATTGCCATTGCAACACCGGATTATGGTTATGAATTATGATTATGATTATATATATATATATATATATATATATGTCGCGTATATTAGACTGTTGTTTTTCGAGAAACTTGTAGCAAGAAATTCCACAACTCTCAACCATATTTTTAAACCTCACTTATAAATTGATGGAGGACTAAATCAACTTGTGTGGATGAACAACGTACCATTTCTGCAGCCACGGTGACCACATGATGTTTCAATCTAACTGTTGGTGGAGTTGAACTCATGATATTGTGTTTTTTTTTTTTAAGAAAAATAAAAGAAAATAAAAAAAACTCTCCAAAAACAACATGATGATTAATGATTTGAGAAGGATGGTGGTAAAGATCCCACTTGAAATTAAGACTAATTAATTGAGTAGATCGACTTTGAGGTCTCCCGTCGATCTTCCACACCAAGTAATGATGCATGCATTCACTTAACATCTCAAAAAATGGTACATGTAATTGAGGTTAAATATAGTATATATGCTAAGGAAAAATACTTACAAGATTAATTGTTATATATAGATAAATAATCCATCAAACGTGGCTCCATTACTCAGACGAGATACTATGTTGCATTTTCTTTACATATGTTGGATAACTTTGTTTTTTTTTTTAATTAATTTTACTGCTGCTTCTTCGCCCACAGACATTTCAATTTGTCAATTTAATGAATATTTGGTTTTGTTCACAGCAGTACTATTGCAAAATATTTGCATGTACCCTAATTAGTATTTCTCCAATTTTATAATAACTATAATTAGCATTTCTCCAATTTTATAATAACTAGCGGAGATTATGTGCGTTGCACTTAAATTGTATGATTTTTTTACTAAAATACGTAATATTAAAATTTCTTTTGAAAGTCTAAAATTTAAAGTTATAAGCTATATGATAATTAGAAAATATTAATAAATATCTAATAAATAATTAGAATAAGAATATATATATATATATATTAATAACAATAAAATGAATTCTTTTATCTAAAAATAAAAAAAATAAGTAATATATCATTGCGTTAAATTCTACAGTATATTTAATATTATATGTATATCTTCTAAAGTACAAACTAAACATATATGTGAAATGTAATAAAAGCGTGCACAAAAAAAAAGAATAATATTTAAATTGATTTAAATTTAAATATGTATATATATATATATATATATATATATATATATATATATATATATATATTGGGCGAATGTAGATTCTCATATATGTGAATACAATAATCAAACTTTTTATTACGATCAACATCCATTTGAATTTCTTCTTGAATTAATATATTTTTATATTAAAATAGAACATCTTGTCAATGTTTTTTTATTAACGATTTTTGGGCGAACCTATGATGATAACAAAACAAATTTCCATGCATTATATTAGGTATGAAACAAAATTCATTATGGTTTCAAAAAAGGACATCTCTTTTTGTGGTTATATTGGTTTTGATTTCTCAGAGCAATATCCTAGTAAAAAGTTAAGAAAATAGATGAAAGTTATAATATTTATACTTTATAGTTATTTATACATAAGGCTATATTCGAAAATTCATTTTAAAAAATATAAGACATGTTTGTAAATATATTTTTGAACATATATGATCATTAGCTTAGGAAAAAAAAATTAGTTGATCTTATTTTCGAATCTATTGATCATATTTGTAATTCAATAGTTTCCAGATCCAAAATTGAGCGGCCAAACATCAATATTTATCAATTTAAATCACTTTTTTATTACAAATTCAAAGTATGTATGACAATTATTAATCTATTCTAGCATTTTTGTCTCCCTCTTTTCAAATTTGAAAAACTAAATTGTGACACCTCTTTTTTTGTCTCAAATACACTTCTCGCTCACACGTGAAAATTTCACTCTTTTATTTTGTAGCATGCGTGAATTATATATTTTTTAAATTGGTTAAAACTTTTTTTAAAAAACTTGAGGATAAAATTGGATCCGAACATTGGCCCGTCTTACGAATTCTGAACCGTAAGATGGTCTTATACAAGCTTTTGTCATTTATGAAAATAATAAACTTTAGATATTATATATATATATATATATTATAAGGCTCTCTCTCTCTCTATATATATATAAATATATTCATATCTCATTCATATTATTAATCGATTTGAAATGATTGATGTATCATAAACACTAAAACTTGTATGCCTATGATCTAAATTAAATTGATATCAATAAATATACTAATACTTAGATATATTAATGTTCACATCATTAATTCATTGATTAGTATATATTGATTGTCACTATTGTCATTATGATGTAAAGATACTAAATAAATATATATTCTTGATTTACATACTGTGTATATATACCATACTATCTTAAAGTTACTTGTAAGCATAAATTTTCATTAGTTCATGTAGTTGAAATATTAACATATACACATTTACAATTATATAAAATAATATATATACATATAGTTTTACACTAATATTAATTATTGAAAATAATAAAGCTTAAAAATATGTTTATTTTTTTAATATCTAAGACCCATATATTCACATTATAAAGTGTATTATATTTATTGTTATCTTTTTCCCTTTTTGACTAATTAATCTGGTGATTGTCCTAATAAAATTGAACCTTGAATGTAATAAAATAAATATTTGGTTGAGAAGTGCAATAAATGATATTTAAAAAATAAAATGTTATATTTGCCCAAATTTAGCAGCTAAAGTTTACATTTTTACTTATAACGTTTGTACTTGCTATTATAAAAGTAGTATTATACTCTAATATAATAGTTTAATTAAGCTAAATTTTTCCCTAGTTAAAATAGTATTAAAAAAATTAGTAGTGTTCTAAAATTAATTGTTGTATACATGGTAACTTGTTAGAGCCTATTTGAGACAATATTTGGCCTGAGGCAAAATAATGAAAATGTTTAGAAGTAAAATACTTTTTAAAAGATAATACACTAATATGTTTTAAAGAAATTCATTTATTATTTCTCGTTTTATCAATAATAAAATAACGTTTAAATGTTCTAATTCCCAAACCGTGACATATTACTAACTTAAAAACTTAGTTCAATAAAAAATAATCGTTATAATTAGCATATCCAATAATATCCGATAGGTAAAATATGCATTGGAAAATGTTATTTATATAATATAATATCTCAATATATAATTTTATATTTAATTTTATGTCTTAGGTTCTATTAACATATATATATTTTAATTTTGAAAAAAAATCAAATCTATTAATATCTAAGTGTTTTTCAAATGTTAGATAAGTTATATGGTTAAAAAATAGTTTGTTAGAGATTAAGATATGATAAACTTTATTCATAAGCCATAGATTTGATCATTTATATATTTAAAATACTTGACTCCAAATAAATTGTTAATGGAATGTGGATAATACATATATTTATTTAGCTAACTATTTTCATGAAAATAATGAAGCCTGAGGCGATCGACTCGTTTACCTCATAATAGAAACGATATAGTGTTATTTCATTCATATATACATACACATTCTTGATTTATATATATATATATATATATATATATATCTTAATTAAATTACTTGTAGTAAAATTCAATTTAATATATTCACTTATGAATAATTTTATTTTCTCCAAATTATATATTTGAAAGTGTTCTCTATGATTTTACATTAATATTAAAAAAATTCTTTAGATTGATGAGTAATTGTGAAGTTGATTTTGACAAAATATGTAATTTTTTTTAGAAATAACATTTTATGATTTGGAGGGCATGACATAATTTTTACAAATTAATTACTACGATAAAACTAATTAACTTATCTTTAATAAAAATAGACAAGCGGTCAAAATAACATTTCATTACACACACACACACACACTATCTTTAATACAAATATGTAGGTGATGATAATTTTTTTGGTGCTCGTTAAATTTACATCACTCTTTTGCAATAAAATTGTTTCAATTTATGTACATTATCTAACATTTTTATTTTTTTTTTATCTATTTCAGTTCACTAATATTTGAATTATTGATATCACATGATGTGAATCAGTAATTTATAAGTAAAGAATTAAATTTTAAGTATATTGAATAAATTATACTTATAATTCACAAAAAAAATATATTCTATACTCGATCAATTTTGAAATTCAACATAATTTTTAAAATATTTTTAATAATGTTACCTTTTGAATTATGGAAAATTCAACATTCCTAAATTGTCGCTAAAAAATAAATTAGAACAGACATCCATCATATAAAAAAGAATAATAAAAATAATTGACATGAATGCATGTGATATGCATTGTATATATATTAATTCATAATTTATATCTTGTTGGTTTATAAAGATATTAATGAATTGCCTATCATTTAATTAAAAATAATATGTTAGTTGAAATTTGAAACCTATACACATACACACATATCAAATTGATGCACCAATTGAAATTATATATGTATTTTAAATAATATTATGGAAGTTAATAATAATATTTATTAATTGTTACCATATATATGCATATCAAATGAATAATCATTTGCATAAAAATCGATCACGCTAGAAATTTTATATCTACTACTATATGATTATAATAAAAAGTTCATGTTGTAGATTTATTATATTACCCTATTGTGCTTAATTTAAATATATTATAAAAATATATTAGTTAAATTCAATTTTGTAAATAAGGATTTTTTATATATAATAGTAGATTCATATGGAAACTAATATATTATATTAGATTGGGAAAAGGGTCTCGCAGGCCCCTGAACTTTTCGGCGGGGACTTCGCAGGCCCTGTACTTGTTTTTGGCTCAATTGAGCCCCTGAAAATTTTTTTCGGGTCTATTGGGCCCCTCCGTCAAGCCCCTCTTAACGGGGCAGTTAGTTCGACATAAAACGACGTCATTTTAGGTTTCATTCGAATAAAAAAATTATAAATTCAATATAAATTTCACCTTACCCATTTTAAAAACATCCCCACCTGATTCTAGATAAACCCGACCCGATTCTCCTCCTCCCCATTCTCATCTTTTTCCCCCATTAGATCCATGTTTAATTTCTTTTTCATCTATTTTTCTGTTTGTTCATCCTTTTCTTTTTTCTTTTTCTTTTCTTTCAAAATATGTTCATCGTTCACATCCAGATTCCGTCCAAGTTCAGGTCAACAAATCCTTGATTTTCCGTCATGAGGCGCCGAAAACCTGCTGCCTGCAAGTCTACCCAGAATCCGGCAGTGTCTCTTCTGTCCCAATCTGCTTCCAAAAAATTCTCCAAAAAAAAAGCAAAAATTGCCTTTGTAGCCGCTTCAAAATCTGCAGAAAAAACGCTAAAAAAATCAAAATTTTCATCTTCCCAAAATTCTGCCAAAAACCAAAACACCAGATCTAGAACAACCCCCAATTCTTATGCATCTGACAACTCCTCTCCACCTGATCCTACCCCACTTTCACACCTTAGCCCCCCTCATCTTTATATATTATATTACATAATTTCCCTTAAATTAAAGTTGTAGTAGGGATATAATACGTAAACCAAAATTTATAAAACATCACGCTTTTATAATAGTAGTAGATAGTAGATTAGTTGAATTCTTCTCACCTACTTCAATTCATCTCTTCCACCGGTAGCCCTAGAAGATCCGCAGCTGGGTCACCATGCTTTCTCTCATTGCTTGCAGCGTTCATCTTCCTCAGATTCTTGAGGCAATTTTCTCCAGTCCTTCATCATGAAACTTGACAAAGATTGAAACACCCATTGCTTGGAAATACCACAGAACCTTCCGAAGATGAAGACATCATCAGTACTCTGTCGATTAAGGTAGTCTCTTAACTTCAAAATCCTTAATCACCGTTATTACAATGGGTTAACAATCTTTTTTTTTTCAGGCGCCACTTTACAAAACAAGTAAAAATTACAGCCTATTCTTGAAAATTGACACTGCAGCTAAACTGACGCAGTAGATAATTTCAACATTTTTGACGATTGCTTATGGAATTTATGGATTCTGTCTCTCATCGCTCGCTGCAAAATATCTCCAAATCCCTTTCCCAGAGGTAACCCTCTCTGCATTATATGTATGCGTTCCAAAAAATTATTCATTTTTCCTTGATCCGCTCCATCATTGATTTTTCCCTTTTTTTATTTTCTGCATTCTTATGTGATTTTTAGGGTATTTTTGAAAATTATTTATCTTTTTCGGGGTTTACTTCGGAACTTTTTCAGTTGAATTTTGCTTGATCCCTCGGAAAATTCATGGAATTCAGCTTAATATTCAACCTATTTGCTGCATAAAAATGGCATCCCCTTTTATAACTTCATTCTTCTGTACCTCCTTAGTAATGTTAATGGGTTTGTAGGAGATAGCATCTTCATATGTTTATTAATTCTCGCTACTGGATTTCAGGATGTGTCAACTAATTGCATTTTTGTCACAATGGACGTCAAGGATCCTATTCGCAAATGGTGTCATAATGTTCAAGTTGCTCCATCCGGTAAAATTAAAACTTTTTGTTGCCATCTGGTAAAATTACAACTTTTTGTTGGAGTATTAAACTTGATTTGTTAGATATTTTGGAAGAAATGTCTAGAATTAACTAGAAAATAGAAAAGAAAAAGAAGAATCTAGAATAAAAAAGAATTAAAAAGAAAATGAATATTCTAGTTAAAGAGAAATCTAGAAAAATGTAGATATGTGCATGTATGGAATAGTATAGAATAGTCTAGAATTAGAACAATCTAGACTAACATTGTAACTATATATATATATATATATATATATATATATATATATATATAGGGGAGGATTAAAATAAGAAACACCTCCTATGTGAGATTGAGCATGTTTCAAAATGTAATTGGATTTCATAGGGATATAATAGTCCAAAAAAAGACGCCTAATCTCACATCCATATCTATGAATAATAATAATGGCAAAGAATCCTAATAGGTATGGAAATTCTTCCACAATGGAATCTGCACATGCCAATTCATTGTGATTAGACTCTTCATCTCTCTCCCTGATGCAAACCTAAAGAGAGAGAATAGCGGAAGTTGTCGTTTGGCAGATGCAAGGTCGATACCTCTCTCGTCTTCTGCAAATAGAGATACAGTTGGAGACGTTGTTTTTTGTGGAATTCATTGTAATTTTCTCGAGTTTTATGGCATCTACTAGGTCCTATAAATTGCAGATGATGGGTGGAGGTCAATCGAAGAGATTTGAAGGTACTCTAATGGTGTTTGATGTCTGATGTTTGTGTAATGTGTATGAAGTTGTAATTTTGCGAATATACTGTACGTGTGTTGTTCGATTGATTTTCCGAGAATGTCTTAAAAACAAGGGTTCTAAATTTTTAGATGTATGTTGTGTTCTTCGAATCTCTCTTTGCGGATTTCATGTATTTTGTGTCATATTATCAAATTCCCCAGATTGAGAACTACCAAAAGAAGAATAGCAATTTGATTATGACGCCTCATCAATATTTCCAAATCGAGAATTTGATTTAAGAATGGTTGATAGATGTGTTATTCACGAAGGTTGAAAAAGTAATTAATCTATTAGCGTTTGAAAATTAAAATCCTAATTATATGTTTTGGTTGCAACATTTTAATTTCACATTGTACGATTTTAATTTTGATAAAACTAGGGTTTATGAATTATATTAATCTCTGATGGTTCTTGATAATTTGTTTGTGGATTTATGTTAAATTGTGAATAAATTGATGATTGGTTAATTTTAGCAAATATTATATGATGTGATAGCAAATTAGATAGTTCATATTAGTACACCTCTGCATCACATTAACACCTATATATTAGCAAATTATTTCTACATTTTTAGCAAAAATAATTTAAGAAGATAACAAATTTATAATTGTATTTAACACAATATATAATTGATATGTTTATTTGCATATTATAATATGTTTTCCCACGTTAGAAAATGTCAATAATATCTCTAGCATTCATAATATGGATGATTGCAATTTTTGTTTAGTTGTGTTATGTTGTGATCATGACTTAATTTTCAAGTCAATAAGGGTTTACGATATCATAGCATTTTTAATAAATATTGTTAGCAAATAATTTGCAATATGCTAGTCAATAATTTGCTGCTTCATAGCATTTTTTACTTTCATATTATTAATATTTTTAGCAAATGTGTGTTTAAGTTTTGTGCAATACCCCGTAAATTAATTACTGCTTAATTGTAGTTAATTGTGGCAATTACTATTTAGTATAGTAATTTTTAGTAGATTAGGGTCGTAAGTATCCGTTAATTATTTCGGTTAGAGTTCTAAATTTTTGGGAAGTCGGGATCGTAATTTCAGATAAATTCGATTTCCATTTTAAATTGCAGTGTGTTTATCGTGAATCAGATATTCCGATAAATATTTTCAGGACTAGGAGAATCATATATTGTCCAGTTATTTAGTATTTAAATTCAGATAATTTAATCAGAGTATATCAAGAGAAGAGAATTAGACATCCTCTAGTATCGATATTTTAGCAATTCACTTTTCCCCAAATTGAGAGGACATTTCCGTCACTTCTCTGCCATGTACCATACCGCTGGTGGCAATTTATTATTGTCTAGTGGAAAAAGAAGTCTGAAGCCTAGCCTTACCCAATTTATTAAGCTGTCAAATCTTCTTTTCAACTGCAAAGCATTTTTGTAAAGTAGAGCGAGAGAGAAAAAGGGCAAAAGCAAGCTTCCTTTCTTTCTTTTTCTCCATTCCATCTTCATTTCTCCACACAAAATTTTCTAGAAAGAGAGAGAGGAAACGCAGTAGTTTCTCATTTCTTCTTCTCCTTTTCATCTTCATTTTCTGCACAAGAAGTAGGAGACTATGTAGCATTTCATTCCACCTTTTCATCTTCATCTCTGCGTGAGAAACTGAGAGAGAAGGAGAGAGAGTGGTAGATGCAAGAAGTTGCAGCCTTGTCGAGAAGAGCTCAAGCTATCCTTCAGCCGCTCTTCACCGTTGGGTTTCTGGCGTCATCGTTAGAAGCTTTGTTTCAGTCGTTTCATCTCCTCCAAGCTTCTTCCAACTTTTCTCCTTGGTTATTTTGAAAGGTATTTTCAAAAATCATGAGCTATATAAACATATATTTTCAGATCTAAGCTTAAGAAGTATATGTGTGGATTTTTGGTGTTTTAAATGACGTTAATGTTTTAGAAAATTAGTTGGTTATGTGCTAGCATGTGTAGTTGAGTTTGAGATGTTTTGAGGTGATGAAAACTTGGTATTTGGACCAAAATAAATCAGTTTTAGCTCTAGCACCAGCTGGGGAAAAATCAGTCCTAGCCTAGGCAAATCAGTTCAGCACTGAAGCTCATCGGTTAACTGATGAAGTAAATCAGTTGAATTGAAATAAATCAATCCTAACACTTAGGTTAATCAGTTCCGGACTGAAGCTCATCAGTTCAGTTAACTAATGAGGTGAATCATTTAACTGATGAGGTGAATCAGTCGACTGATTCAGAGTTTGTTTGGAGTTCGCGTAGACGGCGCGCTGCGCAGCTCTGTTCAGCAGTTTCACCACCTTTCAGTAAAACGAGCATAACTCCCTCGTTAGACATTGTATTAAGTCGCTGTAAATTTTTCCAGAAACTAGACTTCCGTGGTTTTCCAGTGGTATATGTCTCAATCTATAATCCTTCCTAAGTCGATTATGAAAAATCATCAAAGTCAGGTCACGTGTTTTCATTCGGAAATTCTGGCAGTTCTGCCACCTTTCTGTAAATCGGGTATAACCTTTCCGTTACTAATCATTTTGAGTCACTGTAAATTCTGTAAAATTTTAAACTTCCGTGGCTTTCCAAAGGTATAGGGCACATCTCCTGCACCTTAGCGAGTCACAGCAGAAAATTCTGTAAAGATGGGTCATGTGCAGAGTGTGATCAGTTTATGAGCTTAAATGTGGACCTTGGTTCTAGTATCAAGTTGTGTTGAATGTTGAGGTATTTTTTATACCTTAAATGATGATGATGTATGTCTTAAGATGTTTAAGAGTTGGGGTCGAGATCAACCCTTAAACTAAGAGAAAATTTAGAATGGATTCTAGACCGTAATAGGCCTTCGTGTCGTGTTGAGTCATGTCAGTTTTAGGATCAACATGCTAAGTATATTTTTATATATTGAAGGCTAGCAGATCCACAAGGGATAAGACCTGTGAAGAACTAGCAGCTGCCGTATTAAAACATCGGTGAAAGGTGGCCTTTCTTTTTCAGCGGACTCTTAGTCTAAGCAATTATTTGAGTTTTTACTCACCAGCAGTTAATTATTTCTAATGCAAATAAATTATTGTCATGCATAAAATGTTTTGTTTTGTATGATATCCTTATCTGTATTTAGTTAGCTTGCAAGGGGCTTTCTAACTCTTAAATCGATCGAGCCTTGTGCTAACTTAACGTGTTAACCGAGGTTAGTGTACACTTAGGTCAGTGATATTAGAAAGAGGGAAAGGCTTAAGCGGAGCTATTCTTGACTAAGATATCGATGATGCTAAACGTCCATGGAAAAGGCTTTAGCGGAGCTATTCTTCAGTGTTTAGTTATGATAAGTGTTTGTGGAAAAGGCTTAAGCGGAGCTATTCCTCGACGCCGTGGAAAAGGCTTAAGCGGAGCTATTCCTCGGCATTCAGTTCAGATAACGGATGATCATACAACAGAAAAGCGCGCAAAGACAGAAAGTGATTTAGTAAAACATGGAGCATTTTCAAATAAAATCCCTGTGTGCTTACTCAGATACATGACAAGAAAATCTATTTTCAGTTCAGTAAATATTTTTGGCAAAATGTGTTCACTGAGTACCCTTGTACTCAGCCCTGCATATTTATTTTTAAATGTGTAGGTTGAGCTGGTGTTGAAGGGACAAGTGCTGAGAGTGGAGCTCTTTTGTACAAGGCTCAGATAGTCTTGTATTTTGAATGTCTTTCTTTTACTTCCGCAACTCAGTTATATATAACAAGTCCAATATTACAGCTTTTGATTTTGGACGAGTCCAATAACTCGACAATCAATTAAGTACTATTATTATTCAGTCATTGTGAGTACTTGAAATCCGTTCAGAATTAGAGTTCTCAGACCAGATATTGATCCTGGAATATAGTAGTTCATTTCCGTATTTAATTATTTTCAGTTCGCGCCTTGATCCATCCTTCATTGGGATCGAGTCGTGCCAGTCACACTTCGTGTTAATCAGATATTAATATGGGATCATGACATTTTGTATGAAAAAAAAATAGCGAAAATCGTATCAATAACTGTTAGCAAAATATGTTTTTATTTATAGCAAATTATACATCTGTTTATAGCAAATTATATATCCGTTTATAGAAAATTAATTTTTTGCTTATGATTTGGGTTTCTTTTGTTGTTTGACTGATCTTTAAATGGTTTCGAGATGTTGGTAATTGATTGCAATCAGTGGTCTGCACTGGTCGTCTTTAAGTAAAAAATTAAAGCACAAATTTGTTGATTCGTAACAATTGTTAGTTTGATATTATTAATATTTTTAGCAACTTATGCATCTGTTTATAGCAAATTATACATCTGTTCATAGCCATAATCCTATGAGTCTGTAGTTTATTTGATGTATGTTTTCATTTATATGTTCATGGTCATATTATGGAATGTTATTGTCAAATTAGCAGATAGATATCATAAGCATACCTAAATATTGATTTTATAAAATGTTTAGATCAACAGTATACAATTGTAGTTTATGGAAAATGATGTTAATTTTGAATTCATATATGTTAGCAAATGATTGGTATTATGTTAGCCAATTGTAAGATGGATGATAACATTATTCAAAGTGATTCAATTATAAACTTAGTTGTGAAAATTATTTTTGACCGTATGCAATGTGCAGGTACTTCTAAGAAATTCACCAAAGAGCCACATGGACAAAGACAAACATCTTAAAGTTTATAGTTTTGATGATACTTTGTTATGCATACTAATATTTATATTTTTTGTCAAGCTTGATAGACGAAGGACAAATGCAAGATAGGCAAAGGAAAGAGAAATGGAATTGTTACGTACACTAATGTTATTTCTTCATGTGGCTGGATTGTAGCCTTATTACAATATGTTTTTGTGTTTATCTATGATTGTCTTAAAGAACAAGTGTTCTAATTTTTTGATGTACACATACTTCATACGATTTTGTGCATATTTGTGGGTTTTGAAAAGTTTAACTGTAAGAACAATATGTTAATTAGATGTATGATAGTTTTACACTCCTAATTTCATTTGCTGCTATTTATTTGATTTGTTGGGTACATATTAGCAAATGACAAAATTGATTTTAGCATAAATCATCATTTTAAATTTTCTATTTTCATGTCACGACCCCACATTAATATCTGATTAATGCGATGTGTGATTGGCACGACTTGATCCTAAGGAAGGATGGATCAAGGCACGAACCGGAAATAATTTAATAAAGAAATGAACTACTATATTCCAGGATCAATATTTGGTCTGAGAACTCTAATTCTGAACTGATTTCCAATACAAAAAAAAATGACTAGATGATAATAGTATTTAACGTACTATCGAGTTATGGGACTAGTCCAAAACCAAAAGCTATAAATGTTGGACTCGTTATATAACTGAGTTGCGGAAGCAAAAGAAAGATATTCAAAATACAAGACTATATGAGCCTTGTAAAAAAATAACTCCACCCTCAACACTTCTCCATTCAACTCCAGCTCAACCTGCACATTTAAAAATAAATATGCAGGGCTGAGTACAAGGGTACTCAGTGAACACATTGCCAAAAATATTTACTGAACTGAAAACTGATTTTCTTGTCATGCATCTGAGTAAACACACATGGATTTTATCTAAAAAGGCCCTATGTTTTACTAAATCACTTTCTGTCTTTGAGCGCACTTTTCTGTTGTATGATCATCCGTATCCGAACTGAATGCCAAGGAATAGCTCCGCTTAAGCCTTTTCCATGGTGTCGAGGAATAGCTCCGCTAAAGCCTTTTCCACGAATGCTTATCATAACTAAACGCTGAGGAATAGCTCCGCTAAAGCCTTTTCCACGAATGTTTAGCATCATCGATGTCTTAGTTAGGAATAGCTCTGCTTAAGCCTTTTCCTCTTTCTAATATCACCAACTTAAGTGTATACTAACCTCGGTTAACACACTAAGTTAGTACGAGGCCCGTTCGATTTAAAAGTTAGAAAGTCACTTGCGAGCTAACTAAATACAGATGAGGATATCATACAAAACAAAATATTTTATGCATGACAATAATTTATTTATATCAGAAATAATTAACTGCTAGTGAGTAAAATCTCAAATAATTATTTGGACTAAGAGTCCGTTGGAAAAGAAAGCCAACCTTTCACCGATGTTTTAATATTACAGCTGTTAGTTCCTCAGTGGTCTTATTCCTTATGGATCTGCTAGCCTTTAATAGATAAAAATATACTTAGCATGTTGATCCTAAAACTGACATGACTCAACACGACACGAATGCCTATTAGGGAGTATCCGTTCTAAATTTTCTCTTAGCTTAAGGGTTAATCTTGACCCTAGCTCTTAAACATCTTAAGACATACATCATCATCATTTAAGGTATCAAAAATACCTTAACATCTATCCCAACTCGATTCTAGAAACAAGGTCAATATTAAGCTCATAGACAAATCAACATTCTGCACAACATTCATCTTTGCAAACTTTTCTGCTTTGACTCACTAAGCTGCATGGGATGTGCCATACACCGTTGAAAATACATGGAAGTCTAGTTTTTGGAAAAATTTATGGTGACTCAAGATGATAACTAACGAAAAAGTTATAATCGATTTACTGGAAGGTGGCAGAACTGCCATTAATTTTCTAAAGAAAACATATGACCTGACTTTGCCAATTTTTCACAATCGACTCAGGAATAATTGACTGAAACATATACCATTGGAAAGCCACTTAAGACTAGTTTCTGGCAAAATTTACGGTGACTCAATCTGATGTCTAACGAGGGAGTTATGCTCGTTTTACCAAAGAGTGGTGAAACTGCCGAACACGAAGTGCGTGGGCGCGCTAGCCTTGCGCACGCACCGCGCGCTCGTGCTTGTTCCCACGCTGATGCAGAACTGAGGCCGAGAACCTGAGAACGATAATAGATCGCCATGAAAACTCAATACACAACTTCACAACCTTCTTATATCTTCAAAATCATGCATTTTAACACATCAAACCTCATCCCAAACATGCCTTTATGCATTAATCAACTCATAATTATCTAACATGCTTTCAACACCAAATAAAACACATAACACGGTTTCGAAAATACTTTTCAAAAATGACTCGGAAAAGCCTGAAAAGCTATGATAAAGGCTGGAACAAGCTTGATTATAGCTACTACTTCTCCTCTCCTTGGTTGTTCTCTCTCTTTCTCGATAATTTTGAGCAGAAATGAAGATGAAAAGATGGAAAGGAGAAGAAGAAGAAATGAGAGCTGGTTGTTTCCTCTCTCCCTCTCGATAGCTTTTCTGTAGAAAAAGAAGTGAATGGAAGATGATGAAAAGTGGTGAAGAAGAACTGGTTGTTGCCTTGCCATATATATCTCTATACAATACATATATATCTATTTGCTATTTTGGGGGAAAAAGGGAACGTGAGAGATATGGGAGAGGTGAGTGGAGGTATGGCCTCCCATGCCTTGGGTTGACTTACATAATACCCGTTTTAAATACCAGTTGTTCGGTTATTGTGATATTTTTCATCTCCGAAAAAAAATCCCGGACTAACCCGAGCTTGGTGAAATAATTCACTTATTTTAAAATAATAGTTTATTTAAAATTATTGATTTTTAAAACACTGCTTTAAAATACTGATTTTAAATCCTCAACAATTTAAAACATCCGAGCTAGAGAATATCTAATTCTCTCGGCTTGAACTTCTCGCTTAAATTATCCGAATTTAAACAATTGAATAACTGGAGAATATCTGATTCTCCCAGTCCTGAAAATATTTATCGGAATATTTGATTCACGATAAACACGCACCGCAATTTAAAAGAATAGGAATCAAATTTATCGGAAATTATGATTCCGGCTTTCCATACTGATAAGGGAATATAATCCTACTAAAAGGAAAATAATTAACCCATCTACGGGAATTAATTGACCTTGAATTCAATGAAACTTAATGGATACTTTCGACCCTAATCTGACTGGAAATTACTGTACTTGTACAGTAATCATTCACTTAACTATAATTAAGCAGTAATTAAGATGCGGGGTATTATATTTCATGTTCTCATAGTATGCTTGGAATTGACGATTGTAATAATTTCTTCAAATGTTCTCTTGGATACAATGAGTATGTAATTTACATCAATGCATTGTATGTTATAAATGTTATGGATATTCTGTAATTGTAGTATTATATGTCAGAAATCGAAATATTGTATATTAGCAAGTAATTGTTTACCTCTTAGCATATGTGATTATTAATGTTAGCACAAAAATATTTACATTGTTTCGGTTAGGACACACGTTTTGAAAATAAGTTTGTTAGCAAATAATTAAGTATGTTTTAGCAAATATTACAAAAAATGATAGCAAAAAATATTTAAATCATGGATATTAGTTGCTCGCATTTTAAAAATATGTTTATTAGCAACTAATTATGTACGTATTAGCATATATTATGACCATCGTTAGCAAAAATATTTATTTTATCTTTATTTTATTTTTGATATTATGATGAATTGTTAGAAATCATATTATGTTTATTATGACATTATTTAACTAGACTTTTTTTTGGTATTAATGACTTTTTTTATTAATATTGCCATAAGAATTTGCTAATATTCAAATATAATATTGCTAATATTATAATAACTATTTGCTTAAATTCATGCACACTACTTATTAAACATATTTATCGATTAATTATGAAATAAGTTATTTATGGAGTCGCAGGCTCATATTGTATACATTGTTTCAATGTCGTGGGACTCGTTTCTATAAACATTGACAAATTGTTAAAATAACCGTGAAAGTATTATAAATAACTTATCCCGCTAATACACCAAGGTATGTTTGTTAAGAATTGATTATGTATTAACTAACGAACATTTAAGAACTAGTGAATGTTGTTTAATCAGTTTGCTTAAATTCATACTGATGACTGTCATCTAATACATTATTTTTAAAGTAAATACATTGCTACAAAAATAAAAAAAATAATCAAGTTTCAAATGTGGTGATGAGATCTCTAGAACCTTAGTATCTCTGGAACCTTAAGCATGATATACCACATACACGACCGATGTTTGGTATTGGGAAATATACGCTCAATTGCAATCTTCATTGAAGGATTATGATCAGTTATAATCATTCTAGGAGATCGTTCCATACACATTGTAAATTTCTTAAACACTCATTCATATGACTCATTTTCAGCCAACAAAAAAGTGGCACCAAATGTCAAACATTTGTCATGGTTGTCCTTACCAGTGAATGGGGTAAAAAAAAATCATGTACCTGATATGAATCATGATTGAAAATTGTATTAACAAACTGAAAAAATAAATAAGTATGCATAAAAACCGCATATTGCTAATATTAAGTGAAATATTTGCTACTTACAGAACAACATATTGCTAATAAAATAAAAGTTATATACACATGTTAAAAATCAAATCAACAGCCCCCCCCATATTTATCAGCAAGGCCCGAAATAGTACAACTTTTTTTTGTCACCATACAACAAAATGTTGAATAATATGTGATTAATATATTAGTTTCTAATTCCGACATTAGACTTTGGTTCTCATTTGAACTCTAAATTAAGTTGTTACCATCAATCATGACATTGGCTAGCAGGGTACATATAATTTGCTAACAACAACCATTTTTCACAATCTAAAAGTGAAAACCATCGACATAAATATGTTCTAACAATAAACGTTAATTATGCTAATGATGTCATTAACTTTTGTTTACTTAAAAAAATACAAATCCATAAACTATATAAATGAAAAACGCATCTTCATATATTTCACAACATCTATCAGAATCTTTACAACAAAATGATTAACAATTTCATATTTTCCAAACATCATCTATATTTACAATTGTCGCTCATGACTAAAATAATTTTCTATCAATTATTTTGAATAATGCTAAAGATGATATTAAATTTTGATGTCCTTATAAATATCATTTAATAAAACAATAGTTAAGCTTTATTCAAAACAGAACACAACCAAATATTGACTAACATATATAGTATAAATCATTTGCTAACAGTGCATATTTTAAATACTAATGATGTCATTAGCATTTGCTAACCTGAAAATTAAGACCTAATAAAAAAAAAACACATCTAAATAAAATTGCAATCATCCCTCATTTGCTAACAATCTATACTTTGAATGCTAATGATTTAATTAACATTTGCTAACTTGGAAAAAATTCCATAATATGCAAATAAACATATAAAATTAAAACATACATCATATGTAGCCTTCCAAAATAAACCAATTGCAACATAATAATTTCTGCTAAAATTATTCACGATATATGCTAAAAAGAATATTATTATTTGCTAATTGACATATTTTCACAACGCAAGTGCCAACATACAGTATGTTAACAGATTTGCTAGCAAGGATGATAATACATGCTACTCTGTGTATAATTATTTGCTAATAATCATAATTGTTATCATCTCTCCAAAAATTGACTAACATAGTACAAATCATTTGCTAACATTCCATATTTCAAATGCTAATGATATTGTTAGCATTTGCTAACTTGCATCCGGTCGATCTAATCCGATCTAATCTTCAACACTTCTCGGGAGGAACTGGCTTCCTTTTATTATAAATTTTTTCTTAGGAATAGTCACATGGAGCCACTAATTATCAATAACTTCAATAGTAGGTATATGGGTCTCCAAGGAATTATGAGTTTTATCAATAAAATTAGCCTCTACTTTTCCAATATCAAGTGTGTGCTATTGATAGAAAACAGGAAGCGTTGCAAGAGCAATATGATTTGGATAACGAGCTGAAGTATGAGAGTAATGCACAACCTCAAGGTTAATTGCAACAACTTTGTTGGTAGCAAAAGCATCAATATCATCTTGTTGATCAAGCAATGCTGATAATTAATTCGAAACAAGTAAGGTTTCTGCATCCAAATGGATAGGCAAATTGCGAGAATCCTTAACATATTGATCTGGGAGAGATTGATCAGCCTGAGTAGCCTACACCTCTGTAGAATTGGCAGCATCTACATTATCAACAACTGAAGCCATCTCCTTTGTTTTTTCCATCGTATCTCTGATGAAGCTCTTAAGGACTCAAGTTTTTTGTTGATTCACCATACGTGGCACACCTTCAACCTTCTGAGGCACTACCTCTTCCACCACATCAAAAGATTGTGTCTTAGCAGGAAGCACCCCCTTAGGCATCTCCTTGGAAGCTCCCTTGCTTGAGGAAAATTTTTAGCCGACACGACACTTGGCTATCTCATGCCCTACTTGGCAACAACTCCACAAAAATGAAATAGATTTTAAAAAACATCACCAAAGAAGGATCACTGCTAACAAAATAATTATTTACTAATGCAATATATATGGATCTCTGATGACTCTTCTACACAACCGAAAAACACATAAATTTTGTATCAGATCAAACAATTCAAACTAACTTATTATAAATCACTTTAATCAAATCAAACATTTACAAAAAAATAATGGCTTCAACAAATTAAATACGCAGTTTATTATTAAAATAAACAAACAACAAAAACAATTGAATTTTTAATAAATTTACACCTGGATTTTTCATGAAAATAATTCTTATAGTAATAATAAAGAATCGTTAATATGAAAAGAAAAAAGATGAAATACCGATGGATGTGTTTTTCATTTCTTGCAAAATAGAAGTGGTAGAATCATGTGAAGATAGAATGATCGAAAATACCGATGTGAAAGGAGGAGGAGGAGGAGGAGGAGGAGGAGAAGAAGAAGAAGAAGAAGAAGAAGAAGAAGAAGAAGAAGAAGAAGAAGAAGAAGAAGAAGAAGAAGAAGAAAGGTAACTACCAGATATACTGCGTGAATATATTATGTTCCATAAAATATGTGATTTGATATGGAATATGATTTTAAATTACTACTATACCCTTATTTTAAAAACAATAATGAAATAATTACAAATTTGATCCCATTTTTTAAGATAAATCTAGACCGTCCAAAATAATTGATCTGGTGGTTTGGATCAGTTCTTAGTTCCTACACAAGACTTTGGTTCTCATTTGAACTCTTGTCTATATATATATATATATATATATAGAGAGAGAGAGAGAGAGAAGGGTTCAAATGAGAACCCTTCCTCCGGGTGGGAACTGAGAACCGATCCTAGCCGTTGTTTCACTCAATCTGGACAGCCCATATTAAATCTGATTTAAGTGGATGGGCGGTGGCGTTACTGTAATTTTCGGCAACTTTTTTAGAGGGGGGTAATATAGTAATTCAATAATTGTTTCCCTTTGTTCTGTTTTTGTTTCCATCTTCATCCTTCTGCTTATCTCGGTCGCGAAAAACTTTTCTTAAATATCATCTTCGATCGCGTTCGGTCTTTATCGTAGCTAATTTTCATTTGGATCGCGTTTTTTGATTTCTCAACATTCTTTTTTATTTCTGTAGTTATCTATTTCATCGTTCTTAATTTTTCGTGAAGTCTCTACATCTGTGATTCCATGGTGACTCCAGGTATGGTTTTTATTTTGCATTGTTTGATTCAGTTTTGAAATATTAATGTCAATTAATTTTATAATTCGTTGTATCTGCATTGAGTTTACAGTTCGTTCTATTGGAGTTCATTACGGTTTTGAATTTATGTTTGATGGATTTGATCTATTTCATTCAGTTCTGTGTTGTATCAGTTGTTTTTTAATTGTTACTAATCTTAGGGTTTAGTACGATAATATATAGAATATGCATTATTTTGAACTTTTTATTTGAGTATGTCATATAAGATGTTTTAGCATGTTAATGTATTCGTTTTAGCATCTCGTGACATATGTTTTAGCATGATAATATGCTGGTTTTAAGTTATTTCTACTGCACTCTGTAAAACATGTCATACATACCATGCTTTGCTTTTTTGTTTTGTTCTTTTTGTGTGTGTGTGTGTGTGTGTTTTTGTGAGTCGACTACACAATGTTACACATACATGCAAACATTAGAATACTGTGGTGCTAAAATGTGTGTTACATGATGCTAGAATTGTACATATCTCATGTTAAAAATCAATTTATGTGTTGATTTTGTGTCTGAACATATTTTGATGTGATTATATTATTATTTTACCTTGTTCAGTTTATAATTTTTTTATTTTAATCTGTCAGCTTCTTCTGTTTCAAGTGACCATAGTAATATGATTGTAAAGGCATCTCCTGTCATGACAGAATACTATATACCACATTGTGAATTGAAGCCAACTCTTGAACAAAGTTTTAAAACTCTGGATGAGGGTGTGAAATTTTACAGGATCTATGCAGAATCATTTGGTTTTGACATTCGTCTTGAATCAGAGAAGAAATCTAAAGATAGTACAATTATATGGAAATATGTTTACTATAGTCGAGAGGGTGATAAGAATGCATTAGTTGAGGTTGGTGATTCGAGTGATGTAGTTAAAACAAAGAAGCGTAGAGTCTCTAAGAGATCTAATTGTAGGGCTCGTATTATGTTCAGGTTTTCTTCTGAGAAAGGATACATTGTCAAATTATTTGAAGAACGTCATTCTCACCCATTAGTTTCAGATGATTTCAAAAGATTTTTCAAGGTGAACAGGAATTTAGATGATGTGCACAAGAATTTTGTTTTTAATTCTGCTAGAGCAAACATAGGTCCAATAAGATGTTATAGGCTTTTTAAGAAATGTGTTGGGAGCTATTCTGATGTACGTTGCACTGGAGCTAATTTCAAGAATTATGCTCGTGACTTGAGAGCATACATTCATGGGGCTGATGCTCAAATGGTATTGGATAAGTTTCATTTAAAGCAACAGTCACATGCTGGGTTCTTTTTTGAGTATTGTGCTGGCAAAGAAGAAAGACTGACATGGATTTTTTTGGGCCGATGCTCTGTGAAAGAGAAATTATGCTGCTTTCGGTGATGTTTCGTTCGATTCAACATATAGTTTGAACAGGTATATGATGTTTTCTAATTTTAACATTATATGTATAAATTGATGTATAACATAGTTTTAGCATCTTGGGTATAAAGTTTTAGCATGACAGATATAACATTTTAGCACCTGTTCCATATACATTACCATTGATTCTATGATGTATTTTATTTGTATTTTATTTCTTCCAGTAGTACTTAGTGTTTTCTATTTTGTTTTAATGATAGGTATAACATGATATTTGCTCTTTTTACTGGGAAGGAAAACCATGGTAAATGTGTATGTTTTGGTGCTAGTTTGCTATCAGATGAAGATAATGAGTCGTATTCTTGGGTATTTGAGAAGTTTCTGAAATGTACGGAGAATTCTCCTGGTATGATAATCACTGATCAAGACCCTGCATTGAAGGTTGCAGCAGAACAATCATTTCATGATTCTAGGCATAGGCTTTGTATGTGGCATATCATGATGAAGGTTCCCGGAAAGGCTCCTCGTATGCTAAGGAAAGATGATTCTTTCATGAAGAGATTGAGTGACGCTGTGTTGTAAGATTACAATGAACCTTCATATTTTGATTTGAAATGGAATAACATTATGGTGGACTATTGTTTGACTAATGATAGTTGCTTCAATTTTATTTTTAACATTCGACAATATTAGATTCTTGCCTATTTTAGGGAACTGCCAATGAGTGGGCTCTATAGAACAACTTCAATTTCAGAGAGTTCCAACAGCCTATTCAACCGCTACATCAATTTCAGATCAAATCTAGTAGAATTTTTTATGCATTTTGATAGTGCTATTGATGCACAGAGACATGCATATGATCTGCAAGAGAGTCTTGATGAATCAACCATTCCAATAACAAAGACTCAATTGGAAATTGAAAAACATGCAGCTAGTATTTACACTTCTGAAATGTTTAAGAAGGTTCAAGAAGAAATTGTGGCTTCATGTTTTAAATGTAGTGTTGCAGGAATTAATCACTGTGATTTTAGGCTGTTGTATGATGTTGATGATGGCAGTAAAATTACTCGCACGGTGACGTACAACAAAGAAGATGATATTGTTGTATGTAGCTGTAAGAAATTCACTAGGGATGCCATATTGTGTTCTCAAGTTTTCCTTTTGTTAAAACATCTGAAAATAGTTTCAATACCACCTAAATATATTGCGGCCCGCTGGACAAGAACTGCATTAGTTAAGCATATTCATGGTACCGGTGCTGAGTTATCTGGTAAATCTCTTGTGTCGGATGATACTAGGAGTTTGCTAAATAAGTTATTTTTAAAGTTTTATTCTTGTTTGGGCTATGTTGGGCGTGATCTGGAGAAGATGAATTCATTTTTAGCTGGCCTGCAGAAGTTGAAAGCATTGTTTCAGTGTGGTGATATGGAGGGTTTTACTTCAATACACTGCAAGACGATGATGTGCAATTCTACGGTTCACTTGCCCCTTCTGAAATTCATGTTCATCTACCTATTCTGGTCAAAACTAAAGGTAGTGGCAATCGTTTGATATCTAAGAAGGAGACAAGGAAGAGAAAGGAGAACAAACCACTTAGAATGTACGGTAATTGCCACAAGTTGTCAGATCATGATGCTAGGAATTGTCCAGCTTGATGTTATTACAGTGATTGGGCATAGTTTATCATCATTTTTTACAATGCTTGTTAATTGTTTTCAGCACATTCATTTTGAAGAATATATATGATTTTTAATAAAAGTGTTTATTACATTTCCTTTGCGGTAATTATATTACTATTAAGTTTTATTAACCATAATTACCGTTTAGAATATAATGCTAAAATAATGGAAGCATGAGGTTATATACGTTGTCAGATTCCCATTACATTTTTTGTTAATCAGAACATGCTAAAATGAGAAATGAATGAGGCTAAAATGAGTGAAGTAGGAGGGTAAATTTGATGTGACATTTTCCAATATGGTTCACTGTTCCCAATTAAGGTTTATACGTTCCAATTAGGGTTCATTGCTCTCATTTAGGGTCTATGAGATACCAATTAGGGTTCACCATTCTCAATTAGGATTTTTAAGAGATTCTCATCAGGGTTCATTGTTCCCAAATAGGGTTTATTGCATTTCATTCATGAGGCTATAATGAGCGAAGTGGGAGGCTAAAATTGATGTGACATTTTCCACTAGGGTTCACCGTTCCCAATTAGGGTTTATTACCTCCCAATTAGGGCTCATGTGATCCCAATTAGTAATTATGAGATTCCAATTAAGGTTCATTGTCCCCAAATAGGGTGTATTGCATTCCATTCCAATGAAATCACCGTTCCATCTTTTGTTTATCAACACATGCTAAAATGTGAAATTCATGAGGCTAAAATGAGCGAAGTAAGAGGCTAAAATTGAGGAGAAATGGTATGATGCTAAAATAAAAAGAACAATACCATGTTGGTACAAACATGAATACATACTAACAGTAACATTTCTAAATATCCATCACAAAACATCTGATATTAATATTAGAGAAAAATATATACTAACAGTAACATTTCCAAATATGCATTAGAAAACGTCTGAATCTAATATTACGTTCCAATTAGGGCTCACCTAATCCCAATTAGGATTTTTAAGAGATTTTCATTAGGGTTCATTGTTCTCAGATAGGGTTTATTGCATTTTATTCCAATTAAATCACTGTTCCATTTTTTGTTAATCAGAATATGCTAAAATGTGAAATGAGTGAGGCCAAAATGAGGGAAGTAGAATGTTAAATTTCCAAATATGCATAAGAAAACTTCTGAATCTAATATTCATAAGATATCTTTCTACAAACTGTTAGTAGTTGCACAAAATATTCATCACCTTAAACTAACAATACTTATAAACTAACATTCATAATATATCTGTCTTGAAAATGGTACTACTTGCAGAAATTTATTAAGAGTACAAATCATTTGGACAGAACAAATTGATCAACATCAATCAAACCATCTTCACATGAGAGCATGTAGTGTACGTTTACCTCGGCTTTGTTCCTTACACTTTGTAGATTGCTGTCTGCACTCAGAATTGCAGCGCAGTATTTGGCTCTCATATACTTCAACTGTTTCAGATTACTATCTGGCTTGATTCCGCTTTCCCAATACTTCAAGCCATCTCCTTCGTACCTTTCCAAATGTCTCATCACATAGACCCCGCAGTCAATCTTGTTGGTGTCATTTCTCTAGGCATCTTTAATATTTCAGCAGATTTAAAATTCTCAGACAGTTGTGCCGCTTTTTTCTTTACGTTATTATTATTCAGAAAATCTACCAGAATGTTGACATGTATATTTTGCTTGTTAGTGGTGTTTTGTTGAATGTTAAACATTTGTATTCTTGAGTTGTTCATACCGTGAGGTCTGGGATGTCACCATACTTGACTCTTTTTTCACCATCCAGCACTGACAAATTATCAAGTATCTCCACCTTGTATTTTCAAAGATCGATGGAAACAATGTAGAAGTGATTTGAATTGTATATTGGGAAGAGGTACTGCACATGAACAATAAGATTATGTGAGTTTTGTTGTTTTATAATTAAAATTCTCATGTATATATTTGTTTTACCATGTCGATGTCTGTGATTTTCAGTGTTTGCATCCTTTGAATCTCTCCGAGTAGTGTTTCAGAAAATTTTGATCTTCTTCTTCCTTCATCCCATGCTGCTGCAGGCTCTGAAATGGTTTTCCACTGTACAAATAACAATTTTAGTATCGTGGAATATGTATATTAGCATATAAATATACATAGTTTATGATGTGACTGAAGAAATTCAAATCACTTACTGTTGTGTCAGTTGTGCTGAAAAATATCCTTGGAGAGAGTGGACCTCGCAGTTTTTCTTTATGGTTCAAGATGGTGCTCCATACATCAATTACAACATAGCTTATGTAGGTGTCGGGAGCTAATGTCTTCATTTCATTCCTTCCAATGAAGACCTCTCCATCCAAATATACAAAATCCTCTCTGAAAAAATAAGTTTTTGTGAGATGTTTTCAAAGTAAATTTGTTTAATAGTTGATACAATAATATTACAGGATGATATATGAAAATTACTCATTTGCTTCATCATTCTTCATCAAGCAGAAGTATAGTTCCCTCTCAGTCTTGCTCAACTTTTCATTTGTTGTGATGACTCTCTCTTGGAAAAGAGATACCATCTTCTCAGTTTTTTCCTACATAATTAAACAATATCATAGTTGTATAGCCATGATTGGTTATCATGATAAAATTTTATCAAGTATAATGATATGTAAATGATTTAATTTTTGTTTACCTCAGTTTCAGAATCATTCTCAACAATCTTCTTGTCTTTTTTGGAAGCGCGAGTGCTGAAAGTTTGATATAATATGCTATCAATGTTTTGCTTGGAAAGGTATGCATGCTAAAATGGATTCATCCAACATGCTTAAATCATATATAGATCATGCTAAAATGTAACTTACATTGTCTTGTTTCGCAGCTGGAACCTGTTCCTCTTTAGCCAGAGCCTCTTCTGCATTTTCCTCAGCAGTTTGCTCAACGACCTGAAAGTTTAGATTATTATGTTATGAATATTTTGCTTTAAAATAGAGTGCATGCTAAAAGGCACCTGTTAAACATCATGTCGTTAAAAGTTTGGTATGTTATCAATGTTTTGCTTGGAAAGGTAATGCATGCTAAAATTGCTATGGCTAATTTGATGAAATCATATACATATCATGGTAAAATGTAACTTACATTGTCTTCTTTCCTAGGTTTATCTGTTTTTTCTTTATCTAGAGTCTGTTGTGCATTCTCCTCAGTATTTTGCTCAATAGCCTGAAAGTTCAGATTATTATGTTATAAATGTTTTGCTTTTTAATAGTGTATGCATGCTTAAATGAAACTTACGCTGTGCTCTTTCTCAACTTTATCTTCTTTCTCATTGACATCCTGCAAGTTTAGATTGTTATGTTATTAATAGTTTATTCAAATCATGCTAAATTGAGCTACAGATTGATGCTAAAATGAGTCACATGTCATGCTAAAAGGCTTACATCGTGATCTTTCTCAGGTTGATGTGCTTCCTGTTCACTGAGAGCTTTTCCAGCATTCTTAGTACTTATCTCAACACCCTGTAAGTTTGGAGTATGTTGTCAATGTTTTGCTTTTGATATTAAGATAACAATAATCAGATCAAGAGATTCATGCCAAAATTAATTACAAGTCATAGTAAAATGTTACTTACATTGTGTTCCCCTTCACGTTCCTCTGAATCCTCTTCCTCACTCATAGTTTCTTCTTCTGTCTCATCCTCAGTATTACCCTATAAGTTTGGAGTATGTTGTCAATCTTTTACTTTTGATATTAAGATCACAATAATCTGAGCAAGAGATTCATGCCAAAATCAATTGCAGGTCATAGTAAAATGTTACTTACATTGTATCCCCCTTCACGTTCCTCTGAATCAAGTTCCTCACTCATAGTTTCTTCATCTGTCTCATCCTCCTCACCATCATAGGGTCCTTACACTGACCCTAACCCAAATCCACTTGCACTCATTTCAAACTCTTCTCTATCGAGTAACAGAATTGTATTCCATTCTTGTATAATAGGTACAGACCTGGGTATATACCTGGTGAACAAGACTACCCTATCGACATACAGAAGTTGTTCCGTTGTTCGATTATTGTAATAATTAGTACTGGTGATCAGGAAAAAAGAGTCTAAAATGTATACAAATATTTGCTAAAATGAAATATGGATATAGAATCTTACAGTCAAGAACAAGATGGGGCCCGTGAAGTCTTTCGTCTTATTTCTATGCTAGGATGTTGCATGCTCGACCAAGCATCTAATAGTGAACTCACACCAGTTCAACTGTGACACATTGTCAATATCATCGAACAGATGCATGATCTTCGGAGGTAAATAACCGTTGCCTTCATTTTCTATGAGACAACTTGTAAGCAAGACCATAAATTGTATCTTGAACCACCTCCTTCCTTTGGTGTCTTCAAGCATGTTTGTAATAATATCAGATGCTTGGATCTTGTATTTTTGTTTCTCCACCCTTTGTCTGCAACTTTTTTGTCCGCCATTGTTGTTCTTCGAGTTTGCACCTTTTTTTTTTATTTTTCACTTGCTGTCGTGAATGGAGTTTCTGTGAAAAGGGGGATTTGTTCCCGGTAAATAATGAATATATCCTCGTTACAGGTTTCTGAGAAAACACACCTTTTAATTTGAATATCTCAACTGTTCATTAAATGTAATTACAATTACATTTTCGTCCCCAATAATTTACGTGGGACGGAATATGATCCATTATTTCATAGAATAAAAGTTATAATTATTTTAACATACTAATTATTATTTATGTATTTAGATTAATTTTTCCATCACGTACTAATGTTTTTAAGTAGGAACTTTTATTTTTAATTTTATTATAATTTTAACCTTCTAATATTCGTGTTTATTACGTTATTACAGTTCATAGTTTATTATAGACGAACTAGGGTTTCTACGATGCTAAAATGAGAGCAGTATCATGCTAAAATTAATTCAGAGATTGGTGAAGCATGATTATAGAAGTGGGAGGCTAAATTTGATGTGACATTTTCCACTAAGGTTCACCGTTCCCAATTAGAGTTTATTACCTTCTAATTAGGGCTCATTTGATCCCAATTAGTAATTATGAGATTCCCATTAAGGTTCACTATGCCCAAATAGGGTGTATTGCATTCCATTCCAATGAAATCACAGTTCCATATTTTGTTTATCAACACATGCTAAAATGAGACACCCATGAGGCTATAATGAGCGAATTAGGAGGCTAAAATTGATGTGACATTTTTCACTAGGGTTCACCATTCCCAATTAGGGTTTATTACCTCCCAATTAGGGCTCATCTGATCCAATTAGTAATTGTGAGATTCCCATTAGGGTGCAGTGTTCCCAAATAGGGTGTATTGCATTCCATTCCAATGAAATAGCAGTTCCATATTTTGTTTATCAACACATGCTAAAATGAGACATTCATGAGGCTATAATGAGTGAAGTGGGAGGCTAAATTTGAGGAGAAATGGTATGATGCTAAAATCAAAAGAACAATATCATGTTGGTACAAACATGAATACATACTAATATTCATCAACCTAAACTAACAATTATCCATCACAAAACTTCTGATACTAATATTCATCAACCTAAACTAACAATTATCAGTTTAACCTAATATTTATAAAAATAATATTCATGATAAATCTGTCTTTAAAATGGTAGTATTTGCAGAAATTTGGTTAAGATTACAAATCATTCAAAGAGAGAGAAGAAAATCTTCAACACTGATCAGACCATCTTCACATGACATCATGTAGAATAAGTTTGCCTCTGCTTTGTTCGTTACACCATATACATTACTGTCTGCACCGAGAATCGCAGCACAGTATTTGGCTCTCATAAACTTGAGCTGTTTGAGATTGTTTGGCTTAATTCCAGATTTCCAATTCTTTAGCCCATCTCCTTTGTAAGTTTCCAAGTGCGTCATCGCAAAGACCTCGCAGTCAACTTTGTTGGTGTCATTCATCCACGACATCTTCAATCTTTCAGCAGATTTGAAATTCTTCAACAATTGTGGTGATTTTTTCTTCTGGTCATTATTCTTTAGGAATTCTACCAGAAACTTGACCTGTATATTTTTTATTGTTAGTGGTATTCTGTTGAATGTTAAACATTTGTATTGTTTAGTTGCTCATACCGTGAGGTTAGGGATGTCACCGTACTTGACACTTTCTTTACCATCTAGCACTGAGGAGTTGTCAAGTATCTCCACCTTGTATTTTCCAAGGTCAATGGACACAACGTAGAAATGGTTTGCATTGTATGTGGGGAAGAGGTACTGTACATGAATAATAAGATTATGTGAGTTTTGTTCTTCTATAATTAAAATTCTCATTTATATATTTGTTTTACCATATCAATGTCTGCGATTTTCAGTGTTTTCATCCTCTGAATCTCTCCAAGCAGTGTTTCGCAGAATTTTGACATTCTTCTTCCCTCATCCCATGCTGTAGCAGGCTCTGAAATTATTTTCCACAGTACAATATACAAAAAATTATTTGTGCATGTATTAGCATAAACATATACACATTTTAGCATGAGACTGAAGAACTCCAAATCACTTACAGTTGTGTCCGTTGAACTGAAGAATCTTCTCGAGGAGTACGGACCTTTTAATTTTTCATTATGATTCAGGATGGTGCTCTACACATCGATAATGACATAGCTAATGTACATGCCAGGAGCTAATGTCTTCATTTCATTCTTTGTAATGAAGACCTTTCCATCTGAATAAACAAAATTATAACTGCAAAAATCTGTTCTTTGTGAGATGTTTTCAAAGTAATTTTGTTTTATAATGTGAAATAATATTGAAAGATGATATATGAAAATTACTCATTTGCTTCATCGTTCTTCATCAACCAGAAGAACAAATCCCTCTCACTCTTGCTCAACTTTTCATTCGTTGTTATTGTTCTGTCTTGGTAAGGAGACATCATCTTCTCAGTTTTTTTCAAAGATAATTTATTTCGTGTGACCATCCCGATGCATCCCTACACAATTATACAATATCATAGTTGTTATGCCATGATTGGTTATCATGATAAAATTTTATGAAGTATAATGATATGTAAATGATTTAATATATATTTACCTCAGCCTGAGAATCCTTCTAAACAATCTTCTTTTTATCTTTTTTCATAGCGCGACGACGCTGAAAATTTGATATAATATGTTATCAATGTTTTCTTGGAAAGGTAGTGCATGCTAAAATAAATTTGGACAAATTGCTAAAATCATATATAGAGCCTGCTAAAGTGTAACTTACAGGTTCTTCAGCAGCTGAAACTTGTTCCTCTTCATGTGGAGTGTCAGCAGTTTGCTCAACAGCCTGAAAGTTTAGATTTTTATGTTAAGAATGTTTTGCTTTGAAATATAGTGTATGCATGCTTAAATGAAACTTACATCGTGTTGTTTCTCAACTTGATCTTCTTTCTCTTTGTTTTCATGTTCCTCTTCATGTGGATTGTCAGCAGTTTGCTCAACAATCTGAAAGTTTAGATTATTATGTTAAGAATGTTTTGCTTTGAAATAGAGTGTATGCATGCTTAAATGAAACTTACATCGTGATGTTTCTCAGCTTGATCTTCTTTCTCTTTGTTTTCATCAACACCCTCTTTCTCAGCTTGATCTTTCTTCTCTATGTTTTGATCAACACCCTGCAAGTTTGGATTATTGTGCTATTGTTAGTTATTCAGGTAATGCTAAATTGAGCTACAGGTCGATGCTAAAATATGTACTTGGTCATGCGAAAATGAGTTACATGTCATGCTAAAATACTTACATCGTGCTCTTTCTCTTGTTCATGTTCTTCCTCATGACTGACAGCTTTTCCAGCATTCTCAGTATTTTTCTCAAAACCCTGTAAGTTTGGAGTATACTTTTGATATTAAGATCACAATAATCTGAGCAAAGAGATTTATGGTAAAATCAATTACAGGTCATGGCAGAGTGTTACTTACATCATTTTTGTTCCCAGTTTGTTCCCCTTCACCTTCATTCTCAGCAGTAGTTTCCTCTCTACCCTCTTCATCACTCATAGTTTCTCCAAAACGAATAGGAGAAACATAATCATCTTCATGTTGAGTGTCAAGAGACACCAATGGCTCATTCTCTCTAGCAATCACTTCTTCCTCTTCATGCATCATCATTCTATCATTCTTTTCCACAACTTTAAAGACCGCATCCCATCTCTCATTATCATCACCCAGGCTCAGAGTAAGCAAAGTATCTAACTTTCTTTTCAAATCATCTCTTTTTAATGCAGCTTTCTCCAACTCCATAATCACAACAATGTGTTCTGGACAGGACTAGATACCATCATCGAGTTCTGGTATTATATTTATATTTTGCTCAGATGATTCTGCCTTTGTCACCAGAAGTGCTGCTTCCACCATTCTCTTGAAATTTTTATTTCTCACCATCTCATCTGGAGCTTCATTGACAATAGAAATTGTTGAGTGCTGTATTACATTGAGGTTTAATGTTGCACTCGATGTCAGACAGACTCCCTGCGACATTGTCTGTGATATAGTCGTAACTAATCTTATCCTTTCCTAGTTTTATTTATTACTTTAATAAATAAAATAATTTTATATATCTTAAAATATATGTGTATATCCACGAAAGTGATATTTCAAATAAATAGATATATACATATTAGATATATTATTTAAAATAGAGTTTGACAAAGTCAAAACTCTATCTCCTAATTTTTAGGTCTAGCGGTTTTTCTATTTATTTCTTTTTCTTTTTCAGAAAATTATATTTGGTGGATATTTAGAAAAAGAGCATGAACGTGGGGAAGCTTTCAACCATGCCTTGGAGGTGGTTTCTTCCATATACGGTGAAGTCATGGAGTGGAGCGGTTATCGTCAACCCATGTTCAAGAAAGAGAAAACGTGGATCTTGTTGGATTCAAGTGAAGAGCATATTTAAGAAGCATGGTCGACACTTGAAGACTTATTCAAGCTCAATCCATTTTCCACTGCGTGAAGATTATATAAAGCTTGAGTCACAAACTTAGTATAGGTTTTGTTCTTCGTTCCTTCTTCTATCTTAATGTTTATTGATGTTCAATCCTTTCACGGAATAGATTGTACAAATTAGGATAGATAGTAAGGTTGTGAAACCTTTACTAGTTTGTATACAAGTTGGCGGGATGTTAATTTGTATGTTTTAGTTCTTTTTAGTGATAGTCTAGATTAGAACTTGTAAATGTTGCTGAAGTGTTGAGAGCCTTCGCGTCCAACATCGACAGCTTGATAATTTTGTACTCATAGTAGTATAATTTCGCCCTGTGGAAATCACACACATGTTGTGTGTGATTTAAAAGTTATATCTTGTATCATTGCGCATTTTATTTCCTGCATATTTGTGTTAAGATAGTTGTGTTAACTGTCTGTAACATTGAGTTTGACATTATAAATCTGTGTTTAATTTTAGTGTTTTTGGCAACAAATTACAACAAGTGGCATCAAGAGCCGGTACTTAACACACTAAGTATTCGATCATTGGTTTGTTGACTCACTGAAAGATGGATATTCAGATCAATCAGTGTCGTCCTCCGGTATTGGATAGTAATGGTAAGAATTATGCTATGTGGAAATCGCGCATGAAGATGTATATCAAGTCCATCGATGAGAGGGCTTGGTTAGCTGTAATTGAAGAATGATCTCCACCGAGGATGGAAGGACCGAATGGAGTGTTCATTCTTACTCCGGAGACTCAATGGACTAATGATGATTGAATCATTTCCAACTTCAATTCGAGGGCACTCAATGCTATTTTTGTTTCGGTTGATGTTCCGTGCTTCAAAATGGTGTAAAATTGCACCATGGCATACCAAGCATGGAACATACTGCATGAACATTGTGAAGGATCGACCAGTGTACGACAAACAAAGCTTAGGCTACTCACTTCCAAGTTCAAAACTGTGCGAATGTTAGAAGATGAGACTATCTCAATGTACATTGAATGATTGTGTGAAGTGTCAAACGAATCTACAGCTCTTGGATATCCGATCTCGAATGAAAACATGGTTAGCAAACTTCTTCGCACACTTCCGGAGAGATTCAACATGAAAATCTCAGCAATTGAAGAAGCTCACAATGTATCAAACATGAGTTTGAGTGAAGCAGTGAGCATTCTACTCATGTTTGAGATGAATCTTGAAAACCAGAAATCAAACACCTCTTCCAAAGGAATTGCACTCCAATCAGTAACATCAAGTTCAGATGTTCAACTTGATGTCGAGAACATTCAGAAGATTACTGAAGATGAACCCCTGAGTGTTGCACTGCTTACCAAGAAGTTCAATACCATTGTTTGGTCAATGAAGAAAGGTTCACCAACCTTCAAACCACGGAGATTGTTTGATTCTCCCTCGTCGACATCATCTGGATCGACAAAATCTTCAATGTCTCCAGATGTTGTAGTGAAGGACATTGACTCAGTTCAATGTAAAGGATGTTCTGGGTTTAGACACTATGCTAAAGAATGTCCTACTTTCCAAAGGAAGCAGTGAAGAAATTACAGTGCTGCCATGTTAAGTGACGAATCCGGTGATGAAGAAGCTGAAAAACAAACTGTTTTGTTTGTAAAAGTCGGTGATGACTTAGATCGAATGATTGACGCTTTAACTGACATGGATAGTGGTGATTATGACTATGATGCTAGTCTTGATCATGTGACTCCAGATGTTCCAAGCAATGTTATGGAGAATGTTACACAAGAAATCTTTGACATTCCTCCAAATACCACTAACTGGTATGAAATGACATTGCTGGATGAGTTTTGCAACACTGCTGAAGTGTCTCAGGTGGAAGAAGACAAGTCCAAGGTCAGCCACTAGGAAGCTCTACAATAATTGCACAAGGTTGTAGATGAAGTTTGTGTCCAATGGACTGAACAATCAAAAGAATTTGGGATTCTCATGGAAGAAAACCAAACTCTAAAGCAATAAGTACCGGACCTTGAGATTCGACTCACTAGAAGTGATCTTGAGCTGAACAAGTTGAGAAAGGAAGTAGAATCTGCCTCGAAAACCTTTCGACAACTCAATCAAGGAACATCTACTCTGAACGAGGTTCTGACATTAGGACAGACCACAAAAGCAGGCTTGGGATATACATCGAGTTCATCAATATCTATCTCAAATCCTATCAAGTCTGTCAAAGGAGAAAGCTCTAAGGATGTTCCAATCAATGTTGATGGAAATGTCAAACCGAATGTCGATGATAAATCCAAAGAGAAGAAATTTGTTTGTCATTATTGCCAAGAGCCTGGACATATCAAACCTTATTGCTTCAAATATCATGATGATATAGCAACAGGAAAGATTGTCGTGGAAAATTCTTCTAAACCTTCCAAGAAGAAAAAACACTCAAAGAAGGCAAAGATCTTGTGCAACGTTGTCTACACATCTCTAAAAGCCAACATTACTGGTACGTGGTACTTTGACAGTGGATGCTCATGGCACATGACAGGAAATTCTAAGTTTCTCGATGACTATACCACGACAAGCAAAGGAAAAGTTAGTTATGGTGGAGGAGCACAAGGCAACATAGAAGGAAAATGAACCTTGAATGTCAAGAACTTTCCCAAGTTACGCAATGTGCTTCATGTCGAAGGTTTAATATCAAATCTGATCAACATAAGTTAGCTATGTGATTACAGTATGCATGTCAGATTCAGTAAGAACACCTGTGAGGTTTTTGATAGCGAGAATAAATGCATTATGTTCGGAAGTTGGGCATTGGATAATTGCTATCATGCTGACAAGAACGAAAAATGAAATGTTTTAGTCAATGTTGACACTCAACTCGTACATCAAAAACTGGGTCATCTCAGCTTTTGAAGTTTGAAGAAACTAATTGAAGCCAAAGCTGTTCGGGGTATTCCACCTGTGAAGATCAATCTCGATGTTGTTTGCAGTGCATGTCAAAAAGGCAAACAGGTGAGAGCTTCATATAAAAGTTTCTTAGCTTGTCAAACCATGAAGTGCTTCGATCTGATTCACATGGACATCATGGGTCCTGTTGACACCAAAAGCATGAGTGGAAAATGATTCATTCTGGTGATAGTTGATGATTTTTCGAGATTCACATGGGTTGAATTTCTTCAAGAAAAATCTGAAGCTTTCAGGATGTTCAAGAAGTTCTACAGGTTGGTGTTAAGACAACATGAGTCCAACATCAAATGCATTAGAACAGATCATGGGCTCGAATTTGAAAACTCAATGTTTGAAGAGTTTTGTGAAAAATGAGGCATCATTCATGAGTTTTCTGCTCCGAAGACACCTCAACAAAATGGGGTGGTTGAGAGAAAAATTGAACTCTCCAGGAGATGTCAAGAGCAATGTTACAAGCTCAACGGTTGTCCAAGAAGTTGTGGGCTGAAGCAGTTAACACTGCTTATCACATCGGGAATAGAGTGATTCTTCGCCCAGGTAGAACTGTGACACCGTATGAACTTCTGAAGGAAAAGAAGCCCAATTTGAAGTACTTTCATGTTTTTGGATGTGTATGTTACATCCTGAATGACAGGGATCATCTGAGAAAATTTGATTCCAAAAGCGACAAACGGATTTTCTTGGGTTACACATCTGACAGTCGTGCTTACCGTGTGTTTAATCTTAGGACAAAAACAGTCCAAGAATCAATTAACATTGTTTTTTATGACCACACAGATATTGCTTCAAAATCTGAAGAGGATGATGTGATTGATCTCATTGACACAGGTGAAATGTTAAGTGATCAGACTAGAAGTGATTATGAGAACAAGACATCTACTGAGGATGTTAAAGTGAATGTTCCACAGGTTGATGAAGCTTCAGTCAAAACATCAACATCAACATTCACTTCAGACAGTCAAGATGATCAGGTGGTGACTGCCGAAGATAAACTAAAAAGGGATCCTCCAAGTTGAATTCGGAAGAATCATCCAGATTCAGAGATCATTGGAGATCAATCCGAAGGAGTTCAAACCAGGAGCAAGAATTCTGAGGAATACAAAGAAATGCTGAAACTAACTTAATGTGTAACACGTTTGAAATGAGCATGGTTGGAGAGCTCAACTATTTCCTTGGTCTACAAATCAAGCAAGATAAAGATGGGATCTTCATTTCTCAAAGTAAATATGCTAGAGGATTGGTCAAGCGCTTCGGATTAGAGGATGCTAAACCTATGAAGACACCCATGGGATTTTCTGAAAAGTTAAGTAGAGATTATGTTGGTAGCAATGTTGATTCTACCTTGTATAGATGAATAATAGGAAGTCTATTGTACTTAACAGCTAGTCATCCCGACATTATGTTTAGTGTTGGTGTTTGTACGAGATATCAATCTCAGCCTAAAGAATCTCATCTCAAAGCTGTTAAGCGAATCATTCGCTATGTTTCTGGCATAATTGGGTTTGGTGTTAAATACTGCAAGAGTTCTAATATTCATCTTGTAGGTTATAGTGATTCCGATTGGGCAGATGATGTCGATGACAGAAAGAGCACTAGCGGAGGTTTTTTTATTTTGGCAACAATCTGGTTTCTTGGTCGAGTAAGAAACAAAATTGTATCTCACTCTCCACGGCCGAATCAGAGTATGTTGTTGCCGCTAGTTGTTGCTCTCAACTGTTGTAGTTGAATCAAATGGTGCTAGATTATGGTCTGGCTTGTCCTTCTTTGACATTGTTATGTGACAATGTCAGTGCAATTACAATTTCGAAGAACCCAGTCCAACATTCTCACACCAAACACATTGACATCCGACATCACTTTATCCGAGATCTCATTGAACGAGATATCATCAAATTAGAATAAATTTCTACTAGGAATCAAATTGCAGATATTTTTACTAAACCTTTGGATTTTGAGAGATTTTCTTCTCTGAGGAAATCTCTTGGAATGTGTGTCTGTTAGTCAATGTTGACATCCTGATGTTAAAGTTAATGTTATGATCTTTGACATCAGGTCCTGTAATTCTGAAGTTAATAAAAACTATGGTACGATGATATGATTTTCTATTATGAATCAATTCATGAGAATTTATTCAATCATGACTCGTCTCCATTTGTTTTATTTATTTTCAGAATTTTTATTTATTTATTTATTTATTTATTTATTTATTATTTATTGTTTAAATAATAGATAATTGAGATACTGTTGATAAGCAGATATACTTATCTGCATATCTTATGATATGATAAGAGAGAGAGAGAGTGAGAGAGATATCACTTTCATTATTTTAATATAAGAAAGTTGTTTTGTCTTTATCTCTTTTTCAATTCAAAACCCTCTCTCTCTCCATATCCGATTCACTTTACTCTCTCTCTAGCGGTTTATCTTCTCCGCTTTTCCAATTTTTTCCTCTCTCCTTTTTCATCCATGGCGGACCAAAATCATAACCACTTACACGCCATGATGATGATGTTGCAGTAGATGATGGAGCTCTCAAAAGGATCCCCATCATCAGCCTCAACATCGGCTGCTGCAGTACAACCCCCACTCTCTGCAACATCGACCCAGACTCCTGACATTGCTTCACCAACTGCTTAAGCTGAAGTAGCAACAACAAATGTCACTGAGCGTTCAACACCAAAGGCAATGCCAACTGAAGTCGAGGTTCATCCGGATCTCATAATTCCTCCTGGAACTGAGATCCTAAACCCTAAGCCGATCAGGATGAATGTGCTTGGTGATCCCACAAATCCAATGGACCCTGAAGCCACTTCTCACCTGCAGTCTCTGCCAAAGATGGCTAAGACTTCTCCACCGATGAGAAAATCGAAGCGTCTTCACAGTGATGCAACTGACAAATCTGAAGTCGCCTCCTCCAAGAAGGTGAAGAAGGAAGGGTTTAAGGCTGCCTCCCGGTCACTGCGAGATGAATCCGACTCCACTAGTGAACAAGTTCCTACTTCTCCTCCTATTGATGTCACACAGAGTGTCAATCCTACTACTAAGCCCTTGGACGAGGATTCTGACATAGATGAGGACTCTCCTCTTGACGTCACGCAAGCCTTCAATAAGATTTTCTATTCTGAAGAGGCTAAGAAATCCCATACTCTTTATGTTAAGAGAACTCTTAAGGTTGAGAAAATGATAGATGTTCTTAGCTTTAAGAAATATGGGATGGATGTGTTTCTTAAGGAGAGAAGTTTGTGGAAATCTGTTACATCACTGGTGTCATATGATCCTGATGTTATTCATGAATTCTATGCTAACATCATTTCTGATATGGAAGATGCTACTAAACTGTGTTTTGGAACTGTGTATGTTAGGGATAAAATCTATAAGTTTTCCCCTAATATTATTAACATGTTTCTTGAGTTGGGCAATGAGGACACAATCATGTCTTTGGATTTGATTGATGATGTGGTGAATGTTATTACTAGAGGTTTGGTTCCAAAATGGCTCAACAAAGTGCCTGCTTCCAAGTTAACATTCTTTTACTCAGTGTTATACAAGCTTGCAGTGTGCAATTAGCTACCCACATTAAATGCCTCTGTCATCACAGTTGATCAGGCCATTCTCCTGTACAAGATAGGAAACCAGCTTCCTTTCAACCTTGGGGCATATATTTTTTATGCTACTTTGAAGGCTGCCTCTAAATCAAGTTCCTCCAATTTGCTTCATTTCCCATGTTTGATCTATGGGATCCTTAAGAGCCAAGGGTTAAAGGAACGCAAAAAGAGTGTGATGTCTGAGCAGTCCTTCATCTCTATAATGAAGCCCAAGGGGAATGATGACATGATCATTGATCTTCCCTATCCTCATGATGCTGCTAGTCCAGTGCCTCCTTCTGCTGAAGGTACCCCTGCTCCTTCCCAATCTGATGTCTATCCTAATGTTGCCTCCACGCCTGCTATTCCAATTGTCATGATGCTGCTAGAGACTTTTCAACATCAAATTGCACTGCTTGATCATGTTATTGGTCAACTCACCAAGGCTCGAGATTCTTTTCTGACTCTCCTTTCTACACAAAAAGGGAGAGTAGATGATGATGCTGATGGTGATGATGCGGATGCTGGAGACACAGATGCTGGACCGAGTGTTGCTGGTCAAGCAAAGGGGAGAAAAATGTGTAGCCAAAGGGAAGAGGAAGATGATGTGAAGCTTAGTGTTTAAGCTTCTGAATTTTAAAACTGTTTTTTATGCTAAAAACAATTTTTAATGTTTTCTGTTTATGTGTGTGCTGGACACACGGTTTTGGTATGCATTTTATGCATATCTTGTTTTTGGTTGTTGAATGCAATTTATGATTGTGTTCTTGATTCTATATGCTTATTCGGTTTTTGATTTTCATGACATATCATTATGATTAGGCATATTGAGTTTGTTTTGAGATATTGAATGATCAATATGTCTTGATTATTGTATGTTGAACATTGAGTTCAACATTGATATTATGTGTTGAATGTTTAGTTCAACATTGATATTGTTGTGTTGAACTTTCTATTCAGCATTGATTTTATAATAGGATATGTTCCTATTATATGATGATCTAATTAAGGGGGAGTAACCCTTAAGGGGAAGATTTTAAGATCTCCATTTTTCGCTGCGGCTCTAATTGTACAAAATACATTGAGTTGTATGTTTTGTGCAGAAAGGCTAAGATTAAGGGGGAGATTGTTGAGTGCTGTATGACATTAAGGTTCAATGTTGCACTCGATGTCAGACAGACTCCCTACAACATTGTATGTGATATAGTCGTAACTAATCTTATCATTTCCTAGTTTTATTTATTATTTTAATAAATAAAATAATTTTATATATCTTAAAATATATGTGTATATCCACGAAATTGATATTTCAAATAAATGGATATATACATATTAGATATATTATTAAAATAGAGTTTGACAAAGTCAAAACTCTATCTCCTAATTTTTAGGTCAAGCGGTTTTTCTATTTATTTCTTTTTCCTTTTTCAGAAAATTATATTTGCTGGATATTTAGAAAAAGAGCATGAACGTGGGGAAGTTTTCAACCACACCTTGGAGGCGATTTCTTCCATATACGGTGAAGTCATGAAGTGGAGCGGTTATCGTCAACCCATGTTCGAGAAAGAGAAATCGTGGACCTTGTTAGATTCAAGTGAAGAGCATATGTAAGAAGCATGGTCAACACTTGAAGACTTATTCAAGCTCAATCCATTTTCCGCTGCGTGAAGATTGAAGAAAGCTTGAGTCACAAACTTAGTATAGGTTTTGTTCTTTGTTCCTTCTTCTATCTTAACGTTTGTTGTTGTTCAATCCTTTCACGGAATAGATTGTACAAATTAGGATAGATAGCAAGGTTGTGAAACCTTTACTAGTTTGTATACAAGTTGACGGGTTGTCAATTTGTATGTTTTAGTTTGTATACGAATTGACGGGATGTCAATTTGTATGTTTTAGTTCTTTTTAGTGATAATCTAGATTAGAACTTGTAAATGTTACTGAAGTATTGAGAGCCTTCGCGTCCAACATCGACAGCTTGATAATTTTGTACTCATAGTAGTATAATTTTGCCCTGTGGCAATCACACACATGTTGTGTATTATTTAAAAATTATATCTTGTATCATTGCGCATTTTATTTCCTGCATATTTGTGTTAAGATAGTTGTGTTAACTGTATATAACATTGAGTTTGACATTACAAATATGTGTCTAATTTCAGTGTTTGTGGCAACAAATTGCAACAGAAATTATTTTTTCGACAGCTGTAACTGCTATCTTTGCGTTCTCCATTATCCTTTTCCGAATCTGCTCAATAGGTTTTTGGGAGCAGCTCGGGCTGGGATCAGCATAGGAAGGCACATTCTCTTTATCTCTTGCCTCAGCTCCATCATCCTGATCTTCGTCTTCTTTCATCTCATCCTCCTCACCATCATAGGATCTAGACACTGACCCTAAACAAAATCCACCTGCACTTGCTTCAAGTTCTTATCTCTCAAATAACTGAGCACTTGTCCATTATTCTATGACTGGTACAGATCTGGGTGTATACTTACTGAATAGGACTATCCTATCGACATACACAAGCTGTTGCATTGTTCAATTATTGTACTAATTAATACTGGTAATCAGGAAAAAATAGTCTAAAATTTATACAAATATTTGCTTAAATGAAATATGGATATGGAGTTTTACAGTAAAAAACAAGATGGGGCCCGTGAAGTCTTTCACTTTGTTTCTGTGCCAGTCAATTGCATGCTCAATCAAGGCTTTAATCGTGAATTACACCAGTTCAACTGTGAAACATTGTCAATATCATCGAATAGATGCGTGATCTCTGGAGCTAAATACCCGATGCCTCCATTTTCTATCAGACAACTAGTAAGCAAGACCATAAATTGTATTTTGAACCATCTTCCTCCTTCAACGTTCTCAAGAATGTTTGTAATGATATCAGATGCTAGGATTTTGTATTTTTGTTTCTGCAACCTTTGTCTCCAGCTTTCTATCAACTTGCATGGATGATTCATTTTCTTCCTCTCCATAAGTGTTCGACCTTTTAGAAATCCAAACACGAGTGTAACATCATCTTCAGTAATTGGAACACTATCTCCATTTTCTGGAAGTTGAATCTGGCAGCACCTTGGATTGAAATTATCTAGAACCCAATAGGTCAACTTTTTGAGGCAGTTCCAACACTTTTAAGTGTAGGATATGTCCAAATCCCATACTAATGATAGCTTGCCTCTGCTTATAGTTGAGATCTTTAATTGCTTTTGACAGAGGTGCTGGGATTGCTCTTCCCTTCAACGTTGGCCAATCATCTGGCTTCTTCGACTTCACCTCCATCACAACCTCAACTTTAGATGATGAAGACTGAGCACTTTCTTTCTCAGAATCAAGGTGTTCTCCAAGAATGCGAGCGAGAAATTCAAATTTAATTTGTTTTTGCCTCTCTTTGTCATTTCTCGCTTTCGTTCTTCTCTCAAATTTTGTTCCTTCACTTTCTCCAGATAAATCTTTTTCTGGATTTTTACGCTTTAAATTATCTGCATACGTTTACATAACAACCGCTCAATCAACATGGTCAATATAAAAGATTCAAAGATAGATGCTAAAACTGGAGTTTAGTTATGATAAAATAACATTATAGAATACGCTAAATCAATGATTTTAAATATATCTTTAAAGTGGATTTTACACGATGTTAAAACTAGGTTTTACAACATGCTAAAACAACATTATACACTATATCTGAAACAATGATTTTAAATATATCTCTAAACTAGATTTTACACGATGTTAAAACTAGGTTTTAGAACATGCTAAAATTATGGATTCGCTATGCAATGTTGAACATGGGATCGTCATTATTCTGCCATATTATGAAAATAAATAATAGAAAAGTTTTTTTTTCAATTTTACTGTCTTACGAGCATCATGCTAAAAATTTGGCACAAATATGATATTATATTACGATCATCATGCTAAAATTATCAACAAATTTTATGCTCGTTTTCCTACTGAAAAAAAACTCAGCAAATATAAAATATGATTGAACCCTAACTTCATCTATGACAATATAGTAAGTACATATATGTTCAGACTGTATGTATGTTCTTTTTATAGAAACGAAAGTGTACCTTTTTTGTTGGTAGAGGCTGCAACTTTCTTCTTGTCCGCCATTGTTGTGATTAGAGGTTGCGGTTTTTTTTTTGTTTTAGATTTTTCGTTTCTGTGTTTGCTCTCGTTTGAGTTTTTTTTTTAGATTTTTCGTTTCTGTGAAAAGGGGGATTTCGAAAGAATGAATATATGTGTGTTGCAGTTCAAGTTTTCTGATCAGACACAACTTTTAATTTGAATTGAATATCTCTAACTATTTATTATTTTTAATTAAAATTACATTTTTCTCCTCAAGTATTTTACGCGGGATAGAATATTATTACCTATTTATTTCTGGAATATTATCTATTATTTCATTGGATAATTCATAAGTATTTTAACATACTAATTATTTTTTATTTCTTCATATTACTTTCTTCATCACGTACTAATATTTTTAGGAATTTTTATTTTTAATCTTAGCATATTCTTAACCTTCTAATACTAGTGTTTATTACATTATTACAGTTTAGGGTTTATTATAGGTTAACTAGCATTATTACAGTTAAGGACTATGATGTTAAAATTAGTTGAGACTACTCAACATGACATTCTCGTTCATGATTTCTTATATCCCGGTTGGTTTTTAGTGATTCTAAAATGGAACGACTATCATGCGAGAATTAAAGGACTATGATGCTAAAATTAGTTGAGACTGCTCAAGATGACATTTTGTTTCATGATTTCTTATATGCCAATCATTTTATATTGATGCTAAAATTGAAGGAGTATCATGCTAAAATTAATTGAGACTGCTCAAATTGTACAATATAGTATAAGATAGTATGCTAGAATCAAACACCAAAATCCAAACAAAGATTGTGTTGCTAAAACATATTCATACAAAAACACACAATACACTTCAGAATAATATTATTACAAACTAATTTTTCTTGTTCAGAATAATGGAGTCAATGTCAACTGAAGGATTGTAGTGGATTTTTGCCTCAACTCTGATTCGTTCCTTTTCAATGTTACTGTCTGCACCAAGTATTGTAGCACAGTACTTGGCTCTCATGTATTTCAACTGCTTCAAATTGGTTGCAGTTAGGCCACAATTCCAATTCTGCAACCCATTCCCATTGTACGTCTCCATATGTCTCATCACGTACACCCCACAGTCACATTTGTTTGTGTCATTCCTCCACGGCATCTTCATTCTTTCAGCAAGCATCATCTTCTTTGACATTTTTGTTGCTCTTCTCTTCTGACCGTTGTTGTAGAGGAAATTGATGAAAAATTCAATATGTATTGTATTTATTCATATTAGTATTATGTGGTTTGACTTGTGAACATATTGTAATTATGTCCTTACCATAGTTTCTGGGACATCACCATATTTCACTTCATTGTCATCATCATCCATGGCTGAAGAATTGTCAATTATTTCTGCTTTTTGTTTGTCAACGTCAATGGTTATGATGAAGAAATGTTGTGAGTAGTATATTGGGAATAGGTACTGCAAAAGAACATGTTAAAATGCATTATATAAGATGATAAATTGTATTAAATAAGATGCTAAAATGAATTAGATAAGATGCTAAAATGTCAGATGGTATGGTCAACTTGGAATTTCTTTATGCTAGAATGAGTATTATTTTACCAGATCCATATCATCTATGTTCATGTGTTTGAAGCTCTTTATCTCCATAAGAAGCAGTTCTGAGAACTGTATCATTATTCTCTTTACATTAAAGTGTTTTGGTGGCTGTGAAATGGAGAAGCACTGTTCGTATAAAGTTTAAAAAGTTATAGTTTATATTTATAATAAAATAGTATGAATGCAGATATGTATTTTCACTTACAGTGGGAACCGTTGTGGCAAAGAATTTTCTGCAAGATGATGGACCTCTTACTCCTTCATTGTGGTTCAATATTGTACTCCAGACATCAATAGCAGATGAATAAATATAGGATTTTGCAGTCAATGTCCCCATGTCCTGCATTGTAATACTCACACGACCATCGGAGTATACAAATTGAGATTTGTAAAATCAATGTGTACTTTTTTTAAGTCATTTCACTTGTGAGATAGCAAACATAATGAAACATTATCAAAAAGAACTTACAAATTTGATTCATCATTATCCATCAACCAGTAGTATAACTCTTTCTCATTTCTTGTAAGCTTACATGTTGTCCGTTGAATCTGTTGTGTAATGTTATTCACATTATTATCAGATGTCATGTCATGCCTAGGTGTGATTCGAACTGTACTAGAATGGGATACATGTGATGCTAAAATTGAATATACCTCTTCATTTTCTGTTTCAGTATCTTCACCTTCAGCCATTTCTTCATTTATTCCATCATCAATGTTTTCAGTAGCATACAATAATTCATAGAGTCCCGACACTCTCAACATCTCATTCCACTTTTGATTCTGTTCTTCTTGTGTGAGTCCTATGCTAAAGCTTGGGGCATCATCCATCATTTTCTTAAAAGCATCTCTCCTCAGTGCAGCTTGTTCCATTTCAATTATTGCATTGATGTGTTCAAGGCATGCCCATAATTCATCATCCATCTGAGAAGATGTTTTCTGTGTATTGTGTGGTGGAGAACTTGATGGATTAGCTTTCGTGACCATAAGCGTAGCATCAACCATCCTCTTCAAGACACTGTCATTCAACATCTCATTGGGAAGATCATTAACTAGATCAAGTATTGCCTGCATTGATGTGGTTATTGTCTTCAAATGTTGGATGATCATTTCAGCTACTGATTGCTTATCTTTTACAGTTGGTGATTGACATCTTTGCAGTCTCTCAACATTGCTTGGCTCTGCATATTCAATTACTACAATACCAACATCAACTCCTTGATCCTCCCGTCTAGCATCATCATTAAGGTCCATGAATGAATCCTCTATAAAACCCAAACCAAATCCTCTTGCATCAATTTCCAGAACTTGTCTCTCAAACAACAAGTTGATATCCCATTCTCTAATAATTGGCACTGATCTTGGCACATATCGGTAAACCACCCTATCAACATATAGAAGCTGTTGCATTTCCAATTATTGTTAGAATTTAAATTTCAGTAATATGAAACAATGCAGAAAGAAAAGTTAAAATCGGTATATAAATATGCTAAAATGATTGTAAATATATGCTAAAATGATAACATGACAATAGTTGTGAGGATTTTTACTGTGAGGAATAGTATTGGTCCTCTGAATTCCCTTGCTTTGTTTATTTGCCACCGTAGTGAAGTTTCCACCAGACATCGGATTACAAACTCATACCAATTTAGTTCTGACACGTTGTTAATATCTTCTAAATGGTACATTATGTTAGGATATATGCATCCATTGCCGCCATTTTCAATCAAGCAACATGTCAGAAGCACAATGAATTGTCTTTTGAACCATTCTCCTCCTTCAATATCTTCAAGCATATCCTTCACAGCATTTGATGGCACAATCCTATATTTGTGCTTATCAAATCTTTTCTTCCAAGTTTCAGTCAGTTCACATGTTCTGTTTCTAGTCTTTTTGTTTATTAGGGTTCTGCTCTTCGGCAATCCAAGAACCAATAGGACGTCATCTTCATCTAAGTGCAGTCTCCCTCCATCGTCAGCAAGTTCTATTTCACACGTTCTGGGATTGAAGTTGTTTAAAACCCATTATGTCAGCTTGTGTGGTAACTCTTTAACTCGTAGGTTTAGGATTTCACCAAAACCCATATTCATTAATGCTTCTCTTTGTACCTCATTCAAATCTTTGATTGCGTTAGTCAGTGCGGATGGGATTGCTCTGCTTGTTAGAAGTGGGTAGCCATCTTCAAAAAGTCTGTAGTGGTGTTCACATATAGGTGTTTCTTTTTTAATATGTTGCTCATTCCTTGCATTTGTTATTCTTTCTTGATCTTCATCATCAACTCGCGCTTTTCTTTTTCCTGTATCTGCATAATATGACATGCTAAGAAGTATTACGCAGAATGTTAAAATTTATTATGAATTTAACAACAGAGTCCTCAAACCAATGCTCAACACCATCCCACTCAATTAAAACAATGCAAAAGTGTATTACACAGAATGCTAAAATATATTACACGGAATGCTAAAATGTATTACATGGAATGCTAAAATACAATTTTGGCAATAGATTCCTCAAAACAATGCTCAAGACCATCCACTCAATTTAAACAATGCTAAAATGCATTACACATAATGCTAAAATGTATTACACAGAAAGCGAAAATGTATTACACAAAATGCTAAAATGTATTATACAAAAGGCTAAAATGTATTACACAAAAGGCTAAAATGAGGATTTTGGAAACACGTCTCGAAATTAAATACAGAAAAATTCGTGTTCTTTGTATACTAAAATCATGATTCTTATATCTAACTACTACACATATTCATCTTATATCTTGTATTTTTATGCAAATCAACGAATCAGTCATGCAAAAATTTGTTCTTACAACTTTTTCTTACTTTATAATTCAAGAGGAATAAAATCAAAAAAGCTAGGGTTGTTTTTTTTTTGACCTTTTTCCAGTTTTGAACTTGAATCGATCTTATTTTACGCCATTGTTGCTTTGCTCGGTTCGATTTTGATGCGAAGCGTCGTCTTATTTGGATTTCTTTAGTTTAAATCACATTTTTTCATTGGTGATTTCAGTTTTGAAGCTTGAAAATTGAATCTGGGCAATTTCTGAGTTCAGTTCTTCACGATACGATGCTACAGTTCATAAATTTTTTTTTCTGATTTTGCCCTTAATGAGATGCGCGAATTGAAGATTTTCATTTTAATTACAAAATTACCACCAAAAATATGGATTAATCTGGACCGTTCAGATTTTGGGATGGAGGAATGGGATTGGTTCCCAGTTCCCATTTGGTGACTTGTTCTCACCAGATCCTATCCCTATATATATATATATATGTATATATATATATATATGTGTGTGTGTGTGTGTGTATGTGTGTGTGTGTGTGTGTGTGTGTGTGTGTGTGTGTATGGGTTTAGTGTACCATTAGGCAATGTTTGGTATACTGGTACGGATATACCCACATTAATAAAATATTGATTGCTTTGAAAGATAATTGCGTATTAGATATTTTAATTGTGTGTTTGGTTATTAAGATAGATATACTAAGATTGCTTCACACATCTGTTTGGTATATTATTTTATTTGGTAGACTGAGGGGCGTGTCGGATACCTTGTCTAGAAACTGTAACCGAGGGGGGACGTCGGAGACATTGTCCAGCCGAATCAGTAAATTACACCCCAGGCCTCACGTTAGGACCGGGCCTCACGTGAACGAGCAATGGCTACCAAATACACGATTCTTACTAGATACCTTTACTAATATGCCTTTATCTAGGCTACCAAACATTGCCTTAATGTGAATGAATCAGAATTGAAAGTTGAGAAATAGAGAATTGTGTCTTCCTCTATAATTCCTCCAACATATATACATTCACATCCACACATATTCACTCATTAAACTCTCAAATATATTCATCCTCCAAAATAAATAGTGTCTTCATTCCAATGCTTTTGAGGTTTTCTTAATTATATCAAGTATATTCACTAATGCAAGAATTTCAATAAAAACATGTTCTCTATTAATTAGTTTTAATTATTATTCTTTAATTTTGTTGAACATGGCTCCCTTTGAGAAAAAAATGAGTAAGCTGATTGTGAAATATCTGTTTGTTAGACTTCTTCGAGACATATATAAATATTGTAGCCAACAGTAAGACCCCCTTCATGCTCTCCCATGTTCTTACGTTACGATACGTTAATGTATTTGTGTAAGTGTTCCTCAACCATATAACATTTAATTTCCATTTAGATTTTGGATGTGAGGTTTTAGCCTACTAGCAAAATAAGCTGCTTACATTCAGTCATTGAGTAAGTATTGTTGTTCGAGACACTCTTCGTATTTTCTAATTTATTTTGGTATGCTGCGAATTTTGAGGTAATTAATTGACAAATTCAAGAAAAGAGCATTGGTTAGATATATGTTATCCTTTTTCCCAATTGCACTTGAAGGTGAAGGTTTATGTTAGGAGATTGTTATAGCCCTTTTGAAGTTAATATTTGGGAATTTCATTGTAGATTTTGATATAAAAAAAATAATGTATGTGTTATAGGAAAGAGCACGAATTACAAAAGTGCAATTCTAGCATCCGGATTAGAGAAAAACTGCACATTTCAAGAAATATTGGCTCCAGTTGTAAACAGAGAACATAATCTTCATACCATGTGGTAATTAATTAATTGACAAATTAGTTAAGATGATATCATGATGCCTTCTTCAATCCTAAATCTTGAAATATAATTATGATGTAAGAATACTTATCATATAACAGAGTTTCCCTTTATTACATTGCTGAAATAGAACTTAAGTATATATTGTTCACTACAAGAAATTCACTATTTAGAGACGGATGCTAACGACGAATATGATTTCGTCGGCTTAACGATGGACTGTCCATCGCTAACATTTTCAGGCTTTTTAAATGGCGGGAACGATTCGCGCCTAATATTAACGACGGATTACCAACTGATATATTGTCGTTAAGGTTACCGACGGACAGAATCCGTCGTTAGCTTTTAAAAATAATTTAAAATAAAAATAAAATTATTAATGACGGATATATTCCGTCATTAAATATAAATATTTTTAATTAAATCAATCGGATTAATGTAACGACTGACGTGATCCGTTGTTAGTTATTATATTTTTTAAATTTATTTATTTTGAAAACCTTACGACGGACGTTGTCCATCGTTAAGTTTTCCGATTCAGTTTTGAAAATATTTAATTATATTTAACGACGGGGTAACGTTTTCTTATTTTAATTTAAAAAAAATAATATTGTTTAACGACGGACTGTCCGGAATTAAGTTTTCAGATTCAATTTTAAAAATATTTAATAATAGTTAACGAGGGACGGAAGTCGTTGTTAATCCTTCGTTAATATTCGATAAATTGTTGTTCTTTTTCCCCTTTTCTCATTTCATCCGCGCCCTAATTTTAATTTTCACTCCGTCGATTTCTGACGCCGACGGGCCACTCGCCCCCAATTCCCCCCGCGACTCTCTCTCTCTCTCCCCTCTCTCCGCTCCTCTCCCTCTCTCCCCTACTCTCCCCGCCACTCGCCGCCGCAGCCCCTGGTGTCAGCCGTCGCCGCCGACGCCACTGTAAGTCCCACCCCCTCTCTCTGGTCCTTCTCTCTATCGCTCTCTATCTCTCCATCTCTCTACTCGTATCTACTGTTTTTTTTTTTAAATTTACTGATTTTAGAACTAATCATATCCTGAGATTCTCTTAGATCTTTCTGTTGTTCTATGTGGAAAGAAAGGCTACTTTTGTTTTGTTTGATTGCTTTGACTGCAACTAGGAAATACCATACAGTCTACCTTAAAACTTGAATTTATTGTGTATCAGAATTGTGAAAACTCGATATAGTGAAATGGCTTATAAGATTAGATTGTTTGATCTGTGCTTTAATAGACTGGAATTGAAGATGTGGAACAACAAAGCTAAATTGTATGTGATGATGGGAATATGACTGAGCAAAGACATTTCTCAATATGAAGCATAGACGCAATTGGTATATGATGGCAATTTTTAGATAACTCGGTGGATAGCATTTCTTAGGTACATCATATTCATTGGACATCCAAACTATAGTGGAATAATTGGAAAAATATGTGTTGATTTAATATTATATTTGTTACATAGGCTAGACTAATGCAATCGTGTCGTCTTGATAGACAAAGCTAGTATATGTAGTCTTTGCAGATTCATGATTATTGGGCATTGTTGTGTACACTACTGCTGATACGAGATTAGTCAGTAGGTTTAGAATAAAATATACTAAGTATGTCAATTATGTTAAATTTATTTGGGTAATTTAGGCTAATTATGTTATTTATGCCATTATCATACTAAGCATGCCAATTATGTTAAATTTAATTGGGCAATTTAGGCTAAGTATGTTACTTATGCAATTATCATGCTAAGTATGCCAATTTTCTGAAATTTATTTAGGAAATTTAGGCTAAGTATGCTATTTATGTAACTATCATGCTAAGTATGCAAATTTTGTTAAATTTATTTGGGAAATTTATGCTAAGTATGTTATTTATTTTTGCACGGGATGAGAGCCCCCGGATCTCTCTTTATTAATTGTGTTAATTTGAATGGGATGAGGGCCCCTAGATCCCTCTTTGTTAAACTGTTGGTGTTTATTGGTATTGTTGGTATGAATCTAGTAGAAGAACATGGATCAATTAGCGTAGAGTCGAGAACTTGGGACTAGGAAATTCAAATAGGTGCTTTCAAAATTTTGAAAAAAATTAGAGCTATTTTATTTTTATATTTAATTGATGGATTATAACATTGTTGGTGTTTGTTGGTATTGTTGTTCTGAATCGATTATAACATTGTTAATGTTTATATGATTTTTTAGATGCAGCGAGGCGGTGCTTTAGGTGGAGGAGCTGGATGGTCTAGAGGGTCATCATCGTCATTTGTGGCCCTCAGTGGTCCAGTTGGCGATATGACCCTGGATGGATCGTTACGTCCTGAGGTTAATGCAAAGGGACGTTCACGTTGTTGGGTTCAGGATGAGTATGTTTAATTACATAGTTAAATATCTTTTTATAGATTTTTATCTTATTATTCTAATATTCTGATATCTTTATTATTTTGTGCATTTGGAAGCCAATTGATGCCAGCTCATCAGGTTGCATCCGCCATCACATGCAACTTCAAGAAATTTTTATATCCGATTGGCTTCACTTGAAAGATGGTGCCCGTTGAGAGGAGACAACTCTATATGGAGGAGTTTCGGGTATCTTTATTAATATATATTCTATTTTGAGTTTTTTTAAGTTTAACATTTTCATATGTTTTCAATATGTTGCAAAAGGAGTGGTTTTGGGATCCCACTCAGGATGCTGCCGTTTGGGCAGCATGGTCCGTCAAGGCTGCTGATAGATACAAGGACATGGTCTATGGCTTCAAGAGGAATAGGACCAAGGGCTGCCCTCCATTCGTGCATGCTGAGATGTGGAAAGGCTTCAAGGCGCATTGGGACAGTGATGCCTTCAAGAAGAAGTTTGACATCTCATCAAAGAATCGTCTCAGTGAGCCCGATGGTCCTGGCACCGGCATTGTGAAGCATCAAGGAAGCTCTAGGAGTGCAGTTGCACATGCTGCAGCTTTGGTATGCAATTGAATAATTTATTTATTTATTTATTTATTTTTAATATGTGTGTGCTAACACATCTATCTAATAGGATAAGAAGAAGGGTGTCGAGCCCAATGACGTGGCGTCGGAGACATTCAAGAGACTGCACGAAACTGCTGATGGATCCTGTTCAGATGGGAAGTCACGTCGTATCGCTGTAAGTAAATTTATAAATATTTATAAATTTATAAACAACATAAAAATATATATTTAATCATTTTTATTTGATTTTGTGCATAGGCTGTCGTATTGGCTCGGGTTGAGGAGTTGAGTCAGCCGACTCTTGGCACAGATGAGGCGCCATATGTGGACATGAGCGTCATTCGTGCAGAGGCTTCCTTCTAAGGTGGAACGCTCCTATGTCGACACTGTCCGCTAGCACTCCAAGAAAAACAGAATTTTTGGCCTCGACAGTCGATCACGGAGCCTTTCAGCTCCTAGCATCTCTTCTGCAGCTCCCCACAGCCCGATACTCAGGCTGCCATCAGGGAGTTACAGGAGAAGATGGATGCCCATGCAGCGGCTCTCCAGGAGAAGATGGACGCACAGGCAGCGCTTCTCCAGGCCCAACAATAGCAGATATGTCAGCAGCAGGAGATGATTCGGCAGCAGGCCGATATGTTCGAGCAGATGCGGGCGCAGTTTAGAGGCCCTTCTCTATCTTCATCATGACATTATTATTATTATTTGTATTTGATATACTCCATACTGATATTTTATAACATTTTGTATTTTAATGGAGATTTATATATATATATATATATATATTATTTTACGTGTTTATTTATGTTCTTTGATAATTTACAAATAAAAATCAAATACTACAAAAACAAATGCAAAACAAATTTAAAATAAAATAAAATAAAATAAACGACGGCCCTAACGATGGAGACGTCCATCATTAATGCACGACAGTCAACTTTGACTTTCTACGATCCGTCGTTAAGTCCGTTGTTACTTTTCAAGGTGACTAATGATGTCATCAATATTAACGACAGACACGTCCATTGTTAATGGCGTCATTAGGCCTGAAGATGACTACTGACGGCAGCAAACATTAACAACGGACCAGTCCGTCATTACGGCCGTCGTTAATACTACCGACCGTCATTATCCGTCGTTAGCTGTGTTTGCCGACCAAGGCTTTACCGACAGCTGGAGTCCATTGCTAGTCGTATCTAACGACAGAAAAATGGGCTTTACCGACGGATATGTCCGTCGCTAAACAGTAATTTTTTTGTAATGGTTGTGACACAAAATATACTTATATGATCCAATCTCTATTTTTCCTCTGGTTCTTCTCTTTAAAACTTGAAAAAACTTGATATTCAAACCGTCTTTGAAATATTCAGAGTAAATTTGCCTTTTTGATCCTTTCGAACTTATTGTTTGAACTTTGATAACGTTAACCGAGGGCCGACGACCTTTCAAAACTTGATCTTAAAACAATCTTTGAAACAGAGTAAATTTTTCTCTTTCATCTTCTCGAACTTGTTTGAATTTTGATAACGTTAACCGGGGCCGACGACTTTATTCTGGATTGAACATTTGATTTGAGATATTAGAATTTTATAACGTTGTTGAATGTGGCAAGAACGCCTTGAATATTTGAGAGAATTGTTGGCTCCTCAATATTTGAACTTATCTTTATCAAATCGTTGATTTTCTTCACAAATTTGACTCGTGTCAGCTCCTAATTGGTCGATACTATCCACATATATAAATATCAATATTTATTTTAGAAATTAATTCATGTAAATCTTTAAAATATAAATAAATGATATACTTTGATATTTAAATCTTTATTTTCATCTATTAAATATCAATATCCATTTATTTAATTTAGGAATTGATTTAATTAAATCCCTAAAACACAAATAAATGATATAATGTTATATTTAATTATTTACATAGCACAATTAATTAGCCATTCAAATTAATTTGTCTACAATTGTATAATAATATAATAATTTTATGTACAAAAGTATAGTAATATTCGACGACATACAAATCGTATTCTTTATTGTTTTCATAAAGAACTAAGATACATCGTTCTATATATTTAGTTGGCCTAATTAAAAATAAAAAATATTTTTCTTTGAGCGTAAAAGTATACAAATACTACTATAACTTTGAATGTAGTAAAAAATATTTCTTTTGATTGTTAATTATATTTAAAAATGAAGATTGCTCCCAAATATTATATAGTATTTTAGTTCACTTATTGTTTATTATATAAACTCATGATATGAATTGTCTTATTTTAATTAAATCCAATGATTATCGTGCATTACACAGGTCCAAAACTAATGAATATTAATGAAAAGGGTTTTCATAAATACACTACTGAATTTTCTTTACACACTACTGATAAATTTAATTAAAAAATTAATTATAAAATTATTTATATATACATATTAAATAAAAAAATAAAAATAAAAAATAAAAATATATATCAGATCTTTCTCCTTCTACCGCGTTGGACGTCCTTGGCTTAATTCTCCCTTACATCTTCTAGGACCGTCCCTTCTTCTCTCCTCCATCTCCACCACGGACCCACATTGGGTCCAAGGAGGGCCTTCGCCCTTGAAATTTTAAATTTTTGTAGTGCTAATATAGTAATAATATGTGATTTTATTAACAATTTATATAAAAACAAGAGAATATTGTCTTAAATTGCAAGTTTGGTGAAGTGGTAGAATTACGGGGTCCTTATAAACAGATCCCAAGTTCAATCCCTGATCAGTGCGCGTCGTTTCTGTCACCTATAGAGTTTTTTTTTTTTTTGTACATTTTCCTGTTGCGTATGCTCTTTTTCTCATCAAAATAATAATTTTATCATTCAGTTTTAATCTTTAACGGAAGATTTTTTCATGTATCTTCAATCCACTAATTTTATATTTACAGTATATTGTAAGATCTTGATAATTTATGTATTTAATTTACATCTATATTTATATAGTTATCAATTTATTTTATTTTTATAATTTTAATTATATATATTTAATATATTATTTTTATAGTATTATTAAATGGGCTCCCCTAAGTAAAATTTATGTGTCCATCACTGCCTTCACTATTTCCTCCTCCTTTCTCACTACAAGAAAAAACGAGATAGGTATTACCCGTGGTGTATGAGAAATTACAACCCTGGTCTAGGCCACCGTTGTAATTTCACACACTCATACACCATGGATATTCACTGTGGTAATTTTATCACGATTTTCTCAAAATCGTGGTTAATTTACTACAGTTAAAAAAAATCATGGTTATTTTACCACGGTTTTATCTAAAGGTGTATGAAAAATTACAACCCTTGTCTAGGTCACTGTTGTAATTTTGCACACCCATATACCACTGGTATTCATCATGGTAATTTTACCATGGTTTTCTCAAAACCGTGATTAATTTACGACAATTAAAAAAATAGTGGTTATTTTACCATGGTTTTATCTAAAATTATAGTTACTTAACTACAGTTGTATCCCAATCGTGATAAAATAACCATGGTTTTTAAAAAGACCATGGTAATTTAACTACGGTTTAATTTAAATTGTGGTCAAATTACCACGGTTAAGAAAAACCATCGTAAATTCACCACGGTTAGGTTAAAATCGTCGTAAACGTAACCACGGTTTTCTTAAAACCATGATAAAATTACTACTCTTTAGATAAAATCATGGTAAATTTACTACGGTTTGGATAAAACCGTGGTAAATTTACCACGGTTCTCCATTAAAACCGTGGTTAAATTTACTATATTTTTTCAAAAATCGTGGTCATAATTTTTTTGTCCTGTTTAAATGTATTATTTATCCTCTATAATCCCAAACTAAAAAATAATATAATTGGTAATCATCCAAAAATACAAAATATCATTCAAAATACAAAAATCTCATCCAAAAATATTTTATATTAAACCATAACTATCCAAAATACAATATCTCATCCAAAATGTAAAATTCATTGTTACAAATATCTCAATTACTTCTTCAAAACCGGTACATAAATTCAAAGTTTTATTACAAAGTTCTTACTAGTTCCATTAGCTAGCACCGATGATTTATTGGAGAAATAAAAAAGCCCATAATAACCTGCAACATGTGAAAAGACATGTAATTAATTACAAGGCCTTAAAATCGTAAAATAATGATAAGATGTATTAACCTAAATCTTTGCTTCTTTCATTGTTCAATATATAATCAAGGATATCTAAGAAATAAAAAGAAAAAAAAATAATCATGCACATTGTGCCCCCAGACTTATACATAGTACTGCTTAACAAGGCTATGAACGTGGAAAATATCATAAGCTATGTCTACATATGCATTTCCCAGATAAAAGATTCAACATACCAAAAGTTGTTCAAGCCTTCTCGTTACCAATTGAGGTGCCTAAAATAAGGGAAGAAATTGGCATATCTGATGCAGCTTAACAGTAAATGTCATTTAAAAGAACAATATGTGCATGATGATCAGTTCTATCCATTTTTTTACACGTCAGTCCGAAATTCACTACAAACTCCAATAGATGCAGCTTAAAAAGATGCATCTACATTAGATGGTAATAGACTGCCATGTGATTCAAAACAAGAACAAAATATTGAATCAAACTTCAATATGACAAATAAGAAGTTATTGGCCCCAAAAAAAAAATGAAGGCAATATCTTTCCTTAAATGATTCACAGAGTATAATGAAGTATTTCTTACATCATCTATTGTTTTTTATTCAACTTTTATGGGCTGAACTGCTGCAGCAAGTTCCAGAGCATGCCTAAGTTCCACATTTCTATTACTTTATACCAGCAGTTGCACTTATAACATATGAAGGAAACCATTAGTGAAATACTCCCCTCTGAAAATGAAGTTCCTATTATATTAATTATGCCATACTAGACCGTAAGAGATTCTTCACAGACCAAAACGATCATTAATAGAGATACACTGACAACCCGCAGCAAACAATCCAACAATGCTTTCTAACTTGAGAAAAAGGAATTCGAAAAACAGAAAATAAATAAGAAACAAATATTAGGCAGAAGATTCAAAAACTAAGAATACAAAATATATGTAGAACATGTCCTTTGATACAAATTATACCACCAACCTCCCCTCGTCGACCAAGATGCATTTATGCATCTTCAATGGTTGTAATATTGCGCTCCACAAGATTACATGTATACATAAAAGTGGAGGCCATATATGCAGTAGTGTCCCACAATGAATGGATAGCTTCATTTGCCTTAATGCTATTGTTAGTCATTAACAAAACAAAACAAAATAAAAACAAAAATATGCACTCGCACACACATATTGCTACAAAGACTCGAGTTCAGCATAAAGAAACCAACAATTCTCTTTTCTTCCAATTTCATACAACCATACTAATGTCACAGCAGGAGAAAGTATACAATAGTAGGCAGGGGGAAAAGTATTAACAAAGAAACTTGTAAGGTATCAAGGGCTCTCGGAGGTTACACCCGCTTGTTTCCCATTGCCGGCAGTCGGACCATTCATCCCTCAGGGGACAGAGACTTCGAAAGAGAAGTCGGAAAAGAAAAGGGCTCAAGGTTCCTAGAACCTCAAAGCTTAATTGACACAGTGACCAAAGTGCACACCGAGACCGAAAGAAGGCAAAGAACGGTGACCACACACAGACAGAAACTCTCACAGTAAGAAGCTCAAACCTCCGGCGACAGGCTACTCGCACAAGGAAACCGAGAAGAAATCCAGACGAACTGGACCGTAAGCTAGGTTCAGTGGAGCACTCAGCTCTTCAAGCACGAAAGTTTGAATGAAGGATCACAAGAGGTAGAGAGAAGCAACACTCAAAGAATAAAGAGAGAGAGAGATCTGAATGAGAGTGATGATGAACAGTGAATAAGCCCGCTTCATTAATAGAAATATCTAGAGAAATGAAGTGTCACTAGGGAACAGTAATGGGCACAGGTCAACCGGGTAACATTAATGTGAGAGATGGGACTTCAGTGTATGGGCCAAACAAATGGGCCAGGAATGCCCAACATTCTCCACCTTTTGGCCCTTTGATGTGGTCTTTGAAGAGAGCTTTGAAAGGACTCATCATTGCCTTTTGTTTCTCCCTGCAAAGCCACAAAGACAGGAGAGAAACACAACACACAGTTAGAGCAGATTAACACATTACCAAAAGAAAAAAAAAGAAAGAACTGCACAGAAAAAGTATAAACAAAGTTCCTAGAGAGCAAAGATTTGGAAGAGTTAACCATGATCATAGTTTAGGATTTTCTAGCATGAAAAAAGCTTGTCAGGCAGACATTTAGTTCCCATGTCTGCAGGGTTGAATTCTGTGGGGATTTTCTCCAGTTGTATTTCACCTTTTTCCACCACATCTCTAATGAAATGAAACCTCACATCTGTATGTTTGGTTCTGTCATGAAATACTGGGTTTTTACACAATTGAATTGCTGATTAACTATCTGAAAATAAGGTAGGAGAAAAGTTAGCATAACCAATTTCAGAGAGTAAGCATTCAACCAGAAGGCTTCTTTAACAGCCTCAGTAGCTACGACATATTCAGCCTCAGTAGTAGAGAGGGCCACAATATGTTGTAGCTATGACTTCCAACTAATACAAGAGCCACATAAAGTGAAAACATAGGAGGTGGTAGACTTCCTATCATCTATGTCATTTGCATAGTTGGAGTCAACATAACCCACTAATTTCACCCCATTTACAGACTTAGAGAAAGTCAAGCCATAATTTGAAATAGACTTCAAATATATAAGAAGCTTTCAAAGATTTCCAGTGAGGCATTTCAGGGTTTGACATATATTTGCTTAAGCATGAAATAGAATAAGCAATATCTGGCCTGGTACTGATCATGATATACATCACAGAACCAATGGCATTTGAGTATGGCACTTTAGACATATCAGAGATTTCAGAATTAGTCCTTGGGGACTGGTCCTTACTTAGCAAGAAATGGACAGCAAGAGGCACAGACACAGCTTTAGACTTTTGCATAGAGGATTTACCCAAAACTTTTTCAAGATATGAACTTTGATTTAATACAAGTGAAAACTTCTTTCTGTCTCTATGAATATGCATACCAAGTATTTTTTTTAGCATCACCCAAGTCCTTCATGTCAAAATTCTCATATAGACTCTTTTGAACATGTTTTATAGTTTTAAGATAGGGATTGATTAGAAGCATATCATCAACATAAAGTAGAAGAAATATAGGGACAGAATCATGCTTGTAATACAGATAGTGATCAAATTTGCTCTTTTTAAACTTTAAGGATAGCATGCAGGCATCAAACTTTTTATTCCGTTGCCTAGGAGATTGCTTGAGACCATACAATGATTTCTTTAATAGGCAAAAATGTTCAGGTTTGCCTTTATCACAGAAACCTTCAGGTTGTTTCATAAATATATCATTTTCCAGGTCACCATGCAAAAAGGCAGTTGTAACATCCATTTGTTTCAACTCCCAATCAAAATGAGCAACAAGAGAAAGCATAATTCTTACTATAGTAAATTTCACAACAAGAGCACATATTTCATTATAATCAATCCTCTCCTTTTGAGTAAATCCTTTTGCAACCAACCTAACCTTATACCTCACAGAATCATATTCATGCTTAATTTTATAAAGCCATTTGCATTGAACAATAGAGCACTTAGCAGATTTTGGAACAAGAATCTAAGTTTTGTTATCATTCAAAGATTTCATTTCTTTTTTCATAGCATCAATCCATTTTTCAGAATCTTTAGAGTTTAAGGTAGCTTTATAAGAGATTGGTTCACATGCTTCAAGATTATTAAACACTGAGAAAGCATGCATAGATAGACCAGAGTCAGGAAACCCAAGGAACCTTTGAGGTTGCCTTACAGTTCTCTTAACTCTATCTCTGGTCAGCTGATAATTCTGAAGAATATTGGAATTTGTCCCTTCTTCAGAATTGTCAGAGTTTTCATTCTGATTATCTTGAAGATCATTAGAGTCCTTGCCATCTTCAAGATGATTAGAATTATCAATTTCAAGCACGATATCAGTTTCAGGCACAGAGGCATGCTTATCAAGCTCACTTAGGATAGACAAATGCTCCACCTCACTTGGAGCAATCACAGGCACAGAATCAGACAAGCAAGGAAAGTCATTTTCATTAAAGATTACATCCCTGCTAATCAAGGTTTTAAAACAAGGGACACTTCTTGATATAACCCGGACTATTAATCTAGGACGAATCTAGAGACGTAGCGGAAGACTTAGGATACGAAACACGCCAACCAAATGAAGGGTTCCAATCCGACTCAATTAAAACGAATGAAACGACGAAATCCAGATGACTAAAATACCTAGAACGATGACACGACTATGTAACACAATACCCAAAGGTTTATGACTGAATACGGACGTTTATGGGGCTGGAATTATGTAAGTTTTCGTGTGTGAGGCTAGTGAAGAATGGCTTGGTGAAGATAGGATATGATAGAGATATGACGAACTTACGGATAAAAATGAACGAAAGGCGATTGATCGAACTTGTGGCTGGTTGTGGAGGCGTGCGTCGATGGTGATGGAAGGACATCGATGATGGTTGATGGTTGGTGATTGTTGATGTGAATAACAACCCGATAGCCTCCTTGAATCTCGAACGTATCCAAGATTGAAATCTCTAAGTTGTTCCTCGATAGCGAATACTGGTTAATCCCTCAAATGGATTAAGCAATACCCTTGATTAAGACTTAAAGTTGCTAGCTCCAAGAATGAATATTTCGTGTGAAAGTATTCAAATACGTAAAAAGAAGGAGATACAATTGTATGCAAAAGTAATTTAATTCAACAATGTCTAAAGTATCAATGAAAAAATGTTCCCCTCTCGACCTATAAAATTTAAATTCTAGCTTAGAAACCTCAAATAGGTTATTAAGATGATAACCTAGGTCCTAAATAACTTAATTAGCGATTTCCTATGTCTTGGGATCATTTGAAATTGAAATAGAGTCAAACGGGCGAATAACGCGCATTTGACGGATTGAATCAAGTTAGTGATCCTGATTGAGAATTTATCGGACTTCGCGAACAGAATTGAATGGATAAATATGTATCAAACTTAACTTAATAATTATGAAGCTTGATTTAACATATAGAAATAAATTTTAATTTTTAGAATTTATTTGAGAAATATGCAATACCTTACTTAGGATTAAATTATGTTTTCTAAAAATCCTAATTTAATTTTGAAGTACCGAACTAGAATTGAAAGAATATGAATTTAAAAATTATATTCATTTAATATTTTATGATCAAATTCGAAATTAAATAGATCAAATAACATTGAATTAAAAATTAAAGAAACATCGGAGGATAAAAACTCACCTTTATTTTTCTTTATTTTTTCTCCAATTTTCTTTGTTCCGTTTTTTTCTTTTCTTCTTCATTTATTTTTTTCTCTTTTTCCTATTTTTACTTTGGATCACAGATTCCCAACTTACATATATATTGCCGACTCCCTTATATTATATATATACACACACATATGACATATATATGTAGTACACTAATCCTTTCTAATCGATCCTCTATCTTCTTAGGGACTTTGCTAGCTCATTTTAATCTCATAAAATAATTGGCATTAAATCCCTTCAAAATGAGCAAAAATGTTACACTGCACAACATATGGAAAACTATGCGCAACTTCTCAATATATGCATGTAATGCACAAGAACTACTATCCAAAAATACCTCAAAATACATGAAAAATATATGTTTATCAGACCATGCACTGGCATTCATTTCAAGCATTTTCTCATCAGTTTCAGTTTTGTCATAGTCAAGCAAGACAGCATTATAGACTTTTTCTTTGATAAGAATACATTCCATCTTTGTTTTCCAAATTTGAAAATCACTCTTACCATCAAAAGGAGCAGTATGATATGTAGAACCTATGGCAATCACACAGAGATGCACAAACAGACAGGGATAGCCAAGAAAAGAAGGGAGGGAGAGGATAAAATCAAAACACTCTCACAGACAGTGAGGAAAGCCAAGGAGGGCCCAGATTACAAGCTGGTTTACCAACCGTACAAGGTTCCTTGGGTCCTTTAAGTGTGTGAAGAGTGAGACAAGCCACACACATATAGAAAATAGAGCCAAGAGAGATAATAGAGCGGAAGTAGAGGGCCAAGCACAGAGCCAGGAATAAGATACCCAAACGATTTCACAGAGAAAAAAATGAAAACCCTAATTTCAGAATCACAGAGATAACAAATTAGGGCAAATAGGTGATTCACAGATAATCGAACGAGATACACACAGATCTCAACAAATCGGGCAAGAATCACACAAATCCAGGCAATTAGCACCAAAACCCTAATAGAACTAGGGTTGAGAGTACAATACCAGAGCGAGAACCCCCGCGATTGGGATTCTCGACTTACCAACCGTTAAACACACAGGCGATCGGATGAAAACTTGAAAGGCGATGGAGGGTGCCTCCGGTGAGCTTCCTTTGTGGCTTTGATACCACTGTAGGGTATCAACGGCTCCCGGAGGTTACACCCATTTGTTTTCCATCACCGGCAGTCAGACCGTTCGTCCCTCAGGGGACAGAGACTTCGAAGGAGAAGCTGGAGAAAGAGAATGCTCAGGTTTCCTGAAACTCAAAGCTTTATTAACATAGTGACCAAAGTGCACACTGAGACCGGAAGAAAGCGAAGAACGGCGACCACACACAAACAGAAACTCTCACAATAAAAAGCTCAAACCTCCGGCGAGCCCAGACTGAACCCTAGCTATCCAGGCTACTCGCACGAGGAGACCAAGAAGGAATCTAGACGAATTGGACCATAAGCTAGGTTCAGTAGAGCACTCAACTCTTCAAGCATGAAAGCTTGAATCAAGGATCGCAAGAGGTAGAGAGACGAAACACTCAGAGAATAGAGAGAGAGCGAGAGAGAGAGAGAGAGAGAGAGAGAGAGAGAGAGAGATCTGAATGAGAGTGATGTTGAACAATGAATAAGCACGCTTCATTAATAGAAGCATCTAGGGAAATGAAGCGTCACTAGGGAACAGTAATGGGCGCGGGTCAATCGGGTAACATTAATGTGAGAGATGGGCCTTCAATGTATGGGCCGAACAAATGGGCCAGGAATGCCCAACAAAACTAATGTCACAGCTAGAGCAGGTGTCACAATAGAAAGAGTATTAACATGTGGAAATAACTTTAGCATATTTAGGAACTGATGAGCATGCGGATACAATTTGATGCAAATAGTGTTTGCTAACTAACTAATATATATCAGATAAAATATTAAAAAATATTCTTATAGACATTAACTGTAAGAATATTTAAAAAAATAGTGTTTGCTAATTAACTAAGTAATATATATCAAATGAAATATTTTAAGAGATTGCAAAGATAGAAATGGAGTTAAAGGCAATTGCTTGGCAGGAGCAATCAACATATACACACACACACACACATATATATATATATATATGCAGACATTCAATCAGAGATATTGCAGACAATTGGGCCCCATGGGGTGGGGCAACAATAAACCTCAGCAAATAGTAGTTTCTAGCTTACAAATTGAGCAAGACCAGATGTATCTAAAACATGGAGAATTGTTTCTACTTGAAATAAAAATAAAAAAAGTTAGGTGATGTAACACCTTAATCTAAAAATATTATTTTAAATGAGATTAAATAATTTATAATGCATAAAAAAAATCTGAATATAATTATTTTCTCCTTTTTTTTTTCAAAAAGGAATAAATCTATTTTGACATAACCCAAAGAAATAACAAATGAGGCAACATGTAGAATCAAAATTTAAAATTTTAAGTACGATTGATAACTTAACCAGACCAACACAACTGAAATATTTACATCTCATATTCATCCAAAAACTCAAATTGCAAACCTAAAAGAGTTACTAGCAAAAATCATTTTAGGTATCTAGCTAGAAATATAAAATAAAGCGGAAACTTATATATACATATGTATAATAAAAGTTTAATCCGTCATTCGACCTCCACTGCAACTCCAAGCTCATTTACCTGAAATGTTAAGTTTATGGGATGAGCATATATGAATATACTCAGTGTGGAACGGTTATGCAAAATAATTTGTCCAAGTTGATATAAAATGATATACATGTGTATTATTCACTGATATATGAATAAGAATCGCACTGTGCTTCCAAGGATTAATTAAAACCGGAACCTATTTACGGTCCCTGGCGAAAATGATTGTGCACAATAGTGAGGTTAAATATGAAGGACAATTGAATAGACGGTCCAGTAACACTCACAAATGAATATGAAATCATACACGTCAAACAAATGACATCAACAAGGACAAAATGAAATCAACGGCATAATAAGTGAGAATCCCACACCTTAATTGAATTTGAAGATCGACTCGAGCAAATAATAAAAAGTTAACGTCTTAGTCGCGCCGCACCTAAATATTAAATAAAGGAAATATATTCTATAAAATTAATATTCAATTTCAAGAAAACAAATTAATTTAGATTAAAGTTATAAATATGATCATTGGAACATAATGACCAAACGATAAAAAAAAAAAAAAAAGTTTCTAATGAGATGAGCTGCTAACTATCTTTTCCAATAATAGTAGGTTCCATTTTCTAAACATGAACTATAATATTAAATATATTTAATGAAATCAATATATATATATATATATTAATCCAATAAATTTAACCAATGTATAAACAATACATATCCCTAAAGTTAATAAACATATTTCTACGATTGTTATTCCTAGTAAATAATAATATTATTAATGTCATTACACATAAATAGTTTTAAAATAAGAAAAAGCCGATGAACATACATTTGATTAGTCAAATCTAATTATTCAATTTAACTTGATTAAAAAAATATCTAAACAAACACTAACAATATTAGAAAATTAAAGATATATATACAAAAATACCACTCTATCTACAATTTTTTTTATTTCCTAATTTTATATTGTGAGTTTAATCATTGCCTAAATTAAATTTTGGTTAGATTCACAATTAACAAAAATATCTAAACTTGATATATGTATTATTTAAATCTTCCGCAGCATAATTACGGCTAATATAAAGTGGAATGAATTTGGGTTATATAAATTTAATATGTTGTTCTTGTTAAAATGATGGTGAAATATAATAAATTGATACTTGAATACGTTTACGTCAATTAGATTGTAGGGAAACTAAATCTGTAATACCCCAGATTTTTGAATGAGGTTTAGAGAATTGTTAATATTAGTTAATTAATTTAAGAAGGAATTTAATTAAGGTTAGCTATGATTGGATGTCAGTCACGACTTTTGGAGTCAGTCTTCGTAAAGATCGCCTTTTCGGAAAATATAATCTTAATTCTTTTATTGCCATTTATGGTCTCTTTAGAAAGGTTTTGACTCAAGGAGTACACCGGTATTTTCGGATTTCAAATCTGAGGTCATTTGAGTTCCCGGTGATGGAAAAACGTGTTTGAAAAGGGAAATGAATAGTAACTTTTGCGTGCGTTCGTGTTTTGAGAAATTAACGAAATCCTCCTCGATTATTCAAGTTCAGTTCTGTCAGGCCCCTTTTATGGGAAATGACTCAAGGATTCCGTTGGCGTTCACGGATTATCATTCTGAGGTCAATCAAACGCTCGGGAGCCGAATCTGTCAGTCTGAGTGAATAGTAAAAAGTAATTCCAAAAAGGGAATCTTTGCTCGTCTTTCTTCTGACAAACCCGTCTTCTTCACGAATCAAGTTGGTTCACTAGTGTTCGAGCCAATGAGTCTCCCGGTATTTTTAGATTTCGTGTCTGAAGTCATTTGGACCTCGACATCGAATAAAGCAGCTTTTAACCGAACCCGGGGTAGCTTTTGCAGTATTCCCGCACAGCAATGGCTTCCAAGGGAAGCCAAAGCTTTTCCTATATATAGGGGACCACCCCTTTAGCATTTCTTGCTCATTTACTCTTCCCTTCACTTCTAAATCGAGAGGGTGAAAAGCTTTGAAAGCCGAGAAGATTCTGTCGAAGTAAAAAGCGTTCTTCGTGAGTGTTCTTCAAGACGACGAGCGGAGTGGCGTGGAGGGAATGTGCTAGGGGCGCCGTTGAAATCGTAGCAGGCGGCTCTACCGCCATTGCGACTTGATGACACGCCGAGCTAACCACATTCCTTCGACGCACCTGACCCCGTCCATTCTGGTTCGTCGGTCTCGATTCCATTTCTTTTTCGTCTTTAAATTCCGCATTTACTTTCCGTTCTTTACGTTCTTCGCGTTCTTCATTATTGCTCGTCTAAAAGTTACCTTTCGATTTTTGTTGAAATTCCAAGTTAATAACGTTTATATTATATTTCTCATTCTAATTCCGTTATTGTTATTCTAAGAAGATTAACCTCGTTATTTCGTTAAATATTGTTCAAGACACATTTAACGATTTTGTCGTTAATCTAATTTAAAAGAGGATTATCGTGTTTATGTCGTTGTAATGCCAAAATTCCTTTTAAGTTAAAAGCATGTTGTTGCATGTTAAATTCAAGTACGTTGTTTTTATAAAATTTCGGGTTAATTGTTCTTCGTGTTCGTCGAAGAAATCAATGAACACGAAGAACAGTTGAAGAACACGTTCAAGGAACCCAGAAGAAGAGAGAGAGAAAAGAGAAGGTGAGAGAAAGCCCTGCGGGGGGGGAGGCGGCCCCGCGGCAGCGGGGTGCCCGCCGGGGCAAGGTAGCCCCGTGGCGCCCCCCCCCTTTTTCCGTGTTGTTTCCGTTTCGTTCGCCGATCTTTTCGGCTATTCCCGTACCCCTTCTTTTCGATCTTTTCGAGTCTTTTAAATTATGTTAGTTTCAAGCCATATTCAAGTTTAAATTATAGTAAGGTATTCAAGTTAACTTCAATTTATTTCGAATAAGATATTCGAATTATTTTCCGTCTTAAAATTTAGAGATCGAGTCGAGGAGTTCCTTAAATAAATTAAACCATTCTCGATCCCTTATTAAGTCAAAGTCGTGCTATCCATGTTAAGTCCTAGATAAGGAAATAATAATTGAGTATTATTTAATATCATGTTATAAGAAATCTTCGAAAGAGACCGCTAAGTCGATGATTCGACTTTTGTAGGAGGAATCGAGCCTCGGAGAAATACTAAGGAAAACCACCAGCTCATTGCCTCGTCTTCTGTTCCGTAATCAAGGTGGGTAAATCTATACTCATCCAAAGTTTGAGCTAATGAGCTCTAGAAGCATGTTAGGGCAAATGAGATATCCAATAAAGTATTTTTGCTCAGCCTGATTGATCTCTGTACAAGGAAGGAAGAAAGGAAGATATTATGTTTTACTTGAGCTCTAAAGCATGTTTAGAAATGTTAGAACAACTACAGTATTGTTTATGCTTAGCATGAGATATTTAGAATTCTCTTTAGCTCCGAATCCTATTTGTTTACGTTCTTTTCCTGTAATTCAATGTTTATGCTTGATTAGCTCTCAGAATTAAGAATTAAGGTTTGCCTTGTTAGGGTAGCATTAAACCCTTTGTAGGCCAAGAACATGTAGAATTAAAGGATTAGCATTAGACGTTGTTCTAAGCTTGGTATTGCTAGCAAGGATAAGAAAGGAAGGAACTTAGCCTCTCACTTAAGCAGGATATGAGCTCGGAGCCATTAAGGGAGTCACTGCTGGGTTTTTTCCTCGCAAACTCATTCGGATATTTGAGGTAACCCCTCTTCTATCATATGGTATGCCTAAGGGTACAGTTGACGTCAGGTTTGAGCCAAGATGGGCCCAAAGAAAAAGAAAAGCTTTTACGGATATGGAGAGGGCTTTAGCATTTTGCTCTCCATATACCGTCAGATGATTGTTGGATATCTTGAGGTTTATTAAAGTGTTTTATTAAAACCCACTGAGTACATTAGTGCTCATGCCCCCTCTTTTTCAAATGTTTTCAGGTTGAGATGATGAGGATGTTGGTGGCTGTGGATGTGGGTTGGCTGCCAAGACCGTTTTACTATTATTAATATTTCCTTGGAATCCCACTATGTGATTTGCTACTCTGAGACACTCTTTCTAATTACGTTTTAAGTCTTATTATAATTACCCAGACTCTATGAATAATCTCCCAGATATAATTACCTGAGCATAAGATGCATACTAAGTTCTATTTCTACTACTCGAGTATGATTTCCTTTCGTCTAATCAATGGGTTTGCATGTATTATTAACTATCATCGTCAATGCTGAATAGTATTCGTCTGTCCGTTTCATTTATCGTCTAGCAAAAGTAAATATGAGTATTCCCGTCTAATCCCCAAAGTCATATCTCGATTGTCAAAACATCCTGTTAATCTTCCATTTTACCTCATTAACCCTTTAATGACACCCTGTCCCCACTCATAAACCCCTATCTCGGGACCGAGTTGTTACAGTTGGTATCAGAGACAGGTTTGCAAAATTGTAGGCCTGTCTTTGTTTGAATTGAGATAAGTATATATGTATGCATAAGTTGTTCCTCGATAAGTGAAACCAGCAACCCACAGCTCGCCATCACCCTCGTATCTTCAACCAAAAATCAAGGTATGATAGTATAGAAATTCTGGATTTTGGATTTTGATTTTTGGAATACAGGAAAGGAAAAGATTTGAGCAAGCATACCTGTTTTATGGATAAGAGAAAAACCGTGAGAATGAAATTCCAAGTAAAAGGTGTTCGGGTAAGACGATCTCTGAATGAAAAGTTTGTGAAAGATTTCTCGATCCCAAAAGGTTTGCATTTGTACTCAAAAATTTTGACTCAACGAAAAGGTAAACTTATATATTAAAGACCATGGGCACTGAAATTTTTCTTATTAAAACGTCAACTGCTTCAAAAAGGAACTATGCATGCAAGATAAAATCTAGACGATAGTATGATCTCAGGAGAACTTTAGGTCTCCCTTTTATAATCTAGACTGATTAAGCTATTCTCTTCTAGATGGTTAAGCGTCGTTTGACTGCTAGGAAGAGCGTACCTCTTTTTTGCTCGGTTCAAGAAAGAGTTGAAAGGTTCAGACAAGAGACTTGGGATGGTAACGAGCAATTGTTGTCCTTCATGGCAAGGTACCTAGAAAGGTGGGCCTGGGCTAATGGTTATGGAGGAGAGCCTGGGAGTGTATCTGACTTGGAGACCTGCATTCGCATGTGCGAGCACGCACCGCCCGCTTGGAGGCCTACAATGTACCTCATCTTGCAAAGGATTATCACCCGTGATCCCGTAACATATGCTGAAATCAGGAATCTGACGGAGTTCTCCTCAGCCTTAATGGCCCGTTGGGTGACGGAGTATGGCCACGTGCAAGCTTTAGCCGAGCAGCAAGCAACCGAGCAAAACCCTTCTCTCGCGGTAGAGCTAGAATTGCAACGGGCGACTCTCAACAGTCCTCCTGGATTCCAAGCACCTCGTCCTCAACATGAAGGAGCCTCATGAGCGGGACCCTCAAATGTCCGGGTCGTGAACCACCCCGAGTCCCTGTTTTCTTGCACTCCTCAAATGAACCAGTGGACCCCTGCTTACGCTTCTCAGAGTCTGGGGCAATGTATGTCCCATCAGTACCCCGAAGGGAATGTTCACATGAGAACATTCAAGTTCAGCATTCCCGAGACAGTTGAAGATGAGGAAGAAGACGAAGACCCGGAAGAAGGAGGCGAGGAGGAAGTAGGGTCGCCTTGCAAGGGAAAGGGAAAGGCTCCAGCCTACAATTAAGCCGTAGTAGGAGGTGTAGGAGGTGTTGCTGTTAGAACACCTAGTTGTCTAATTCATCTGTCTATCTGTTATCTAATATCCGCTTTAACCAAGACTCTGATATGTAATTAATGCTTTAGATTTCTAAAACTCTAAATGTGGCAGTGAATTTTCCAATAGACTGCCATATCTCGATGTAACCGATAACCTATTCTATCGATGCCAAAAGTCCTCTTAATGAGGCAATTTTCCCATTATGTGTGAATGGCGTTTAAATTTCCACCTTATCAAAAGGCATCCTTGCAAATGCGCGAATTCAATCAAGTGTCGTTAATATCTAGTTCTTTAGGATACCGCCCTGAAGACGTCAAGTTGAGAACGAAGATGAGAATGAACCTGAACAAGCTCCAAACCCCGGACCAAGAGCCGAAAGTGTGTTTCTTAAACACAACCCTCCATCGTTTAATGGTTTAGGAGATCCAATGGACGCTGAAAAATGGGTTCGCTCCTTAGAAAGAATTTTTGATTTCATAGCCTGTTCAGAAGAGGAGAAGTTAAACTGTGCTCTTTTTATGCTGATGGATGATGCAGACTACTGGTTGGAGTCCGTTCGAAGAACCATAACCCCAGATCAATGGGAAGACTATAGTTGGGAAGATTTCAAGCATGATTGATAAACATAGCTTTTACATGCATTTGAGGAGTTTTATGGTTCATATTCGAAGATTAATGCATGTGTTTGTTGAGGTTTTATACTAGTTTCGAGTTTCCGTGTGCTATTTGATGTTTTGGTGTTTCTTGTGCAAGTTTGAGCTGAATTTGAGATTTATCCAAGATCCAATTCAAGGAGAAAAGTTACTATAAAGATAGAGGATCAAGATTGGATCGCAACGCAACTTGAATTGGGTCAATCGGACGAGAAACGAAGGAGAACGGAGCGAAACGGTGGAGGCGCGCGGAGCTGCAGGACAACCCGCCGACCGGCGGGTTGAGGCCGCCGACCGGCGACCAGAACGGCGGTTTTCACTATTTTGGCCGCCGATCCAGCCGCCGATCGGCGGGTGGGGGCCGCCGGTCGGTGGGGCTTCACTTACGGATCGGCGGGGTCGACATTTTTGGCCCTTGGGACGCGTTTTCGGCCCACGAACTCATCTTTCGGCCCGGATTTTCGATACCTAGTATATATAGGATTGTCTTGGACGAATTTTACATACTTTTTCATTATTTTAAAGTTCCAAACTTATTTTACTTTCGAGGTTTGCTGTGGACATTCAAGAATGAAGAATTGAAGTTTTATTCAATGAATCGTCATTCCGGTTTTTCTATTCTATTGCACATTTATTTTATGTCAATGTTTATTGTTATTTCTATTATTTCTGTGGTTTTAATTATGCGTGAGTAGTCTTTTATTAATTCTAGGGTTTGCAAAGCATGATTGAAGCTATGTATTTAATTTAATCTTGTTATTTTTTCCTTCCGATTATTGTGTTCAAATGTTCAAGAGCTTTTGATTTCATGCTTAATTACTAATCACAATTAATGCATGCTAGCTAGTTAATTTGAGTCCTGGCGGAGATAATTAATTAGTGGGATTAATTGAATAATTTGATACACGTTCTAAGGAATCTGTAGGGGAATTTAAATATGTGGTTCTATCGGGAGTTAGTAAATTAACCTAGAGACGAAAGTAATAGGTTATTTGTTAATCTGCTTCTACCTTGAGACCTGGCGGAGATAGGTAGATATATTTCTGATTCCTCACCTTTAATTGGATTAAAATTGGGAAAGATTAGGATTAAATTGAATCATACTGGATACATGTGTGCTGCATTCCCTAGGATTAGTATTTCATTAATTGTTTGAGTTTGATTATTTGCTTAGTTTATTTACTTGTGTTTATTTGGTTCTATTTCTGTTCTTTTATTTTATTTAAATTCGTGCCTAGTTTTAGTAAACTCATAAATTGGTAGTCTGGATAATAGAGAGTTGTTAGTTAGTACTCAGTATTGTCAAATAATCAGTCCCTGTGGATACGATACTCGATTCGCTTGCTATATTGCATTGTCCTGTGTTAGTTGCAGTTTAGTGCATAATAAATAGTGCATCAATGATCTGTACCAGAAGTATATTCCGGATTGTTATCGAGAGGCAAAGGAGATGGAGTTTTGGAATCTAAAGCAAGGGAACAAGACAGTGTCAGAATATGATAGAGAATTCAACCAATTGTCAAGGCATGCTCCACATCTAGTGGACACAGACGGGAAGAAAGCACGCAAGTTCAAGAAAGGACTCAGATCCAAAATTGGCATAGCCCTCGCTGGGCAAGAAGACATGTCCTATGCTCGAACCTTAGCCAAAGCATTGAGCATAGAGGCCATCCTCCCTCGAGAGAAAATTCAACCCTCTCAGTCATCTAGTGATCCAAAGGGAAAAAGGAAGTGGGAAGGAGGAAGAAGAGATGACAGAGGAAAGAAACCCCACTGACAAAGGCGAGAGTCGGGGGTGCCTCGAAGTCAGCCTGGAAACACCCCTAGCTTTAGGCCGTGTCAAAGGTGCGGAAGAATGCATTCTGGAGTCTGCTGAGCAAATCTAACTGGGTGCTACAACTGTGGTGAAGAGGGGCACTTCAAGAGAGAATGTCCTAAAGGAAACAACAGACGATCTCAAACACCACAACAACCCCTATACCCGCAACCACTTCAGCAACTTCCTGGAAACCAGCCAAGACTGCAGCAAGGAGGACCTCAGGGTCAAAGGCCGGGGATGAACCCAAGACCGAGCCAAGGACGAGATCAAAGGTCCAACCAAGGACAGAGGCCGCCACAGCCGGCTCGTACTTATGCTCTCAATCAGCAGCAAGCTGCTAAGGCTCCAGGTAATCTAGCAAGTATGATTACCCTCTTCGAGACGCCAGTTTTAGCTCTCTTCGATACTGGAGCATCGCATTCGTTTATAGCTGAGTCTGTTTGTAAGAAACTGAAGATAAAACCTGAGAATACTGAGAATGCTCTTGAGATAAGTATCCCCTCTGGAAAGAAAATGATGTCTAAGAAGATTTGCTCTAACCTAGTATTGAACATAGAAGAGGAAAACTTTAAGTCAAATCTTTATGTGATAAAGATTCAGGACTTCGACATAATCCTAGGAATGGATTGGTTAGCCTCAGCTTATGCTTCCATAAGCTGCCCTGAGACAGAAGTAGTGTTTCGACCACCCGGGAAACCCGAGGTGAAGATCTACGGATCAAGGCTGGGAACCAAAATCCCAGTGATATCCGCCCTGAAGGCCACTAAGATGATAAGGAAGAAAAACTGCCAAGCCTTTCTAGTAAATCTGATAAGAAAGGAGGAAGGGGAGCTTTCCATTGAAGACGTTCCGGTCGTAAGGGAATATCCCGACGTATTCCCAAAGGAGCTACCAGGACTGCCTCCAGACAAGCAAGTGGAATTCACTATCAAATTGGAACCAGGAGCCACCCCAGTTTCGAAAGCCCCCTACAGAATGGCGCCTAAGGAGTTGCAAGAACTCAAGGTTCAACTGCAAGAGTTGCTAGACCTAGGTTTTATCCAACCTAGTGTGTCGCCTTGGGGAGCTCCAATCTTATTTGTAAAGAAGAAGGATGGTACACTGAGAATGTGCATCGACTATAGGGAGCTCAATAAGCTAACCATCAAAAATCGATACCCTCTCCCAAGAATAGATGATCTCTTCGATCAGCTCAAGGGAGCAAGTGTCTTCTCCAAGATAGACTTGAGATCTGGGTACCATCAGTTGAAGATCCAAAAGGAAGATGTCCCTAAAACCGCTTTTAGAACTCGCTATGGGCATTACGAGTTTGTGGTAATGCCATCCGGATTAACCAACGCTCCATCAGTGTTCATGGATTTAATGAACCGAGTTTTCCACCCGTACCTGGATACGTTTGTCTTAGTCTTCATAGATGACATCCTTGTCTATTCCAAGGATGAAGAAGAACATCAGGAGCACCTAAGAGTGGTTCTGGAGACGTTAAGAAGAGAAAGGCTTTATACTAAATTCAGCAAGTGTGAGTTTTGGCTCAAAGAGGTTGCGTTTTTAGGTCATATAGTCTCGGTAGAAGGAATCAAAGTAGATCCAGCCAAGATTGAAGCTGTAAGCAACTAGAAGTCTCCAAGAAGCGTGAACGAAGTAAGAAGTTTCCTAGGACTCGCTGGATACTACCGCAGATTCATTGAAAGGTTCTCGACCATATCCAAACCTATAACGCGGTTGCTAAAGAAGGACTCCAAGTTCAAATGGACGCCTGAGTGTGAGGAAAGTTTTCAAACCTTGAAGAAGATGCTAACCACAGCCCCTGTATTAGCCATTCCGGAAGGGAATGAAGATTTTGTGATTTACGCCGACGCATCGAGGAAAGGATTAGGATGCGTGCTAATGCAGAGAGGATAGGTGATTGCTTATGCTTCCAGACAGCTTAAGAATCACGAGCAGAACTACCCGATGCATGACTTGGAGCTAGCAGCTGTCGTTCATGCACTGAAGATCTGGAGGCACTACCTCTACGGAGCCAAGTGTGAGATCTTCTCAGATCACCAGAGCTTGAAGTATTTCTTCGAGCAAAAGGATCTTAACATGAGGCAAAGAAGATGGCTAGAACTCGTGAAAGATTATGACTGCACGATTCACTACCACCTGGGCAAGGCCAATGTGGTAGCAGATGCCCTAAGTAGGAAGGAGAAGGCAGAGTTAGAACTCATCTTAGCTAAGGAGGATCTTCGCAAAGAATTCGAGAAGTTAAGGATTGAGGTGTTAACACCACCCGAAACTATTCAAGCTCAAGTTGCCATGATAGTCGCTCAACCCGACCTAAGGCAAAGGATAATTGAAGCCCAGAGAGGAGATGAGTTTCTTGAAAAGAAAAGGGTAAGCACGATCTGATAGCTCGCAAGATTTCGCGGAAGCCGCCGATAACGCGCTCTTATTCAAGGGAAGACTCTGCGTGCCATGCAAAGAAGAACTAAAAGAGGAAATCATGTGCGAAGCACATAACACGCCATATACAGCACATCCCGGAAGCACCAAGATGTACCAAGACCTCAAGAGAAATTTCTGGTGGAACAACATGAAGAGAGAAATAGCTGCCTTTGTGGAAAGGCGTTTAAACTACCAACAAGTGAAAGCTTTGCATCAAAAACCTTCTGGTTTGCTTCAACCCTTGGAAATCCCTGAATGGAAGTGGGATCATATCAATATGGACTTTGTCATAGGATTGCCAAATTCTAAGCGGGGGAATACCGCTATTTGGGTAATCGTGGATCGATTATCTAAATCAGCACATTTTGTTGCCGGTAAAATGACGGACGGGCTAGATCAATTAGCCCAGTTGTATATTAAGGAAGTTTTGCGTCTGCACGGAGTGCCGATCTCGATTACATCGGACCGTGATTCAAGGTTTACATCAAGATTCTGGAGGAGCCTACAAGATGCAATGGGATCAAAGCTCAATTTCAGCACGGCATTCCATCCTCAAACGGATGGCCAGTCCGAAAAGACTATCCAGATTCTGGAAGACATGCTTAGAGGAGTCGTCATCGATCAAGGAGGCAGTTGGGAAGAGTTGTTGCCTTTGGTAGAATTTGCCTACAACAACAGCTACCAATCATCGATTGGCATGGCTCCTTATGAAGCCCTTTACGGAAAGAAGTGTAGATCGCCCCTGTATTGGGACGAAGTTGGAGAAAGAAGGATACTTGGACCTAAGATGGTCTAGCAAGTTGTCCAGAAGATCGAACTTATTCGTCAACGCATCAAAGAAGCTCAGGATAGACAGAAGGCTTATGCGAATGAGAGGAGGACGGAGCTCAGTTTCGACGTTCGAGATAAAGTGTTTTTGAAGGTGTCTCCATCAAAAGGAATAATTCGTTTTGGTAAACGAAGCAAATTAAGGCCCAGATTCATCGGACCTTTTGAGATCTTAGAAAAGGTGAATGAAGTAGCCTACAGGTTGGCCTTACCACCCAACCTGAGTAACGTGCATGATGTTTTTCACGTTTCCATGTTACGAAAATACGTGTTCGACCCAAAGCATGTGATTAGCAAAGAAGAGATAGTCCTGAATGAGGACTTAGCCTATGAAGAAAAGCCCCAAGCCATCGTGGATCGAAAGATTCAGAAGCTAAGAAATAAGGAGATCGATCTGGTAAAAGTGATCTGGAACCACCATGGTTCGAGGAAGCAACTTGGGAGCTTGAATCCGAACTGCTCAAGAAGTACCCTGATATTGCTTATCATGGTTAGTAAATTTCAAGGACGAAATTTTTTTAAGGGGATTAGGATGTAATACCCCAGATTTTTGAATGAGGTTTAGAGAATTGTTAATATTAGTTAATTAATTTAAGAAGGAATTTAATTAAGGTTAGCTATGATTGTATGTCAGTCACGACTTTTGGAGTCAGTCTTCGTAAAGATCGCCTTTTCGGAAAATATAATCTTAATTCTTTTATTGCCATTTATGGTCTCTTTAGAAAGGTTTTGACTTAAGGAGTACACCGGTATTTTCAGATTTCAAATCTGAGGTCATTTGAGTTCCCGGTGATGGAAAACGTGTTTGAAAAGGGAAATGAATAGTAACTTTTGCGTGCGTTCGTGTTTTGAGAAATTAACGAAATCCTCCTCGATTATTCAAGTTCAGTTTTGTCAGGCCCCTCTTATGGGAAATGACTCAAGGATTCCGTTGGCGTTCATGGATTATCATTCTGAGGTCAATCGAACGCTCGGGAGCCGAATTTATCAGTCTGAGTGAATAGTAAAAAGTAATTCCAAAAAGGGAATCTTTGCTCATCTTTCTTCTGACAAACCCGTCTTCTTCACGAATCAAGTTGGTTCACTAGTGTTCGAGCCAACGAGTCTCTCGGTATTTTTAGATTTCGTGCTGAAGTCATTTGGACCTCGACATCGAATAAAGCAGCTTTTAACCGAACCCGGGGTAGCTTTTGCAGTATTCCCGCACAGCAATGGCTTCCAAGGGAAGCCAAAGCTTTTCCTATATATAGGGGACCACCCCTTTAGCATTTCTTGCTCATTTACTCTTCCCTTCACTTCTAAATCGAGAGGGTGAAAAGCTTTGAAAGCCGAGAAGGTTCTGTCGAAGTAAAAAAGCGTTCTTCGTGAGTGTTCTTCAAGACGATGAGCGGAGTGGCATGGAAGGGATGCGGCGAAGGAATGTGCTAGGGGCGCCATTGAAATCGTAGCAGGCGGCTCTGTCGCCGTTGCGACTCGACGAGACACCGAGCTAACCACATTCCTTCGACGCACCTGACCCCGTCCATTCTGGTTCGTCGGTCTCGATTCCATTTCTTTTTTGTCTTTGAATTCCGTATTTACTTTCCGTTCTTTACGTTCTTCACGTTCTTCATTATTGCTCGTCTAAAAGTTACCTTTCGATTTTTGTTGAAATTTCAAGTTAATAACGTGTATGTTATATTTCTCATTCTAATTCCGTTATTGTTATTCTAAGAAGATTAACCTCATTATTCCGTTAAATTCCGTTCAAGCCATATTTAACGATTTTGTCGTTAATCTAATTTAAAAGAGGATTATCGTGTTTATGCCGTTGTAATGCCAAAATTCCTTTTAAGTTAAAAGCATGTTGTTGCATGTTAAATTCAAGTACATTGTTTTTATAAAATTTTGGGTTAATTGTTCTTCGTGTTCGTTGAAGAAATCAACGAACACGAAGAACAGTTGAAGAACACGTTGAAGGAACCCAGAAGAAGAGAGACAGAAAAGAGAAGGAGAGAGAGAGCCCCGCGGGGGGGGTGCCGCCGCGCCACACCGCCCTCGGCCGCGCCCCAGCCCGTCGGGGACGGGTAGCCCGCCGGGGGAGGCGGCCCCGCGGCGGCGGGGTGCCCGCCGGGGCAAGGTAGCCTCGTGGCGCCCCCCCTTTTTCCGTGTTGTTTCCGTTTCGTTCGCCGTTCTTTTCGGCTATTCCCGTACCACTTCTTTTCAATCTTTTCGAGTCTTTTAAATTATGTTACTTTCAAGCCATATTCAAGTTTAAATTATAGTAAGGTATTCAAGTTAACTTCAATTTATTTCGAATAAGATATTCGAATTATTTTCCGTCTTAAAATTTAGAGATCGAGTCGAGGAGTTCCTTAAATAAATTAAACCATTCTCGATCCCTTATTAAGTTAAAGTCGTGCTATCCATGTTAAGTCCTAGATAAGGAAATAATAATTGAGTATTATTTAATATCATGTTATTAGAAATCTTCGAAGGAGACCGCTAAGTCGACGATTCGACTTTTGTAGGAGGAATCGAGCCTCGGAGAAATACTAAGGAAAACCACCAGCTCGTTGCCTCGTCTTCCGTTCCGTAATCAAGGTGGGTAAATCTATACTCATCCAAAGTTTGAGCTAATGAGCTCTAGAAGCATGTTAGGGCAAATGAGATATCCAATAAAGTATTTTTGCTCAGCCTGATTGATCTCTGTACAAGGAAGGAATAAAGGAAGATATTATGTTTTACTTGAGCTCTAAAGCATGTTTAGAAATGTTAGAACAACTACAGTATTGTTTATGCTTAGCATGAGATATTTAGAATTCTCTTTAGCTCCGAATCCTATTTGTTTACGTTCTTTTCCTGTAATTCAATGTTTATGCTTGATTAGCTCTCAGAATTAAGAATTAAGGTTTGCCTTGTTAGGGTAGCATTAAACCCTTTGTAGGCCAAGAACATGTAGAATTAAAGGATTAGCATTAGACGTTGTTCTAAGCTTGGTATTGCTAGCAAGGATAAGAAAGGAAGGAACTTAGCCTCTCACTTAAGCAAGATATGAGCTCGGAACCATTAAGGGAGTCACTGCTGGGTTTTTTCCCTCGCAAACTCGTTCGGATATTTGAGGTAACCCCTCTTCTATCCTATGGCATGCCTAAGGGTATCGTTGACGTCAGGTTTGAGCCAAGATGGGCCCAAAGAAAAAGAAAAGCTTTTACGGATATGGAGAGGGCTTTAGCATTTTGCTCTCCATATACCGTCAGATGATTGTTGGATATCTTGAGGTTTATTAAAGTGTTTTATTAAAACTCACTGAGAACATTAGTGCTCATGCCCCCTCTTTTTCAAATGTTTTCAGGTTGAGATGCTGAGGATGTTGGTGGCTGTGGATGTGGGTTGGCTGCCAAGACCGTTTTGCTATTATTAATATTTCCTTGGAATCCCACTATGTGATCTGCTACTCTGATACACTCTTTCTAATTACGTTTTAAGTCTTATTATAATTACCCAGACTCTATGAATAATCTCCTAGACATAATTACCTGAGCATAATATGCATACTAAGTTCTATTTCTACTACTCGAGTAGGATTTCCTTTCGTCTAATCAATGGGTTTGCATGTATTATTAACTATCGTCGTCAATGCTGAATAGTATCCGTCTATCCGTTTCATTTATCGTCTAGCAAAAGTAAATATGAGTATTTCCATCTAATCCCCAAAGGCATATCTCGATGACACGTACAAGCAAAAGTTGTCAACCAAGTCAAAACCCAATATTATTCCCTCATCTTTATATAAATATAATGTATACATACATATATATATATAAATAGATGTGTATATGAATATATATATATATAAATAGATGATATAAATATATGTATGTAACATATATATGCTCTTTTTTTTCTTATTATGAATATATATGTATTTGTCGAAAATAAATCTATTACACTCAATAAGTAAATTATAATTAATCAAATTAAGTTTATATCTAGGGGCGCAACATAGATAAATTTACCATTTGATAATTAAAATATCATAATTTTCATGAGTTGCAATAAATAAGTTTCACAAATAAATATTTTAATTTAGAAATAGGTTGTGACAATCCTACCCCCTTAAAGAAATTTCGTCTAGAAATTAAACTTACTTGATTCTATGTTTGGATAACGTGCTAATATCTCTTCTTCACATTCCCAAGTTGCTTCATCAGGTCCATGTCTACTCCATTGAATTTTGACTAATGGTATTTGTCGACCTCGTAAAACATGAATTTTTCGATCTAGAATAATGCTAGGCTCTTCCTCATATGTCAAGTCTTTATTGACCTGTAAGTCTTTAAAGTGAACAACATGATTGGGATCATGTAAGTACTTTTGTAGGATCGACACATGGAAAACATTGTGTACTACCGATAATTCAGGGGTCAAGGCTAGTCGATAAGCTATATCCCCTACATGTTCCAAAATCTCAAATGGCCCAATGAACCGAGATCTTAATTTTCCTTTCTTCCCGAATCTCAAAACTCCTTTCATCGGGGCAACTTTGGTTTTTCTCCAATCTCAAAATGTAACTCTTTCCTTCTTTTATCAGCATAGGATTTCTGTCGATCCTGAGCTACTTTGATCCTTTCTTTTATTTTCCCAATCATCTCAATGGTTTTCTCAATCATCTCTGGACCTAAGATTTTCTTTTCTCCAACTTCATCCCAATACATATAATAACGATCTACATTTCCTCCCATACAATGCTTCATATGGTGCCATACCGATCGTTGTTTGAAAACTATAGTTATAAGTAAACTCTACTAAAGGTGAGTGTGTTTTCCGATTTCCCCCAATATCTAACACACAAGTTCGAAGCATATCCTCCAATATTTGAATAATTCATTCAGATTGACCATCAGTTTGAGGATGATAAGCAGTAGAAAATTTCAGCTTTGTACCCATGGTTGTGTGTAAATAATTCCAAAATTTTGAGGTAAATCTCGGATCTCTATCGGAAATAATAAAAACAGATACCCCATGAAGTCTCATAATTTCTCAAACATATAATCGAGCAAATTGATCCATTGAGTAGGTCATTTTCACCGGAAGAAAATGAGCTAACTTGGTAAGTCTGTCTACAACCACCCATACTGCATCAAGTCCACGTATAGACTTGGGAAGCCCTACGACAAAATCCATCGTGACATGCTCCCATTTCCACTTGGGTATTTCCAACGGATTTAATATACTAGATGGTCGTTGGTGTTCAGCTTTAATTTGCTGACATATTAAACATTTTCCCACATACTCGGCAATTCTCCTCTTCATCCCTCACCACCAAAATATCTTTCGAAGATCTTGATACATCTTAGTACTAACTGGATGTACTATATAAGTAGTACAGTGTGCATCATGTAATATTTCCCTTGTCAACTCTTTCTCCTTAGGCACACAAATTCTTCTAGCGAATATGAGTGTATCATCACTTGTTATTGCAAAGTCATTTACCCCTCCATTCAACACTCGACTTTTCATCTTCTGTAAAAATGCATTGTTTTTTTTAGCTTTCTTAATCCGATCCCATAATGTGGGTTGTAAAACCAATACTGCCAATGCAGCTTTAGTTGTATTAGGAGTTACTGCCTCAATCCTTAACTTTTCCAACTCCTTAACCAATGACTCATGTTGAGTAATCATTCTTGTCAATTGTCCTTCACCTTTTCTACTAAGAGCATCATCTACCACATTAGCCTTTTCTGGATGATATAATATGGTACAGTCATAATCCTTCACAAGTTCTAACCAACGTCTCTGTCTCATGTTAAGTTCTTTTTGTGTGCAAAAATATTTCAAACTTTTATGATCAGTGTATATTTCGCACTTACCTCCATACAAATAATGTCTCCAAATCTTTAGTGTGTACACCACAGCTACTAACTCTAAATCATGTGTCGGATAGTCATGCTCATGTGTTTTCAATTACCTTGATGCATAAGCAATAACTCTCCGTTTTTGCATTAATACACACCCGAGTCCTTGTTTTGACGCATTAGTGTATAAAACAAAATTATCTGTTCCATCAGGTATGGTTAACACAAGAGCAATTGTTAACCTTCTTTTCAACTCCTGAAAACTTTGCTCACATTCCTCGGTCCACTTGTATTCTACACCTTTTCTTGTTAATTGTGTCATTGGACCTGCTATTTTTGAGAATCCCTCAATGAACCTTCGATAATGTCCAGCCAATCCAAGAAAACTCATTATCTCCCTAGCATTACTAGGTACTTTCCAATTGCTCACAACTTCCACCTTAGCCGGATCTACTTCAATTCCTTGAGAAGTTACAACGTGTCTAAGAAAAACTACCCGATCCAACTAAAATTCACATTTCTTAAATTTGGCGTATAACTTCTCATTTCTTAATGTTTCCAATATAATCCTCAAATGTTCTTCATGTTGTTTGTTATCCTTTGAATAAATCAAAATATCATCAATGAACACTATGACAAACTTGTCAAAATATGGATGGAAGACTCGATTCATCAAGTCCATAAACACTGTTGGTGCATTAGTTAAACCAAACAGCATTACTATAAACTCATAATGACCATATCTTATGCGAAATGTTGTCTTAGAGATATCACTTCTTCTTATTCAATTGATGAATAATCAAATAAAATAAATCTGGAAAGAAGGTTTACCTTTTATATGGCACTTAATTTGGTTCTTCTGAATGAATTAGAAGTTCTTTCTCTTTTATTTCTTTATTTACTTGAATATGTTTACGTCAATTAGATTGTAGGAAAACTAAATCCATATACATCACTACAACTTGCTTGTATTTTGAATTATTATTATTCATTGATGCATGAGTCACCTCTTAATACACAATATCTTGACACCTCAAGTCTCCTTATTTTTAACTAATGACAACACGTACAAGCTAAAGTTGTCAACCAAGTCAAAACCCAATATTATTCTCTTATCTTTATATAAATATAATGTATACATATATATATATAGATGTGTATATGAATATAGGGAAAGGATCAAATAGGAACCAAATCATCCCGTGAGAACCTAGGAACCAATCTTAGCCTTAGATTTGATTAGATCTAATGACCATAATTTAGTCAAAATTTTAGTCAAAGTAAGGTGGCAAACTTGTAATATTTGAGAACTTAATGAAGGCGGAGTTATTTTCGTTATTTAGAAATTAGGTTATGTTTTTTCGGATTTTGGGCCCAATTCCCGAAATTAAATAGACAACACATTAAAACCGTTGTCTTTTATGGCATTGTATTAATATGCTAACATGAGAGATTTATATTGCTAACATCAAGAGATTATGTTGCTAACATGAGGTAGACTTATATTGCTAACTTGACGAGATAATAATATTAAATTGACATGTATTAAACACCACACATATAACATTGGACCACATTTAAAATAATACTGTGTAACATGATCATTCATACATACAACATATTACTAATATGTTAGAGATTATACACACTACTAATATGTGACTAATAATTTACCAATATGTTAGTAACATGTTGCTAATATGTGAATAATGATATGCTAGTATGATTTAAATTCTCAAATATTACAAGTTTTCAAAATAATATTAAGCATTGATAAAGTTATAATTGTTTATGAACTTAACTATATATAGCTCATACTTTAACTATTTTCTCATGAAAGCAACTTAAAATTCAAAGTCCTGCATAAAAAATTTCATGTTAGCAACATAAACACAAGATATGAGCAATACTGTGATATCATATTAGCAAACATCTGACAGTTACGAGTTGAATATACGTGAAATTTTTTTTGTATTTTTCATCCATTTTTGTTCAAATAAACATATGAATTATCGATCTTAAATGAAAGAGCATGAAAAAATCTTTAATTTGATATATTTTTTGTGTAAATTGAATAAAAAACGAGTAAGTTATGATTATTTAAAGTTTTTAGGAATTTTTTAAAGGATGATGTCATCACTTTATAAAAAAAATCTGGAATTACCTCGAGAAACTCGTCTCTTCTCTGTGCTTTCACTATCCTTTACCTTAGGTCGGGCTGAGCGACTATCGTGGTGATCTGGGCTTGAATGGTTTCAGGTGGTGTTAGCACATCGATTCTCAACTTATCAAATTCCATGCGAAGATCCTCCTCGACTTGAACGAGTCCTAACTCTGACTTCTCTTTTCTACTTAGGGCATCAGCTACCACATTCGTCTTTCCTGGGTGGTAGTGAATCATGCAGTCGTAATCCTTAATGAGTTCTAACCATCTTCTTTGCCTCATATTAAGATCTTTTTGCTCGAAGAAGTACTTTAGGCTCTTGTGATCTGAGAAGATCTCACACTTAGCTCCGTACAGATAGTGCCTCTAGATCTTCAGCACATGAACAATTGCTTCTAACTCTAAGTCATGTGTGGGATAGTTCTGCTCGTGATTCTTAAGTTTCCTCGAAGCATAAGCAATCACCTTTCCTCTTTGCATCAGCACGCATCTTATTCCTTTCTTTGATGCATCTGCGTAAACCATGAAATCTTCATTCCCTTCTTGAATGGCCAACACTGGGGCTGTGGTTAGCATCTTCTTCAAGGTTTGGAAGCTTTCCTCGCACTCTGGCGTCCACTTGAACTTGTAGTCCTTCTTTAGTAATCGCGTCATGGGCTTGGATATCGATGAGAATCCTTCAATAAATCTACGATAGTATTCAGCGAGTCCTAGAAAACTTCTTATCTCATTCACGTTCATCCGGGACTTCTAGTTGCTTACTGCTTCAATCTTAGCCGGATCCACCTTGATTCCTTCTACCGACACTATATGACCTAGAAACATCGCCTCCTTGAGCCAAAACTCACACTTACTAAACTTAGTATAAAGCCTTTCTCTTCTTAACGTCTTCAGCACCACTCTTAGGTGCTTTTGGTGTTTCCTCTTTGTCCTTCGAATAGACGACGATATCATCTATAAAAACTAGCACAAACTCATCCAGATACGGGTGAAATACCCAGTTCATCAAATCCATGAACACTGCTGGGGCATTGGTCAATCCAAATGGCATTACTACAAACTTGTAATGTCCATAGCGAGTCCTAAAAGCGGTTTTAAGAATATCTTCTTTTCAGATCTTAAACTGACGATACCCAGACCTTAACTCTATCTTGGAGAAAACACTTGCTCCCTTAAGCTGATCAAAGTGATCATCTATTCTTGGGAGAGGGTATTGATTCTTGACGGTCAACTTATTCAACTCTCTATAGTCAATGCACATTCTCAATGTGCCGTCCTTCTTCTTCACGAACAAGATTGGGGCTCTCCAAGGCGACACACTAGGTTGGATAAAGCCTAGGTCTAATAACTCTTGCAGTTGAACCTTGAGTTCTTGCAACTCTTTAGGCGCCATTCTGTAGGGGGCTTTCTAGACTGGGGCGGCTCCTGGTTCTAACTAGATGTCGAACTCCACTTGTTTATCCAGAGGTAGTCCTGGCAGCTCCTTCGGGAATATGTCGGGGTATTTTCTTATGACTGGAACATCTTTGATTGATAGCTCTCTTTTTTCTTTCTTCGTCAGACTAACCAAGAACGCTTGGCAGTTACTCTTTCTCATCATCTTGGCGATCTTCAAAGCGGATATCACTAGTACTTTAGTTCCCAGCCTTGATCCGTAGATCTTCACCTCAGGTTTTCCGGGTGGTCGAAACACTACTTCCTTCTCAAGACAGCTTATGGAGGCATAGTTGAGGCTAACCAATCCATTCCTAGGATTTTATCGAAGTCCTGAATCTTTATCACGTAAAGATTTGACTTAAAGGTTTTCCCTTCTATGTTCAATTCTAGGTTAAAGAAGACCTTCCTAGACATCATTCTTCTTCCAGAGGGAATACTTATCTCAAGAGCATTCTCAGCATTTTCAGGTTTTATCTTCAATCTCTTACAAGCAGACTCAGCTATAAACGAATGTGATGCTTCAGTATCGAAGAGAGCTAAAACAGGCGTGTCGAAGAGGGTAACCATACCTGCCACATTACCTGGGGCCTTAGCAGCTTGCTGCTGAGTGACAGCATAAGTACGAGCTGGCTGAGAGGGCCTTTGTCCTTGATTGGACCTTTGATCTCGTCCTTGGTTCGGCCTTGGATTCATTCCCAGCCTTTGTCCTTGAGGTCCTCGTTGCTGCAGCCTTGGTTGATTTTTGGGGAATTTTCGAAGCGGCTGCGGGTAGAGGGATTGCTGTGGCATCTGGGATCGTCTGTTGTTTCCTTTAGGACACTTTTTCTTGAAGTGTCCCTCTTCTCCATAGTTGTAGCACCCAGTTTGGTTGGCTCTACGGGCTCCAAGGTGCATCCTTCTGCACTTTTAACATGGCCTTGGGCTAGGGTTAGGGTCAGGCTGACTACGAGGTACCCTTGACTCTCGGCTTTGCCAGTGGGGTTTTTTTCCTCTATCATCTCTCCTTCCTCCTTCCCACTTTCTCTTTCCTTTTGGATCATTTGATGGCTGAGGGGGCTGAACTTTCTCACGAGGGAGGATGGCTTCTATGCTTAAGGCTTTGGCTAAGGTTCGAGTAGAAGACATGTCTTCTTGCCCAGCGAGGGCTATGCCAATCTCTGATCGAAGTCCCTTCTTGAACTTTCGTGCTTTCTTCCCGTCTGAATCCACTAAATGTGGAGCATGCCTTGACAACTGATTGAACTCTCTGTCGTACTCCGACACCATCTTCTTTCCTTTCTTCAGGTTCCAGAACTCCATCTACTTTGCCTCTTGATAACAATCCGGAATGTACTTCTGATATAGGTCGTGCTTGAAATCTTCCCAACTATACTTTACCCATTGCTCAGGGGTTATCGTCCTTTGAACAGACTTCCACCAGTAGTCCACATCATCCGTCAGCATGAAAAGAGCGCAACTTAACTTCTCTTCTTTTGAACAGGTTATGAAATTGAAAATTCACTCTAAAGAATGAATCCATTTTTCGGCGTCCATCGGATCGCCTAAACCATTAAAAGATGGAGGGTTCTGTTTTAGAAACACATTTTCGACTCTTGGTCCCGGATTTGGGGCTTGATCAGGTTCATTTTCGTCTTCGTTCTCGGCTTGTCTTCTTCTTGGCGGCATTTTAAAGAACTAAATATTAGCGACGCTCGATTGAATTCATACAAAGCAAAAATGTCTTTTGATAAGGACTTTAATTTACGCAAGATAAATCAAACAATGCGGGAATTTAAATGATATCAAGCATAAAGGGAAAATTGTCTCGTTATGAGGACTTTGGCATCCATAATATAAAAAGGAGTTTATGGGTTACAAATGAAATAGAGCAGTTTCTTGGAAAATTCACTACCACTATTTAG